>LR738712.1:194526686-194603898 GCA_902687465.1 Secale cereale | reverse complement strand
CCCCGCGGCCCCGGCCATGCCGGCTTGACCGCGTGCGCGCCCGCCCCCGGCACAGCCCTGCCCATCCGGCGCCTCGCCGCCCACAGCTTTTCCCTGCCCTTGCTGGTCACCGCCGCCGCCGCGCCTCTGGCCGGTCCCCGCCGCCCTGGCGCCGCGCCTCAGCGCCCCCTCCTTGGCCTCACCACCGGCGCTACCAGCCGCGGCCCCTTCTGGCCAGCGCCGGCGCCGCAGCAGCGGCCGCCGCACCGCGCGCCCGCCTCCCGCGTTTCCCCCGCACGCCCTAGCGCCAGTACGCCCTACCTCCGCCCGGCTGGCCGGCGGCCGCGCCCGTCCGCCGTTCTTCCCCCGCGCCGGCGGCCATCCTCGCCGGAGCGCGCAGGCCGCCCCGGCTTGGCCTCCGCTCGGGCGCCAACGCGCCCGAACCCAGCGCCCGCACCCCCAGCGCCCTTTAGCCCGGTAGGCCCTCTGGGCCAATGACAAGGGGGGCCCGCCCCCCAGAACGTTGAAAAAAAAGGATTAAAAAAACAATAATAAAAATAAAATAATAAATAAATAATTATATTAATTAATTAATTAATTAACAAATTAATTAAGTTAATTAATCATATTTAGATTAATCTAATCAGTAATTAACCTAATATGTAATTAACTAATCTAATTAATCCTGAGTAGTTAGTCTCAGACTATGATAGGTGGGTCCCACTGGACCCACCGGTCAGGTTTGACTCTGATCAGCGGACCGTTGACTGCTGACGTCATGATGACGTCAGCATGCACTATTCTGGATAATGTTGTTTTATTTAATAATTAATAAATTAAAAAATGATTTAAAACTTTAAAAATTAATATAAAATAAACCGTAACTCGGATGAAAATAATTTATATATGAAAGTTGCTCAGAATTTCGAGACGCATCCGAATACGCACACCGTTCGTCCACCACACATCCCTAGCATACCGAACCCGCAACTTTCCCCCTCCGTTTCATCCGCCCGAAAACGCGAAACACCGGGAATACCTTCCCGGATGTTTCCCCCCTTCGTTAGTATCACCCGATACTGCGTTAGGGCACACCTAGCACCGTTACATGTCATGTCATGCATCTTCATGCATCTGTTTGCATTGTATTCACGGTTTCTTCCCCCTCTTCTCTCCGGTAGACTACGAGACCGACGCTGCTGCTGCCCCGATCGACTACGGTGTTGACGACCCCACTTTGGCTGCCGAGCTTCCAGGCAAGCCCCCCCCCTTGATCAACTTGATATCGCCTATTCTTCTCTCTACTGCTTGCATTAGAGTAGTGTAGCATGTTACTGCTTTCGATACTCCTATTCTGCTGCATAGCCTGTCATTGTTGCTACCACTGTTGATACTTTACCTGCAATCCTAAGTGCTTAGTATAGGATGCTAGTATTCCATCAGTGGCCCTACACCCTTGTCCGTCTGCCCTGCTATTCTATCGGGCCGTGATCACTTGGAAGTGATCACGGATATATACTACATACACATATACATGATACATGTTGTGACTAAAGTCGGGTCGGCTCGTTGAGTACCCGCGGTTGATTCATGGATTGGGGGCTGAAAGGACATACTTTCCCGACGGCCCTCTGTGTGGATCTTTGTGGCGGAGCAACAGGGCAGGTTGAGACACCTAGGAGACAGGTGGGCTTGGACCTGGTCGTTGTCCGCGATTATTTCATAATAACATGCTTAACAAGTTTGGATATTTGATCTGAGTCTGGCCGTTGGCCTTTACGCACTAACCAGCTGCGTGGGAACAGTTATGGGCACTCGACGTCGTGGTATCAGCCGAAGCCTTCTTGACGTCAGCGACTGAGCGGCGCGCGCCGGATTGGACTGGAAAGCCTACTATGGTATTAGGAGAGGCTAGGTCTGCTTATCGGCCGCCCTCGCAATGTGCAGGTGTGCATTGGGCGATGGGCCCAGACCCCCGTGCGCTTAGGGTTTAGACCGGCGTGCTGACCTCTCTGTTGTGCTTAGGTAGGGCTGCGACGTGTTGATCTTTCGAGGCCGGACATGACCCTGGAAAGTGTGTCCGGCCAAATGGGATCAAGCGTGCTGGATTACGTGGTGCACCCCTGCAGGGAAGTTAATCTATTCGAATAGTCGTGTCCCTCGGTAAAAGGACGACCCGGAGTTGTATTCCGACCTCATGACAACTAGAACCGGTCACTTGATAAAACACACCCAGATGAGTTCCAGATATAACTCGGTGGTTGCTCTCTCACAGGGTGATGTGCGGGAGGATCGCCGAGTAGGATTATGCTATTCGATGTTACTTGGTGAACTTACCATCTATTCTCTTCTACTGCTACAAGATGGAGGCTGCCAGAAGTGTAGTCTTCGTTTGGATTAGCTATCCCCCTCTTATTCTGGCTTGCTGCAGTTCAGTCCACCGACATTACCCATATCATTGTTAACATTGCATATGTAGTATAGATCCTTGCTTGCGAGTACTTTGGATGAGTACTCACGGTTGCTTTGCTCCCCCTTTTCCCCCTTATGTTCCTTCTTCTCGGATGATGCAACCAGGTGGTGGAGCCCAGGAGCCAGACGCCACCTACGACGACTCCTACGACACCGAAGGCGCCTACTACTACGTGCAGTCTGCCGATGACGACCAGGAGTAGTTAGGAGGATCCCAGGCAGGAGGCCTGCTCCTCTTTCGATCTGTATCCCAGTTTGTGCTAGCCATCTTATGGCACCTTGTTTAACTTTATGTGTGTACTCAGATATTTGTTGCTTCCGCTGACTTGTCTATGATCGAGCACTTGTATTCGAGCCCTCGAGGCCCCTGGCTTGTAATATGAAGCTTGTATGACTTATTTTACTTTTAGAGTTGTGTTGTGATATCTACCAGTGAGTCCCTGATCTTGGCCGTACACATTTGCGTGCATGATTAGTGTACGGACAAATCGGGGGCGTCACAATAAAGGAGTGGAGGAGGGGGAGGGCCGACCCTCTCTATGGCACGCCCTAGGGGAGTCCTACTCCCACCGGGAGTAGGATTCCCCCTTTCCTAGTAGAACTAGGAGCCCTTCCAAGTAGTAGGAGTAGGAGAGAAGGAAAGGGAAAAGAGAAGAGAAGGAAGGAGGTGGCGCAGCCCCTCCCCCTAGTCCAATTCGAACTAAGCCTTGGGGAGGGCGCAGCCTCCTCTCTCTCTTTTCCCTAAAGCCCAATAAGGCCCATAAACTCCCCGACGAATTCCCGTAACTCTCCGATACTCCGAAAAATACCCGAATCAATCGGAACCTTTCCGATGTCCGAATATAGTCGTCCAATATATCGATCTTTACGTCTCGACCATTTCGAGACTCCTCGTCATGTCCCTGATCTCATCCGAGACTCCGAACTACCTTCGGTACATTAAAACACATAAACTCATAATACCGATCGTCATCAAACGTTAAGCGTGCGGACCCTACGGGTTTGAGAACTATGTAGACATGACCGAGACTCATCTCCGGTCAATAACCAATAGCGGAACCTGGATGCTCATATTGGCTCCTACAAATTCTACGAAGATCTTTATCGGTCAAACCGCATAACAACATACGTTGTTCCCTTTGTCATTGGTATGTTACTTGCCCGAGATTCGATCGTCGGTATCACCATACCTAGTTAATCTCGTTACCGGCAAGTCTCTTTACTCGTTCTATAATACATCATCTCGTGACTAACTCATTAGTCATTTGCTTGCAAGGCTTATTATGATGTGTATTACCGAGAGGGCCGAGAGATACCTCTCCGACACTCGGAGTGACAAATCCTATTCTTGATCTATGCCAACACCATGAACACCTTCGGAGACACATGTAGAGCATCTTTATAATCACCCAGTTACGTTGTGACGTTTGATAGCACACAAGGTGTTCCTCCGGTATTAGGGAGTTGCATAATCTCATAGTCATAGGAACATGTATAAGTCATGAAGAAAGCAATAGCAGTAAAACTAAACGATCATAGTGCTAAGCTAACGGATGGGTCTTGTCCATCACATCATTCTCCTAATGATGTGATCCCGTTGATCAAATGACAACTCATGTCTATGGCTAGGAAACATAACCATCTTTGATCAATGAGCTAGTCTAGTAGAGGCATACTAGGGACACTCTGTTTTGTCTATGTATTCACACATGTACTAAGTTTCCAATTAATACAATTCTAGCATGAATAATAAATACTTATCATGATATAAGGAAATAAATAATAACTTTATTATGGCCTCTAGGGCATATTTCCTTCAGGCTTGATGAGATAGCTCCTCTTAAAACAACACTCATCCTTGATGCAACTCCGTCTTGGCCTTGTTTGCCTTGGTCTTTAGTTTCTTCGCTGGTGGTTGTCGATGTCTTGGCTGCGACCGTCTTGGCTTTGGGTCTCGTTTGTATCTCCCATGAAATCGTTGTTGTAGGTCGTGTTATCCGGTGTCGGTGTCGGCGTACCATCGAATAGGATGCGGGCGTCGGGAGAGTTGTCAATGGGGATCGCTCGTGGGAGCTTCCTTTGCGTCCTGGTGGACTGGTTGGCCATCGATGTGATGTGGAGATCAAGGGTGGGCACACAAGGATGGCCAACACGAAGTCGCGCATTTTCGGCGATAGGTCCCGAGGCAACATGGAGAAGCAGGACGCGTCCGGGTCATTTTCAGGAAGGTACATGTATGCCGATGGCATTGTTGATAGGCGCGACGACTCCGGAAGCCCATGCGGGCTGGCCATCAACGAGATCGTGTTGGCGGCGAGAAGGGTCGGCTCTTGGTACCCTAGCAGGAGGACCTGTTGCACGTCCTTGGCAGTGAGGGCCACGCTCACCATAGCGGCGGCCCGGGCCTAAGCGCCTACGACGACGGCAAGAAGGGTCGGCCCTTGGTACCCTAGCAGGAGGACCTGTTGCACGGCCTTGGCAGTGAGGGCCATGCTCACCACAGCGGCGGCCCGGGCCTAAGCGCCTACGGCAACGGCGAGAAGGGTCGGCTCTTGGTACCCTAGCAGGAGAACATGTTGCGCGGCCTTGGCAACGAGGGCATGCGTACCTGTTGCTCTCCGGCCTGCGACTTCTTTTGTCTCCACCTCCTTCCTCTAGGCAGCCCTCTTCGCCATCTCGGCCGTTGTCTCCTCCGGGGTGCGTCCCTTCTTCGGTTTCCTCAGGATCACAGCGCGGGCGGCCCGACAAGGTCGGTAACGACCGAGAGTGGGGCGGCGAAGGGGTTGGGAGCGAATTGGGAGGGATGGCGTGGTTGTGCCACGGGTAGGCGAGGACAAAGGGGAGGGCATCCGCGTGGATGCAAACTCAGCCTAACTTTTTTGCCAGAAACGAGTCTTGACAAAAAAAAAGAACAACCGTCCATTTGCGTCGGCACGTTGGGCTCAAATGGGTCGCCGCGTTGGAGTTGGCCTAAGGCCTGAGGATCGGCCATGTTCTGTATGCAGATTATAGGATGCAAACGAGCAAAATGATGACAAAGTAGACACACACAGCTTGTATTTTCTACATGGAATGCAATGCGAACCACAGAAGAGAACGAAGGAAGATAAATTAATGCGATCCAATGCAATAGGGCCCAACATGACGCTACAGCCGCCAGTCTGCGCTAAGCTAAGAGGCGATGGTTGATATTTATGATGATGACTAGAAAGGAAGAAGCAGCATGGCTGTCAGACACGAGTATAGAAGAATATGGCGCAAGCCCGGCAGTATGAGCAGTCCTCCGTCGCTGCCGCCACCGCGGCTCCGAGCTGGAGATGGTAGTGGGCTGGAGGCTGGCGCCCCTGCCCTCGTACTACTGCCGTGGCTTGCTGCGTACCGTCAGGAGACGTACTTGCAACCCCCGTAACCTGCAACACAACATCATCATCAGCTCCGATACTACGTACACGCAGACAGGTCCAGAAACTTCACAAACTGTTAGTAGTATATGGGGCTTACTGGGGTCGCTGGAGGTGACGACGCCGGTGCCCTTGAAGTCGCACGCCGAGTCGGTGTGGCCGTTGGCCTGGTAGTAGGAGTTCATCACGTACGAGGCATGAGACTGCAGGCTGTTGGGGCTGAAGCACGCCCCGCCGCTCTGTATCGCCTTGCAGTCTACGAAGCCGCAGGCGTAGTTGATGTTGTTCTGCAGGTCCGTCCCGTTGGCGCCGTCCTTGGCGACGCACCACTTGCCGCCTCCCGACGGCGAGGGCTTGGGGCTCGGACTGGGCGATGGGGTTGGAGCCACTGACTGCAATGCAAACAACACAAGACACCTGGTGAGTCAGGTAACAGTACAGGAGCGACGAATCCAACTGCCTGAATAAATAAACAGCAAGTACAACTGACGGCCATACTTTAGACTCTCAACTGAGTTACTACTACTTCAGGCACTGAACTGAGCTGTACTAGTAATACTACTACTTTAGACAGCCATACTGGAAGGCTGTGCAGATTAGTGGTGCTTTCACAACGAAGCACATGTTCTCTGGGCTGCGCCGGCACCGTCCAAAGCAAGGCCACTTAAAATTGGTTTCCTTGCTAGGATTGCTTTTCTTATCTGGGCTGGCTAGATGGTTGACACACACTAGCCGGTAGGCCGAAACAGCATGCTAAAAAATACAAATAATGCGGACGGCCCCTTCTCCTCCACATGGTCTACTTTCGCTAAGCATCCGAGAAAGCAGCCATCCAGCTAATGGCTGCTTCCTTCCTTTGATGCGAGGGCGTAATTCACATGGGACACCACAACGCTAATGCAGCTGAAGCAGAACAGATGCATGCGCAGGAGCATCAGATGCGACGGGAATGAGATGACGCCAAATGAAGCAAGGCTCCATCTGTTATCTGAACCTACAGGCAGGCATACAGATGTACGCGCTATCCTATCCTGCCTTTTACACGGACCATAGGCAGGCGTCTCAGTATTTTGTTAATAAATAACACGGAATTGTCTGATGCAAGCTTACTGGTACATTTGCAGCAGCAGCAGCGAATAGCTAGCAAACATGTGCATATATGGATCTAAATCAGAGTTTTGGCGGTGGTCCCACCCCACCCAAGCGCGTCCAGAAATACTACCAGACGTGTCCAAGGCTGCTATCAACACACGCCTGCTGCCATACTGGATCCGTCAAGAAAGGCAGCCGTTTGGGCAAGCAGATCATGCAGGGGATAGGAGCAAAAGTCGGAAACGCAAGCAAGCAGCTAGCCGTTTCCAGAAGAACCACATCACATCACCTTTGACAAATGCAGTTGCAGTGTGAATGGAGGACCACCTTAGCATTCAAGTCGGATCATCTATAGGAGTAACAGAGTTGTTGCAGCCCATGGATTGATTAGGAATGTTCATTAGTTCATCCCTGAGTATTCTTTTTCTCTCAAATAAAATACGTACTGAATTTGACACAATTGAAACCACATTTCCCACAGAAATAAAACATAAAGTCACGATCGTAAGACAGGGCCAGACGGATGCAATCAACCAATCATTCATTCATTGTACTACAGTAGTAGAGAAGAGATTTTAGGCCCCGGCAATTTGATAAGTTTAAGGACACAAGACAGGAGGCAGGTAAAGGTTCATATCTTGAATAAGTAATTATCAAGGATCGTCATCAGGGGAGAAAAGAGGAGTACGTACCGCGCCGTCCCGGAGGAGTCCGAGGTCGTAGACGGGCGTCAGGTCCGGGTTGAAGAGGCCAAAGTGCCTTTCGGCGATTGGCCCTGGTTTCTGGTTCTCGTCGAAGAGGGAGAAGAGGTACGTCTCGAATGTCCTGTTGGGCATCAGCGGCGTGCCCTTGCCGCTGCTGCACACCCGAATCATGCCCTCGTTGAAGTCCCTGGCCTCCTGCACCCCGACGCCAATCTGCCCGGGCTCCGCCTGGGTGGGCCACCCGGCCTCCCCGACGGCGATGTCCACGTCCCCGTAGCCGAGCTTCTTCATGGCGGTGTAGATTGCGTCCATCTGGGCGTCCAGCATGCTGGTGTAGTTGAGCTTTGTGGCCGGGTCGTAGATGCCGCTGTTGGGGCGGAAGAGCGCGTAGTTGAGCGTCTCCGGCCGGTAGCTGAAGTAGGGGTAAGGGTTCACCATGAAGGGCGACCCGGTGTCGCGGTGGAACTGGAGCATGGCCGGGAATAGCTTGGTGTTGTAGCCCGCCCGGAAGCTGGCGTTGGAGGGGATGCCGTCGGAGGGGGCGAGGATGCCGAGGTAGTGCGGGGTGGTGACGCGGACGCCGGTGAGGCCCTCGGCCTTGAGGGCCTGCGCGAGGCGGCGCATGGCGGGGAGGAGGGAGAGGATGAGGTTGGTGTCGGTGGAGAGGAGGATCTCGTTGCCGGCGAGGAGGAGGGTGACGTTGGTGGCGGGGACGTAAGGGGAGAGGTTGGCTCGGATCCAGGACCGCGCGGCGTCGAGGCCGGTGGCCTTGTCGGCGAGGGCGGGGAGGGCGGAGTTGGGGAGGGAGACGGCGAGGGAGATGGGCGTGCCGGCGAAGGCGGAGATGAAGGCCGGGTTGGCGTCGAAGAGCTTGACGCGGTCGATGGTAGTCTTGGTGGCGAGGAAGGTGGCGACGGCGGTCGGGGAGGGGAGGTTGTCGGCGTTGGCGCCGTAGTTGACGCCGATGTGGAGCGAGGGGGTCGCCGAATCTGCCCCCGCCGCGCCGGCGGCGAGCAGCATGAGGAGGAGGAGGAGGAGCGGCATCGCGGGGTGGAGTGTGGAGTCGATTGCGGGTTTGAATCTCAAGTGGCAACGGGGGCTTCCGTTCCGTTCAAATACTGGTTCCAATCCAGAGCAGAGTAGTATTACCAGAGAGGAGAGGAACGGACAAAGGTCGCGTGGTGGTTGCCATTACCTGAGTATTCTTATTCTCATGGTTTAATGAATTTTTATTTCTTGCTTTCCTGCGGCTGCCATGTGTCCAAATTAGCTTTTTTGCAGCGTCTCCTTATTTTTTTTTTGGACTGTGCTATATTTTGTCTAGTATTTTTTTTCAGGTTGATGTGGTAGGAGCGGAGTGATGGGGAGGAAGGTTCTTTCAATTATTATTTTTGCGAATCAAAGCTTCTTTCAATTCAATTAGTCCATTCTTTTTGGTATATCTTTTTCCCACGAGTTCATTGTTCTTGCTTCTTTTTTTCAAAAGAAATCTTTCATGGTATTTATTAAATTTATTACACTACCTTTCTTTTGCTTTTGCATTGTTGCTCAAAAGTGTGGAAATTAGTACAGTAACCAAAGCCTGCGTTTGAATTGAATAACAATCCCAAGCCTTTTCTTCTAAAGAATAAAGTGAATATGAAAGGAGAATATGCACCCCGCAAAAAAAGTTAAAGGAGCAGATGCAATGGAAAACCGCGTATTTCCGTGGGGATTTGCCTCTGCTCGAAAGCTTTCATAAATATTATTTTTCGGCTGGTGCGCGTATCGATGTGCTGGAGAAGGAAGAGAAAAAGGAAACGACGGCGAGTGGTTTCAGGAGAAAAAGATGACAGCTCCTTCCTCTCGAAGAAAGCGAGGTGGACATGCGGAAAATGGCACGCGCCGACTGCGAATTTTTCGAGTAGTAAAGTAGTATGGCTTGGATAATCAGACGGTGGATCGGGCAGTTACCGTTGTGGCTGCCGCGTCGCCAACGGTGGGGAGGAGAGGACGAGTACGTGTGTGTTGACCGGGTTGGATTATGACGGAAGCAGCAAAAAAAAAAAAAATCTCAGCACCGTGGTCGGCCCGGCGCCAGCCGCAGATTCAGCGCACGTACACGGAGATGGACATCGTGTGGTCGGCAGCGAGGGACGCTCATGCTCACGCACCAACCGCGTCGTCCCTATACCTTATCCACGCGTGCGTTGCTTGTGTCAGTGGCGCACGCCTTCTGGGACCAACGACGTTCCTTCCTTCCACAGCTCGACGGAATCGGCCACCAACATTCCCTTCCCAGCTTTGCTTGCCACGGACCACTGGGGTTTCCGGCGAGCCGTTCCTTCCTTGCTTGCACACCTTCAACTCGACTCGCTTGCTTGATGCTAAACAACTGAGATTCCAAAAGCCTGGTCACAGTGTTGAGAGAGATTACTTTGGCAATGCAACTCGATGTATTGATCGGTGCATAACACACGTATAGTACACACATCTTGCATGCTCTGTCATCTTCGCTCTCAGACCATTGTCCTCTTCTTCTCGCCGACGATAGGGGGCCTCACAGGCCTCTCTCATTCAAATTTGAGAATTTTTGGGCTTCTCTTTCGGGGTTTAGCGATGTGGTTGCTAATGCATGGAATGAGCACACTCAGCACACCGACCCCTTTCGGATATTGCACCACAAGCTCCAACACACTGGCGCCAAACTCTTGAGATGGAGTAAGGGCCTATTCTCAAAGGCCAAGATCATGCATCATGCTGCCTTGCTAATAATTCTTCATCTGGACATGGCTCAAGACTCAAGGCACCTCTCTGTCGAGGAGCTGGAGCTGTGTCCTAGGCTGAAGCGTAGAGTCATTGCCTTGGCAGTTCTTGAGAGGGCGAGAAAAAAACAATGTGCGAGGATTTCAAACCTCAAAGAGGGGGATGTGAACACCAAATTTTTCCACCGTCGAGTGAACGCTAGAAGACGCAAGAACCACATACATCGTATCAAGCACAACGGTGGATGGGTCACTGAGCACTCTCAAAAGGAGGCTATTGTCCACGACTATTTCTCCTCAACCTTGGGAAAAGGCCCCACGGCGACCACAGACTTCAACTGGGAGGGATTGAGCATTGAGGCCCGTGATGATTTGGGCAACCTCGCTGACCCTTTCTCCGAGGAGGAGGTGCGTGAGGCCATCAACCAGATGCCTGTTGGCAAGGCGCCTGGCCCGGATGGCTTCACCGGGCTTTTCTTCAAGAGTTGTTGGTCCATCATCAGGCATGATATTATGAAGGCCATCTTTTGCTTCGGTAACCTCCGCACGGCCAACCTTCATTGGATCAACTCTGCCAACATTGTACTGCTCCCAAAGAAGGATGGAGCTGAAGAAATCTCCGACTATCGTCCGATTAGTCTGATTCATGCTATTCCCAAGATCATTGCAAAGGTCCTCGCCATCCGTCTTAGCCACCACATGCTCCACCTTGTCTCCAACACGCAGAGTGCTTTCATCAAGACAAGAAGCATCCATGACAATTTCATGTATGTGAGGAATCTTGCGCGGAGGCTCCAGAAGTGCAAAACTCCTTCGCTTCTCTTCAAGCTGGACATTCAGAAGGCATTTGATTCAGTCAAGTGGGAGTATATCATTGACCTCCTCCATCGTAGGGGGTTCCCGAGCATTTTCCGAGATTGGATCACCGCCCTACTTTGCTCCTCTTCCTCGCGGATTCTTCTTAACGGCGTCCCTGACAGCCCCATCATCCATGGCTAGGGTCTCCGGCAGGGGGACCCTATTTCCCCCTTGCTATTTGTGATCGCGATCGACCCGCTCCAAAGAATTCTTGAGATGGCGGCAACTAGAGGACTATTTCATAAAATTCGTGGCCGTGGGGTTCTTTTACGAACCTCCCTTTATGCGGATGACGCAGCGGTCCTCACGGCACCCATCAAGCGCGATATTGACCACCTCTCCAACATCCTTCGTCTTTTTGGCGATGTCACCGGTCTAGCCACCAACTTTCACAAGAGCTCGGTTGTCCCAATCCGTTGTGGGCACATCAACTTGTCGGACATCCTTCAAAACCTTCCGGCGGCGCGCGGATCCTTCCCCAGGAAATACTTAGGCCTCCCGCTCTCTATGTGGCGGCTCAGGAAGGTGGACTTTCAGTTCCTGGAGGATAAGGCGGCGGCAAAGTTGGTCCCTTGGGATGGGCAAAACATCACGTCTATGGGACGCATCGCCTTGGTCAAGTCGGTGCTTGCCTCCCAAGCCATATACTTCATCACTACGCTCGTTGTCCCCAAAAGCACCCTAAAAAATCTCAGCAAGCTTGAGCGAGCGTTCCTTTGGGAGGGATCAGACAAGACCACCGGGGCCAAATGCAAGGTTAATTGGGACACCGTTTGCCGCCCAATTGCCAATGGGGGTCTTGGAGTGCTAAACATGGAGAAATTTGCTAGGGCACTGAGGCTTCGTTGCATTTGGTTTGAGTGGAAGGAGCCAACTAAGATGTGGGTTGGCATGGGCAACCCGTGCGATAACGCAGACTACAACTTCTTCTATGCCTCCTCAACTATTATCGTGGGAAATGGCGCGCGCACCCTTTTCTGGGACTCTCCATGGGTGCACAACCGCAAACCCATGGATATGGCCCCTCTCATCTATGCAGCGTCAACGAGGAAGAATTGGAAGGTGCGAGAAGCACTAAAGGATGGCGCTTGGGTTATAAAGATTAAGATGACGTCTAGTTTTTCTATAGAGCATTTCAGACAATTTCTCGAGCTTTGAGCCACCATCCGGGATTTTCAATTACAGGAGGATATTGACGACGACATTGTTTGGAAGCATTCTAATAGTGGTCTCTACACAGCGGAGTCCGCCTACAAAGCGCAATTTCTTGGCCTCATTCGCTCTCCCTTGGAGCATGCAGTGTGGAAAATCTGGGCTCCACCCAAGGTCAAGTTCTTTGCTGGCTGGCCATCCAAGATAGAGTCTGGACTGCGGATCGATTGGCAAAGCGCGATTGGCCTAATTGTGGCTCGTGCCCCTATGCATGTGTGAGAATGAATCGGTTGACCATCTCTTCTTCAAATGCCGTTTCATCATTCGCCTATGGGGCTTGGTCAAGGCTTGGCTGCAGCTCATTCACGTTGACACCTCTACTTGGCCTATGAGGCATTCCACCTTAGACTGGTGGCTTGGGTTGACTAATGCTTCCGTCCCCAACCGGAAGGCCATGGCCTCGCTCACCATGCTCACTACCTGGACGATCTGGAACGAGCGAAACGGCCGTGTATCCCGCAACATGGCCGCTCCGCCTACGGTTCTTCTCGACAACATCAAAAGGGAGGCATCATTCTGGGTTGCCGCCGGAGCTAAGAAACTAGGGTCCATCATGTCGGGAGAGTGATTCTTTCGTGTATTGTTAAGGGGTGTTTGTAACACAAACTCTATTCTCTCTTAATTAATATACGTGGCAAATCTTTTGCCCGTTTAAAAAAAATGTATGTACAAAGTGGGCCTCGACCTTAGCTATACAAGGACTAGGAGGTGGGCCAAGATATACAAAATACATGCACAACCATATATTCAACACCCCGTATTTGAAGCGTCGCCGGAGACGTAGAGACTGAATCTGAACTCCTCAAAGACGGAAGTAGGCAGCCCCCTCGTCATCACATCGGCAAACTGTTGCGCCGTCGGGACGTGGAGGACCCAGATGCGCCCAAGAGCCACCTGATCGAGAACAAAGTGAATGTCGAGCTCAATATACTTCGTTTGACGATAGTGGACTGAGTTGGCGAAGAGGTACACGGCAGAGACGTTGTCGCAGTAGACGAGCGTGGCCTTGTGAACTTCACAAAGCAACTTCTGTAACAGCTGACGAAGCCAGGAGCATTCGGCAAGAGCATTAGCCACTGCCCGATACTCTGCCTTGGCACTCGAGCGGGAGACCGTGGGCTGGCGTTTGGACGACCATGAAATCAGCGATGGCCCAAGATAAACACAGTAGCCCGAGGTGGAGCACCGTGTGTCCCGGCAACTAGCCCAGTCCGCATCAGAGTAGGCGACGAGGTCGGTGGAGGCGGAGTACGTTAGCATGAGTCCCAAGGACGAGGTGCCACTTATGTAACGGAGGATACGCTTCACCAAGGTCCAATGGGAGTCACACGAAGAGTGCATGTGAAGATAGACCTGCTGAACAGCATACTGCAAGTCGGGGCGCGTCAGGGTCAAGTAGTGTAGAGCGCCCATGATAGAGCGACAAAAGGCCGCATCGGATGCGGGAGCGCCCTCCAGAGCTGAAACCTTGGCCTTGGTGTCGACAAGCATAGCGGCGGGCTTGCAGTTAAGCTGCCAGCACGCTCAAGGAGCTCATGGGCATACCGTTGCTGGTGCAGGAAAAAACCATCCGGCCGTCGAACCACCTCGATGCCAAGGAAGTAGTGTAGGGGCCCCAAATCCTTCAGGGCAAACTCATCGTGAAGACGAGCAGTGAGCTGCTGAAGAAGCTCGGCAGTGGAGGCTGTCAGGATGATGTCGTCGACATAGAGCAAGAGGTAAGCCGTGGCAGCTCCGTGATGATACACGAAGAGGGACGCATCGGAGCGAGTGGATCTCAATCCAAGCGTCTGCAGGAATGCAGCGATGCGCTGGTACCAGGCCCGGGGCGCCTGCTTCAACCCGTAGAGTGAACGGGAGAGCATGCACACGTGGTTGGGGTGCGCGGCGTCGATGAAGCCAGTGGGCTGCTCATAGAAGACCTGCTCAGCAAGGTGGTCGTGCAAGAAGGCGTTGGAAACGCCCAACTGATGCACGGGTGATACGTCTCCAATGTATCTATAAATTTTTATTGTTCCATGCTACTCCCTCGGTTCCACAATGTAATGATTATAGATTTTTCCCAAAGTCAAACATTACAAATTTTGACCATATTTATAGAGAAAAGTTGGTACATCTAGAATACCAAATGCATATCATTGGATACATCATGAGTTATATTTTCATAATGTACATTTTTGGTATTGTAGATGTAGACAATTTTCTCTATACACTTGGTCAAAGTTGGCAAAGTTTGACTTCCATAAAAATCTATAGGCACTACATTGTGGAACGGAGGGAGTATTATATTATCTGTTTTGGATGTTTAATGGGCTTTAATATACACTTTTATATGATTTTTGGGACTAACCTATTAACCCAGAGCCCAGTGCCAGTTTCTGTTTTTTCCTTGTTTTTGAGTATCACAGAAAAAAGGAATACCGAACGGAGCCCAATTGACC
Source organism: Secale cereale (assembly GCA_902687465.1). Classification (NCBI taxonomy): domain Eukaryota; kingdom Viridiplantae; phylum Streptophyta; class Magnoliopsida; order Poales; family Poaceae; genus Secale; species Secale cereale. The sequence continues at coordinate 194,588,995 of LR738712.1, read as the reverse complement.
TGAAATTGCACGGAGGTTGTTTTTGGACCAGAAGAAGCCCACAGAGTACCGGAGATGGACCAGAAGAGTCCCGAGGCCACCACGAGGGTGGGGGCGCGCCCTACCCCCCTGGGCGTGCCCCCTATCTCGTGGCCGCCTCGGGGACCCCCATTACTTGTTCCCGACTCCAACACCTCTTATATATGCCCAAACTTCCAGAACATAACCTAGAACGGGAGTTCCGCCGCCGCAAGCCTATATAGCCACCGAAAACGAATCGGGGCCCTGTTCCGTCACCTTGTCAGAGGGGGGATCCATCACCAGTGGCCATCTTCATCATCCCAGCGCTCTCCATGACGAGGAGGGAGTAGTTCACCCTCGGGGCTGAGGGTATGTACCGGTAATTATGTGTTTGATCTCTATCTCTCGTGTTCTTGATTTGGCACGATCTTGATGTACCGCGAGTTTTGCTACTATAGTTGGATCTTATGGTGTTTCTCCCCTCTACCTTCTTGTAATGGATTGAGTTTCCCTTTGAAGTTATCTTATCGGATTGAGTCTTTAAGGATTTGAGAACATTTGATATATGTCTTGCATGGGATACCCGTGGTGACAATGGGGTATTCTATTGATTCACTTGATGTATGTTTTGGTGACAACTTGCGGGTTCCGTGACCTTGGGAATCTATGCATAGGGGTTGACACACATTTTCGTCTTGATTCTCCGATAGAAACTTTGGGGCACTCTTTGAAGTTCTTTGTGTTGGTTGAATAGATGAATCCGAGATTGTGTGATGTATATCGTATAATCATACCCACGGATACTTGAGGTGACAATGGAGTATCTAGGTGACATTAGGGTTTTGGTTGATTTGCGTCTTAAGGTGTTATTCTAGTACGAACTCTAGGATAAATTGAACGAAAAGAATAGCTTCGTGTTATTTTACTACGGACTCTTGAATAGATATGTGAGAAAGAATAACTTTGAGGTGGTTTCCTACCCTACAATAATCTCTTCGTTTGTTCTACTCTATTAGTGGCTTTGAAGTGACTCTTTGTTACATGTTGAGGGATTGTTATATGATCTAATTATGTTATCCTTGTTGAGAGAACTTGCACCAGTGAAAGTATGAACCGTAGGCCTTGTTTCAAAGCATTGCAATACCGTTTGTGCTCACTTTTATCATTAGTTACCTTGCTGTTTTTATATTCATATTACAAAAACCTATATCTGCCATCCATATTGCACTTGTATCACCATATCTTCGTCGAACTAGTGCACCTATACAATTTACCATTGTATTGGGTGTGTTGGGGACACAAGAGACTCTTTGTTATTTGGTTGCAGGGTTGTTGAGAGAGACCATCTTCATCCTATGCCTCCCACGGATTGATAAACCTTAGGTCATCCACTTGAGGGAAATTTGCTACTGTCCTACAAACCTGTGCACTTGGAGGCCCAACAACGTCTACAAGAAGAAGGTTGTGTAGTAGACATCAAGCTCTTTTATGGCGCCGTTGCCGGGGAGGTGAGTGCTTGAAGGCATATCTTTAGATCTTGCAATCGAATCTTTTAGTTTCTTGTTTTATCACTAGTTAGTCTATAGAAGAAAACTACAAAAAAAGGAATTTAGGGTACCTCATATGCTTCGTCTTTTTAATACCTTTTGTGAAAATGATGGAAAGGAAAATTGTGCCCAAGTACTAGAAGAAGAATGCATTAAAACGGTTGGCACTAAATACTTGAATGATGAGCATGATTGCAATGTTGTTAGTGTGAATCCTTTGAATATCCATGATGCTAATGATATGCAAAGCCACAAGCTTGAGGATGCTATGTTTGATGAATATGATATTTTTTGTCCCCCATGTTCTGATGAGAAAACTTATTTTTATGATAGCATGCCTCCTATTTACGATGATTATATTGATGAAAGTGAATTTGGAGAGGTCATGACTTTATTTAGTGATCAATCCACTATTTCGGAAGAGGTACCAATTGATTATGAGAACAAAGTTGCTATATATGATGATTATTGTGATGACTTGTATGCTATTAAGAATAATGATAACCATGAAACTTGTCATCACGATTTTAGTTTTCAATTGGATTATGCCTCACATGATAATTATTTTGTTGAGTTTGCTCCCACTACTACTCATGAGAAGAAATTTGCTTATGTGGAGAGTAATAAAATCTATATGCTTGGGGATCATGAAAATAAAGCTTTATGTGATGGTTATATTGTGGAATTCATTCATGATTCTACTGAAAATTATTATGAAGGAGGAACATATGCTTGTAGGAATTTCAATAATATCAAGTTTCCTCTCTATGTGTTGAAAATCTTGAAGTTATGCTTGTTTTGCTTTCCTATGCTAGTTGATTATCGTTCCCATAAGTTGTTTGCTCACAAAATCCCTATGCATAGGAAGTGGGTTAGACTTAAATGTGCTAGTTACATTCTTCATGATGCTCCCGTTATGTTTCAATTCTTATCTTTTATGCGAGCATCATTGAAATCATCATGCGAAGCTAAAAGGCATTAAAGAAAAGCGCTTGTTGGGAGACAACCCAATATTTACCCCTACTATTTTTGTGTGCCCACATGATTAATATATTGTATTAATCATGTTTTATAGCTTTTGTTTCAATAAAGTGCCAAGTAGAACCTTTGGGAAGATTTGGGTGAAAGTTAATGTGATCTTGCTGTAAAAAACAGAAACTTTGCGCTCAAAAGATTAGCTGCCATTTTTTACTGGAGAGTGCTTTTAAGTTGATTCTTTTTGAAGAAGATTAATAGACAAATTCCTCACGTACACCAGTTTATTTCAGATTTTTTTTGAGTTACAGAAGTATTCGAAAGTTACAGATTGCTACAGACTGTTCTTTTTTTGACAGATTCTGTGTTCTATGTGTTGTTTGCTTATTTTGACGAATCTATGAGTAGTATCAGAGGGTATGAACCATAGAGAAGTTGGAATATAGTAGATATTACACCAATATGAATTTAGAATGAGTTCACAACAGTACCTAAGTGGTGGTTTTATTTTCTTATACTAACGGAGCTTACGAGTTTTCTGTTGAGTTTTGTGTTGTGAAGTTTTCAAGTTTTGGGTAAAGATTCAATGGACTATGGAATAAGGAGTGGCAAGAGCCTAAGCTTGGGGATGCCGAAGGCACCCCAAGGTAATGTTCAAGCACAACCAAGAGCCTAAGCTTGGGGATGCCCCGGGAAGGCATCCCCTCTTTCGTCTTCGTCTATCGGTAACTTTACTTGAGGCTATATTTTTATTCACCACATGATGTGTGTTTTGCTTGGGGCGTCATTTTGTTTTATTTTGTTGTGCTTGCTGTTTGAATAATATCCCCAGATAAAAAATTCTTAAATGTTAGAGAGTCTTCACATAGTTACATAATTATTCAACTACTCATTGATCTTCACTTATATCTTTTGGAGTAGTTTGTCATTTGCTCTAGTGCTTCACTTATATCCTTTTAGAGCACGACGGTGGTTTTATTTTGAAGAAATAGATGAACTATCATGCTTCACTTATATTATTTTGAGAGTATTTTAGAACAGCATGGTAATTTGCTTAGGTTCTGAATTTAGTCCTAATATGATGGACATCCAAGATGGGTATAATAAAAACTTTCATATAAAGTGCATTGAATACTATGAGAAGTTTGATGCTTGATGATTGTGTTGAGATATGAGGATGGTGATATTAGAGTCATGCAGTAATTTTAAATTTGATAAATACTTGTGTCGAGGTTTGCAAGTCACGTAGCATGCACGTATGGTGACCGTTGTGTGACAAATTTGAAGCATGAGGTATTTCTTTGATTGTCATCCTTTGTGTGGAGGTCGGGATCGCGCGTTGTTAACTCCTACCAACCCTTTCCCTAGGAGCATGCGTGTAGTACATTGTTTTGATGACTTGTAGATTTTTGCAATAAGTATGTGAGTTCTTTATGACTAATGTTGAGTCCATGGATTATGCGCACTCTCACCCTTCTAGCATTGTTAGCCTCTCTAATACCGCGCAACTTTCGCCGGTACCATAAACCCACCATATATCTTCCTCAAAACAGCCACCATACCTACCTATTATGGCATTTCTATAGCCATTCCGAGATTGGTTTTTCTTGCAATGGGAGAAGTGCTTTGCTTTGGGTACAATTTTGCGGTGCTCAATCCCAGTGACAGAAAGGGACATGACACGTATTGTATTCCTGCCATCGAGGATAATAAGATGGGGTTTTCATCATATTGCTTCAGTTAATTCCGCTACATCATGTCATCTTACTTAATGCGTTACTCTGTTCTTTATGAACTTAATACTCTAGATGCAGAATCGGTTCGATCATGTGTGGAGTAATAGTAGTAGATGCAAGTAGGAGTCGGTCTACTTGTCATGGACGTGATGCCTATATTCATGATCAGTGCCTTAGATATCGTCATAACTTTGCGCTTTTCTATCAATTGTTTGGCAGTAATTTATTTACCCACCATAATATTTGCTATCATGAGAGAAGCCTCTAGTGAAACCTATGGCCCTCGGGTCTATTTTACATCTTATAATTTTCCAATCTAGTATTTTTCATTCTTTTATTTCCAATCTATAAACAAAAAACCCCAAAATATTTACTTTATAGTTTATCTATCTCTGTCAGATCTCACTTTTGCAAATAACCGTGAAGGGATTGACAAACCCTGTATTGCGCTGGGTGCAAGTTGTTTGATTGTTTGTGCAGGTATTTGGCAATTTATGTGTTGTCTCCTACTGGATTGATACCTAGGTTCTCAAACTGAGGGAAATACTTACTCTACTTTGCTGCATCACCCTTTCCTCTTCAAGGGAAAAACCAACGCAAGCTCAAGAGGTAGCAGGAAGAATTTCTGGCACCGTTGCCGTGGAGATCTACACCAAGTCAAGAGTCAAGATTTGTCTTCTGTCAACTCGCCAATTTTTGGTGCCGTTGAGATCTACATCAAGTAAAGACATACCAAGTACCCTTCATAAAATTAGTTGACATTCGCCTCTCGATTTCTTCTCCCCCACTTGAAAGTGCAATCATGCCCGTACATCATGTTTTGATGTTGATGACAATATACATGTAGGGGTCTAACTATGTTTGTCAAGTGAATCTCAGGTGTTAGTCCCCAGTTCATCTACATGGTGTGTGGATCATGAACAAACGGAGTTATTTCTACTCAAGGAAGAAGTATCAAAATGGTTCCATGTTTGCTTTCTTGAGTATAGGATCCCGCACTATTAAGAGGGGATCGATAGGGTTAGTAAAAGACTTGCTCATGCCAATTATATCCTCCCTCGAAACATTTGGATCTGTCAAATACAATTCACCTTGGTTTTTGGCCCTGGGAATGCCGGATGTCCAGGCCTCTCCCCGGAGCGGGCTGCTCCCCGGATGTCCGAGCTCAGCCCCAGATATTCGGCTTTAGCTCTCCAAACATCCAGAAGGTTTTAGGTTTCACGCCGGATGTCCGGGTATTCACCGGATATCCAGGACTTCTTGATGTACCGGATGTCCGGGCCCTATCCCAGATGTCCGGCCCGCGCTACCCGTAGTAATGCCATGTTTCTGTGATTGGCTATGAGCTCTCCGGATGTCCGGAAAACAGCCGGATGTCCGGGGTTTCCTGACGCGTCGGATGTCCGGGCTTGGCCCCCGGATGTCCGGCCCCTGTGCTCTCTGTCCTGCTCTGCCTTGTTCTTCAAGTGGCTTGCCAGGCCGGATGTCCGGCCCCTAGCCCGGATGTCCGGCCTGCCCATTCACTTGCACTACAACGGCCATAATTGTGCTCACACTATATATACCCCTTCTTCCCCACAGGAGAGGGTTGACCATTCACTTTGAACAAACCCTAGAACACATTTTCACTCTCTCTCACACACCTCCACACCAAATCTTAGATCCCCAAGGGATTTGAGAGCATTTGTGAGAAGTTGTCCGATCAAGTCATAGATCCACTCCTTCCCCTTCTTTGCACCAGAGGAATTCGTGATTTGAGCAAGTCTTGAGCTTTTCCCCATCGTTCTTGTTACTCTTGGAGGTTGGAGACTCCTAGGCGGTAGGAGTCTTTCGGAGAGGAATCAAACGTTGTGATTACCCCTGGAAAGTTTGTGAGGGTTTGGAGGCCACCTAATGGTCTACCACTAGTGATTGGGAATCGTCTTCGTGGTGATATCTCAAAGAGAGAATAGGGTGAGCCTTTGATACGTCTCCAACGTATCTATAATTTTTGATTGTTCCATGATATTATATTCTCTGTTTTGGATGATTAATGGGCTTTATTATACACTTTTATATTATTTTTGGGACTAACCTACTAATCCAAGGCCCAGTGCAAATTGTTGTTTTTGCCTATTTCAGTGTTTCGCAGAAAAGGAATATCAAACGGAGTCCAAACGGAATGAAACCTTTGGGAGAGTTATTTTTGGAACGATATCAACACAAAAGACTTGGAGTACACACCAGGAAGCGAGAGAGGCGGCCACGAGGGCCGGGGGCGCGCCCCCACCCTCGTAGGCCCTATATTGCTTCCCCGACGTCCCTCTTCCTCCTATATATACCTACGTACCCTGAAATTATCGAGGAGCACCACAAAACCCTAATTCCACCGCCGTAACCTTCTGTATCCTTGAGATCCCATCTTGGGGCCTGTTTCGGAGCTCCACCGAAGGGGGCATCGATCACGGAGGGCTTCTACATCAACACCATAGCCTCTTCGATGAGTTGTGAGTAGTTTACCACAGACCTTTCGGTCCATAGTTATTAGCTAGATGGCTTCTTCCCTCTCTTTGGATCTCAATAAAAAGTTTTCCTCGATCTTCGAGGAGATCTATTTGATGTAATTCTTTTGCGGTGTGTTTGTCGAGATCCGATGAATTGTGGGTTTATGATCAAGATTATCTATGAACACTATTGGATTATTTTCTGAAATCTTTTATGCATGATTTAAATATCCTTGCAAGTATCTTCGAATTATCGGTTTGGTTTGGCCTACTAGATCTATAGTACTTGCAATGGGAGAAGTGCTTGGCTTTGGGTTGAATCTTGCGGTGTCCTTTCCCAGTGATAGTAGGGGCAGCAAGGCACGTATTGTATTGTTGCCATCGAGGATAAAAAGATGGGGTTTATATCATATTGCTTGAGTTTGTCCCTCTACATCATGGCATCTTGCTTAAGGCGTTACTCTATTCTTATGAACTTAATACTCTAGATGCATGCTGGATAGCGGTTGATGTGTGGAGTAATAGTAGTAGATTCAGAATCATTTCGGTCTACTTGTCTCGGACGTGATGCTTATATACAATGATCATGCCTAGATATTCTCATAACTATGCGCTCTTCTATCAATTGCTCGTCAGTAATCGTTCACCCACCGTAGAAATCTGCTATCATGAGATAAGCCACTAGTGAAACCTATGGCCCCGGGGTCTATCTTCATCATATTAATCTTCCATCAACTATTTATATTTTGCTTTACTTTGCATTATTTACTTTTTCTCTATACCAAAAAATACCAAAAATATTATCTTATCATCTCTATCAGATCTCACTTTTGTAAGTGACCGAGAAGGGATTGACAATCCCTTTTATCGCATTGGCTGCAAGGTTCTTATGTGTTTGTGCAGGTACGAGGGACTCACACGTGGTCTCCTACTGGATTGATACCTTGGTTCTCAAAAACTGAGGGAAATACTTACGCTACTGTGCTGCATCACCCTTTCCTCTTCGAGGGAATACAACGCAAGCTCGAGAAGTAGCAAGAAGAATTTCTGGCGCCGTTGCCAGGGAGATCTACACAAAAGTCATATACCAAGTACCTATCACAAACCCTTATCCCTCGCACTACATTATTTGCCTCTCATTTTCCTCTTCCCCACTTCACCTTTGCCGTTTTATTCGCCCTTTTTCCGTTCGCTTGCCTCTTGTGTGCTTGTGTGTTGGATTGCTTGCTTGTCACTATGGCTCAAGACAATACCAAATTGTGTGACTTCTTCAATACCAACAAAAATGATTTTATTAGTACGCCGATTGCTCCTATTATTGATGCTGAATCTTGTGAGATCAATGCCGCTCTGTTGAAACTTGTCATGAAAGATCAATTCTCTGGCCTTCCTAGTGAAGATGCCGCTAACCATCTAAACAACTTTGTTGATTTATGCGATATGCAAAAGAAGAGGGATACAGATAATGATATTGTCAAATTAAAGCTATTTCCATTTTCGCTTAGAGATCGTGCTAAAACTTGGTTCTCTTCTTTGCCTAGAAATAGTATTGATTCATGGAATGAGTGCAAAGATGCCTTTATCTCTAAGTATTTTCCTCCTGCTAAGATTATCTCTCTTAGAAACGATATCATGAATTTTAAGCAACTAGATCATGAGCATGTTGCACAAGCATGGGAGAGAATGAAATTAATGATACGAAATTTCCCTACACATGGTTTGAACTTATGGATGATTATATAAAAATTTATGATGGCTTGAATTTTGCTTCTTGAAATCTTTTAGATTCGGCCGCGGGGGGCACTTTCATGGAAATCACTTTAGGAGAAGCTACTAAACTCCTAGATAATATTATGGTTAATTACTCTCAGTGGCACACCGAAAGATCTACTAGTAAAAAAGTACATGCTATTGAAGAGATTGGTGTTTTGAGTGGAAAGATGGATGAACTTATGAAATTATTTGCTACTAAGGGTGCTTCTTCTGATCCTAATGATATGCCTTTGTCCAAGTTGATTGAGAATAATAATGAATCTTTGGATGTGAATTTTGTTGGTAGGAATAATTTTGGTAACAACGCTTATAGAGGAAACTTCAATTCTAGGCCTTTTCCTAGTAATCCCTTTAATAATTATGGTAGTTCCTACAACAATTCTTATGGAAATTTTAATAAGATTCCCTCTGATTTTGAGACTAGTGTTAAAGAGTTTATGAATTCGCAAAAGAATTTCAATGGTTTGCTTGAAGAAAAATTGCTTAAGGTTGATGAGTTGGCTAGAAACCTGGATAGAATTTCTCTTGATGTTGATTCTTTGAAACTTAGATCTATTCCACCTAAGCATGATATCAATGAGTCTCTCAAGGCTATGCGAATTTCCATTGATGAATGCAAAGAAAGAACCGCTAGGATGCGTGCTAAAAGAGATTGCTTTGTGAAAGCGTGTTCTTCTAGTTTTCATGATAATAAAGATGAAGATCTAAAAGTGATTGATGTGTCTCCTATTAAATCCTTGTTTTCTAGTACGAATCTTGATAAAGATGGGACTGGATATGATTCTACTTTAGTTAAAAGACGTCCCAATAATTCGGAGTTTTTAGATCTTTATGCTAAAAGTGTTAAAAGTGGGATTGAAGATGTCAAAACTTTACATAGTAATGAACCCATTATTTTGGATTTCAAGGGATTCAATTATGATAATTGCTCTTTGATAGATTGTACTTCCTTGTTGCAATATGTGCTAAATTCTCCGCATGCTTATAGTCAAAATAAAGCTTTTACCAAACACATAGTTGATGCTTTAATGCAATCTTATGAAGAAAAACTTGAAATAGAAGTTTCTATCCCTAGAAAGCTTTATGATGAGTGGGAAACGACTATTGAAATTAAGATTAAATATCATGAATGCTTTGCTTTGTGTGATTTGGGTGCAAGTGTCTCCACAATTCCAAAAGCTTTGTGTGATATGTTAGGTTTCCATGAACTTGATGATTGCTCGTTAAATTTGCATCTTGCGGATTCTACCATTAAGAAACCTATGGGAAGGATTAATGATGTTATTATTGTTGAAAATAGGAATTATGTGCCCATAGATTTCATCTTTCTTGATATAGTTTGCAATCCTACATGTCCTATTATTCTTGGTAGACCTTTCCTTAGAACGATTGGTGCAATTATTGATATGAAGGAAGAAAATATTAGATTCCAATTTCCGTTAAGGAAAGGCATGGAACACTTTCCTAGAAATAAAATCAAATTACCTTATGAATCTATTACGAGAGCCACTTATGGATTGCCTACCAAAGATGGCAATACCTAGATCTATTCTTGTATCGTGCCTAGCTAGGGGCGTTAAATGATAGCGCTTGTTGGGAGGCAACCCAATTTTATTTTCTTTGTTTTTGCTTCTGTTTATGAATAAATAATGCATCTAGCTTCTGGTTAGATGTGGTTTTGTGTTTTAATTTGTGTTTGTGCCAAGTAGAACCTTTGGGAAGACTTGGGTGAAGTTTATGCGATCATGCTGTAAAAAACAGAAACTTTAGTGCTCATGAGATTAGCTACCATTCTTTACTGGAGAGTGATTTTTAGTTGATTCTTTTTGCAGACGATTAATAGACAAATTCCCCATGTCCATCAATTTATTTCATTTTTTAGAGTTACATAAGTATTCGAAAGTTACAGATTACTACAGATTGTTCTGTTTTTGACAAATTCTGGTTTCCGTGTGTTGTTTGCTTATTTTGATGAATCTATGACTAGTATCGGGGGGTATGAATCATAGAGAAGTTGGAATACAGTAGGTTTAACACCAATATAAACAAAGAATGAGTTCATTACAGTACCTTTGAGTGGTGGTTTGTTTTCTTATACTAACGGAGCTCACGAGATTTTTGGCTAAGTTTTGTGTTGTGAAATTTTCAAGTTTTGGGTAAGGATTTGATGGACTATGGAACAAAGAGTGGCAAGAGCCTCAACTTGGGGATGCCCAAGGCAACCCAAGGTAAAATTCAAGGACAACCAAAAGCCTAAGCTTGGGGATGCCCCGGGGAGGCATCCCCTCTTTCGTCTTCGTCTATCGGTAACTTTACTTGAGACTATATTTTTATTCACCACATGATATTGTTTTGCTTGGAGCGTCATGTATGATTTGATCCTTTGCTTTTTAGTTTACCACAATCATCCTTGCTGGTCACACCTTTTGAGAGAGATACACATGAATTGAAATTTATTAGAATACTCTATGTGCTTCACTTATATCTTTTGAGCTAGATAGTTTTGCTCTAGTGCTTCACTTATATCTTTTAGAGCACGGGGGTGGTTTTATTTTGTAGAAATTATTGATCTCTCATGCTTCACTTATATTATTTTGAGAGTATTTTAGAACAGCATGGTAATGTGCTTTGGTTATAAAATTAGTCCTAATATGATAGGCATCCAAGATGGGTATAGTAAAAACTTTCATATAAAGTGCATTGAATATGATGAGAAGTTTGATACTTGATGATTGTTTTGAGATATGACGATGGTGATATTAGAGTCATGCTAGTAGAGTAATTGTGAATTTGAGAAACACTTGTGTTAAAGTTTGTGATTCCCATAGCATGCACGTATGGTGAACCGTTATGTGATGAAGTTGGAGCATGATTTATTTATTAATTGTCATTCTTTGTGTGGAGGTCGGGATCGCACGATGGTTAACTCCTACCAACCCTTCTCCTAGGAGCATGCGTTGAATACCTTGTTTCGATAACTCATAGATTTTTGCAATAAGTATATGAGTTATTTATGACTAATGTTGAGTCCATGGATTATACGCACTCTCACCCTTCCACCATTGCTAGCCTCTCTTGTACCGCGCAACTTTCGCTCGTACCATACACCCACCATATACCTTCCTCAAAAAACCCACCATACCTACCTATCATGGCATTTCCATAGCCATTCCGAGATATATTGCCATGCAACTTTCCCCCATTCCATTTATTATGACACACTTCATCATTGTCATATTGCAATGCATGATCATGTAGTTGACATCGTATTTGTGGCAAAGCCACCATTCATAATTTTCATACATGTCACTCTTAATTCATTGCACATCCCGGTACACCGCCGGAGGCATTCACATAGAGTCATATTTTGTTCTAGTTTCGAGTTGTAAGTAAATAAAAGTGTGATGATTTTCATTATTATAGCATTGTCCTAGTGAGGAAAGGATGATGGAGACTATGATTCCCCCACAAGTCGGGATGAGACTCTGGACGAAAGAAGAAAAAAAGAGAAAAGAAAGAAAAAAGAGGCCAGAAAAAAAGAAAAGGGAAAAGGCCCAAAAAAAGAGAAAAATAAAAAGAAATGATAGAAAAAGAGAAAAGGGACAATGTTACTATCCTTTTTCCACACTTGTGCTTCAAAGTAGCACCATGATCTTCCTGATAGAGAGTCTCTTGTTTTGTCACTTTCGTATACTAGTGGGAATTTTCATTAGAGAACTTGGCTTGTATATTCCAATGATGGGCTTCCTCAATTGCCCTAGGTCTTCGTGATCAAGCGAGTTGGATGCACACCCACTTAGTTTCCTTTGAGAGCTTTCATATATTTATAGCTCTAGTGCATCCGTTGCATGGCAATCCCCACTCACTCACATTGATATCTATTGATGGGCATCCCCATAGCCCATTGATATGCCTAGTTGATGTGAGACTATCTTCCTCTTTTGTCTTCTCTACAACCACCACTCTATTCCACATAGTGCTATATCCATGGCTCACGCTCATGTATTGCGTGAAAGTTGAAAAGTTTGAAAAAATTGAAGTGTGGAACAATTGCTTGGCTGAAACCGGGGTTGTGCATGATTTAAATATTTTGTGTGATGAAGGTAGAGTATATCCACACTATATGATTTTGTAGGGATAACTTTCTTTGGCCATGTTATTTTGAGAAGACATGATTGCTTTGTTAGTATGCTTGAAGTATTATTGTTCTTATGTCAATATAGACTTTTGTCTTGAATCTTTTGGATCTGAACATTCATGCCACAATAAAGAAAATTACATCGAGAATTATGTTAGTTAGCATTCCACTTCAAAAATTCTGTTTTTATCCTTTACCTACTCGAGGACGAGCATGATTTAAGCTTGGGGATGCTTGATACGTCTCCAACGTATCTATAATTTTTGATTGTTCCATGCTATTATATTCTTTGTTTTGGATTATTAATGGGCTTTATTATACACTTTTATATTATGTTTGGGACTAACCTACTAACCCAAGGCCCAGTGCAAATTGTTGTTTTTTTTTGCCTATTTCAGTGTTTCATAGAAAAGGAATATCAAACGGAGTCCAAACGGAATGAAACCTTCGGGAGAGTTATTTTTGGAACGATATCAACACAGAAGACTTGGAGTACACGCCAGGAAGCGAGAGAGGCGGCCACGAGGGCAGGGGCATGCCCCCCACCCTCGTGGGCCCCCTGTGCTTCCCCGACGTTCCTCTTCCTCCTATATATACCTACGTACCCTGAAACTATCGAGGAGCACCACGAAACCCTAATTCCACCACCGTAACCTTTTGTACCCGAGAGATCCCATCTTGGGGCCTGTTCCGGAGCTCCACCGGAGGGGGCATCGATCACGAAGGGCTTCGACATCAACACCATAGCCTCTCCGATGAGTTGTGAGTAGTTAACCACAGACCTTCGGGTCCATAGTTATTAACTAGATGGCTTCTTCTCTCTCTTTGGATCTCAATACAAAATTTTCCTCGATCTTCGAGGAGATCTATTCGATGTAATTCTTTTGCGGTGTGTTTGTCGAGATCCGATGAATTGTGGGTTTATGATCAAGATTATCTATGAACATTATTGGATTCTTTTCTGAAACCTTTTATGCATGATTTAAATATCCTTGCAAGTCTCTTCGAATTATCGGTTTGGTTTGGCCTACTAGATCTATAGTTCTTGCAATGGGAGAAATGCTTGGCTTTGGGTTCAATCTTGCGGTGTCCTTTCCCAATGATAGTAGGGGCAGCAAGGCACATATTGTATTGTTGCCATCGAGGATAAAAAGATGGGGTTTATATCATATTGCTTGAGTTCATCCCTCTACATCATGTCATCTTGCTTAAGGCGTTACTCTGTTCTTATGAACTTAATACTCTAGATGCATGCTGGATAGCGGTTGATGTGTGGAGTAATAGTAGTAGATGCAGAATCGTTTTGGTCTACTTGTCTCGGACGTGATGCTTATATAGAATGATCATGCCTAGATATTCCCATAACTATGCGCTCTTCTATCAATTGCTCGACAGTAATTCGTTCACCCATCGTAGAAATCTGCTATCATGAGAGAAGCCACTAGTGAAACCTATGGCCCCCGGGTATATCTTCATCATATTAATCTTCCATCAACTATTTATATTTTGCTTTACTTTGAATTGTTTACTTTTTCTCTATACCAAAAAATACCAAAAATATTATCTTATTATCTCTATCAGATCTCACTTCTGTAAGTGACCGAGAAGGGATTGACAACCCCTTTTATCGCGTTGACTGCAAGGTTATTATATGTTTGTGCAGGTACGAGGGACTCGCGCGTGGTCTCCTACTAGATTGATACCTTGGTTCTCAAAAATTGAGGGAAGTACTTACGCTACTGTGCTGCATCACCCTTTCCTCTTCGAGGGAATACAACGCAAGCTCGAGAAGTAGCAGCCTTTGTGGCGTTGGTGTGCCTTAGTGGTAACACCCACCTCTCTAAATGCTGATGTAGCTTCCCTCCATGGAAGTGAGCACCGACATACATCCTCGTCTCTCAAAGTTGCGGTTATTCCTAACCCTAACTTTCTACTTGTGGTTACTTGTCTCTTAGTTCTTAGTTGTATCTTATTGTGCTAGCTTATTTACATACTTGTGTCGCTAGCTTACCTTGTTTAGCATCTTACTTGCAATTGTTAGGCTCACTTTCATATTCCGCATTATTGCCTAAAATTACTAAGTAACAATTAAAATGTGTAATTGTACCTATTCACCCCCTCTAGGTCCATCTCGATCCTTTCAATTGGTATCAGAGCTTCGTGCTCTATTCTTGTGGCTTAACCACCCTAGAGCGAGATGAACCCCGATGGGACTCCCCTTGTTGTAGATCAGAAAGAAAAGGTCTCGGCTTCTTCGTGATTCAAGGCCTTCACCTCTGAGGATCTGGAACGGGCCCTTGCTAAGCAAAAGGAGGAGCATGATGCTTCTCTGAAGGCCTTGGTCGAAATGAGGTTAGCCGCATTAACCACGAATTCCACACTACTCCCAAATTCGGGTGGTGTGGCTTCGAGGCAAACCACACCTATTCCTTCTCTTGACCAACAACTGTTGGGGAACGTAGTATTTTAAAATTTTCCTACGATCACGCAACATCTATCTACCAGATGCATAGTAACGAGAGGGAAGAGTGTGTCTACGTACCCTCGTAGACCGGAAGCGGAAGCGTCAAGTGACGCGGTTGATGTAGTCGAACTTCTTCGCGATCCAACCGATCAAGCACCGAACGTACGACACCTCCACGTTCAGCACACGTTCAGCTTGATGACGTCCCACGAGCTCTTGATCCAGTTGAGCTTAACGGGAGAGTTTCGTCAGCACGACAGCATGCTGACGGATATGATGTATCTACCGGCACAGGGCTTCGCCTAAGCACTGCGACGGTATGACCGAGGTGTGTTTCTGTGGAGGGCGGCACCGCACACGGCTAGAACAATTCAACTTGTGTGTGTTTGGGTGCCCCCCTGCCCCCGTATATAAAGGAGCAAGGGGGGAGGCCGGCCGGCCCTCTATGGTGCGGCTAGGGCTGCAATCC
Organism: Secale cereale; assembly: GCA_902687465.1. NCBI lineage: Eukaryota > Viridiplantae > Streptophyta > Magnoliopsida > Poales > Poaceae > Secale > Secale cereale. The sequence continues at coordinate 194,573,410 of LR738712.1, read as the reverse complement.
TACTAGGAATAGGATTGCAATCCTATTCCTAGTAGGAACCTACCAAAGAAGGAAGAAGGGGGAAGGAAAGAGAGGGAGAGGGAGAGGGAAAGAGGGGCCGCACCCCCCTCCCCTAGTCCTATTCGGACTCCTCCTAGGGAGGGGGCGCGCCACCTCCTGGCTGCTGCCCTCTCTCTCCCCTATGGCCCACCAGGGCCCACCATTCCCCCGGGGGGTTCCGGTAACCCCCCCGACACTCCGGTAAATTCCGAAACTTTCCAGAACACTTCCGGTGTCCGAATATAGTCGTCCAATATATCAATCTTTATGTCTCGGACATTCCGAGACTCCTCGTCATGTCCGTGATCTCATCCGGGATTCCGAACTACCTTCGGTACATCAAAACTCATAAACTCATAATACCGATCGTCATCAAACGTTAAGCGTGCGGACCCTACGGGTTCGAGAACTATGTAGACATGACCGAGACTCATCTCCGGTCAATAACCAATAGCGGAACCTGGATGCTCATATTGGCTCCTACATATTCTACGAAGATCTTTATCGGTCAAACCGCATAACAACATACATTGTTCCTTTTGTCATCGGTATGTTACATGCCCGAGATTCGATCGTCGGTATCTCCATACCTAGTTCAATCTCGTTACCGGCAAGTCTCTTTACTCGTTCCGTAATACATCATCTCGTGACTAACTCATTAGTCTTTTGCTTGCAAGGCTTATTATGATGTGCATTACCGAGAGGGCCCAAAGATACCTCTCCGACACTCGGAGTGACAAATCCTAATCTTGATATATGTCAACACCACGAATACTTTCGGAGACACCTGTAGAGCATCTTTATGATCACCCAGTTACATTGTGATGTTTGATAGCACACAAGGTGTTCGTACGGTATTCGGGAATTGCATAATCTCATAGTCATAGGAACATGTATAAGTCATGAAGAAAGCAATAGCAGTAAAACTAAACGATCATAGTGCTATGCTAACGGATGGGTCTAGTCCATCACATCATTCTCCTAATGATGTGATCCCGTTGATCAAATGACAACTCATGTCTATGGCTAGGAAACATAACCATCTTTGATCAATGAGCTAGTCTAGTAGAGGCATACTAGGGACATACTGTTTTGTCTATGTATCCACACATGTACTAAGTTTCCGGTTAATACAATTCTAGCATGAATAAAAGACATTTATTATGATATAAGGAAATACAAATAACATCTTTATTATTGCCTCTAGGGCATATTTCCTTAAGTCTCCCACTTGAACTAGAGTCAATAATCTAGATTACAAAGTGATGATCCTCACACCCATGGAGTCCTGGTGCTGATCATGTTTTGCCCGTGGAAGAGGCTTAGTCAACGGGTCTGCAACATTCAGACCCGTATGTATCTTGCAAATCTCTATGTCTCCCTCCTTGACTAGATCGCAGATGGAATTGAAGCGTCTTTTGATGTGCTTTGTTCTCTTGTGAAACCTGGATTCCTTCGCTAAGGCTATTGCTCCAGTGTTGTCACAAAAGATTTTCATTGGACCCGATGCACTAGGTATTACACCTAGATCGGATATGAACTCCTTCAACCAGACTCCTTCATTTGCTGCTTCCGAAGCAGCTATGTATTCCGCTTCACACGTTGATCCCGCCACGACGCTCTGCTTGGAACTGCACCAACTGACAGCTCCACTGTTCAATAAAAATACATATCCCGTTTGTGACTTAGAGTCATCCGGATCAGTGTCAAAGCTAGAATCGACGTAACCGTTTACGACGAGCTCTTTGTCACCTCCATACACGAGAAACATATCCTTAGTCCTTTTCAGGTATTTCAGGATGTTCTTGAGCGCTGTCCAGTGATCCAATCCTGGATTACTTTGGTACCTCCCTGCTAGACTTATAGCAAGGCACACATCAGGTCTGGTACACAGCATTGCATACATGATAGATCCTATGGCCGAGGCATAGGGAATGACTTTCATTTTCTCTCTATCTTCTGCAGTGGTCGGGCATTGAGTCTTACTCAACTTCATACCTTGTAATACAGGCAAGAACCCTTTCTTTGCCTGATCCATTTTGAACTTCTTCAAAATCTTATCAAGGTATGTGCTTTGTGAAAGTCCAATTAAGCGTCTTGATCTATCTCTATAGATCTTGATGCCTAATATATAAGCAGCTTCACTGAGGTCTTTCATTGAAAAACTCTTATTCAAGTATCCTTTTATGCTATCCAGAAATTCTATATCATTTCCAATCAACAATATGTCATCTACATATAATATTAGAAATGCTACAGAGCTCCCACTCACTTTCTTGTAAATACAGGCTTCTCCAAAAGTCTGTATAAAACCATATGCTTTGATCACCTCATCAAAGCGTATATTCCAACTCCGAGATGCTTGCACCAGTCCATAGATGGATCGCTGGAGCTTGCACACTTCGTTAGCACCTTTTGGATTGACAAAACCTTTTGGTTGCATCATATACAACTCTTCTTTGAGATATCCATTCAGGAATGCACTTTTGACATCCATTTGCCAGATTTCATAATCATAAAATGCGGCAATTGCTAGCATGATTCGGACAGACTTAAGCATCGCTACTGGTGAGAAAGTCTCATCGTAGTCAACTCCTTTAACTTGTCGAATCCCTTTCGCAACAAGTCGAGCTTTGTAAACAGTAACATTACCGTCTGTGTCGGTCTTCCTCTTAAAGATCCATTTATTTCGATGGCTTGCCGATCATCGGGCAAGTCAACCAAAGTCCATACTTTGTTCTCATACATGGATCCCATCTCAGATTTCATGGCCTCAAGCCATTTTGCGGAATCTAGGCTCATCATCGCTTCCTCATAGTTCGTAGGTTCATCATGGTCTAGTAACATGATTTCCAGAACTGGGTTGCCGTACCACTCTGGTGCGGAACGTACTCTGGTTGATCTACGACGTTCAGCAGAAACTTGATGCGAAGTTTCATGATCATCATCATTAACTTCCTCACTGATTGGTGTAGGAATCACTGGAACAATTTTCTGTGATGTACTACTTTCCAATTCGGGAGAAGGTACAATTACCTTATCAAGTTCTACTTTCCTCCCACTCACTTCTTTCGAGAGAAACTCCTTCTCTAGAAAGGATCCATTCTTAGCAACAAATATCTTGCCTTCGGATCTATGATAGAAGGTGTACCCAACAGTCTCTTTTGGGTATCCTATGAAGACACATTTCTCCGACCTGGGTTCGAGCTTATCAGGTTGAAGCTTTTTCACATAAGCATCGCAGCCCCAAACTTTAAGAAACGACAACTTTGGTTTCTTGCCAAACCATAGTTCATAAGGTGTCGTATCAACGGATTTTGATGGTGCCCTATTTAACGTGAATGCAGCTGTCTCTAAAGCATAACCCCAAAATGATAGTGGTAAATCGGTAAGAGACATCATAGATCGCACCATATCCAATAAAGTACGGTTACGACATTCGGACACACCATTACGCTGTGGTGTTCCGGGTGGCGTGAGTTGTGAAACTATTCCACATTGTTTCAAATGAAGACCAAACTCGTAACTCAAATATTCTCCTCCATGATCAGATCGTAGAAACTTTATTTTCTTGTTACGATGATTCTCTACTTCACTCTGAAATTCTTTAAACTTTTCAAATGTTTCAGACTTGTGCTTCATTAAGTAGATATACCCAATTCTGCTCAAATCATCAGTGAAGGTCAGAAAATAACGATACCCGCCGCGAGCTTCAACACTCATTGGCCCACATACATCAGTATGTATGATTTCCAACAAATCTGTTGCTCGCTCCATAGTTCCGGAGAACGGAGTTTTAGTCATGTTGCCCATGAGGCATGGTTCGCAAGCACCAAGTGATTCATAATCAAGTGATTCCAAAAGTCCATCACTATGGAGTTTCTTCATGCGGTTTACACCAATATGACCTAAACGGCAGTGCCACAAATAAGTTGCACTATCATTATTAACCTTGCATCTTTTGGTTTCAATATTATGAATATGTGTATCACTACAATCGAGATCCAATAAGAATAGACCACTCTTCAAGGGTGCATGACCATAAAAGATATTATTCATAAAAATAGAACAACCATTATTCTCTGATTTAAATGAATAACCGTCTCGCAACAAACAAGATCCAGATATAATGTTCATGCTCAACGCTGGCACCAAATAACAATTATTTAGGTCTAAAACTAATCCCGAAGGTAGATGTAGAGGTAGCGTGCCGACGGCGATCACATCGACTTTGGAACCATTTCCCACGCGCATCGTCACCTCGTCCTTAGCCAATCTTCGTTTAATCCGTAGTCCCTGTTTCGAGTTACAAATATTAGCAACCGAACCGGTATCAAATACCCAGGTACTACTACGAGCATTAGTAAGGTACACATCAATAACATGTATATCACATATACCTTTGTTCACCTTGCCATCCTTCTTATCCGCCAAATACTTGGGGCAGTTCCGCTTCCAGTGTCCAGTCCCCTTGCAGTAGAAGTACTCAGTTTCAGGCTTGGCTCCAGACTTGGGTTTCTTCATGGGAGTAGCAAATGTCTTGCTATTCTTCTTGAAGTTCCCCTTCTTTCCCTTGCCCTTTTTCTTGAAACTAGTGGTCTTGTTAACCATCAACACTTGATGCTCCTTTTTTATTTCTACCTCCGCAGCCTTGAGCATAGCGAAGAGCTCGGGAATTGTCTTTTGCATCCCTTGCATATTATAGTTCATTATGAAGCCTTTATAGCTTGGTGGCAGTGATTGAAGAACTCTATCAATAACACTATCTTCATCAACTTTGCAACCAAGTTGAGTCATATGATTGTAGTACCTAGACATTCTGAGCAAGTGTTCACTGATAGAACTATTCTCCTCCATCTTGCAGCTGTAGAACTTATTGGAAATCTCATATTTCTCAATCCGGGCATTTGCTTGAAATATTAACTTCAACTCCTGGAACATCTCATATGGTCCATGACGTTCAAAACGTCGTTGAAGTCCCGGTTCTAAGCCGTAAAGCATGGCACACTGAACTATCGTGTAGTCATCAGACCGCGACTGCCAGACGTTCAAAGCGTCTACATTAGCGGGAGGGGGCTTGTCACCTAGCGGTGCTTCAAGGACATAATTCTTCTGTGCAGCAATGAGGATAATCCTCAAGTTACGGACCCAGTCCGTGTAATTGCTACCATCATCTTTCAACTTAGCTTTCTCTAGGAATGCATTAAAATTCAAAGGAACGGTAGCACGGGCCATTGATCTACAACAACATAGATATGCAAAAACTATCAGGACTAAGTTCATGATAAATTAAAGTTCAATTTAATCATATTTTTTAAAGAACTCCCACTTAGAAAGACATCCCTCCGGTCATCTAAATGATCACGTGATCCAAATCAACTAAACCATGTCCGATCATCACGTCAGATGGAGTAGTTTCAATGGTGAACATCTTATGTTTGATCATATCTACTATATGATTCACGCTCGACCTTTCGGTCTCCAGTGTTCCGAGGCCATATCTGCATATGCTAGTCTCGTCAAGTTTAACCCGAGTATTCTGCGTGTGCAAAACTGGCTTACACCCGTTGTATTTGAACGTAGAGCTTATCACACCCGATCATCACGTGGTGTCTCGGCACGACGAACTTTCGCAATGGTGCATACTCAGGGAGAACACTTATACCTTGAAATTTAGTAAGGGATCATCTTATAATGCTACCGTCGTTCTAAGAAAAATAAGAAGCATAATAAGATAAACATCACATGCAATCAAAATATGTGACATGATATGGCCATCATCATCTTGTGTTTTTGATCTCCATCTCCAAAGCAACGTCATGATCACCTTCGTCACCGGCGTGACACCTTGATCTCCATCGTAGCATCGTTGTCGTCTCGCCAACTATTGCTTCTACGACTATCGCTACCGCTTAGTGATAAAGTAAAGAAATTACATGGCGATTGCATTTCATACAATAAAGCGACAACCATATGGCTCCTGCCAATTGCCGATAACATTACAAAACATGATCATCTCATACAAAACCGTATAACTCATCATGTCTTGACCATATCACATCACAACATGCCCTGCAAAAACAAGTTAGACGTCCTCTACTTTGTTGTTGCAAGTTTTATGTGGCTGCTACGGGCTTAGCAAGAACCGTTCTTACCTACGCATACAAAACCACAACGATGTTTCGTCAAGTATGTGTTGTTTTAACCTTCACAAGGACCGGGTGTAGCCACACTTGATTCATCTAAAGTGAGAGAGACAGACACCCGCCAGTCACCTTTAAGCAACGAGTGCTCATAACGGTGAAACCAGTCTCGCGTAAGCGTACGCGTAATGTCGGTCCGGGCCGCTTCATCTCACAATACCGCCGAAGCAAAGTATGACATGCTGGTAAGCAGTATGACTAGTATCACCCACAACTCATTGTGTTCTACTCGTGCATATCATCTACGCATAGACCTGGCTCATGATGCCACTGTTGGGGAACGTAGTATTTTAAAATTTTCCTACGATCACGCAAGGTCTATCTGCCAGATGCATAGCAACGAGAGGGAAGAGTGTGTCTACGTACCCTCGTAGACCGGAAGCGGAAGCGTCAAGTGACGCGGTTGATGTAGTCGAACTTCTTCGCGATCCAACCTATCAAGCACCGAACGTACGGCACCTCCGCGTTCAGCACACGTTCAGCTCGATGACGTCCCATGAGCTCTTGATCCAGTTGAGCTTCACGGGAGAGTTTCGTCAGCACGACGGCGTGGTGACGGATATGATGTATCTACCGGCGCAGGGCTTCGCCTAAGCATTGCGACAGTATGACCGAGGTGTGTTTCTGTGGAGGGGGAGCACCGCACACGGCTAGAACAATTCAACTTGTGTGTCTTTGGGTGCCCCCTGCCCCCGTATATAAAGGAGCAAGGGGGGAGGCCGGCCGGCCCTCTATGGTGCGGCTAGGGCTGCAATCCTACTAGGAATAGGATTGCAATCCTATTCCTAGTAGGAACCTACCAAAGAAGGAAGAAGGGGAAGGAAAGAGAGGGAGAGGGAGAGGGAAAGAGGGGCCGCGCCCCCTCCCATAGTCCTATTCGGACTCCTCCTAGGGAGGGGGCGCGCCACCTCCTGGCTGCTGCCCTCTCTCTCCCCTATGGCCCACCAGGGCCCACCATTCCCCCGGGGGGTTCCGGTAACCCCCCCCCGGCACTCCGGTAAATTCCGAAACTTTCCAGAACACTTCCGGTGTCCGAATATAGTCGTCCAATATATCAATCTTTATGTCTCGGACATTCCGAGACTCCTCGCCATGTCTGTGATCTCATCCGGGACTCCGAACTACCTTTGGTACATCAAAACTCATAAACTCATAATACCGATCTTCATCAAACGTTAAGCGTGCGGACCCTACGGGTTCGAGAACTATGTAGACATGACCGAGACTCATCTCCGGTCAATAACCAATAGCGGAACCTAGATGCTCATATTGGCTCCTACATATTCTACGAAGATCTTTATCGGTCAAACCGCATAACAACATACGTTGTTCCTTTTGTCATCGGTATGTTACTTGCCCGAGATTCGATCGTCGGTATCTCCATACCTAGTTCAATCTCGTTACCGGCAAGTCTCTTTACTCATTCCGTAATACATCATCTCGTGACTAACTCATTAGTCTTTTGCTTGCAAGGCTTATTATGATGTGCATTACTGAGAGGGCCCAAAGATACCTCTCCGACACTCGGAGTGACAAATCCTAATCTTGATATATGCCAACACCACGAATACTTTCGGAGACACCTGTAGAGCATCTTTATGATCACCCAGTTACGTTGTGACCTTTGATAGCACACAAGGTGTTCCTACGGTATTCGGGAGTTGCATAATCTCATAGTCAAAGGAACATGTATAAGTCATGAAGAAAGCAATAGCAGTAAAACTAAACGATCATAGTGCTATGCTAACGGATGGGTCTAGTCCATCACATCATTCTCCTAATGATGTGATCCCGTTGATCAAATGACAACTCATGTCTATGCCTAGGAAACATAACCATCTTTGATCAATGAGCTAGTCTAGTAGAGGCATACTAGGGACATACTGTTTTGTCTATGTATCCACACATGTACTAAGTTTCCGGTTAATACAATTCTAGCATGAATAAAAGACATTTATCATGATATAAGGAAATACAAATAACATCTTTATTATTGCCTCTAGGGCATATTTCCTTCAACAACCTCCTAACAGTGGTCACTCTAGTGTTCCATGGCTCTATGCACAACCTAAAGATGATAAACTAAAGTATAAGCATGGGGGTGAACCTCACGTGCTTGATAAAAAGGTTGATTTTTCTATGTGGAGAATTGCTATGCAGGATCATCTTAGGTAATGATGAGATGTTGGACATCTTGGAGGATGGCTACAACCCCATCGATCCAAAGAACCTCACACCAAGAGAAATATATAACAAGCATCTCATGACACCGCAACCATGTTAATAAGGAAAGGAATGGGTGAGAATCAAAGGAGGCCTTTCATACACATCACCAGTGCCAAGGAATTATGAGATAACGTTGTGAGATCCAGGACCGGCAGCTCCACTCTCCGGCTTGTTCAATATGAAATTGCCAAAGATCAATTGCAAAACTTCTGTATGGAGAAAGGTGAAACCCCTTACCAGCTCCATGAGCATCTGATGACTCTCACCTCTGACATCAAGTCATGTGACTGCGATAAGACACAAGATGGATTCAACTTGACGAAGCGGTTCCTTGTGGACAAGTTGCTACATTCTCTTGCTCAGTATCATCACCAAATGGTGTCGGACATAAAGCAACACCATTGATTCAAGGAAATGACTCCAGATGACATCATATCCACCTTTCAACTTTTTGAAGAATCTAAGGCAAATGCTACAAGACATCTTGCTATGCATGGAAATTCAACTTCCGCGACCAACCTAGCCTTAAAGGCTAAACATGTGTGTGAGGAAGATGAAAGTGAAGAAGAAGATGATGAAGAAGGTGATGAAAGTGACTCAGATGAGGGCCCTTCATATGAAGACATTGCTCTCTTTGTGAAGAAGTTTAGCGTGGGAAAATTCAAAGGGAGATTTCAAAAGAATAAGGTCCAAAGTTGCTACAATTGTGAAGAGACCAATAAATTCTCCAATGAGTGCCCATATGAGAAGAGAGAAGATAAGCCAAGATTTCCCAATAACTTTGTAAATAAGAAACTGCCAAACCCTATGAACTCCAAGCTTAAGAAGAGAGATGGAAGGGCTATGATTGCCCAAGAAAATTCTGATCCCGATGATGTTGGAGGTGTTGTCGGTGTAGCTCAAGATCCTCAAAACACCTTGAGACTAGTCAACAAAAGTGGAGAGGTTGTCACCTATAGCTACATGAAAGACTACAAGGGCAGCGCTCACAAGTGTTTGATGGCCAAAGCCATGGTTGAGGACGGTGAGCATCAAACCCCCTCAGACAAGGTTAAGGTAACCTCTCATTCGGATCCTCCTCTCTTCACTCCGCCTACTCCTAGTGATGAATATCTTGATGCGGAGGATAATCATGATAAATAATGATGTGAATGATCCTGTGTGTGCTAAACTAGAAAAAAATTATGTGTTCCCTCAAAGGAAAGAAGCTCACTATGTTCCGTATGCTTATGGAGATGATGAGTAAGAACACCGTCACCATTAAGGAACTCGAAACCCTCATTACCGAGGAAAAGGAAAAATATGAAATCCTTGAGTGGAAAGTCCTATATGAGGAAGCAAAAAATGACGAACTATGCATAAAAATTGGTACAAACCTTGATGAGCATGCCAAGAAACTTGCCTCCTTGGAAAAGGTTGAGAGCTCTTTCTAGGAGTTGATGGATGATAAGAGTAAGCTTGTGGGGTCTCGTGCTACTCTCTCTAAGGATTGTGAGCTTCTATTCGTGTCTCTTAAGACTAAGGAAGAGGAGCTCACCCTTCTTACAAAGAACTTTGAGACACTCAAACTTACTTATCTTAAAACTCTAGCCAAGGTTTACTCCTCTCCAATTATAAATGTTGATGCTTGTACTACTAACTCTAGTGGTGATCTAGCATCTATTCTTGAGGAGAATCGATTTCTAAAAGCACAACTTGAGAAAGGACTCATGACATGTGCTCAAGGACAAAAGAACCTTAATGAGGTATCGAGCCGACACAATGAAGTTTTCGCAAAGGAAGGACTTGGGTACGACCCAAGAACAAGCAAGAAGACAACGTCCTCTCAAAAGTACACCACTCCTCTCAAGGAGACATTTGTACGTGAAGGGCACAAGGAGAAAGGGAAAGGTCAAGTCGACAGCGTTGTGAGTGGGAAGTCCACTAGGGGCATCCCCACTCCCAACAAACCTAAGGTTTTCATGCCTCCATCCTATGTGCTTCGTAAGACAAAGGATGGAGAGGTTTATGCTAAATTTGTTGGTCCTCATAATGCATTACGTTTCTATGCTATTTGGGTTCCTAAGACCCTTGTGACTAATGTGAGAGGTCCCATTGCAAAATGGGTGCCTCTAACCAAGTCATGAATTGTGTGTAGGTTGCCTTCTCCAGTGGAGTCAAATGGGTGATCGATAGTGGATGCACAAACCATATGACCGGAGACAGCAAATTGCTCTACGATTTAATGGAAGCCATTCAACCATTTATGAGCATTGTGTTTGGTGGAGGATCAAAAGGACAGGTACTTGGATTGGGAAAGGTGGCTATCACGAATGACATGTCACTTGCAAATGTCATGCTTGTCCAATCCCTTAAATATCATTTACTTTCCGTTCGTCAATTGGCTTCTGTTGGTTATGATACACTATGTCGACTAACGGATGTGAAAGTCTTTAAGAGAGATACTCTTGAAGTGGCCTTTGTTGGAAAGTTGGATGACAACCTTTACACGGTTGATTCTCGAAAGAGAGTACCTTCCATGCAACTTGTCTAATGGCCAAAGCCGACAAGGGGTGGCTATGGCATCGCCGGCTAGCCCATGTCGGCATGAGAAATCTTCAAGATCTCTTAAATGGAAATCACATCCTTGGACTAACGAATGTTTCTTTTGAGGAATATCGTGTGTGTGTAGTGCATGCATAGCCAGGAAGCAACATCAATCAAAGCACCCACCCAAGAATATTGTATCTATGTCAAAGGCATTGGATCTCCTTCATGTGGATCTCTTTGGGCCTCCTTCATGGGATAGTCTTGGTGGGAAAAAGTATGGTCTTGTCATTGTTGATGATTATTCAAGATATACATGGGTGTTCTTCCTCAACTCCAAAGATGAGACGAAGATCACCTTCATTGATTTTGCCAAGCAAGCTCAACGCAAGTTTGACAAAGAAATCTTGGCAATAAGAAGTTACAATAGCTCCGAGTTCAAGAAGTACACCTTGGAAGAGTTTCTCAGTGATGAGGGGATTTAGCATCAATACTCCGCCCCTATACTCCTCAACAAAATGGTGTGGCCGAAAGAAAGAACCGTACTCTTGTGGAGATGTCAAGGTCCATGTTGTATGAGTACAAGTCACCACATAGATTTTGGGCCGAGGCTGTCAACACCGCATGTCATGCATCAAGCCGTCTCTTCCTCCGCAAAATCTTGCAAAAGACCCCTTATGAGCTCCTAACTAGGAACAAGCCAAATGTCAAGTACTTCCGTGTGTTCAGGTGTAAGTGCTTCATTCTCAACAAGAAATAATGGTTAGGAAAATTTCAATCCAAAACTATTGAGGGTATATTTGTTGGTATAGATCAAACTCTCACGCCTATAGGGTCTACAACAAATCCAATGGATGTGTTGTAGAAACTTGTGACGTGGTCTTTGATGAATTTAATGGCTCCCATGGGGAGCAAGTTGATCTAAGTGATGTAGGTGATGAAGACTCTTCTCGAGACATCTTGAATATGGGTGTTGGTGATCTTCTTCCAATGGGTCAGGAACCCCATGATGGTGTGGAAGACCATGCACGGCTCCCTATATATCCAACCACTACAACACCCACGCCACCACAAGATCCAAATGCTCAACCTGTGCCCACAGTTCAAGTACAAGAAGAATATCAAGTTATTCACCATGGTCATATCCAAGAGCAAGATCATCACCAAGAACAAGAACAAGAAAGTGCAATCATTGATGATGAACCTCAACAAATGCAACATGAAGAAGATCTTCCACCACACTTAAATGATCCATATGTTGAGGATGTGGATGATGGACCTGAAGTTGAACCTCATGAAACCCTCACGTCCATCATGCCTCGAGTGTCCAGTCGTGTTGATGTTGACAAAATTCTAATCGGCATATCGGAAGGCAGAGTCACTCGTAAAGATTTGACAAACTTTTGCGCTCACTTCTCGTTTGTGTCTAGTGTTGAGCCTGTCAAGGTACAAGACGCATTGATGGACAACGATTGGCTCGTTGCTATGCAAGAAGAGTTGAACAATTTTGAACGCAACCAAGTGTGGTCTCTGGTGGAGAGACCAACTACGGAACACAATTTCATTGGAACAAAATGGATTTTCAAGAACAAGCAGGATGAGAATGGTGTAATCATCCGTAACAAGGCAAGGTTAGTGGCACAAGGGTACTCACAAGTTGAAGGTTTGGACTTTGGTGATACCTTTGCTCCCGTTGCCCGTCTTAAATCTATCCGCATCTTACTTGCTTATGCTGCTTTCAATGGTTTTACATTACATCAAATGGATGTGAAGAGTGCTTTCCTTAACGGTCCTCTACAAGAAGAAGTATATGTATCACAACCACCTGGGTTCGTTGATCCCGATCGCAAAGACTATGTGTATAAACTTCTTAAGGCTTTGTATGGCCTCAAACAAGCACCTCGTGCTTGGTAAGATCATCTCAAGAAGTTTTTACTCGATGGTGGCTTTGTGAGAGGGGTGATCGATCCCACTCTTTTTACTAAGAGACACAATGGTGATTTGATCTTATGCCAAATCTATGTAGATATCATTTTTGGTTCTCCTAACATTCATTTGTGCAAGAAGTTTGCGGCTTCCATGACCATGAATTTTGAAATGTCACTCAATGCGGATTTGAAGTTCTTTCTCGGATTTCAAATTCAACAATTTCAGGAAGGAATTTCTTGTCTCAAGCAAAATACCTCAAGGATATCCTAGAGAAGTTTGGCATGTCTAATGCTAGTCCATGTAAGACACCCATGCCAACCAAAAGTTTCCTCACTGAAGACACAAATGGTACTCCTTTTGAACCATCTATTTACCGCTCTATGATTGGTTCATTGCTTTATCTTTGTGCATCTAGACCAGACATCATGTTTAGTGTATGCATGTGTGCTAGATTTCAAGCTTCCCCTAGGGAAATCCATCATAAGGCGGTTAAGCATATTCTTAGATACCTTGTTCACACCCCAAAGTTGGGTCTATGGTACCCCAAGGATGCTAAGTTCGATCTCATAGGGTACACGGATGCGGGTTGGGCTGGTGACAAAGTGGACCGTAAGTCCACCTCCGGTGCATGCCAATTTCTTGGACCCTCTTTGGTAAGTTGGTCGTCGAAGAAACAAAATTGTATTGCCCTCTCTGCCACTGAAGCCGAATACATTATAGCCGCCAGTTGTGGAACTCAATTACTATGGATGAGGCAAACTTTGAAGGATTACGGTATCACCTATAGACATGTGCCTCTTCTACGTGATAATGAAAGTGCCATTAACATTGCTGAGAATCCCAAAGATCATCTCCGCACCAAGCACATTGACATTAGGTATCATTTCTTGAGAGATCATGTGGAAAAGGGTGACATTGATATTGCTCATATTGGTACAGATATGCAACTTGCAGACATTTTCACCAAGCCATTGGATGAAGCTAGGTTTTGTCGACTTAGGCGTGAACTTGGTATCTTGGAGCTTGACAATATTATGTGAAATCTAGTACCCATTCATGCATGAACTTAATGTCTAGTCTTGATGTAGGCATACATTTAGGGGGAGGCATTCAACTCATGAGTATTGTCACTCTACATAAATGCATAAATAGAACCAACACTCTCAAAGTTATCATGGTTCTCGAACTATGGTGCTTTAACATGATGGAGTCGTAACTATGTGCCCAAAGTCAACATCTTTGCGGTACTATGTTTCATATGCTCAAACATGGTGACCTCGGTCACCGCGTGTGAACCTTCCTTTACTTAATATTGCTGTTTTGATTGTACATCTTAGTATGGCCTTAGATTACACAAACTTTCATCCCTTAAATATCTAAATACTCCTTGGCGGAGTCTATATCAAATTGCATCCATGGACCCCTTTCAAAACCTTCCCCTGCCTGATCTTTCTGTCCAGTGGCCGGACATCGGGGCCCCGGGGCAAAATTCCTCTGCTGCCGAAAAACTGCCATCATACACTCCCAGTGGCCGGACATCCGGGCCCTGGCCAAACATCCGGGCCACTGGCCCTATTTCTCTGTCTTCCGCACGCCGGATATTCGGCCAGGACCCCGGATGTCCGGCCTGTCGCCCGCAGTATAACAAGGGAGGGGCTCGGGATTTGGGGGAAGTTACCCCATTCACTCCCGTCCCTCTCAGCCATCTCTTCACACAGCTATCGCCGCCGTCGGGCTGTGCTCCGGCACTACCCCGGCCCTCTCCTCCGTCCTCCGGCCCCGATCTCCTGCCCATGGATTCTCCTCCTCCAGATCTATGGTTATGTCCAATCCATCTCTTGGGTTGTGGTGTGAATCTCTCGGGAGGGACCGCTGGAGTTCCCCATGGCGCGTACCACGAATTGCGGGCCCGCGCGCCCCGAGTCTTCTTCCCGGGGTATGTATGCTATATCTCTTGCATTCTTCTCTTGTTGTGACCAAATCATCTTAGGGTTTCATTATCTCTCGTGTATATATTGCATATTGTTGGGGAACGTAGTATTTTAAAATTTTCCTACGATCATGAAAGATCTATCTATCAGATGCATAGCAACGAGAGGGAAGAGTGTGTCTACGTACCCTCGTAGACCGGAAGCGGAAGCGTCAAGTGACGCGGTTGATGTAGTCGAACTTCTTCGCGATTCATCCGATCAAGCACCGAACGTACGACACCTCCGCGTTCAGCACATGTTCAGCTTGATGACGTCCCATGAGCTCTTGATCCAGTTGAGCTTCACGGGAGAGTTTCGTCAGCACGACGGCGTGGTGACGGATATGATGTATTCACCGGCGCAGGGCTTCGCCTAAGCACCGCGACGGTATGACCGAGGTGTGTTTCTGTGGAGGGGGGCACCGCACACGGCTGGAACAATTCAACTTGTGTGTCTTTGGGTGCCCCCCTACCCCCGTATATAAAGGAGCAAGGGGGGAGGCCGGCCGGCCCTTGTTTGGTGCGGCTAGGGGTGCAATCCTACTAGGAATATGATTGCAATCCTATTCCTAGTAGGAACCACCAAAGAAGGAAGAGAGGGAATAGGAAAAGAAGAAGAGGTGGCGCCCCCAACTCCTAGGAACCCTAGGTGGGGCGCCGGCCAGCCCTATGGGCTGCCTCTCTCTTTTCCATAAGGCCCACTATGGACCATCCCCCTTCGTAGGGGGTTCCGGTAACCCCCTCCGGCAATCCCGTTAAATCCGAAACTTTTCCGGTATACTTCCGGTGTCCGAATATAGTCGTCCAATATATCAATCTTTATGTCTCGGACATTCCGAGACTCCTCGTCATGTCCGTGATCTCATCCGGGACTCCAAACTACCTTCGGTACATCAATACTCATAAACTCATAATACCGATCGTCATCAAACGTTAAGCGTGCGGACCCTACGGGTTCGAGAACTATGTAGACATGACCGAGACTCATCTCCGGTCAATAACCAATAGCGGAACCTGGATGTTCATATTGGCTCCTACATATTCTACGAAGATCTTTTATCGGTCAGAACCGCATAACAACATACGTTGTTCCTTTTGTCAACGGTATGTTACTTGCTCGAGATTCGATCGTCGGTATCTCTATACCTAGTTCAATCTCGTTACCGGCAAGTCTCTTTACTTGTTCCGTAACACATCATCTCGTGACTAACTCATTAGTCTTTTGCTTGCAAGGCTTATTGTGATGTGTGTTACCGAGAGGGCCCAGAGATACCTCTCCGACACTCGGAGTGACAAATCCTAATCTTGATCTATGCCAACACCACGAATACTTTCGGAGACACCTGTAGAGCATCTTTATGATCACCCAGTTACGTTGTGACGTTTGATAGCACACAAGGTGTTCCTACGGTATTCGGGAGTTGCATAATCTCATAGTCATAGGAACATGTATAAGTCATGAAGAAAGCAATAGCAGAAAAACTAAACGATCATAGTGCTATGCTAACGGATGGGTCTTGTCCATCACATCATTTTCCTAATGATGTGATCCCGTTGATCAAATGACAACTCATGTCTATGGTCAGGAAACATAACCATCTTTGATCAATGAGCTAGTCTAGTAGAGGCATACTAGGGACATAATGTTTTGTCTATGTATCCACACATGTACTAAGTTTCCGGTTAATACAATTCTAGCATGAATAAAAGACATTTATCATGATATAAGGAAATACAAATAACATCTTTATTATTGCCTCTAGGGCATATTTCCTTCACATATCTCTCTCTCTCTCTAGAGTTTTGGTGTCTCTTGCCTAAGCCTAAAGATCTCTCTATGTACTCGGCAAATCAACTTAATCATGGGCATGTCACATTTTTTATCTACCACTTAGACTTGTTCTATGGTTATGATCGGAAATGTCCATCCCACTGTTTAATTTATTTATCCTTGTTCATACTTGTTGGCTCTTTCTCATCGGAACCTATCATTATCCATTTCAGTCGATCGCCGGCAAGGCTCAACCGACTCTAATGAGCTTGTTCGGCCTAAGAAGAAGAAGACCACCACCAAGAAGACGAAGCGGGAACCATCCCCAACCCCAAGCCCGTCCGCCTCAAATCTGGATGATGCGGACTATGTTGGGGAGGAAGAGGAAGAAGCAGCAATACCCTCTCCATGACACATTGTTGGACAGTCAAAACCAGGAACTCGAAGGGCCTCCATTCCTCAGGTTCGTGGTGCCACAATGCCCGCGGCACACGGCCGTCACGTCTCCATGGAGCTTCCTTTCAGCCGGGATCGCCCCATTCACGATATCACAACCGTGGGGACTAGTCAATACCTTGAGTTTCGCCGGGATATCAACCAATTTGAGATGAGGGCTTATGCTGAGGATCCTCGTTTCCGTACCCGTATGCAGCAGGACCTCTACTCCAGCTTTGTTCGTGGTCGTGGTCTTGCTCCTCACACATATGTGGATCTTCAGTTCTTGCGTGATAATCCATCCATGTTCCCTGGAGGCCCGGTCAAAATTATTGATGATATGACTCTTGGTCCGGCAATGACCTTTAAGTGTGACTGGAATGAAGCCGCCATCCTCCAATTCTATGCCACATGCTTCTTTCGTCCAGACGACACCCTCACCTGGATGACTGATGATACTCAGCTCACTGTCACCTATGCCTAGTTTGTTCAGATTCTGGGTTTGTCTGGTGTTGGCCATCAGATTCACAACCATGATCCACATCATAGGCCCAAGGGGATTGAGGATTGTGCTTCTCTTGTTAAGCCTCCCTCTTAGCTCACTAAGGAGGAATGTTCTCTTCCTCTCGATGATGTATCCATCTTCCGTGCTCCCTTCTACATTCTCTATCAGTGTGTGCTTCGCACTCTCTATCCCAAGAAGGGAGATCACTCAAGGGCTCGCAACTATTGCATTGATTTGATGGTCCGTATGTATGACGCACCTACTGAGCCTCTAGACACAACTCATTACATTTGACATGAGATCCGTGTGACACCCAAGACCGACACTCCAGAGGACTTCCATCTATTCTGGGTTTTGCCGTGTGTTTCATTTGTGCTTGCTCTAGATATTTATTTTGCATTGCATCATGTCATCATGCCATCATGTCATTAATTTTTAAAGTCTCAACTAAATAAATCGTATGGATCTCCGGTCCATTTAAATCGATGGATATTCACAATGGTGACTTCTCTTGATAACATATAGAAGTCTCCCAATATTATTAGGGAGTTATATTAAAATATTCCATTAATTTGGAATTCACCACAACAAACTTGCATTTTAAATCCCGTTCGTTTCCAAGATATTTAAATCCTTGATCTTATCCTTTCTGCTTCAATTGAGTTGTGGAGCTTTGACATTATGTTAGAGTAGCCATGTATCAATTTTCATCTCAAATTGGTATTTTTTGGCCCTTCTAGTCAACCTTTCTTCTCTTTTCCTTTTCTGTAAATAAAAAAAAGGAGAATCCTTTTTTTCTTTCCATCTTCTTCTCCTTTAACCCGTCCGGCCCATCTCTTGCTAGGCCCAGCTAGACCAGGCCCAACTCTCTCCCTCGCTAACCCTAGCCGCCCCCTCGCTCGCTGGCCCTCTCCTCCTCTCATTCCTCTGCCCGCCGCGACACACCTAGAGGTCGACCGCCCCCCTCGCTCGATCTCCGCCTCCCTCGCTCGTCTCCTCCCTCGTCTCCCTCCTAGCGCCACCGAAGGAGGAGCACAAGCCCTTGCCTCACCGACCCTGGACCTCCTGCTTCTCCTCCTCGGCGCCCGACCCTCTCCTCCTTGATGCTGGCCGCGCCACCACCTCCTTCGCCGGCGCCACGAGCCCCGCAGTGCCGCGCTGCTCCAACGCCCGAGCGCCGCCCGGCCACCGCGCCTCCGGCCTCCCCTGCCTCCTTTCTGACGTCGCCGACCCCGACGTCCTTATCATCCGCGCCCGCCACCGCGCCGTGGTCTGCGGCCCTCCAGCCGCGGGTCAACGTTGTTGTTCCACCGCCGGAGCTCCATCCCGCCGTCGTGCCGCCGCCGTCCTCGTGTTGCTCCGCCGGTCTTCCTCTGTAAGCCGCCGCGCCTCCTGTGGCTTCGCTGCAAAGTGCCCAGATCCAGCGCCCCGCCTTTGCACTGCCTTGCTGCTGCCGCTGCTCTCCTTGAGCCTTCTTCGGCAACCACTTTTTGCACAACCTCACCTCCACCTTTGGTTGTTCCTTCACGGTCACCCACTAGTTTATCGGAGATGTACATCTAATATGAGGCCTGTTGTTCTGCTACGATTTGGATTGCGCCAAGTCCCCTCTACAACACGTGTACGACTACACTCGGAGACGCCAAGTTCGTCTACGGAATGTGTACCACGATGACCGACGCGTAGTACCACTACATGTGCCATGTTCAACTACACCGCCAAGACCTCCGAGTTAGACTTCATGGACCGACAAGTACCACTACCGTCGACGAGCATTTCACCAAGTACCACTACCGCCGACCTCGGAGACCCGTGGACGTCAAGTTCCTCTACACGTGACCCGAACATCTACGAAACGTGTTCAACTACCGTCGCTGAAGACCCATGTAATGCAAGCGTCAAGTTCGTGTGTACCACTACCGTCGACCTCGGAGACCCGTGGACGTCAAGTTCCTCTACCGATGACTTGAACGCCTACTTCCCTCGACGAACCTTGAATGACTACTTCCACTACTTCCCTCGATGACTAGAACCGCTTCGAAAAGGCACGCTCCGAAGATAACCCCGAGACGACGCCATGAACGGATGCTTGCAATGTATGAGATGAAATACTTGTTTGCCTCGAGTCCGAAGTGCCCCTCGTTTGCCTTGTCGCCAACCCGTGGGACACCCGGTTACCAAGATCACCCCACCATCTTGCATGACACGCTCACGTCGACCCTTTCTTTTGCACCGGTCTCTAAACAAGTTACCGGAACCGATATGTTGCCGTGGCTTCATTTTCCGTTATCGCTGCCGTGGCACCCTTTCTTTCCAGCACGGTGACAAATGCTTCATATCTTGTTCATGTCCACTTTTAATAAAATTGCATAAAACTTGCATTGTCATCCGCATCATGATAACAACATTTAAAATGTTTAAATTTTTTTTGCTTTAAATTGCTAAATATGCACATGGGGAGTTTCCGGAATTGTTGTTGTTATTTCCGGCCTCATTTTAAATGCCTAGATAGTGTAGTTTGCTCATGCTTCACCTCTTGCCAAGTTAATCAACATTTAATATTGTTGTGTTTTTTGAACGAGAGTGAACTAAATAATTGGATGTGGCGTTTTGTCAATATGCAACTCGTTGCATATTGAGCTCCACTTAAATTGTAGTATTGTTTGTGCACTTTGCCATGCCATGCATAATTAAACCGGACATGCATCATACTTGGTTGTGCATCATATGCCATGTTTATGCTTGTGTGTTTACCATGTTGTTTGCTTCTTTCCGGTTTGCTTCTCTCGTTAGCTTCAGTTTCGTTCCGGAGTTGTGAGGATTCGTTCGACTACCTTCGTTTGTCTTCTTCATGGACTCGTTCTTCTTCCTTGCGGGATCCCAGGCAAGATGACCATTCCCCGATATCACCTCTATCTTTGCCTATGCTAGATGTCTCGTTCTTTTGATATGCCTCGATGCCTATTCCTGTTTGCCAGCCTCCTATTGTTGCCATGAAACACTCTAACCACCTTCCTAGCAAACCGTTGATTGGCTAAGTACGCTTTTGCTCAGCCCCTCTTATAGCGTTGTTAGTTGCAGGTGAAGTTGAAGATTGCTCCATGTTGGACTTCTTTATTGGGATAACACAATATATATCTTAATTAATTAATGCACATATATATTGGCAATGGGTGGAAGGCTTGGCCTTCTGCTTGGTGTTTTATTCCACTCATGCCACCTTAGGACCCGATAAACCGGTGTTATGTTCCTTGATTTTGCGTTCCTAACACGGTTGGGGTTTATGGCCCCCCCTTGATAATTTGCACTTCTTAAAGCTTTTTCAGCAAGACCCAACTTTGGTTCTACATTTGCCTAACAACTAAAACTTGCCGAGCGAGTAATTAACTCGAGGATTTATTAATCAACCCCCGGGCCAGTGCTCGTTTTGAGTGTTGGTCCAAACTAGAGTCGTGTGTGGTACCCCCCTTGGCAACTTGGGTCTTTGGTCACTATACGATGTGCTCATCCGGTCGTGGCCTGAGACGAGATACGCGCGACTACTATCAGGGTGTCGGCACGCTGGGAGGTCTTGCTGGATTAGTTTTACCTTTGTCGAAATATCTTGAGCACGGGATTCCGAGGATACTCGGGTCTTCCCAATTTGGAGTTGCGACTTTGCAGATCATGAGCTTGTGATGGGCTAAGTTGGGACACCCCTGCAGGGTTTTGAACTTTCGAAAGTCGTGCCCGCGGTTATGTGGCAGATGGGAATTTGTTAATATCCGGTTGTAGATAACTTGACACCATATCCTTAAGAATACACTACATGTGTGAGTAACCGTGATGGTCTCTTTCCGAAGGGCTTCGTAAAGTGAACACGGTGGGGTTATGTATGAATGTGAGTAGCTAGGATCACTTCTTGATCAAATTTGGCGACCGTTGGCACTTATTCTCATCTCGCTCTGAACTTGTAAGCTAGTTGCTTAGTGCTTGCTGCAAACACTTTATTACCCCTCCACACCTAAAGGTTTTGTTAGTTTTGATACCCAAGGATGGGATTGCTGAGTCCTTGTGACTCACAGATTACTATACACACCAGATGCAGGTACATCCGAGAACGATGCAGGAGATGGACCAGAACTTCACTGGGAGTTCAATGAAGAGCGTAGCCATGTGTATGTGATGTATCCCGACGATCAGTAGAGGTTCCTACTAGGGGCGATCAGGGCTTCTGTTTATGGTATCTTTCTCGTTTGGTTTTCGTCCGTAGTTGGACCATGTGTTATTTGGATGATTGTATGTTATTGTATTCATTGCGTGACGTGGTGAGTGTAAGCCAACTATCTTTTATAATTTCATCCCTGAACTTTTACATGAGATGTGCAAAGATACCATACTTGAGATCATTCAACAATGCGCTTATGTCTCTAAGTCGTGCCTCGACACGTAGGAGACATAGTCGCATCCTGGGCATTACAAGTTGGTATTCAGAGCTTTCTCCGACCTAGGAGCCCCCCTGATTGATCGAATCGCTGACGGTTGAGTCTAGGCACACACAAAAATGTTTTGAGTCCTATATATATCGGAGAGTAGGATTTATTTTTACTCCTCATCCCCTTCGTCGCTCTGGTGAGGACTCATGCCATTGTTTTATCTTCACTATTCTCAAAATTTCACCAAATTTTTTAGGATCACGCGGGTATTGTTTGGATTGTTCCGATATCTTTGTGATGAGAACATTGTTCTTGGTGCCTCCTGTCATTTAGGGATTGTGGTAGTGTCCCGGGGAGTTGAGCTCCGAGGTGTTGTCGTCACAAATGTATCGTAGCGGTTCTAGAATACCAGAGGCGGCCAACATCGAAAACTCTTCTGTGCGGTTAGTGGTGAGATAACCCCGACGTCACCCAATACTGGCGGGATAGTTCGTGAGTATTGCCACAACTTGTATAGCGGATGCATTTCGAAGGTTCGAGGTAAACAGTTTCTGAAGATGACTGGTTATGTGTTGACGGATGGATACAGCTCGATGTAGGTTTAGAGTTGAGTGCGCGATGCTTCCCCTGTATCCCCAACACCAGATTGCATAACCGGAAAGCTTCGGGAATTAATAGGTGGGTTTCAAGTAGATCTTAGGTAATCTTCCAACGGGTGCATGATATGAGGTTGGGGTTCAACATCTAGTGAAGATGTTTCATGGGCGCTGTTCCAATTGGGAGGTGCATCTTAAAGGATCCTTGGCTATGCTGATCCGGGGATTGCAAGACCCTTTGTAACACGTACCATGGGACATTCAGCATGAACATGTGGGACGAAACTTCTATTATGTATTTGTTCCATCTGTACCTTGTTGTTTTATTCTATCATTTTGTTCTCCCAAGTGGCTTCTCGACAAGTTGTGTTCCATTAAGCTTATGGAATTCATTCGTTCAATTCTCTATTTGTATGATATTGTGAAGATTATGTTGCAACATACCTATCCTTTGTTTTTGTTTTGATTCTGGTATTTGAGTTGCTTCGATGTCAAATGTTGATTCCATTCCTTTCCTAATCGATGTTCTCATATTTCTATGGGAGTGCTAGTCCTTCTTGATCATTGAGATTGCTATGTTAAATTCTTCTCAACCGGTGTGCTTCTCTTCAAGTTAACATGATCCTTTTAATATGTGCAAGACCAAGTCTTGGGTTTTTTCTCAACGATTTCTATTTCATTGATCCCGAGTTGTCTTTGTTTTTCCCCGCCCTCCCACCCTTTTCTTTATGGAGCTAGAGTTCTTAATCATGTGTCTTTATATTCTTGTGATGCCTCTTCATCAATTTTTTTAATGTCTCATCCGGTGTTTTCTCGTGAAGATGCTTAGGAAGATTCAAGTTCATCATTCTTCGTTCTCTTTTCTTGTCCGGTGGATTAAATTCAAGCTCCGATCATGATCATATCTCTTCCTTTTTGTCTCACATGATTCCCCATGTTGGAATTTCTTATCCAAGTCTCTCTTGTTTATTCAACTCTCTCTAATTCTTATCCGGAGTGTACAAGGTATCTCAGGAGATTCGTGTTTCAATTCTTAATCCGTTCAAGCTATTTTGAGGTTGTTATCTTACTCAAGCCATTTAATTCAAACGGTGCAATATCTCTTAAGTAATCATTTCAACGGTGTTTCTTTTGAGTGGGCCCTAACCCACAGGTTTCTTTTCCAGGATCTTACCTGACTCTTCTAATTTCTTTTTCTGGAGTTATACTCAAATTCTTTTCAAAGTGTGACTTAAGAATGATTTCCATCAGTCACATGCCTTCTCCAAGATTGTTTCCAATTATTTTCATCTTTAGATCAACCTTTCCCCTTTTCATTCTTTCGGAGTATCTCAAATTCTCCATGGTATTTCTCATCGTTCTTCTCAACATTTGAAAATCGGAGAAGAGTTTCTCTTAAATCTTGTCCGTTCTCACAAACATTCATGGTTCTAGCTTCATGCCATCCTCATTATTGTTTTGATTGTGAGGAATCTTTTCATATCATCCGAAGCATTTCATAAATTCTTCCCATTGTGATCCTCCGAAGGCCATCATTTCAGAAGATTTCTTCGTTCTCAGTTTTCAACTTCGTCCTCCAACTATTCTTAATTGATGTCTCTTCGTTCGTCTCCATATTCTTACAGTGGTTCATTCACGCTTACTCTTTCGTTGTTATCGTATCAATTCATTTGACAACCCCTTGCGTTGGGTGCAAGTTGTTTGATTGTTTGTGCAGGTATTTGGTGATTTGTGCGTAATCTCCTACTGGATTTATACCTTGGTTCTCAAACTGAGGGAAATACTTACTCTACTTTGCTGCATCACCCTTTCCTCTTCAAGGGAAAAACCAATGCAAGCTCAAGAGGTAGCACGCCACGAGCAGCGGGGGTACCCGCCGGTAGGTGGAGGTGCCCCATAGGACAGCGCGGGCCCGTACGGTTGAGGAGCCGCATGAAGCGCTTGATGGGTCGCCGGGCGGGTGCCAAAGAAGCCGGGGATGGGGCGGATGGTACATGCATGGAGTACGCGTGAACAACCCCTATTGATGGGTTCTGGCCAGCTTGCCAGGGCGCCGGCTGGTGCGGCTGTTGTTGCTGGTGCGGGGAGCCCGCCCTAGGTCGCGGCTGGCTGCTGCTACGGCTTGCGGCCACGGCGGCGATCGGCGTGGGCCGGCTTGGGAGCATGCGGCTGCGGGTACGGGAACCCTGGCTTGGGCGGCGCCTGGTAGGGGCCCGGGCCAGGCCGCGGCTGAGGAGCCGGGGCGGCGGGCGGGGCACCACCTCGGGTGCCGGCGATGAGAGCTGTGTGCATGGCCTGAGTGCGCGACATCTTCATTCTGTGTTCCTCAAGCTTCAGGTATGCCACAACCTTGGGAAAGGTCGGATCGGTGATGAGGGGGAGGTTGGAGGCGTCGTTCCCGAAGTCGTCGTTCAGGCCGGCGATGTGTGTACCGAGGAGAAGCTCGTCAGAGGCCTTCTAACCGAGGTCACAGAGCTCATCGACAAGCTTCTTGAGGCGGATGCAATAGTCGTCAATGGACGAGTCGTGCTGCTGGCACCAAAAAACTCGTCGTGCAAGAAAACCTTGCGCTGAAGCTTGTTGTCGGTGAAGAGGCCGTTAAGCTTGGTCCAGGCGGCATGAGCATCATCCTCGGCGGATACCACCGTGTGTAAGAGGTCCTTCGATATGGTGGTGTAGAACTAGCGGATGAGAGTGGCGTCGATTGTCATCCACTCATCATCGTTCTCCGTGAACCGGGAGTCCACAGAGCCATCAACGTGATCGCGGAGATTGTACTCACAGAACACAAGAGAGAAATACGTCTTCCAGGCATAGTAGGTGGAGGTGTTGTGATCGAGGATGACCGGGACCCGGCCGAGGATATTGAGATCGCGAATGAGGACTGGGTTGGGACCGACGAACGGATTGGTGCGGATGCTGCGGGTGGAGGAGGAACCGGGGGACGCCATGCAACTCGGTAGGAGGGTTAGTGTGGCGTGGCTTGGGAGGAGGTAGCTAGGAGCGGCGCAGCGGCTCAGTGAGGGGCGGCAGAGCGGCTCGGTTAGGGTTAGGGGAAAGGGAGCGGAAGCAGGGAGGCGGCGGCGGCTGGGACACGGGCGGCGGCGTGGTGGCATGGGAGACGCAGGTATGATACCATGTTGAGAGAGATTGCTTTGGCAATGCAACCCGATGTATTGATCGGTGCATAACATATGTATATAGGTATGTACAAAGTGGGCCACGACTTCAACTATACAAGGACTAGGAGGTGGGACAAGATATAAAAAATACATGCACAACCATATATTCAACACATAGTACTACTACCGCTCACTATCCTGCACGAAAAGTGACTCTCCAATGTGCTGACCCAAATGGACGCACGTTTTATCCGAGTTTATTTTATTTGGGTCGGATGGTCCACCTACTTTAGTGTTTTTCTCGGTCATGCGCCCAACACGCGGACGCATTTCCGTTCTCGCAACCAGCCTACGTTTATTTTTTAGCTCTATGTGTGAACATATGTAAAAAAATGTCCCTAATTCACATAATCTTTCTTAGTACTTATAAAGATTGGAGTTAGTGTGGTCCGTTCACACGAGGATGGGTCCAACATCATTTTTAAATAAACAAATACACGCATTTCCATGTGTGAAATTAGCAACCTTCCATAAGATATATGAACAAATGTATTTTATTTACATGTGGGATCTATCATAACGAACGAATACACTAATTATATGTGAGACCATTTTTTTGTAAAAAGCACAAATAATGAACACAAAAGTGTGGCTTCTACTCACCATCTTCCATTTCACTTTCCAACTTACTATGGTCATTTCAAATTCTCTAACGTTGCGTGCCTCTCCACGTATTTTTGCTATCTTTTCTACTCGTAAATCATGCAACAACCACAAGGACACTAACATTACTTAACCACCTCCTAAGTCAATGGCTCCGTAGCTACGCACGGGCATTGTGCTAGTTCAAACAAAATACGAATATCTCATAGTTTCACAACCAAATAAAATATATCATACTTTACAAGCCAAATAAAAATTAAACTATGTCAATACTATATTAAAAAAGATAGCTGATACATCTATTGGTTGCCAACGTGAACCCACATATACTCAACCAAATCATTTTGTAGCTAAATATGAGTTTTTCAATCATGCATTTGATGATGAAATTTGGTGAACTATACAGACGTTGCCGCTCCCCCATGCTCAGGCACAACATTTTCACCATGAAACTGAAATCTTTGGTCATAGATACGTTCTGGGCGCTCATCCTCTACAATCATAATGTGCATGATCACACAAGCAGTCATCACCTCCCACAACTTCTTGGTGCTCCAAATCCTAGCAGGATACCAAATGATGCCCAATCAAGATTGAAGAACACCAAAGGTACGCTCCACATCCTTCCTAGCACTCTCTTGCTCCAGGGCAAATCTCTTCTTCTCTCCTATAGGGTTGGGGATTGTCTTCACAAGAGTAGTCCACTGAGGATAGATAACGTCACCTAGGTAGTATCCTTTGCTGTAGTGGTGGCCATTTATCTCAACATTGACCTCATGGTAGTTGGCTTCTGCAAGCCTTGCAAACACCAAAGAGCATTGAGGCACATTTATATCCTTGTGAGATCCGACCATACCGAAAAAAGTGTTGGTAATATGCTCTAGAAGTAATAATTTTTGTATTATTATATTTTATTATTCATAATTAAAATATATATTCTATGATATACCTGTTATGATCCTCGAATACGCGATTCAGTGGAAATCTCAAATGCACGTGTGGAATGATAAACAATTAAACAAAATATTCCTAGTCTTGCCTCTAGAACTAGCTCAAGTGTTGTTGGTGATCACATTTTTTGGATCTTACGATATCGTTTAAATGTTAAACAATAGTCCTAATACAACATTGAGATTATGACATTAGAAGCATGATCGTATTGAATCGACCCTAACTTATCTGTTATGAATTGAGTAATATCGTCTATGCTCAATTGTAATAACATGGAGTGTTAACATGTGATTTTGTTCCTTAGACCATGAGAGCATCGTAGTCACTTCTTACCGTATGGTGAGCTTTGGGGTTTATCAAACGTCACATGTAAAATAGTGATCATAACGACAACTCACGGGTTTATCATAAAGTTTGACAAGTGACTAGATAGCTCGAGAGTGGAATTTGCTCCTCCGACAATGGAGAGATATTCTTAGGGCTCTTTCAGTGTGACGACATCCATCATCGTCTCGCCAAACACAAGTGACTATGTCGTGGGGATGCCAGAACACAACAATGAGAAAAGAGAACAAAACCGGCAACAAGAATTTCGGTATACTGAGCATGCGTTGACTCGAGATGATACAAATGCATCCATGGTTTAGTAAAGTATCACGAAGCAAAGGGAGCATCACATGATAACCAATGGCTCACTCGAATATCATTCATGTGCTCATAGGGATCGATATGGACGTCCACGGTTCCGCTATCGAGCATTGAACGAAGGGTTTTGTTCATGTCTATGAGTTACCCAACCTACGGGGTCTCAAGCTTAAGGCAATCAAAATCTGATGAGTGTTAGGCAGTGCTCAGAATCGCTTCGCTCCGCAACTCAGCTCCCGGAGCGGGCGGAGCTGTAGTTGGAAATCAGGGAGCTGCACTATCCTCGCTCCCGAGATTCCTGGAGTAGGAGCGGTGGAGTGGTTTTTCGAACAGGGATTTAGTAGGACGGGAGTGATGAGAAAATATTTGTGAAATTGTTTCATTAATATTCAGAATAGTTCCTAGAGGATCCGGAAGCGTTTGAGGGTCACCAAAAGTGTTTCAGTGAATATTGAGTATTATCGACAAATATACATAGGTGGAAAATGTTTTCGGGGATATTAAATTATATATATATAATGGTCTAAAAGTTTTCAGAACAATTTATATTTAATTTAATATCAACGGGCCTGAAAAGGCCAAGTGGAGGAAGGCAACCTGGCCCATAAGGGCCCATGTGGGGAGGCTCCCCCTTCCCCTATGAAAGGAGGCCTAATTGGGGAAGGGGAAGGACCCCCTTCCCTCCTTGACCGACATAAGGGGAGGGGAGTCCTTCTCCTCCTCTTGGTTGCCCTCCCTCCCCTCCAACCTATATATACTTGAGGTTTGGTGCTCTTTTGTATACACAAGTTTTGGAGCCCCACTAGTTCTTCTAGTTCTAGTTCTAGTTGGTCCTAGTTGACTAACTAGAGCTAGGCTAATCCTCTTGTACTCATAATTAGAAGCCCCGTGTGGTTCTAATCTCCTCTCTCTAATTCTTCGGTGATGATTAGCTCCGGACGGCGAAGCGCTGCCGGATCGTGAAGGTTGCACGCTTGCAACCAAGTAGAGAGGTCGTGCTTTCGGTCTTCTGTTCGAGGGACTGTTCATAGGCGGTTCACGTGATCGTTCATCGATGGTTCAGGGGACTTCCAAGTACGATCGATACCGACGCGTTCTTCTTTCACTGCAACTCGGTGACGATAACGATCGTGGTCCCAACGCGTTATCCATCTTCATATTGATCTTACATGTGCGTGGGCGCGAAAATTTATGTTTTCTACTATGTTTCCCAACAATGGCATCATGAGCATTTATATGAGTAGGTGCAGGTTACGAACTAGATCACATGTGGTTGTGAGGGTTAATGTTCTTGCTATGCGTCCCTCGAGTGTTACTTCGGTTCAATTCATCAATGGTGTGATGTATCTTTGTTACAAGGTTTTGACAATTGATTGGCTCTGACTGTCGATGATCTGCTAACCATTCCTTGGTCATCATCATAGTTGAGAATAGTGAACCGCTGCGACCACAAGAGGGTGTTGAAGATGGATGATCTTCTAGGGGGTCATGCGTATTTGACAAAGTTCAGTGTGAGGCTAGAGATTTTAATTAAGTCTCTTGTTTCACACACCCTGAAAGTTAATCTAGCATCAAGAATTATTGCCTATATTGTGGACACAGGTAGCTAGTATTATTTGTTAAAATTGGTTAACCGCCTAACTATTTTTTTTCTAAAACCGATTAGAGGATGTCTAACTTGATTTTGGAGGGTATGCATATGATGTGGTATCGCCTTCATCGTGATAATGAGTTTATGTATGAGATGGTTATATGTTGTACTGTTAAGTGGCCCGCGCGGCCATGCATGATGGCTGGAGCCACGAGATTGCCACGTTAATGTAAATATCATAGAGATAACCTATAGGTTACACGTAACGATGGAAAACATGCACGAAAGACCCTGATGAAGAGAAGGTGTACTAGGCGCGGGACGAGGAGCTATAATTTTGTACCACGGCGGATTCCTAAATTTGGTGCCACGACAACGTTTTCTAAAACGATCGCCACGACAACTTTTTCTGAAATTGCCGCCACGACAACGTTTTTAAAATGGTTGCCACAATAATGAAATATTTCCCGTCATGACGCTTTAACAAAAGATTGAAGATGATCACGGTGGATTTCCACCACCCAAGGCTATACCATATCATGATTTTATAAATTGCATGAGAAGTTTATCCCTTTGTAGTTTTCACCCTTTGATTGCGCTGTAGTCAATTATTAAGGTGATCTCTCACAGTAAATATCAAGTTAAAAGATGCTCTTCCCAGTGTTGTAACCGTCTACAACATTCTAGCATCACGGAGTACATCATGTCCGCATGAGTACAAACATGGTGAGAGGTGTAAGACGGATATGGTCAGACCATGTACGCAGATAGCACTCAGTTGTCTTGAAGTTCTGGCTGAATTGTTCTGATCTCAAAGCACAAAGCATCGAAATATGAACAAGTGTCATAGAGAGATATGATCGAAAAAATATTGCCCACCGGTCAAAATTCTCGTCATTAGTGATGTCCACATCATAGACTGAGAACTACATTAGGATCTTGAATCACTCACTATAAATTATGAGAGATATTGATTTGAGTGGGAGCACACTTTATATAAAAATGTTTAAACAATAGTAGATGATGGCTAGGGTTGCGCGATGAGGGAGTGAGTGTGTCGGATGCACTAGCCAACTCCTCCAATATATAGGTCGTCTGGTAAATGGGCCTGGCTTAGGCCCTTGACCGAGTTCACGAACAACCCACGGTCCAACATCTTGGACAGTGGCACTTCTGTTAAGTGACTTGTTAATTAATCCAAGATTAATTAACCATTCTTGACCGACAAAAATAAAGTGCATAAGTATGAGCTCGACTCGGCTCATCCCCGCAAATTGCGGCACGCGCGTCGTGATGAGGCGAGCGGCGGAGGAGGAGCGTGTGTGTACGGCTCCTCTTCCCAAGCTTCCAATGTCATGACATAGAGCAACCTTTATAAATGGGTCTCAACTCTCCTCAACTAGCGGTGTGATACTAAACTTCCCACCACTTGTTGTGCAACTACATGGGCCTTGGAGACTAATCATGAATTATTGTCTTATATGGTCCAGAGCCTATCTATAGTTCAACATGATGTAGCACATTGATGTCACCGTGAGACCCGGGCATGCCAAAGAAAGCGTGCCAAATTCAAAGATCATGTAATGCAACTACTTCCAGAATTATGGTGGGAATCTTAACATGACCCTCATATTGCTCTTACAGAGCTTTTTGGTAGTTCTTCCATCTCCAATGCATGGAATCTAGAGATCCGAGCAAACCTGACCACCCTCTTGGTTCAAACATTGCCAAGATTCTCTCGGTGTCTGCGACAGTTGGTTCTCCTAGGTACTAATGTCCAAACACCTCGACCACGACAATTGCAAATCTGACGGTGGCATATCTTCGCATGTGCTCTCAGACATTTGTAGGTACTCGTCCTACAAATCTGCAGTCATGACATATGCAAGCATTCGTAGTGCGGCCATGCACTTCAGGTAACCAGAGAACTAAATCCTTCCCACGACATCCTTTTCAAGACGAAATAGTCATCAAAGGACCGAACACCATTGTAGATATGACTGAAAATGTTTTCACGCAGCTAAAAGTGTCGACGGATGGTACATGTGCGGCGGGTGAAGGAGAGATGTGGAAGGGCGGCGGAGGAGAAGCGGCATGGCGCTCGGGTGTAGCGTTGGAGGTGATAGAGTCGTCGAGTTACAACAAGTGTGTGACGCCAGGTTGATGGAGCGGCAAAAGAGAAAACAAATCCATATAAAGATGAGAGGATTGAGGCCCAAGGTCAGGAAGGGTTGTGGTGGGGTTTTGAGATGGGTCGGGGGTGTCTGAGTCCTACGTGGTTGTTGTCCGGACTACTGTAAAACCACCTTGTTTGTATGGGGTTTAAAATTGTATTCTCGTTGTGTGATGCCTTCGACTCAATCATGCACTAATCATACACGCAAACGCGCACGATCAAGATTAGAGACTCGCGGGAAGATATCACAACACAAATTCAAACTTAAAGCTTTATATTACAAATTAGGGCCATGAAGGCTCGAATACATAAGTCAGCAGAAGCAACAACATCTGAGTCAGACATAAGATAAACAAGTTTGCCTTAAGAAGGCTAGCAAAACAATGACAACTATATCGAAAAGGCGCGGGCCTCCTGCCTGGGAGCCTCCTAACTACTCCTGGTCATCGGTATCCACGTAGTAGTAGGCTCCATCGGGGTAGTAGTAGTCATCAGCGGGATCAGCTGGCTCGTGGGCTCAGTCATCATATCGCAGCAATCAGGTAAAGGGGTAAAAGACGTAGCAAAGCAACCGTGAGTACTCATCTAAAGTACTCGCAAGACTTACATCAAATCTATACTAAGTATGCGTCGTATCAAAGGGAAGTGGTTGTATTTGTGGACTATACTCACACGTCTCCAACATATCTATTATTTTTTCTTGTTTCATACTATTATATTATCTGTTTTGGATGTTTTATATGCATTAATATGTTATTTTATAATATTTTTGGGACTAATCTATTAACCTAGAGCCCGGTGCAAGTTTCTGTTTTTTCCTTGTCATTGAGTTTTACAGAAAATGAATGCCAAACGGAGTCCAAATGAGCTAAAACTTTACGACGATTTTTTATGGACCAGGAGAAGCCCGCAGAGTATCGTAGATGGACCAGAGGAGCCACGAGGCCTCCACAAGGGTGGGGGTGTGCTCACCCCCCTAGGGAGCGCCATCATGCCTTGTCGTCACCTCATGATTCCCCCTGACACCAAATATTCCTATAAATAGAGAAAACCCCGGAAAGAAACCTAGATTGGGAGTTCCGCCACCGCAACCTTCTGTAGCCACGAAAAACCATTCGGGAGCACGTTTCAGCACCCTACCGGAGGGGAAACCATCACAGGTGGCCATCTTCATCATCCCGGAGGTCTCCATGACGAGGAGGGAGTATTTCACCCTCGGGGCTGAGGGTATGTACCAGTAGCTATGTGTTTGATCTCTCTCTCTCTCGTGTTCTTGATTTGGCATGATCTTGATGTACCGCGAGCTTTGTTACTATAGTTGAATCATATGGTGTTTCCCCCTCTCTACCTTGTGATGAATTGAGTCTTTTCCTTTGAGGTTTTGTTATGTTGGATTGAATCTTTGGATGTGAGAGCACTTGATGTATGTCTTACGATGGGATATCCGTGGTGACAATGGGATGTTCTATTGATCCACTTGATTTATGTTTTGGTTATCAACTTGCTGATTCCCGTGGCGACAATGGGGTAATATATGCATAGGGGTTGGTACACGTTTTCATATTCCTTTTTCTGATAGAAATCTCGGGATGCTCATGAAGTTCTTTGTGTTGGATTGAATATTATGAATCTGAAATTGTGTGATGCACATCGTATAATTAGCCCATAAATACTTGTGGTGTGATTGGAGTATCTAGGTGACATTGGGGTTCATTGATGCGTGTTACGTGGTGTTATTCTAGTACGAACTCTAGGGTTGTTTGTGACACTTATAGGAATAGCCCAATAGAATGATCAGAAAGAATAACTTTGAGGTGGTTTCGTACCCTACAAGCAATTTCATCTTATGTTCTCCATGATAGGAACATTGGAGTGATTCTTTGTTGCACGTTGAGGGATTTTTATATGATGCAATTATGTTATCATTGTTCATAGATTTTGCGCTAGTGAAAGTATGAACCCTAGGCCTTGTTTTCAAGCATTGCAATACTGTTTTTACTCACATTTCCTACTTTCTACCTTGCTGTTTTTATATTTTCAGATTAAAAAAACCTATATCTACCATCCATACTACACTTGTATCACCATCTCTTCATCGAACTAGTGCACCTATACAATTTATCATTGTATTGGGTGTGTTGGGGACACAAGAGACTTTTTATTATTTTGTTACAGGGTTGTTCGAGAGAGACCATCTTCATCCTACGCCTCCCACGAATTGATAAACCTCAGGTCATCCACTTGAGGGAAATTTGCTACTGTCCTACAAAACTCTACGCTTGGAGGCCCAACACGAGTCAAGAAGAAGGTTGCGTAGTAGACATCAAGCTCTTTTCTGGCGCCGTTGCCGGGGAGGTGAGTGCTTGAAGGTATATCTTTAGATCTTGCAATTGAATCTTTTAGTTTCTTGTTTTATCACTAGTTTGGTTTATAAAATAAAACTACAAAAATGGAATTGGGGTTGCCTCATATTATTCATCTCTATAATGTCTTCCGTGAAAATGATGAAAAGGAAAATTGTGCTCAATTGATAGAAGAAGAAGTCAATAAAATGGTTGGCACTAAATTTTTGGATGATGAGCATGATTGCAATGTTGTTACTATGAATTCTTTGAATATCCATGATGCTAATGATATCCAAAGCCACAAGCTTGGGTATGCTATGTTTGATGAAGATGATATTTTTAGTCCCCCAAGTTTTGATAAGCGGATTTATTATGATGAAAGCATGCCTCCTATTTATGATGATTATGATGATGACATGTATGCTATAGAGAATAATGATAACCATGAAACTTGTCATCATGATTTTAATGCTCAAATTGATTACGCCAATCAAGTGTCTCATGATAGTTATTTGGTTGAGTTTGCTCCCGCTAGTATTCATGAGAATAAATTTGCTTATGTGGAGAGTAGAAAAATTTCTATGCTTCTAGATCATGAAAAGAATACTTTATGTCATAGTTATATTGTTGAATTCATTCATGATGCTACTGAAAATTATTATGAGAGAGGAACATTTACGTGTAGGAATTGCAATAATATCAAGTTTACTCTCTATGTGTTGAAGGTTTTGAAGTCATGCTTGGTTTGACTTCCTATGCTAGTTGATTCTTTGTTCCCAAAAATTGTTTGCTCACAAAATCTCTATGCAGAGGAAGTGGGTTAGACTTAAATGTGTTTGCAATGTGATTCATGATGCTCTCTTTGTGTTTCAATCCTTATCTTTTATGTGAACATCATTAAAATCTTCATGCCTAGCTAAAAGGCATTAAAGAAAAGCGCTTGTTGGGAGACAACCCAATATTTATACCTACTGTTTTTGTGTCTTCACATGATTAAGCTACCGTATAAATCATGTTTTATATATTTTTCTTCAATAAAGTGCCAAGTATAGCCTTTGGGATAGTGTGGTTAATAGTTGACTTGATTCTGTGAAAAAATGGAAACTTTTGTGTCCAGTGCAGAAAATTCAATAAATCACTGGAACATGATAATTAGCTAAAATAATTACACATGATTGACATACAAATTTCCTACGTTTTCCTAAATTTTCAGAATTTTAAGAGTTTCGAAAGTATGGTGATTGTCCAGATCATTAGAGGTTGTTCTATTTTTGACAAATTTTGTTTTCAATGCACAATTTGCTTGTTTTAGTGTTTCCATAGCTTATATTAAGTGATATAAATTGTGGAAATCATAAGGTGCATTAGGCAATGTGTGAGAACAATTATGAATCTTGTCTTTGACAGTACCCAAGTGAATGATTTGCTTTATTATACTAATGCATCTCACGAAGTTCCGTTAAGTTTTGTGTGATCGAAGTTTTCAAGTTTTGGGTAAGATATCGATATGAGGAGAATAAGGAGTGGCAAGACACTAAGCTTGGGGATTTCCAAGGTACCCCAAGGTAATATTCAAGGATGATCCAAGCAACTAAGCTTGGGGATGCCCCGGAAGGCATCCCCTCTTTTGTCTTTAACATTATCCGTAACCTCACTTCGAGCTATATTTTTATTCGTCACATGATATGTGTTTTCCTTGGAGCATCATTTACTTTTGTTTATATTTGCTTGATATTATTTATAATAAGTTTTAGCATCTTTTATTTCAATAAAAGTGTCAAGTATAGCCTTTACCATGTTTATTTTGCAAGTCTTTATGTTGCTGTTTGAAAACAGAAAATTTTCTATCATTGTCTGAATTCTTCTGGATAGTCATAATGTGATAAATTATTGAAATTTTTACAAACCAAGCATGAATAAGTTATATGTAACGTGGTAATTTTTCAAAATTCTTTGAGCTAGGGAAGTATGAGAACAATTCCACTCTTTACACATTGTCCTGTGTAGACAGATTGCTGTTATGTTTGCATTGTTTGCATATGTTTGCATGTTTAATGATTCTATTTGAAGATAGGAGTATTAAATATGCAAGTATGCAATGTTAAATAATAATTTTAGTTATTTTCTACAGTAGAGAATTATAAGGTTTTGAGTTGATTTATACTAACTTATCTCACGAGTTCTTGTTGAGTTTTGTGTGGATGAAGTTTTTGAGATTTAGGGAAACCGCAACATAAGAGTAATTAAGTAGACACAAGAGCTCAAGCTTGGGGGTGCCCAAGGCATCCCTAATTATTATAACAAGAAGTCTCAAGCAGCTAAGCTTGGGGATGCCCAAGTTGGCATCCCACCTTTCTTCTTCAACAATGATCGG
The DNA here is from genome assembly GCA_902687465.1 of Secale cereale. Taxonomy (NCBI): domain Eukaryota; kingdom Viridiplantae; phylum Streptophyta; class Magnoliopsida; order Poales; family Poaceae; genus Secale; species Secale cereale. The sequence goes on along the minus strand of LR738712.1, from coordinate 194,536,929 downwards.
TTGGTATTGGTTGAGCCTAAGTTTTTGCTTCTCACATGATATGTGCTATCCTTGGAATGTCATTTTATTTTGTTTTGATTGTTGTTTGAATAAAGTACTTCAGATCTGAAATTTTATTTATGAGAGAGAGAGTCTTCACATAGCTATTAATTATTTGACTACTCATTGATCTTCACTTATATCTTTTTTTGAGTAGTTTGTCATTTACTCTCGTGCTTCACTTATATCCTATGAGTAAATGGTTGAATGAACTGAATATCATAAATCTGAAATAATATATGTTTCATATGCTTATCCCATGGGGAGTAATGACTTCACATATAAGAAGGATGGTGGTAAAATTTATTGGAAGTTAGTGAACCTAATATTGGTCACTTGTACAATTCATGAAAGAATATTGAAAGAAGAGAGATTTCACATATAAATATACTATCTTGGACATCTTCTATGATTGTGAGCCTCATTAATTATTTTTGAACTTGAGCAAATTAGTTGAAGTTGAACAAGGAAGACAACATAATGAGTTGTGTTTGGGTATATTTGTATAGAAGTTATATTGTTATGGATCCTCCAACATGTGGTGCTTGCTATTTAGAATCTTTTTCTAGCCAAAATTTCTGTACCAAGAGGGAATGCTGCTTGTGCATCCAAAATCCTTGAACCAAGTTTCTTCCATGAGTGTCCACCATATCTATCTATATGCGGTATTTACCTGCCGTTCCAAGTAAATTTGCATGTGCCAAACTCCAAACCTTCAAATAATAATCTGTTTTGTATGCCCGAATTGCTCATGTAGCGACTATGGGCTGTCAGTATCTTCCATTCTAGGTGGGTTATTCTCACGATGAGTGTTTATTCACTTATCATTCATGAGAGAATGGCTGGTAATTGGGATGCCCAGTCCTATGATCAAAAGATCAAAAACAAAATTTCAAATAATTAAACAAAACTCCCCTGGACTGTTGTTGGTATGGACGGTACCCATTGTTTCGGATCAGCCATGGAGTGTGATCGCTGGTGGAGGGGGAGTAAAAACTTTAACATTCTGTTTGGGAACCGCCTATATTGTGTCTAGTATGGAAGATATTGGAAACTCTTGGTTGTTATGTTGACAATGAAAGCATGCCTCTCAAAATTATTTTCATCTATGTTTTAAAGGCTTTGAGCTCTGGCACCTCTGCAAATCCCTGCTTCCCTCTGCGAAGAGCCTATCTTTTACTTTTATGCAAGAGTCAGTAGTATTCCTTCTCATTCCATCCTACTCTTTAGTTGGCAAGCATCATGTGCTGGGGACGGATCTAAGCATATATGGCCATTCAAATATATTTGATCATGAATTATTATCGTTGACAATTGTCTATATGATAAATAAGTTGGGAGGCGAAACATTAAGCCCCTATCTTTCTCAGTGTTCAATGGATGTTATTTGTTTAAAAATATGCTTTGAGTGGTAGCAATCATGGAAGACTATATGATAGTTGAGTATGTGGGATTTGCTGAATCAAAGCTCTTACATAGACCCTTCCTGAAAATAAGATGAATTGCAATTGTTTGATGACTGAGAACCTAGTTTGTTAGTTTTCAAGAAAGTTTATGATCTATGCTTTAACATGTGAATAGCTTGCTACTTGATCATGAGAAGTTTTATGAGATGAACTACTGTTATGATATATAATGATGCTAGAAAAAGTGATTGAAATTATCATTGATCAAACTTGTGCACTTGCTAGCATTCACACTTCATAAATTATTTCTTTTATCATTTATCTACTCGAAGACGATCAGGAATTAAGCTTGGGGGTGCTGATACGTCTCCAACGTATCTATAATTTATGAAGTATTCATGCTATTATATTATCATCTTGGATGTTTTATATGCATTTATATGCTATTTTATATGATTTTTGGGACTAACCTATTAACCTAGAGCCCAGTGCGAGTTTCTGTTTTTTCCTTGTTTTTGAGTTTCGCAAAAAAGGAATATCAAACGGAGTCCAATCGAGCTGAAACTTTACGACGATTTTTATGGACCAAAAGAAGCCCACAGAGTACCAAACATGCACCAGAGGAGTCCCGAGGTGACGACAAGGGTGGAGGGTCCCCCCCCCAGGGTGCACCCCCCGTCCTTTTCGGTGCCTCGTGGGTCCCCCCTGACTTGTCCCCGACGCCAAAAATTTCTTATAAACAGGGAAAACCCCGAAAATAAACCTAGATCAGGAGTTCTGCCGCTGCAAGCCTCTGTAGCCACGAAAAACCAATCGGGAGCCCGTTCTGGCACCCTGCTGTAGGGGGAAACCATCACCGGTGGCCATCTTCATCATCCCGGCGTCTCCATGACGAGGAGGGAGTAGTTCACCCTCGGGGCTGAGGGTATGTACCAATAGCTATGTGTTTGATCTCTCTCTCTCTCTCTCATGTTCTTGATTTGGCACGATCTTGATGTACCGCGAGCTTTGCTATTATAATTGGATCTTATGATATTTCTCCCCCTCTATCTTGTTGTAATGGATTAAGTTTTCCCTTTGAAGTTATCTTAGTTACCTTGCTGTTTTTATATTTTCATATTTCAAAAACCTATATCTACCATTCATATTACACTTGTATCACCATCTCTTCGCCGAACTAGTGCACCTATACAATTTACCATTGTATTGGGTGTGTTGGGGACACAAGAGACTCTCTGTTATTCGGTTGCAGGGTTGTTTGAGAGAGACCATCTTCATCCTACGCCTCCCATGGATTGATAAACCTTAGGTCATCCACTTGAGGGAAAATTACTACTGTCCTACAGAACTCTACGCTTGGAGGCCCAACACGAGTCTACAAGAAGAAGGTTGTGTAGTGCACATCAGGGCCAGGGAAGCCACGGGGTGGCCACAGCCTTAGGGGCGCGCCCTAGGGGGGGTGCCCCCTGGGCTTGTGGCCCCCCGTGACACCCCTACACTGCCTATTTTCCCTATATATTCTGAAATATTCCAGAAACCCTAGAGGGAGCAACAAAAATACTTTTCCACCGCCGCAGGTCTCTGACTTCGCAAGATCCCATCTGGAGGCCTTTTTTGGTACTCTGTCGGAGGGGGATTCGATCACGGAGGGCTTCTACATCGACCTTACTGCCCCTCCGATGATGTGTCAGTAGTTTACCACATACCGACGAGTCCATAGCTAGTAGCTAGATGGATTCTTCTCTCTCTTTGATCTTCAGTACAATGTTCTCCTCGATGTTCTTGGAGATCTATTCGATGTAATCTTCTTTTGCTGTGTGTTTGTCCAGATCCGATGAATTGTGGATTTATGATCAGATTATCTATGAATATTATTTGAATCTTCTCTCAATTCTTATATGCATGATTTGATATTACTGTATTTCTCTTCGAATTATTGGTTTGGTTTGGCCAACTAGATTTGTAGTTCTTGCAATGGGAGAGGTGCTTAGTTTTGGGTTCAATCTTGCTATGTCCTCACCCATATTGCATTGTTGCCATCAAGGATAAAAAGATAGGGTTTATATCATATTGCTTGAGTTTATACCTCTACATCATGTCATCTTGTTTAAAGCGTTACTCTGTTCTTATGAACTTAATACTCTAGATGTATGTTGGATAGCGGTCGATGTGTGGAGTAATAGTAGTAGATGCAGGCAGGAGTCGGTCTACTTGTCACGGACGTGATGCCTATATTCATGATCATTGCATTAGATATCGTCATAACTTTGAGCGTTTCTATCAATTGCTCGATAGTAATTTGTTTACCCACCGTATGCTTTATTCAAGAGAGAAGCCTCTAGTGAAACCTATGGCCCCCGGGTCTATTTTCTATCTTATATTTTCAGATCTATAAAACCAAAAATCCAAAAATATCTTGCTGTAATTATTTTGTATTTACTTTATTTAGATTTTTTACTTTAGTTTTAAATCTATCTCTATCAGACCTCACTCATGTTCGTGACATTGAAGGGATTGACAACCCCTTTTCTGCGTTGTGTGCAAGTGTTTGTTAGTTTGTGCAGGTGCATATATTGGAGACTTGGTTGTACCTCCTACTGGATTGATATCTTGGTACTCAACTGAGGGAAATACTCAGCTCTACTTTGCTGCACCACCCTTTCCTCTTTCAAGGGAAAATCAACGCAAGCTCAAGAAGTAGCAAAGCCTTACTCAATGATTCTCCAAAGGTTCGTTGAGCTGTGATTCAAATGAGACTTGATACGAAAAACACAATTAGCAAAATCACCCTTTATAAGCTTAGGAGGAGGACCAAGGTGGTTAATATGAGGTGTAGGGACCGGCCCTCCATAGACCGGAGGAGGGGAAACCGAGGCAAAGGTTCCTGTCCCATTCTTGTTGTGAGGGTAAGAAGTTTGAGTACCTTTAGTCACTTCCTTGCCAGAATTGGCCTCGGACTCCGATGTGGTGGGATTAACCATAAGCAAAGGATCGGGAGTAGTTTTCAACCCCTCAAGCAATTCTTTAAGCATGGACTTGACTTCGGTCGTCATAGATGTCTTAAGTGAAGCCATAGCTCCATTTAAGTCGTCTCGTGTGATCAAAGTCAACTCCATGGCCTCAGGCACTTCCTCTTCGGTGTCAACCATACTCTTCGGGTGGTGAAACACTGAGTAAAGAGATGAGGCTCTGATACCAATTGAAAAGATTGATATGGTTGACTAGAGGGGGTGAATAGGCAACTACCAATTTTTAGGTTTTCTTAACAAATTAGGGTTAGCTACAAATAGGTTGTCTAGATATGCAAATAAGTGAGCAACCTATATGATGCTAGCAACACAAGCAACACAAGCAAGCAAATGATACATCATAATAATAGCTTGCACAAAGTAGAGGTAAGAAATAACCACAAGTGGAGCCGGTAAAGACGAGGATGTGTTACCAAAGTCCTTTCTCTTTGAGGTACAATACGTCTTCGTTAGAGCGGTGTGCAGGCACAATGCTCACCAAGAAGCCACTAGTGCCACCGTAATCTCCTCACGCCCTAACACAATGCGAGGTACCGTGATTCCACTAGTGGTGCCCTTGAAGGCAACAACCGAACCTTTACAAACAAGGTTGGGGCACTCTCCACAACTTAATTGGAGGCTCCCAACAACCCCATGAAGATTCACCACAATGAATGTGGCTCCGAGGTGACCTCAAACGTCTAGGGTGCTCAAACACCCAAGAGTAATAAGATCCACAAGGGGTTAGTGGGGGCAATCAAATTTATCTTGGTGGAAGTGTAGATCGCGGCCTTCTCAACCAATCCCTAGAAAATCAACAAGTTTGATTGGCTAGGGATAGAGATCATGCAAAAATGAGCTTTGGAGCAACAATGGAGTTTGGGGGAGGAAGAGGTAAGTCTTCATGGGGAAGAAGACCCCATTTTATAGTGGGGGACAAATCCAACCGTTATGCTCTTCTCAGCCCGCACACAAGCGGTACTACTGCTCCGGGAGTGATACTACCGCTTCCCCTAGGAAGCAAAGGAGAGAGAAGAAATAGAGGAGAACAGATGACTGGGCGGTAGTAGCAGCGGTGGTAGGGGTGGTACTACCGCCTCTACTACCGCTCCTACTTCCGCTTGTCCTCCAGGGTAAAAAAAGGTAGCACGGTAGAGACTCGGAGGTACTACCGTAAAACCCGACATGAAAAGTCGAGACCACAGCCATGAGCTGTAGTACGAGCGGGTCTAGCAGCGGTACTATCGCTTACAAGCGATACTACCGCCAGTGCCCGCGGTACTACCGCATGCAGCTCTCCACAAATTCTTCAGCGATATAGACGGACAACTCCAATGAAGCGGAAAGAGCGATGGGTCCAATATGGATGTGTATGTGATGATTCCTCCCAAACCTTCCCGAAGCGGACCCCCTCTTGATAGTACGATTTTCCCTACGACTCAAGTCCACCGAAAAAGAAACGCAGGAAAGAAAAACCGTCTTCACTTGAAACTTCGAGGGGCACGAATCGTCTTGAGCCATATGCTTGATAGTCTAAAATGCTCAATGCACATGATTAGTCCCCGAACACATTGTCATCAATCACCAAAACCACTTAGGGAGAAATATGCCCTAACAACGACAATGATCGAGGCGCCCGCCAGACCGTCGGGTTTCCCGATGAATCCGTGTGGGACCATGCCATCAGGCCGACGTAACCGGCGTGCCCGGGCTCCCCCATATCCGTCTCATATTTGGGCTGGATATGAGGGGTGCCGGTCAGCCCAGTCGTTTGAGGCCGGTTTGAGAGGCTTGGTTGAGTCGAAATTTTATGACCGGTCAGTGACTGGATGGCCTGTCCGGACATTTGAGACGGGTTTGAAGGTCTGGTTGTAGATGCTCTAATATCATCCCGCATACGAATTGGTGAGACAATGACCATTCACTTACTAGAGCTGGCCAGTACCAAGTTGTTGCTTGAGAGCAACTGAGTAGAACCAATTGCATCACCGTCAACACAAAACTCAAAGCTACCCGCGTCTCAGTTCTTTTTCCTTTTCATTACTTTAAAAAAACTTGCAATCTATTCTTAATCATGCCAATACAAAGAAAAACAAAGGTACTAAAAATTATAATCATATGTGTGGACGTTCTAGCGAGCAAGCTGAAGGTGAGCCGCCGTCATCGCTCCTTCCTTACCAGAGTCACGCAAACCTTGTGTAGACAGTCCGAAAGTCATCGTGTTAAGACCCCATAGGACCAGCGCACTAGAGTAGCAATCATCACCAATGAAAAAAGTTGTAGATCAGAAGGATCAAACCTGTAAATACCCAAATAAAACCGAATGAAGACCAAATCCAAACAGATCCATCGAAGACCAGCACCAACCAAATCCCGTGAGATTCGATGGAGACAAACCTCCACACGCACTCTTGCGATGTTAGATCGGGACGGGGTTAGAACATGAGAGACATTATTCCTACTAAGGAACATCTCCGCCGCCACCCAACCTCAACTAAAATGTTGAATTTAATAAGAACGAGAACATTGTCCCTTCCGCCGGCGGGGGCCGAGATCCTGCAAACCTCCATGGCCTAGAGGCCATGAGAGATGGGGCTTTCCATTACTTGCATAACAGAAATATAATATTCAAACAACAAGATATATAGAGAGTTAATTGCATGGAAGTATCACAATTAGGGCAATGGAAGCGAATTGGTGCCACTTTCCATAATTTTTACATGTCAATACCAAGACTGGGGCGCGTGGCTATAGAACGATCTAAACTCTGTGTACATGTGTATTGACGGTAAAACTGACCAGTGGGGTCCACCTATCAGAAGCCAGCGTGGCATGTTCTTTTACATGAACCCCCCCTACTTTATACTTAATCATGTAAATGCCCTTAAGAAAGCTAATGTGTGAGATATTTTTTTGCTCGCACTACCACCAAACCAAGTAGGCTTGTTGTCGTGCACTGGCAAAGCATTCATTACTATCTATTGAGTAAATTGAGAAAATTAATGTACGTAATTTTTTGTTATTTTATAGGCCCATGTTTATTTTTATTTTTTCCCTTTTGAGAAAACAAACTGTGTATGTTTAGCAAGTAGGATTTCTTTTATCTTTTTTCATATCATGGATATTCTTCGGGTTTTTTATTTTTTATTTTTTGCACATTTCTTTTTATATAGATTTTGTAATAAATGGTGTACGTTTTTTCAATACTATGGATATTTTCTTAATTTATACTGAACTTTCTATTATGCGATTTTTTTGTAAATACACACTGAACGTTATTGTACAAATACACACTGAATATTATTGTATAATATACAGTGAACTGTTTTTTATATACATTAAACATCTTTAATATACAATGAGCATTTGAATTATATGATTAGCATTTTTTAAATATACGATGAAAATATTAATATATATTGAACTTTTTTTAAACTCGTCGTTTTAGTCAATTTTACACCAAAAAACCAGCTGTAGTTTTTCAGAAAAAGAATGTTTTAAAAATCTATTACGATAGGAAAATATGTTTTAGAAAATTTTCTAATATACTCCCTCCGTTCCTAAATATAAGTCTTTGGAGAGTTTTCACTATGGACCACATACGGAGCTAAATGAGTGAATCTACACTCTAAAATGCATCTATGTACATCCGTATTTGGTTCATAGTGGAATCTCTACAAAGACTTATATTTAGGAACGGAGGAAGTATGTTTTATAAAAAAATCAATATATATTGAAAAAGTTTGTCGTGTATTAAAAATGGTTATTGTATAATTGACTAGATCATTGTGTATTAAAAATATCTTCATTGTATATAACAAAATCAAAATATGTATCTGGCAACCGTGTGGCAGATTACAAAACTGCCACACGATCTCATCAATGTCTGTTTTGAATCTAGTGGACACGATCCCGCCTGGCAGTCCCCTGTTATCTCTCTCCCTCACCCACTCCAGCCGCGCTGCCAGGAAGGCTTCGTCTGCCCGCGTGCAACGCTCGGCACCAGCCGCGCCGGCAGCCGTCGGTCGCCGGCGTCCCTGCCCGCGTCAGCCCCTTCTCCTTCCCTTCCTCCTCACCATCTCCTCCCTTCTCTCTCGGCACCTGAGCTCGCGCGGATGCAACTCCGTCTCCCGGCCTCCCTCTGGTACTCCTTCTAACACCCAACCCCCCCTAGTAAGTTGCCCCTACCTCCCAGCGTGCCTCCTGCCGTCGACGACCCACTTCATGCCGACCGCGGACGACACAATCTGACCACCACGCGCCATTGGAGCACTTTGCGCCGACCGCCGCCCAACCCCTAGCAGCGACCTCCTGCTTGCTGGCCAATTGCGCGACGAAGCCGGCGCCAGAAGTCACCTCGCGCGCGACCACACAACACACTAGCGGTGGCCACCGCACTGTTTCCCCGTCGTCGCTAGGTTCTATGCCGATGTGCCGGCACCGCTGGACGCCCTTACTCACCACCTTGCTTTCCCGTAGGGGCGTCACAAGCAAGTTTGTCATAGAGAGACACCGCGTCGCCAACCGAAATCTTCTTCCTTCCATGGAGTTTGTTGCTGTCATTCGTGTTCTCCGCTGCGTGTGAGCTTCCTCTTGGCAGCGTCGCGATGGCCAACGGGTGGGAATCATGAATGTGACAAGCTGTTTTTCCTGACGAGAGTAGGCTGCGAAGGCCGCCTCCCTCGTTCTTTCATAGGAGGGGCCGTAGGCACGAGAAGAACATACACCCATGGTCCCCTCTTCCTCTTGACTTCACGGGAAGATTAAGGGAGGAAAGGAGATCATTTGTGGTTTACAGGATGCACTAGGCTTCCCTCAAGAGATGTGTGCGTGTACATGTCTTGTCTTCTTTGCCTTATTCAGTCCTTCTCCAGAGCAGGAGCACGCTTGAGTAGGTCGTTGTTGCTGCTTATCTCTCTCCCTATGTATATCTTGTTACTGCTGCCCTGCTGCTCCACTTCGCTGGCCGACAACGCTATAGTTTTCTTCTCATGTGTGGAGGTGGAGGGGGGAAATACCACGGTTTTTTTGCAGCGGTAGTTTTGATCCAGGGAAAAACTTATTGAAAACATACCGCGGTAACTTATATGTAGACAACATGGTAATATACACATCACATAGGTGATAACTTACGTACGAAACATATTGGTAATTTTGATTGGAGAAAATTATTAAATAACATACCCTGCTAACTTCAGTATAAGTATCATGATAATATATGAAGCACATACCTGATAAGTTCATACAAACACCACGATATCATTGACTGGGGAAAACGTTGTTCAAAAACATACCCTCGATAACTCTGTGTAAATACATGGTAATATATGCACCGAAGATCTGATAACTCAGGTACAAATATAGTGGTAATTGTGACCTTGGGAAAAAAGTTGTTGAAAACACCCTACCACCCGGTACTTCAATGTAAATAGCATGATAACATATGAACCATAGACCTGATAATTTAAGTACAAATACCGCCATAACATTTTGACCTAAGGGGGAAGTTGAAAAAAATAGCATGGTGATATACGAGCCCCATACTTGATAACTTAAGTGCAAATACCGCCGTAACATTTGACCAAGAGGGGAAATTTTATTGAAAAACATACCCCCGAGAACTTATGTGAAAATAGCACGATAATATATGAACCGCATACCTGATAACTCACACGTACAAACACCGCGGTAACTTACCGCGGGGGGGGGGATTTGTTGAAAAATACCCCTGATATGGCGGTAACCGCGGTAAGTAGCATGGTCATAAGCACTGATGGTGTGATAATTTAT
>LR738712.1:194346166-194526618 GCA_902687465.1 Secale cereale | reverse complement strand
TTAATTTCTGTAAATACCATGATAACATTCACGCCAGCCATAGAGCTAATAATTTAGATACAAACTTCGTGGTAACTTTAACCACTGGGGAAGAAAAATGTGAAAAGATACCCGATAATTTATGCGTAAATAGATGGTAATATACGCAGCGCACATCTGATAACTGAGATAAAAACACCATGGTAACTTTGATCATAGGGATGTTTTTTTTTAAAGATACTCTGGTATCTTCTGTGTAAATAGCACGGTAGTATACCTCCCTCCCCTGGTATTTTTATGTGTAAATAGCACGAAAACATATGCACTATAATAACTAAACACCATGATAAATTTTTGACCCATGGGAGGAAATTTTGCTGAAACATACCCCTGATAAATTTTGTGTAAATAGCATGATATTTTAAGCACTGCTGGCTTGATAGGTTACCTAGAATCACCATGATAACTTTTTTTTCCCGAGAAAAAGTTGTTCAAAACATCCCCGATAATTTTTGTATGAATAAAATGATAATGTGAGCACCACATAACCGATAACTTACATATAAACATGATGGTAACTTTTTACCAAAGGAAAAAACGTTGTTAAAAACATACACTCGCCTCGTGGGGCCTCCTGGATGAACACAACACATGATGTGCCACACGAAAGTCACATAATGTTTAGTGTCATGTGGGGCACACGTGCTCGCGGGTTGGCGCATAAAAACGGTCCACTTTGACTCGCTATAGGCGTGATAAGTTACGCAAAAATATCATGGTAATTTTTTTACCATCTATGAAAAAAGCTATCGAAACACACCCAGGTTTTAGGTGTAAGTACCATGATAATATACGAACTATAGACCCGATAACTCATGTACAATCCCACATGGTAACTTTGAATGGGGAGGTTGATGTAAACATACCCTGATAACTTATGTGTAAGTGCCACGGTATTTTACACATCGAAGACCTTATAACTTGTGTACAAAACATAATTGGTAACTTTGAAAGGGGTGTAGTTGTTGAAACATAGTACCTGGTAAGTTCTATGTAAATAGCACGGTAACTTACGCAACACATGCCTAATAACTTGCATACAAATACCATGATAACTTTGACCTGAGAAGAAATCGTGGTAATTTTCTGTAATAACACAACTGTAAAAAAAGGGGGGGTCAAAACGATTAGTTTCTTTAGTTTGAGCAACAAATACCTAAGGGTGAGTTGGTTGTGGTGGCGCGCTTTGCTGCCAGGGAGTTATGGGTTCGAATCCCATATGTGCAAAAAAAAAATTATCATATGGTAGACGTGAAGAAGTGACAGGGGCGAGCCTGCGGGGTCGTTCGGGAGGAGGTGTGGTCGAAGGAAGGGGAGTCGTGTGGTACTTTGAAGCGAAAGAAGTAGAGGTGTGGTAGTTTTGCTTATATGACACACATGTGCCAAATATCACAGTCCTAACAAAATTGTTCATCACATATTATACAACCATGTTCGGTGTGTATTTATAAAATAATGTTCAGTGTGTATTTACAGAGAAATTCGTGTACTAAATAGAACAGTGTAAATTTAAAAAAATGTCAATAATATTATGAAAATGTACACAATTTATTACGAAACCTATATAAAAAGAAATGTGCAAAAAATAATGATAAAAAAGCAAAACCCGGAGAACACCCAAGATCTGGAAAAATAAAAGAAATCCGAACAAAAATATATTAAAAAACGGGTTGGTCAAATATAAAGAAAACAGAACAGTTTAAACTGGTGAATTTAGGTCGCAGAATCATTTTCTTAGTCCTGAGATTTATTTAGGTCGCAGAATCATTTTCTTTAATATTGTGTTGGCAGGGTCCTGAACACAAGATCTTCTGGCTCGGGTACCATATTAAATTCATGCTCCAGCCAAGTCATCCAAAAGTTTAAACTGATAAAAAGAACCAAACAATATATTTCAACAATTTTCTTTTGCTGTTAGCATTATATACGGCAACGGTGCACGTGACTTCCTTGCTAGGTCTCTTTCGCTTGCACAAGAAATGTTGTTTTACGTTTTTGTTCCGTTATCCCCTTGATAGTGGAGTCGATCCTTTTTGTTTTTTTAACACAAGGAAGGCGTCGCAAGCGCCAAATTTTCATTCAACTCATAGGCATTTTCTACCTCTTGAGCTTGCGTTGTATTCCCTCGAAAAGGAAAGGGAGATGCAGCACAGTAGCGTAAGTATTTCCCTCAGTTTTTTAGAACCTAGGTATCAATCCAATAGGAGATCATGTGTGAGTCCCTCGCACCTGCATAAACAAATAAAAACTTCGCAGCCAACGCGATAAGGGGTTGTCAATCCCTTTACGGTCACTTACGAAAGTGAGATCTGATAGAGATGATAGTTGATATTTTTGGTATTTTTAGTTTATAAAAACAGCAAATAAAAGCGGTAAAAGTAAAGTAGATGTAGATTGATATGTTGAGAATAGATCCGGTGACCATAGTTTTCTCTAGTGGCTTCTCTCATGATAGCGATATTCTACGACGGGTAACAAATTACTGTCGAGCAATTAATAGAAAAGCGAATAATTATGAGACTATCTAGGCATGATCATTGTATATAGGCATCACGTCCGAGACAAGTAGACCGACTCCTGCCTGCATCTACTACTATTACTCCACACATCGACCGCTATCCAGCATGCATCTAGTGTATTGAGTTCATAAGAACACAGTAACACCTTAAGCAAGATGACATGATGTGGAGGGATAAACTCAAGCAATATGATATAAACCCCATCTTTTTATCCTCGATGGCAACAATACAATACGTGCATTGCTGCCCCTACTGTCACTGGGAAAGGACGCCACAAGATTGAACCCAAAGCCAAGCACTACTCCCATTGCAAGAACTATAGATCTAGTAGGCCAAACCAAACCAATAATTCGAAGAGACTTGCTAGGATATTATGAGCAGTTGAGCACACATAAAAAGTTCAGAGAAAAACCAAATATCTTTCATAGATAACCTTAATCATAAACTCACAATTCATCGGATCTCGACAAACACACCGCAAAAAGAGATTACATCGAATAGATCTCCTCGAAGACCGAGTAGAACTTTGTATTGAGATACATAGAGAGAGAGAGAAGACGCCATCTAGATACTAGCTATGGACCCGAAGGTCTGTGGTAAACTACTCACAACTCATGGTGAGGGCGATGATGATGATGATGAAGGCCTCCGTGATGGATCCCCCTTCGGTGGAGCTTCGGAACAGGCCCCAAGATGGGATCTCCACGGGAACAGAAGGTACGGTGGTGGAATTAGGGTTTTCTCTCTGTTCACGGAGTTTCTGGGGTACATGGACTTATATAGGAAGAAGGAGGGCATCGGGGGAGTCACGGGGGCCCCACGAGGCAGGGGGGACGCCCTGGGAAGGGGGGCGCGCCCCCACCCTCGTGGGCCCCTCGTGGCTCTTCTGACATGGTTCTCAAGTTTTTCGTGCGTGATTTTCTTCAAAAATATCTCTCGCGAAGGTTTCATTCCGTTTGGACTCCGTTTGTTATTCTTTTTCTCCAAGACCCTGAAACAGGCAAAAAACAGCAATCTGGACTGGGCCTTTGGGTTAGTAGGTTAGTCCCAAAAATGATATAAAAGTGAATGATAAAGCCCATTAAACATTCAAGACTTCATAAATAATAGCATGAAACAATCAAAAATTATAGATACATTGGAGACGTATCAAGCATCCCCAAGCTTAATTCCTACTCGTCCTCGAGTAGGTAAATGATAAAAGAAAGAATTTTTGATGTGGAATGCTAACCAATTCAATGTAATTCTCTTAATTGTGGAATGAATGTTCAGATCTGAAAGATTCAAGATAAAAGTCTATATTGACATCAGAAATAACAATACTTCAAGCATACTAACAAAACAATCATGTCTTCTCAAAATACTATGTCGAAAGAAAGTTATCCCTACAAAATCATATAGTGTTGGCTATGCTCCCTCGTTATCACAAAGATATTCATATCATGCACAATCCCGACTTCAGCCAAGCATTTGTTTTCATACTCTATCTTTTCAAACCTTTCAACTTTCACGCAATACATGAGCGTGAGCCATGGATATAACACTATGGGTGGAATAGAGGTGGTTGTGGAGAAGACAAAAAAGAGGGACATAGTCTCACATCGACTAGGCGTATCAACGGGATATGGAGATGCCCATCAATAGATATCAATGTGAGTGAGTAGGGATTGCCATGCAACAGATGCACTAGAGCTAAATATGAATGAAAGCTCAACAAAAGAAACTAGTGGGTGTGCATCCAACTTGCTTGCTCACGAAGACCTAGGGCATTTGAGGAAGCCCATCGTTGGAATATACAAGCTAGGTCCTATAATGAAAATTCCCACTAGTATATGAAAATGACTAAGCATGAGACTCTCTACAATGAAGAACATGGTGCTACTTTGAAGCACAAGTGTGGAAAAGAAGATAGTAGCAATTGTCCCTTTTTTTCTTTTTTTTTCTTTTTTTCCCTTTTTTGGGCCTTTTTTTCTTTTGCCTTTCTTTTTATCTTTTTATTTTTGTGGAGGGGCTTTATAGATTTAGCCTTTCCTCCCATGGGGCAATGCTCTAGTAATGATGATCATCACATTTTCATTACAACTCGATATTACAACTTGATACTACAACAACAAAGTATGACTCTATATGAATGCCTCCAGCGGTGTACCAGTATGTGCAATGAAACAAGAGTGACATGTATAAAAATTATGCATGGTGGCCTTGCCACAAATACGATGTCAACTACATGATCATGCAATGACAATATAACAATATGATGCGTGTCATATGAACGCAACGGTGTAAAGTTGCATGGCAATATATCTCGGAATGGCTATGGAAATGCCATGATAGGTAGGTATGGTGGCTGTTTTAAGGAACAATATGGTGGCTGTTTTGAGGAAGGATATATAGTGGGTTTATGGCACCGGCGAAAGTTGCGCGGTACAAGAGAGGTTAGCAATGATGGAAGGGTGAGAGTGCGTATAATCCATGGACTAAACATTAGTCATAAGAACTCATATACTTATTGCAAAAATCTACGAGTCATCAAAACAAAGCAATCAACGCATGCTCCTAGGGGGAGGTTGGTAGGAGTTAACCATCGCGCGCCCCCGACCTCCACACAAAGGTTGACACTTTACAAACACCTCATGTTCTAACTTAGTCACACAACGGTTCACCATACGTGCATGCTAAGGGGATCACAAACCTTAACACAAATATTTCTCAATTTCATAATAACTGCACTAGCATGACTCTAATATCACTATCCTCATATCTCAAAACAATTATCAAGCATCCAACATCTCATTCTATACAATGCACTTGGTGTGAAATTTTTTACTACATTGACATTGGATGTCTATCATGTGAAGACTAGCTTCTTTAGCCTAAACACATTACCATGATGTTTTAATAGACTCTCAAAAGGATATAAGTGAAGCATGAGAGTTCAACAATTTCTACAAAATATTACCACCATGGTGCTCTAAAAGATATAAGTGAAGCACTAGAGCAAAAACTATTCAACTCAAAAGATATAAGTGAAGCACATAGAGTGTTCTAATAATTTCTAGGCCATATTTAACTCTCTCAAATAGGTGTGTCCAGCAAGGATTATTGTGGCAAACTAACAAGCAAAGACTCAAATTATACAAGACGCTCCAAGCAAAACACATAGCATGTTGCGAATAAAAATATAGCTCCAAGTATAGTTACCGATGGATGAAGACGAAAGAGGGGAAGCCTTCCCGGGGCATCCCCAAGCTTAGGCTTTTGCTACTCCTTGCTTCATAGTCCATCAAAGCAATACTCAAAACTTGAAAACTTCAGAACAGAAAAATTAGACAAAAATTCTCATGAGCTCCGTTAGTATACGATAGCAAACCACTACTCAAAGGTACATCAATGAATTCATTCTTTGTTTATATTGGTGTTAAACCTACTGTATTCCAACTTCTCTATGGTTCATATCCTCCAATACTACTCATAGATGCATCGGAATAAGCAAACAACACACGAAAAACAGAATCTGTCAAAAACATAACAGTCTGTAGTAATCTGCAGGTTTCGCCTACTTCTGGAACTCCAAAAAATTCAAAATAAATTGGTAAATTTGCGGAATTTGTCTATCAATCATCAGAAAAAAGAATCAACTAAAAATCATGCTCCAGTAAAATATTAAGACTACTTTAGCTAGCGCTAACGATTCTGTTTTTCACACCAAGATCACATAAACTTCACACAAGTCTTCTCAAAGGTTCTACTTGGCACAAACACAAAACAAAACATGAAAACACATCTAATGAGAGGCTAGATGCAATATTGATTCCCTAAAAGCAGCAAAAACAGAAAACAAAAAATTGGGTTGCCTCCCAACAAGCGCTATTGTTTTACGCCCCTAGCTAGGCACGATACAAGATAAATCTAGGTATTGCCATCTTTGGAAGGCAATCCATAAGTGGCTCTCATAATAGATTCATATGGTAATTTGATTTTCTTTCTAGGAAAGTGTTTCATGCCTTTCCTTAACGGAAATAGAAATCTAATATTTCCTTCCTTCATATCAATAATTGCACCAATTGTTCTAAGGAAAGGTCTACCAAGAATAATAGGACATGAAGGATTGCAATCTATATCAAGAACAATGAAATCCACGGGCACAAAATTCCTATTAGCAACAATAAGAACATCATTAATTCTTCCCATAGGTTTCTTAATAGTGAAATCCGCAAGATGCAAATTTAAAGAACAATCATCAAGCTCATGAAAACCTAGCAAATCACACAAAGTTTTTGGGATAGTGGAGACACTAGCACCCAAATCACACAAAGCATAGCATTCATGATCTTTTATTTTTATTTTGATAGTAGGTTCCCATTCATCATAAAGCTTTCTAGGGATAGAAACTTCCAACTCAAGTTTTTCTTCATAAGATTGTATCAAAGCATCAACTATATGTTTGGTGAAAGCTTTATTTTGACTATAGCATGCGGAGAATTCAGCACGGATTGCAACAAGGAAACACAATCAATCAAAGAGCAATTATCATAATTGAATCCCTTGAAATCCAAAGTTGTGGGTTCATCACTATGCAAAGTTTTAATCTCTTCACTCCCACTTTCAGCAATTTTAGCATCAAGATCAAAAAACTCCGAATCATTGGGACACCTTAAAGCAGAATTATCTCCAATCCTATCTTCATCAAGATTAATACTAGAAAACAAGGATCTAATAGGAGACACATCAATAACTTTCAGATCTTCGTCTTTATTTTCATGATAACTAGAAGAACATGCTTTAAAGTAATCCTCTCTTTTAGCACGCATTCTAGCGGTTCTTTCTTTGCATTCATCAATGGAAATTCTCATGGCTTTGAGAGACTCATTGATATCATGCTTAGGTGGGATAGATCTAAGTTTCAAAGAATCAACATCAAGAGTAATTCTATCCACACTTCTAACCAATTCATCAACCTTAAGCAATTTCTCTTCAAGCAAAGCATTGAAATTCTTTTGCGAGATCATAAACTCCTTAACACTAGTTTCAAATTCAGAAGGCATCTTTCCATAAGAGTTGTTGTAGGAATTACCATAATTATTAGAGGAATTACTAGGAAAAGGCCTAGGATTAAAATTACCTCTATAAGCATTGTTACCAAAATTATTCCTACCAATAAAATTCACATCCAAAGATTCATTGTTATTCTCAATCAAAGTGGACAAAGGCATATCATTAGGATCAGAAGAAGCACTCTTAGCAGCAAACAATTTCATAAGTTCATCCATCTTTCCACTCAAAACACTAATTTCTTCGATAGCATGCACTTTTTTACTAGTAGATCTTTCGGTGTGCCATTGAGAATAATTAACCATAATATTATCTAGGAGTTTGGTAGCTTCTCCTAAGGTAGTTTCCATGAAAGTGCCTCCGGTGGCCGAATCTAAAAGATTTCTAGAAGCAAAATTCAAGCCAGCATAAAAGTTCTAAATAATCATCCATAGATTCAAACCATGTGTAGGGAAATTATGTATCATCAATTTCATTCTCTCCCAAGCTTGTGCAACATGATCATGATCTAGTTATTTAAAATTCATAATATTGTTTCTAAGAGAGATGATCTTAGCAGGAGGGAAATACTTAGAGATAAAAGCATCTTTGCACTTATTCCACGAATCAATACTATTTCTAGGCAAAGAGGAAAACCAAGTTTTAGCACGATCTCTAAGTGAACGGAAATAACTTCAATTTAACAATATCATTATCCGTATCCCTTTTCTTTTGCATATCACACAAATCAACAAAGTTGTTTTGATGGGTAGCGGCATCTTCACTAGGAAGGCCGGAGAATTGATCTTTCATGACAAGATCCAACAAAGCAGCATTGATCTCACAAGATTCAGCATCGGTAATAGGAGTAATCGTAGTGCTAATAAAATCATTGTTGCTGGTATTGGAGAAGTCACACAATTTGCTATTGTTCTGAGCCATAGTGACAAACAAGCAATCCAACACACACAAGCAAACAAGAAGCAAGCGAACGATAAACACACGACGGAAGAAGGGCAAATAAAACGGCAAGGGTGAAGTGGGGGAGAAGGATAAGGGTTTGCGATAGGTACTTGGTATATGACTTTTGTGTAAGCCTCCCCGACAACGGCGCCAGAAATTCTTCTTGCTACCTCTTGACCTTGCGTTGTATTCCCTCGAAGAGGAAAGGGAGATGTAGCACAGTAGCGTAAGTATTTCCCTCGGTTTTTGAGAACCAAGGTATCAATCCAGTAGGAGACCACGCGCGAGTCCCTCGCACCTGCATAAACAAATAAGAACTTCGCAGCCAACGCGATAAGGGGTTGTCAATTCCTTTATGGTCACTTACGAAAGTGAGATCTGATAGAGATGATAGTTGATATTTTTGGTATTTTTAGTTTATAAGAACATCAAATAAAAGCGGTAAAAGTAAAGTAGATGTAGATTGATATGTTGAGAATAGACCCGGGGGGCCATAGTTTTCTCTAGTGGCTTCTCTCATGATAGCGATATTCTATGGCGGGTAAACAAATTACTGTCGAGCAATTGATAGAAAAGCGAATAATTATGAGACTATCTAGGTATGATCATTGTATATAGGCATCACGTCCGAGACAAGTAGACCGACTCCTGTCCGCATCTACTACCATTACTCCACACATCGACTGCTATCCAGCATGCATCTAGTGTATTGAGTTCATAAGAACACAGTAACGCCTTACGCAAGATGACATGATGTAGAGGGATAAACTCAAGCAATATGATATAAACCCCATATTTTTATCCTCGATGGCAACAATACAATACATGCCTTGCTGCCCCTACTATCACTGGGAAAGGACACCGCAAGATTGAACCCAAAGCCAAGCACTTCTCCCATTGCAAGAACTATAGATCTAGTAGGCCAACCCAAACCAATAATTCGAAGAGACTTGCAAGGACATTATGAGCACACATAAAAAGTTCAGGGAAAAACCAAATATCTTTCATAGATAACCTTGATCATAAACTCACAATTCATCGGATCTCGGCAAACACACCGCAAAAAGAGATTACGTCGAATAGATCTCCTCGAAGACCGAGGAGAACTTTGTATTGAGATCCAGAGAGAGAAGAAGCCATCTAGATACTAGCTATGGACCCGAAGGTCTGTGGTAAACTACTCACAACTCATGGTGAGGGCGATGATGATGATGATGAAAGCCTCTGTGATAGATCCCCCTCCGGTGGAGCTCCGGAACAGGCCCCAAGATGGGATCTCCACGGGAACAGAAGGTACGGCGGTGGAATTAGGGTTTTCTCTCTGTTCACGGAGTTTCTGGGGTACATGGACTTATATAGGAAGAAGGAGGGCACCGGGGGAGTCACGGGGGCCCCACGAGGCAGGGGGCACGCCCTGGGAAGGGGGGCGCGCCCCCACCCTCGTGGGCCCCTCGTGGCTCTTCTGACGTGGTTCTCAAGTTCTTCGTGCGTGATTTTCTCCAAAAATATCTCTCGCGAAGGTTTCATTCCGTTTGGACTCCGTTTGATATTCTTTTTCTGCAAAACCCTGAAACAGGCAAAACAACAACAATCTGAACTGGCCCTTTGGGTTAGTAGGTTAGTCCCAAAAATGATATAAAAGTGAATGATAAAGCCCATTAAACATCCAAGACTTCATAAATAATAGCATGGAACAATAAAAAATTATAGATATGTTGGAGACGTATCAGCATTGTACAACATGTATTACATATCCCTGTATCTCGAAATTGAGAAAGGAGAGCAAAACAGGGCAAGAGTCATTAGTATGAGCAGAATGAGTACAATTCAAAACATGTTCTACTCTTGAGTTGAGAACCTGATGAGCACAGTTGTGAGCAATTCCATTAGTATTCCTAGAGTTATGGTAAACAGCGAAAGGAAATTGTGAAGTGTCATGAAAGAACTCGCTAATTGGTTGTCTGCATCTCCAAGTGATGATGGGGCTGTTGATATCTCTGGATGCAACCATCTTGGCTAAAAAAGATTGTATGTAAGGAAAGTAATCCGCTGAAGTTGAAGCCTAGAAGCAACCTTTGCAGCAAACTGAATTGCAAGAGCTTCATCGACAAGAGGTGAGGCAGCATAGTCAGCAGAAGCTTGGATCATAATCATCGAACTTGAACGGTCTCCGGGAATATTAATGTGCACACCAATTCCACTCGCCATCGAATCCCCCCGACCTGGTATGTTCTTTTTCTTCCAAGAAGCATCAGAAAAAATCTTGGTACCTACAATTGCTAGATCAGATTGAAGTGTACAGCCTTGCTGGACATTTTCATGGCATTGAGGAAACATGGTAGAAGGCACAATAGGAGGAGGAGGAACATGTTGGCTTCCTGGATTGTGTTGCTAGATGTCCTGCATGATTTGAGTTGATGCAATGGCTAGTGCAGCCTGATGAACCTGATGGGGATATGAGGTTTTCCTGCAAAACAAAGCATCGTTTCTTGCTTTCCATAAACACCACAAGAAAGTAAATATGTTAGGGATCGAAGCTTGTGGATGATTCATGTTAATTAGAGCCAGAATAATATCTATGAGGTTGTACAAGAAGGTCAGATTTTATATACTAAGGGTGTCCAAACCAAGCGGCTCTAGAAAAGTTGCAAAGAAAGAAAAGGTGCAACTCATTCTCATCAGAATTACATCTAGTACAGGTAGAAGAAATGTGAGAAGAGAATCTTGCAACTCTCACCGCCGTGGGAAGCGCATACCTAAGCAATCTCCAAGCAAATGTTTTGGTCCTTGGAGCCATGAGCTTATTCTTCCAAACATTGTGCATAAGATTCTTGATAGTAGGGGTTACCTGCCTTGGTTGATTAGCCCGCACAGAGTGGATTTGCTGTAGGCATAATTTATATGTGCTTTTCAAATTACGTTTACCAGAAGGAGTTAACCCCCAACAAATGATGTCCCTGCAATCATCAAGAACAATCGGAGTAGCAATAATAGCCGAAGAAGATGGTTCCTGAAAAAGGTTAGTGATAAGCTCATGATTCCACACTTTTTGACCAGGCAACCAAAGATCGGAGACTTTACCTGGATAGACAAAATTACAATGTTGGATGGTCAGATGATCATAAATGTTCTCCCAAGTAGTGCACCAAGGGGAGCTCCAAACAGAAATGTTTCCTTGAGTGATTTGGTAGAAAGAATTGGTTTTAAGCATGGGCAAGACTTTAAGAATGGAGGTCCAAAAGGTAGATTTCGGAGTATTAGAGGATGCTCTCCATATGGACGAATCAGCAAAATATTTGGCACGAAGAGCTTGATAGATGTGGCTATCCGAATTGTCAGCAAGACGCCAAGCAACAGCAAGAAGAAGGCCTTGATTCATGGCAATCATTTTTTTGACACCCAAACCTCCCTCCTTCTTAGGAGTACAGATATCTTTCCAAGCCCTTAAGCATACAGCTCTAGCACCTGCTTCCTCTCTAACACTAACCCACCAGAAGTTACGAATGACTGCAGTGAGCTTAGAAAGGAATTTCTTTGAGAAAAGAATGTTTGACATGTAGTAAACAGGTATAGAGACAAACATAGATTTTATAAGCTCAAGTCTAGCAGCATGGGACAATTTGTCGGCTTTATACGTGGGGAGCTTATTCTTGAATTTATCATAAACAAAGTTGTAGGCAGAAGCTCGGTCCTTGGCTGGGAGAATAAGAGTGTGACCAACATGCGTAGATGTAACATCCATGGGAGGAACATGGAAAATATTGGTAATTTGTTGAACTACAGACTGGGAAACATTTGCACTAAAAAGAATTGAAGATTTGTCCTAGTTTGGAGTCTGACTAGAGTGGCTGCAGAAATGGTTAATGAGATGGACCATCTGAATCGCTTCCTGCACCGTGGCCTTGCCACAAACTAACAAATCATCAGCAAAGAGCATGGAGTGAATTGGGGGGGGGCAGTTTGGACCGAGAGAGATGTTGGAAATATGCCCTAGAGGCAATAATAAAAGTATTATTATATTTCCTTGTTCATGATAATTGTCTGTTGTTCATGCTTGAATTGTATTATACGGAAACAGCTATACATATGTGAATACATAGACCACAACGTGTCCCTGGTAAGCCTCTAGTTACTAGCTCGTTGATCAATAGATGGTCACGGTTTCCTGACCATGGACATTGGATGTCATTGATAACGGGATCACATCATTAGGAGAATGATGTGATGGACAAGACCCAATCCTGAGCCTAGCACGAGATCGTATAGTTCGTAATGCATAAGCTTTTCTAGTGTCAAGTATTTATTCCTTAGACCATGAGGTTGTGCAACTCACGGATACCGTAGGAATAATTTGGGTGTGCCAAACGTCACAACATAACTGGGTGGCTATAAAGGTACGCAACGGGTATCTCCGAAAGTGTTTGTTGAGTTGGTACGAACCGAGACTGGGATATTGTCACTCCGTATGACGGAGAGGTACCTCTGGGCCCTCTCGGTAAGACATCATCATAATGAGCTCAAAGTGACTAAGGAGTTAGTCACGGGATGATGGATTACGGAACGAGTAAAGAGACTTGCCATGACGAGATTGAACAAGGTATCGGGCATACCGACGATTGAATCTCGGGCAAGTACCGTACCGATGGACAAAGGGAATAACATACGGGATTGAGTGAATCCTTGACACAGTGGTTCATCCGATGAGATCATCGAGGAACACGTGGGAACCAACATGGCTATCCAGATCCCGCTGTTGGTTATTGACCGGAGAGTCGTCTCGGTCATGTCTGCATGTCTCCCGAACCCGTAGGGTCTACACACTTAAGGTTCGGTGACGCTAGGGTTGTAGAGATACATGCACGTGGAAACCCGAATGTTGTTCGGAGTCCCGGATGAGATCCCGGACGTCACGAGGAGTTCCGGAATGGTCCGGAGGTAAAGAATGATATATAGGAAGTCCAGTTTCGGCCATCGGGTGAACTCCGGGGGTCACCGGGAGTGTCCCGGGACCACCGGAGGGGTCCCGGGGGTCCACCGGGTGGGGCCACCAATCCCGGTAGGTCCCCTAGGCCGCAAGGGGGAATGGGCCAGCCCCTGGTGGTCTGGCGCGCCACATGGGCCCCCGTCCATGCGCCTAGGGTTGAAACCCTAGGGGGAGGGGGCGCCCCCCATGCCTTGGGGGGCAAGTCTACCCCCCTGGCCGCCGCCCCCTTGGAGATCTGATCACCCTAGGGCCGGCGCCCCCCCCTGGCCCTATATATAGTGGGGGGGAGAGGGCAGCCGCACCCCAAGCCTCTGGCGCCTCTCCCCCCTCCCGTCACACTTCCTTCTCCTCTCGCAGGTGCCGGCGAAGCCTTGCAGGTTTTCCTGTTGCATCCACCACCACGCCGTCGTGCTGCTGGATCTCCGACAACCTCTCCTCCGCCCTTGCTGGATCAAGAAGGAGGAGACATCGCTGTACCGTACGTGTGTTGAACGCGGAGGTGCCGTTCGTTCGGTGCTGGGATCATCGGTGATGAGGAACGCGAAGAGTACGACTACTTCATCCACGTTCCTTCGAACGCTTCCGCTCGCGATCTACAAAGGGTATGTAGATGCACTCCATTATGCTCGTTGCTAGATGAGTCCTTAGATTGATCTTGGTGAAGCGTAGGAATTTTTTTTGAATTATGCTACGTTCCCCAATAGTGGCATCTGAGCTAGGTCTTTGCGTAGCATCTTGCACGAGTAGAATACAAACAAGTTGTGGGCGTTGAGTTTGCTCAATTTTCTTGCCGTTACTAGTCTAATCTTGATTCGGCGGCATTGTGGGATGAAGCGGCCGGGACCGACCTTACACGTACGCTTACGTGAGACTGGTTCCACCGACAGACATGCACTAGATGCATAAGGTGGCTGGCGGGTGTCTGTGTCTCCCACTTTAGTCGGATCGGATTCGATGAACAGGGTCCTTATGAAGGGTAAATAGAAATTGACAAGTCACATTGTGGTTTTGGTGTAGGTAAGAAACGTTCTTGCTAGAAAACCTATAGAAGCAACGTAAAAACTTGCAACAACAATTAGAGGTCGTCTAACTTGTTCTTGCAGCATGTGCTATGTGATGTGGTATGGCCAAGAAGATGTGATGAATGATATATGTGATGTATGAGATTGATCATGTTCTTGTAATAGGAAATCACGACTTGCATGTCGATGATAATGACAACCGGCAGGAGCCATAGGAGTTGTCTTAATTATTGTATGACCTGCGTGTCACTGAATAACGCCATGTAATTACTTTATTTTATTGCTAAACGTTAGCCATAGTAGTAGAAGTAATAGTTGGCGTGACAACTTCATGAAGACACGATGATGGAGATCATGATGATGGAGATCATGGTGTCGAGCCGGTGACAAAGATGATCATGGTGCCCCGAAGATGGAGATCGAAGGAGCAAGATGATATTGGCCATATCATGTCACTTTATTTGATTGCATGTGATGTTTATCATGTTTATGCATCTTGTTTACTTAGGACGACGGTAGTAAATAAGATGATCTCTCACTAAAATTTCAAGTATTGTGTTCCCCCTAACTGTGCACCGTTGCTAAGGATCATTGTTCCGAAGCACCACGTGATGATCGAGTGTGATAGGCTCTAACGTTCGCATACAACGGGTGTAAGCCAGATTTACACACGCAATACAGTTAGGGTTCACTTGACGAGCCTAGCATGTACAGACATGGCCTCGGAACACGGAAGATCGAAAGGTCGAACATGAGTCGTATAGAAGATACGATCAACATGAAGATGTTCACCGTTGATGACTAGTCCATCTCACGTGATGATCGGACACGGGCTAGTCGATTCGGATCATGTATCACTTAGATGACTAGAGAGATGTCAATCTGAGTGGGAGTTCATTAAAATTTGATTAAGATGAACTTAATTATCATGAACTTAGTCTAAATTCTTTACAATATGTCTTGTAGATCAAATGGCCCACGCTCATGTCACCCTCAACTTCAACGCGTTCCTAGAGAAATCCAAGCTGAAAGACGATGGTAGCAACTATACGGACTGGGTCCGTAACCTGAGGATCATCCTCATAGCTACCAAGAAAACTTATGTCCTAGAAGCACCGCTAGGTGACGCTCCCGCCCCGGCAAACCAAGATGTTATGAACGCTTGGCAGTCGTATTGTGATGATTACTCCATGGTTCAGTGCGGCATGCTCTACAGCTTAGAATCAGGGCTCCAAAAGCGTTTTGAGCACCACGGGGCATATGAGATGTTCCAAGAGCTGAAAATGGTTTTCCAGGTTCATGCCCGAGTTGACAGATATGATGTCTCCAACGCATTCTACAGTTGTAAGATGGAGGAAAGCAGTTCTGTCAGTGAGCACATACTCAAGATTTCTAGGTTGCACAACCGCTTGTCTCAGTTGGGAATGAATCTCCCGGACGAAGCGGTCGTTGACAGAATCCTCTAGTCGCTCCCACCTAGCTACAAGAGCTTCGTGTTGAACTTCAATATGCAAGGGATGGAGAAGTCCATTCCCAAGGTGTATTCAATGCTGAAATCAGCGGAGGTGGAGATCAAGAAAGAGCATCAAGTGTTGATGGTCAATAAAACCACTAAGTTCAAAAAGGGCAAGGGTAAGAAGAACTTCAAGAAGGACGGCAAGGGAGTTGCCGCGCCCGGTAAGCCAGTTGCCGGGAAGAAGCCAAAGTATGGACCCAAGCCTGAGACTGAGTGCTTTTATTGCAAGGGAACGGGTCACTAGAAGCGGAACTGCCCCAAGTACTTAGCGGACAAGAAGGCCGGCAACGTCAAAGGTATATGTGATATACGTGTTATTGATGTGTACCTTACCAGCGCTCGTAGTAGCTCCTGGGTATTTGATACCGGTGCAGTTGCTCATATTTGTAACTCTAAGAAGGAGTTGCGGAATAAGCGGAGAC
This sequence comes from Secale cereale, assembly GCA_902687465.1. Lineage (NCBI taxonomy): Eukaryota > Viridiplantae > Streptophyta > Magnoliopsida > Poales > Poaceae > Secale > Secale cereale. The sequence goes on along the minus strand of LR738712.1, from coordinate 194,510,122 downwards.
TGGCGAAGGACGAGGTGACGATGCGCGTCGGGAATGGTTCCAAGGTCGATGTGATCGCCGTCGGCACGCTGCCTCTACATCTACCCTCGGGATTAGTTTTAAACCTTAATAATTGTTATTTAGTACCAGCTTTGAGCATGAACATTGTGTCAGGATCTCGTTTAATGCGAGATGGCTACTCATTTAAATCCGAGAATAATGGTTGTTCTATTTATTTGAGAGATATGTTTTATGGTCATGCCCCGCTGGTCAATGGTTTATTTTTTGATGAATCTCGATCGTGATGATACACATGTTCATAGTGTGAATGCCAAAAGATGTAAAGTTGACAATGATAGTCCCACATACTTGTGGCATTGCCGCCTTGGTCATATTGGTGTCAAACGTATGAAGAAGCTTCATGCTGATGGACTTCTGGAGTCTCTTGATTATGAATCATTTGACACGTGCGAACCATGCCTCTTGGGCAAGATGACCAAGACTTCGTTCTCCGGAACAATGGAGCGAGCAACCAACTTATTGGAAATCATACATACCGATGTGTGCGGTCCAATGAGTGTTGAGGCTCGCGGAGGCTATCGTTATGTTCTCACCCTCACAGATGACTTGAGTAGATATGGGTATGTCTACTTGATGAAGCACAAGTCTGAGACCTTTGAAAAATTCAAGGAATTTCAGAATGAGGTTGACAATCAACGTGACAGAAAAATAAAGTTCTTGCGATCGGATCATGGGGGTGAATATTTAAGTCATGAATTTGGCACGCACCTTAGGAACTGTGGAATAGTTTCACAATTGACACCGCCCGGAACACCTCAGCGTAACGGTGTGTCCGAACGTTGAAATCGTACCCTGTTGGACATGGTGCGATCTATGATGTCTCTCACCGACTTACCGCTATTTTTTTTGGGGTTATGCTTTAGAGACTGTCGCATTCACTTTAAATAGGGCTCCGTCGAAATCCGTTGAGACGACACCGTATGAACTTTAGTTTGGCAAGAAACCTAAGTTGTCGTTTCTGAAAGTTTGGGGTTGCGATGCTTATGTCAAGAATCTTCAACCTGAGAAGCTCGAACCCAAATCGAAAAAATGCGTCTTCATAGGATACCCAAAGGAAACGATTGGGTACACCTTCTACCACAGATCCGAAGGCAAAGTCTTTGTTGCCAAGAATGGATCCTTTCTAGAGAAAGAGTTTCTCTCGAAAGAAGTGAGTGGGAGGAAGGTAGAACTTGATGAGGTGACCGTCACCCCTCCCGAACCGGAAAGTAGCGCAGCGCAGGAAATTGTTCCTGAGGTGCTTGCACCGACAAGGGAGGAAGTTAATGATGATGATCATGAAGATACAGATCAAGTTACTACTGAACTTCGAAGGTCCACAAGGACACGTTCCGCACCAGAGTGGTACGGCAACCCTGTCATGGGAATCATGTTGTTAGACAACGGTGAACCTTCGAACTATGAAGAAGCGATGGCGGGCCCGGATTACAATAAATGGCTTGGAGCCATGAAATCCGAGATAGAACCCATGTATGAAAACAAAGTATGGACTTTGGTGGACTTGCCCGATGATAGGCATGCCATAGAAAATAAATGGATATTTAAGAAGAAGACAGACGCGGATGGTAACGTGACCATCTATAAGGCTCGGCTTGTCGCTAAGGGTTATCGACAAGTTCAAGGGATTGACTACGATGAGACTTTCTCTCCCGTAGCTATGCTGAAGTCAGTCCGAATCATGTTAGCAATTGCCGCATTCTATGATTATGAGATATGGCAAATGGACGTCAAAACGGCATTCCTTAATGGTTTCCTCAAGGAATAACTGTATATGATGCAGCCGGAAGGTTTTGTCGATCCAGAAAATGCTAACAAGGTATGCAAGCTCCAGCGCTCGATCTACGGGCTGGTGCAAGCATCTCGGAGTTGGAATATTCGCTTTAATGATGTGATCAAAGCGTTTGGCTTTATACAGACTTGGGGAGAAGCCTGTATCTACAAGAAAGTGAGTGGGAGCTCTGTAGCATTTCTCATATTATATGTGGATGACATATTGCTGATGGGAAATGATATAGAATTCTTGGAAACTGTAAAGGCATACTTGAATAAGAGTTTTTCAATGAAGGACCTTGGAGAAGCTGCTTACATATTAGGCATCAAAATCTATAGAGATAGATCAAGACGCCTCATTGGTCTTTCACAAAGCACATACCTTGATAAGATATTGAAGAAGTTCAATATGGATCAGTCCAAGAAAGGGTTCTTGCCTGTTTTGCAAGGTATGAGATTGAGCAAGGCTCAGTCCCCGACCACGGCAGAAGATAGAGAAAAGATGAGTGTCATTCCCTATGCCTCAGCCATAGGTTCTATCATGTATGCCATGCTGTGTACCAGACCTGATGTGAACCTTGCCATAAGTTTGGTAGGGAGGTACCAAAGTGATCCCGGTATGGAACACTGGACAACGGTCAAGAACATCCTAAAGTACCTGAAGAGGACTAAGGATATCTTTCTCGTTTATGGAGGTGACGAAGAGCTCGTCGTAAAGGGTTACGTCGATGCTAGCTTCGACACAGATCTGGATGACTCTAAGTCACAGACCGGATACGTGTATATTTTGAATGGTGGAGCAGTCAGCTGGTGCAGTTGCAAGCAGAGCGTCGTGGCGCATTCTACATGTGAAGCGGAGTACATAGCTGCTTGCGAAGCAGCACAAGAAGGAGTCTGGATGAAGGAGTTCATCACCGACCTAGGAGTCATTCCAAGTGCGTCAAGCCCGATGACTCTCTTCTGTGACAACACTGGAGCTATTGCCATTACCAAGGAGCCCAGGTTTCACAAGAAGACCAAGCACATCAAGCGCCATTTCAACTCCATCCGGAATTATGTTCAAGATGGAGACATAGATATTTGTAAAGTGCATACGGATCTGAATGTTGCACACCCGTTGACTAAACCTCTTCCACGGGCAAAACATGATCAACACCAGAACTCTATGGGTGTTCGATTCATCACAATGTAACTAGATTATTGACTCTAGTGCAAGTGGGAGACTGTTGGAAATATGTCCTAGAGGCAATAATAAAAGTATTATTATATTTCCTTGTTCATGATAATTGTCTGTTATTCATGCTTGAATTGTATTATACGGAAACAGCGATACATGTGTGAATACATAGACCACAACGTGTCCCTGGTAAGCCTCTAGTTACTAGCTCGTTGATCAATAGATGGTCACGGTTTCCTGAGCATGGACATTGGATGTCATTGATAACGGGATCACATCATTAGGAGAATGATGTGATGGACAAGACCCAATCCTGAGCCTAGCACGAGATCGTATAGTTCGTAATGCATAAGCTTTTCTAGTGTCAAATATTTATTCCTTAGACCATGAGGTTGTGCAACTCCCGGATACCGTAGGAATACTTTGGGTGTGCCAAACGTCACAACGTAACTGGGTGGCTATAAAGGTACGCAACGGGTATCTCCGAAAGTGTATGTTGAGTTGGTACGAACCGAGACTGGGATATTGTCACTCCGTATGACGGAGAGGTACCTCTGGGCCCTCTCGGTAAGACATCATCATAATGAGCTCAAAGTGACTAAGGAGTTAGTCATGGGATGATGGATTATGGAACGAGTAAAGAGACTTGCCATGACGAGATTGAACAAGGTATCGGGCATACCGACGATCGAATCTCGGGCAAGTACCGTACCGATGGACAAAGGGAATAACATACGGGATTGAGTGAATCCTTGACACAGTGGTTCATCCGATGAGATCATCGAGGAACACGTGGGAACCAACATGGGTATCCAGATCCCGCTGTTGGTTATTGACCGGAGAGTCGTCTCGGTCATGTCTGCATGTCTCCCGAACCCGTAGGGTCTACACACTTAAGGTTCGGTGACGCTAGGGTTGTAGAGATACATGCACGTGGAAACCCGAATGTTGTTCGGAGTCCCGGATGAGATCCCGGACGTCACGAGGAGTTCCGGAATGGTCCGGAGGTAAAGAATGATATATAGGAAGTCCAGTTTCGGCCATCGGGTGAACTCCGGGGGTCACCGGGAGTGTCCCGGGACCACCGGAGGGGTCCCGGGGGTCCACCGGGTGGGGCCACCCATCCCGGTGGGTCCCCTAGGCCGCAAGGGGGAAGGGGCCAGCCCCTGGTGGGCTGGCGCACCACATGGGCCCCCCCTCCATGCGCCTAGGGTTGAAACCCTAGGGGGAGGGGGCACCCCCTATGCCTTGGGGGGCAAGTCTACCCCCCTGGCCGCCGCCCCCTTGGAGATCTGATCTCCCTAGGGCCGGCGCCCCCTCCCTCCTGGCCCCTATATATAGTGGGGGGGGGGGAGAGGGCAGCCGCACCCCAAGCCTCTGGCGCCTCTCCCCCCTCCCGTCACACTTCCTTCTCCTCTCGCAGGGCGCCGGCGAAGCCCTGCAGGTTTTCCTGTTGCATCCACCACCACGCCGTCGTGCTGCTGGATCTCCCACAACCTCTCCTCCGCCCTTGCTGGATCAAGAAGGAGGAGACGTCGATGTACCGTATGTGTGTTGAACGCGGAGGTACCGTCCGTTCGGCGCTGGGATCATCGGTGACGAGGAACGCGAAGAGTACGACTACGTCATCCACGTTCCTTCGAACGCTTCCGCTCGCGATCTACAAAGGGTATGTAGATGCACTCCATTATGCTCGTTGCTAGATGACTCCTTAGATTGATCTTGGTGAAGCGTAGGATTTTTTTTTTTTTGAATTATGCTACGTTCCCCAACAAGAGATACCAGACAAGCGATTTTGAATCATGGACCGATGCAAGCTTAAGGAAAGCTCATTAATAGCGAGAACAAAAAGATATGGAGATAAAGGACATCCCTGTCTAATACCTCTATTACTACGAAAATGCGCAAAGGGTTGACCATTGATGATGACAGAAAATTTAGCAGAAGAGATGCAAGCATATATCAAATTTATAAAATGACCATGCAACCCTTTACGAGCAAGAGCAGAGACAATAAAATTTCATTCAAGGCGATCAAAAGCTTTAGCAAGGTCAATTTTTAGCAAGAAAGCTTCATGTTTCCAAGATTTAAGAGCAAAAGAATGAGTGATTTCTTGGGCCAGAATAATATTGTTGGATATACGTCTACCTTCAATGAACGCTTGTTGGGCTGGATCAATATAGTCAGGGAGGTGAGATTTAATTCTATTAGCCAAGGTTTTGGAAATGATCTTATAAATGACATTGCAAAGGCTTATCGGCCTATAATCAGAAGGAATTTGAGGAACTAACTTTTTAGGAACAATGCAATGTGAGTATCACTAATGTGAGAAGGCATTATACCTGTTTTGTAGAAGTTTCTCACCATAGCAGCGACATCATCACCAATCCAGCTCCAAGTGGCGATGTAGAACTCAACATTGAACCCATCAGGTCCAGGAGAGGCATTTAGCTTTATGTCCTTTAGTGTGTTTAGAATTTCCTCCTTGTTCGGGATACTGTAGGTGTAGTCTTGGCTGTCAATTGGAGGACTGGAATCTAGAAAAGGCCTGCCAACATTCACATTAGGAGAAGCAAATATATACCGAAAATAATTTACGAACGTATTTGCAATGGCTTGCAGGTTAAAATGAATGTTGTCATTCTCGTCTTTTATGGATACAATGGTATTCCTCTTTCTTCTTTTGAGCACTGCATGATGGAAAAATTTAGTATTCCTGTCTCCTTTAGAAGCAAAGTTCTTATTAGCCCTTTGTATGTAAAGGTCAGTAAGCTTTGACATATTTTGTTCATACCTTACAATGAGAGTTGATTCCATTTGATGGTCCTGCATGGATAACGGTTGCATTTGAATATGGTTGATTTGTTCTTCTAAGCTAGAAAGTTCCTGTTGTAGAGGTTTCTTCTTTTTGCACCATACTTTCAAAGCACCTGCAAGATTATTAGTACGAGCAGAAAAATTCCTGTTTGTAGCAGAGGTACAAGCATTCTTAGCAAAAGACTGAAAATCATTCTCTTTCAACCACCAATTATCAAACTTGAAAGTTTGTTTACGTTTTCTGTAACGGCCTTCGGTGGTAATAAGGATGGGAGCATGATCGCTAAGAATAATCGGAAGATTAAGAACTTTAGTGTGGGGGTATTCAGCACACCAATCGGGATTAACTAATCCTCGATCAAGCCTCTCATAAGTAGGATTGGAAGAGAATCTTCTATTAGTCCAAGTATAAGCAGGATCTGAAAACCCCAAATCAAAGAAACCACAGTTCTTGATCAAAACACAAGATGCATACATGCGGCGATAATTCACAGCATTACTTTTATCCATATCATACAAAAGCTCATTAAGGTCTCCCATACATAACATAGGCTTGCCAGGATTATCATACACAAAATTTGAAATTTGATCCCAAATCACATCAGTCTGTCTATGATAAGGATCACCATAGATGCAAACAAGCCCAAAATCCCTACCCGTAGCAATATGAACAACATTCGCTAAGATAACATAGAAGGAAGATGTATGTACATGAACTTGAAGCTCATCATTCCACATCAGCCAAAGACCACCCGAGGCACCCCTTGATGGAACTACAACACTATCACACATGTCAAACTGATTAATAAGATCTTGAGATTTAACTTTGGATGATCTAATTTCAGAAACAAATGTTACCTGAGCTTTAGTGGAGTGAATGAGCTTGGCGAGATGTGTCATTCTTTCATTGCCGAGGCCTCGCCCCATTCCTCGGCAATTCCAAGCGACGAGTCTCATGTTGATGGAGGCGCGTTAGGGCCATGCGCCACTGCCCAGTCATAGTCCATAGCCTCTACCATTTGATCTTCTCCAATATCCATCCCGCTGGCCCTGCGAACGGTACAAGGGTCATCATGATTTTGAATTGGGATCGAAACTCCAGATCCATTGCCACAGTGATCATCCCCCAAACGCATATGGCTATCCTGCGCAGGAGGAGAGGACATCCCCATACGGGAATCAACTATGCCCGTACTGAAAGATGGTGAAGGCAAACGGGTCCTCCAATGGTCATGGAATGCTCCATCGTGGCCACCAGCGCTCATAGATAAATGTTGATCCTGAGGAGAGGGCCGGACCAAATCATCCGCAATAGTGCCCCCTTCTTTGAACAAAACCCTGCCAGGAACCATCTTGCCAATGTTATGGATTGTCGACCTCCTGGAGGGATATCCCAACGGCTGCCTCGAGATTTTGACTTGGAGCCTGAATGGAGGCATGGTGCCCTGATTCAGAACCAACTCCTGTTCCTGAAGTAAAGGTACTAACAGCAGGGCCAGTTAAGACAACAGAGGGAACTGCGGCTATTGCTTCGAGATCCAAACCACCTGAAACTGATCCAGTATGATGAAGAAGCTTGGTGGCCCGGTTGATGAGCTGCAAACTCCCATCTTCACTTGTCTGTAGAGGAGAACGTTTCTTAGCTGGTGGCGGGGGCGGACCAAGAATTGAGGAGCATGGATGCTTAGAATTAGGACACATGTGGAGAGGAGCATGTAAAATGGTGGGATTGGGGTTGGATTGGTTAGTAAAAGTCTGGTCAGGCACTATGGAATTTGATGGGATTTGAGTTGCAGTTATACCCTGCTGGCTGAGATTTTCAGTTAGTTGACAAGAGGCATCTGAAGTGACTCCTTCGTAGCTGAGTCTTTAGAATGAGAAGTTGAACCTCTCCCAGTACTGAAGTCTCTTGGACTTTGAACTGAAGCAGAGCTTTTTCCTTTTGCCTCCTCAGCAAATAAACACTGAAACTTTGTGAGTTGAAAATTGCGAGATGAACTGAATGCTGAATTGGAAGAACTTGCACTTGCTATGTCAGATTTAGGAATGAGCTCTGGATCAGTGATCCACTCTCCAAATCTTTTTGATGGGACGTCCGCAGCTGAAATCCCTCGCCTTTGTCTATTCAAGATTATCTGATTCCTGAGAGGGCATCCCTGAACAATGTGGAACATGATTCCACAGAAAATACAAATCCTTCCAATTTTCTCATAAAACAGATAAGCTAAACCAGAAGACTCATTTGGAAAATTGACCATAATTCTATCCTTAATTGGAGCACTGATCCGGAACTTTGCCGTTCCCCACATATATTCTGTTCTACTCCCTCCGTTCCGATTTACGTGTAGTATATAGCATACCTTGATGCAAAGGATGAAATTCAGACGGCTCTCCCACCTGCTGTAAAATGTTCATAAGCAATTGAGTTGATCTAAATCTTACTGGAACTCCATAAATTCTGACGGTGACATATATAATGTCAAATCTGTAGTCCTTTTCTTTTGCCTCATCCGATGGATCGAGCCACTCAAGCAACAGATTATCAGAACCCATAACCCAAGGCTGTCTTGTAATAACAAACATCATAGCTTCTAATGTTCTAAAGTGCGCCATAAACATAGTCCCAGATACCTGAGATATTCCATGGATCCTTTTGTATTGTAATGGAAAAGAAAGAAGAAGAAAAGACACTCGACCCACCAAAATAAAATAGGCAGGCACACAGGCCAGTAGCGAAGCAAGCTAGTAGAAACTAAACAGCATTACCCAAACACACGAGAGATAAGCATCATGCATTTGTGATTTGCCACGACACAAGAAGGTGGCAGCAAAATGGTTTGCTCCTCATCTTAATTCTTACTACTGCCTCATGAGCACCAGTCAGCCTTTTACACACAACGGACTGCATGCCTACACTTCCATGATCCCTTCACTCGTTGCGGCAGGCACGAGTCTTGTCCTCTGATATTGAGCCTGATCCACAAGATGGTCGCGGCGACCTCCGGCCAGGGCTACCGTCATGTGTTGCTGCCAGCTTCCTGCCAATACATGAGATTCTCATCACAGCTGTAGTGAAACAGCGACCTCATTTGCATCAACTGTAGACATGGGCTCTAGACTTATTACTCAACTCTAACAAACGGTTCCGGTGCATTATACCAATGTCACTATGCGGAACACTTCAGAACCAACATCTATAGTACTCCCTCTGTAAACTAATATAAGAGCATTTAGATCACTATTTTAGTGATCTAAACACTCCTAAATTAGTTTACGGAGGAAGTATGATATAAGGGTACTCGGGAAAGGCAAAATAAAAAAAACCATTTTTCTACTCCCTCTGTTCACTTTTATAAGTCCTTGAAGACATTTCAGACAGTGTGTAAAGCAGTTCATTTTCTTATGTCTGAAACGACTTTAAAAGTGAACGGAGGGAGTAACATTTTGGCAGATAATGCAGGGTACAGGAGACCATAAAAACTGTAGGCTAAGAAAATATCAAGTTGTTGTATGCCCAAACACATAATCCGTTTGTATCCAATACAGTGATCAGGATGTTTCTCAAAAAGGAACAAGATAGGTGAGACCTACCAACCAAAACATCAACCTACTGCGAGTTGCAACCTACATACTGCAATATCATAACTACGTTGTACCACTCACATTAAGCAGTACTCAAGGAGCATAACTTACTCATTGCAACCATTATCAACATCACGGAGGTCATTTCTATCAGCAGGCGTATATGATCCCCTCTTCTTATTGTCACCATGTTCCTTTAACTGTCTTGGTGATTTCCCCCGGTCTTCCCTTCTCTGTCCGGAAGCTGAGAAGTCACCTCGCCTTCTTGACACCATGGAGTATGAACAACATTAGAAGTGGAATAGCGTAGCAAGATTACACTCACATTGAGCAGTAGCAGTGAAGGAACATGGCTTACTCTCTCGAACCATTATCAGCATCGGAGTGGTGGCTTCTATCATCGGGAGTATACGATCCCCTTTTCTTATCATCATCATGTTCTTTTGATTGTCTTGATGATTTTGCCCTGTGGTCCTCCATTCTCTTTCGGGAAGCTGAGTAATCATTTCGCCTTCTTGGGAAGGTGAGGTATAAAAAATATTAGTTCTGGTATTACCATAACAAGATTACACCTGTCACACGCTAAAAAAAAGTAAGATTACACCAATCAGATTTTAGCAGAAGTGAAGAAACAGAACTTACTCTTTGGAACCATTATCAGCATCACGGGGGTCATCTCTATCATCAGGAGTATATGATCCCCTCTTCTTATGCTCATCATGTTCCTTTGATTGTCTTGGTAAACTTGCCTGGCGCTCTTCCTTTCTCTTTCCAGCAGCTGAGTAGTCCCTTTGCCTTCTTGGGACAGTATAGTATAAAAACGATTAGTTCTGGATAGCATAACAAGTTTACACCCGCCACATTTAGCAGCATGAAGTAACGGAGCTTACTCTTTGGAACCATTATCAGCATCGCAGAGGTCATTTCTATCATCACGAGTATAGCATCCCCTCTTCTTATGCTCGTCATGTTCCTTTGATTGTCTTGGTAAACTTGCCTGGCGCTCTTCCTTTCTCTTTGCAGCAGCTGAGTAGTCCTTTCGCCTTCTTGGGACAGTATAGAGTATAAAAACTAATAGTTCTAGATAGCATAACAAGATTACACATATCACATTTACCAGCATGAAGGAACAGAGCTTACTCTTTGGAACAATTATCAGCATCACGGAGGTCATTTCTATCATCACGAGTATAGGATCCCCTCTTCTTATGCTCATCATGTTCCTTTGACTGCCTTGGTAAACTTGCCTGGCGCTCTTCCTTTCTCTTTCCAGCAGCTGAGTATTCCTTTCGCCTTTTTGGGATAGTAGAGTATGAAAACTATTAGTTCTGGATAGCATAACAAGATTATACCGACACATTTAGCAGCATGAAGGAACAGAGCTTACTCTTTGGAGCCATTATCAGCATCGCGGTGCTCCTTTCCATTATCATGGGTATAGGATCTGTTCTTCTTACCGTTATCATGTTCTTTTGACCGGCTTTGTGATTTTGCTTGGGGATGTTTTTCCATTCTCTTCTGTGAAGCAGAGTCAGGTCCTGCAGGCCTCCTGTGAACAACATACACCGTTATTACAGAGGTGTAAATGACCAAGAACTACTAACATTAACATATGATCAACATGGAAATAAATCAAAGCTATGCAAGCAATGCATGCAATCAAATATGTCTACCAATACTAAACAGAACACAGTTTAGGAAAACAAACAGCAAGCGGTACGATGACATTAGAATAAAAATCATATATGCAACAACCTTTACTCTAGTGAAAACAGCAAGTTTCTCCCCAACAGACTATATACTCTGATGCCAGTAAATTACTCAACTCCCAAAGAAGGTTCTGGTGCATCATAACAATGTCAGAATAGCATATATGTATTTTCCAATACTCAGAATGAAGCTGAGTTTAGTAGGATATCTTCAATCTACTGTGAACTGTGACTGTTATACAGGATATGATGTAGAAAACATCTAAATAAGTACTCCCTCCGTCCCATAATATAAGACGTTATTACATCTAATATGTGAGTATATTGGATGTAATAACGTCTTATATTATGGGACGGAGGGAGTATATTGTAACGTGTGAGCTGTGTCTGGTAGACACCACTAAGGATTAAGAAGATGAAGTTTGACATCCCAATAAGTATAACAACAGAAGTTTTGGGAATAGCAGTACCCCAGTCAAATTTAGCAGCAGCGAACTGAACTTACTCATTGTAGCCATTATCAGCATCAGTACGGTCAATTCCACCATTATCCTCACGTTCTTTTGTCGGCCGTGGTGATTCCGCCCTGCACTCCTCCTTTATCTTTGGGGAAGCAGAGTAGCCATCTCGCTTTCTTGGGGCAGCAGAGTATGAAGATTGAAAAATATCAATTCTCTGAAGCATATAACTAGATTACGTCAATAACATTTAGCAGCAGGAACACAGCTTACTTCTTGTAACAACCAACAGCATTATGTTGGCCATTTACATCATCAGCAGTACATGACCTCCTCTTTTCATCCTTGTGTTCAATGGACTGTTTTGATGATCTTTCCCGGCGCTCTTCCTTTCTCTTTGGGGAAGCAGAACAGTCATCTCGCCTTCTTGAGCGTGATCCAGAAGATGGTCTGGGTGACCTCCGGCAGGCATGGGACCCCTCACCATCAGGTGTTACCGGCTTCCTGTCGACATGCAAATTGCTACTGCAAAGATACAAACGTAGAGAAAAGGAACGTAAACCACTCATATATGACCACATAGAAATAATTCTGAACTATGCACACACCTCATGTAAATAATCCTAAACACTGAGCAGTACGATTGTGCAAAAAACCATAGGTGCAACCACAATCCTGTCAGAAGTCAGAACTAAGGTGAAACCAAGACTTTTCTAGCCAAAAGATTATACTGTATTGTATAAGCTGATGCCAAGGGGCTCTCATTCTCTTCCCTCCCTTCTCTCTCGTCTCCTTGAGAGTCACCTGCCCGCCCGGCTCCTCTCCCCTTCTCCTCCGGCGGCTCCACAGTCCAGAGTGGGCATGGGAAGGGAGCCGTGTCTCTGCTCTGTATTCTAGGGGTAGATTTAGGTCATCGTGATTTGCCTTGATGGCGTTTGGCTATATGCTGTTGAGAAGCTTGGCATCAGCGCCCCTGAGCGGCGACGGGTGGAGGCCTCTACTTCTAGCTTCCATCCATGGTGAACGGCAGCTGAAAGGGGTGGATCCAGTGACGGCTACGAAAATAAACTCGTGTGGATGACGGATCTAGAGGCTTTTCGAGCTGCTCTGACGTGCTCTCTTAGCCTCTGCTGTGGCGTTAAGGGAGAGGATGGCGGATCTGGCTCGGGACATTGCAGAGCCGGCATGCCAAGGGGTTATCGGCTGGCATCCGAGCTTTCTCATCTTCTTCATCTTCCTCTGCGTCGACGTCCGCCGCCGGAGCTTCAGATCAAACAAAGAATTGTCTCCGACGAGCGATTTGGGCGACTTGGGTGCAAAGCTGGCTTCATGTGGATTTGCCGGTGAACTCCGACCTCCCCTTCTTCAACCTCCAGAAGAGAGGCCCTTCTTTCCTTGCCCTACGCTGACAAGGCTGTGGCCACAGGTGGTGGCCAAGGCATCTCCGGCGAGGTCGAAGGCAATTCAGGAATCAATTGTGCTTTTGTGTTCTCTCTTGGGGTCGGGAGGACTTGTTTGTAATTTCTTTGTTCTTTGTGGTCCTCTGAGCAGTGTTATAGTACTTTTGTTAACTTAATGCCAGCTCTGGGAAAGCTGATGTCAATGAACTGTACACATGTTCTGGAAAAAAGTACTGAACTCTGAAGGTTTTGGTGAATGGTGTCCTCACTCAGAATTAACATGCATCTAGAAGGATATGTAGCCCTAGCAGGAAAGGAAGAACTTTCAATATGATAATGCTTGGGAAAGGAAGAGTAGACCATTTTCATATATTTTGGCAGACCCTGATCACCCATAGATCACCCATAGAATTTAATTAATATAGGTCCAGTAGACCATAATACACTCCTGGGCGAGAAAAAAACTAAGTCTGTACACCCAGGGTTGATCACAAACTATATGTTATCCAACACAGATGATCAGCTATTGCACACGCATGATTGGTGCTGTACAGGTAAAAAATAAATCCAAAAAGGATAACTAACTATCAATCTATTGCAGGCTGTAACCGATATACTGAAGCAGGGGGTTAAAGGGATGAAGTTCGAGACACCAATAAGTGTAACACCATTAGTCCATTAGTCCTGGAATATCACAACTAGATCATGCCGGTAACATTTAGCAGCAGTCAAGGAAGATAACTTACTCTCTGGAACCATTAACTGCATCATGGCGGTCATTTCTATCATGAGGGGCATAGAATCTCCCCTTTGTATCCTTGTTACATTCTTCTGACTCTCTTGATGATTTTGCCTGGCGCTCTTCCTTAATCTTTGGTGAAGTAGAGCAGTCACCTTGCATTCTTAGGTCAGGGGAGTATGAACATAAGTTCATAGCATAACTAGATCATGCCAGTAACTTCTAGTAGCAGTTCAGAAACAAAACTTACTCATTGTGACTATGATCAGCACCATGGCAGTCATTTCTATCATCAGGAGTATTGGATCTCCGCTTCCTATGTTTATCATGTTCTTTTGACTGTCTTGGTGATTGTTCCCGACGCTCTTCTTTTCCCTTTGGGGAAGCAGAGCAGGCATCTCGCCTTCTTGAGTGTGATCCAGAGGATGGTCTGGGTGACCCCTGGCGGGGACAGGGTCTCTTACCATCAGTTGTTGCCCGCCTCCTGTCAACACACACATTGTTACTACAATGGTGGATATGCAGAAAAGGAATGCAATTAACCATTTATTCATATGACAACCATACAAGTAAATCTGAACTATGCACACAGATTATGTAACCAATCCTAAATAGAACACTGTTCAGTAATACAAACAGCGAGCAGCATAATGGTAATAAAAAAATCATGGATGGAACCACAACCATGTCAAAACAATAGCTAAATGCGATACTTTTTCTCACCAATAGATTATATATGCTATGGCAATGAACTGTGCAACTATGTCTTGGAGATAATTACTAAACTCTAAAAAAAAGGTTCTGGGACATGATATCAGTGTCACTATAGCGAATAATGTATACTCACACGGTAGTAACATGTTTCTAGTAGGATATGTTGCCCTATCAAGATATAAGTACCTCCGATGTAACAGATCTCAAGAAAGACACAGTAAAAACTTCATGTATTTTGACAGATGTAGTGGTATATGTCATGGCCTATGGGTATGCGACAAGGCCAAAATATCACACATGAAATGCAAGTAGTATAGGTTCAATAGAACGTAATACACGAGAATAAATTAAGTTTGCATATGCCGAGGCTTACATCACAAACAATCTATTGTCGTACACAGATGATTAGCTATTGTACACACAAGATTGGTGCTGTACTCAGAGTGTGCAGTAAAATAACCTCTAAATAAGATGAAGTAACTACATCCATGTATTAGTTCCATATTAGCTAACCAGATACTATTTCGCAGTCACATTTAGTAGCAGTGAAGGAAGAGAACTTACTCTTTGAAACTACTATCAGCATCACGGCAGTCACTTCGATCATCACGACTATAGGATCTCCGCTTCTTATCCTTATCATGTTCTTTGGACAATCTTAGTGATTTTGACAAGCGTTCTCCCTTTCTCTTTGATGAAGTAGAGTAGTCGTCTCGCCTTGGAAGGAGAGCAAGGACAACATTAGTTCTAGAATAGTATAACTGGATTACGCAAGCTGCATTTAGCAGCACGGTAGGAACAGGATGACAGAACCTACTCATTGTGGCCATTGTCAGCATCACGGCGGTTGTTTCTATCAGGACTAAAAGATATACGCTTCTTATCCTCGTCATGTTCATTTGCCTGCCTTGGTGATTTTGTCTGGCACGCTTCCTTTCTCTTTGGTGCAGCATAATAGTCAGGTGTTGCCCGCCTCCTGGCCATATACAGTACTGTTACAGAGGTACAGACACCAAGAAACAAGCAGCACTCGGTTGGCTAAAGGTGTGTGTCCAGTCCACACGCGCTCGAGGACTGGCCTCCTCAGGGTGTCCTCGTGGTTGTCTAATTGTCTTGATTAAAATTTAGCAGCAGTGAAGGGACAGAACTTACTCGTTGGAATCACTATCAGTGTCATGGCGTTCACTTCTACCACCAGGAGTACAGGGTCCCAGCTTCTTATCATTGTCATGTTCTTTTGATTGTCCTGATGATTTTGCCTGGCACTCTTCTTTTCTCTTTGGTGAAGCAGAGTAGTCACCATGCCTTCTTGGGGCAGGAGAATGTGACCTACAGTGTAGGTGAGATCACTTATTAACAATAAATCAAATATTTTGCACATCTTCATGTTGAGGCACTCATTTGGCAAGATTCACTGAAATACCACGATCTATCACGACCACCGTGGCGAGGAGAACGGGAGTGTGAACGAGAACGAGACCGTCCTTCAAGGAAGATAGCAATTTATCAATATTGCAATTTGTAGCACATGATATAGACTTATCCTAATACGATATTAATTCTGAAAAGGAGATTTTTCTGCCAGATACCAGCAGGCGTGGCCCTGGCAGGAAAACTAGTGTCTGCCTGTCGGTGAAGATAGAACCAATGAAAAGGAATTGGAATATATATCAGGGCAGCCTTGTGCGCGTAGCTCCCGCTTGCGGAGGGTCCGGGGAAGGGTCCGACCACTTTGGGTCTTTTGTAGGCATAAAACTAAATGAACCATGACTCTACCTTTTTGTGTTCATATTTACTTTAGAGTTTATCTAACATCAAAAGATAAAGTGGGCAGCTTACAGTTTCTATCAGTAAAAGAAGATCACCTAAACCCCCCAGAATTCGGCAAAGCATCATGATGAAAAGGACACACAAGTATAGCAGATGAAAATAAATCAGATACCATGGCGAGAAAGATCGCGCCCTTTAGCACCAGAATGAACTCTGCAGAGCAGGAACACAAGTTAACAAAAATTAAACATACAAGTTTTCTCAAAAAAACAACGAAACAGAAGAAACTTCTAACACAGTGACGGGTATGGCCTACCTTACTCCAGTTCGTCTACGCATGTCTTCGGGCCGTTTCCGTTTATCCGTGGCAGGCTCAACTTTAATCTCACGTCCGCAAAACAGCTTACGGTTCATGTGATATTGCGCTGCAGAAGCATCATCGGAGTCAAAAAACTCAATAAAAGCAAACCCCTTTGGCTCCCTGCACAGCACATATGTTAATATAATAATTATAAAATGTTAGATAAATAATATTCAGACCATGCTATACAAATTAAAAACACATATTGATAAAAAGTAGTATGTGCCCGACAAGTTACCACCACAGTTTCGTATAAGCTAGCCCTGTATGATTCTTCACAAAACACAGCCAATAACTTACTAGCATTTTCAACCAAACTAGTAGCAAGCTCCCCAAAAACCAGTTGAGAGCCCATGCTATTCTAGTAGCCAAATTTGTTGTATAATCACATCTTCATAAAACGATTCACTTCAAATTCTTCAAATGTTTGAAAACTCATCAAAGTACTTAAAACCAACTTCTCACTGCTATAACTTTCACATGGAAGGTCCAGTAAAACCGTCATCTCTTCAGGAAACTAATTTTGCCAACAAACCGAATCTTGTCTTCCTAGAAGAACTTCTCGCACAAGACTCTATCTAATCACATGTACTTCAAGACATCCTGGAAATCATTCCAAAGAGTGGTTCATACCAGAAGAGAACACATAAATAGCAGAAGATAAAGTAACTATATCCTCCATAGTCTATAGGTTGTTAAAATTATTAAGTTTGAGACTTCAATGAGTTACTAAGCTTATACATTTATCATAAATCTATTCTGCAATATTTATGGATTTTGCAACAAATACAAACAAAAGGAGGAAATAGGGTGTATGTGTGTCTTTTATGCAAAATTGATGTCGCTGGTCAGCTTCTCCGTGCAGTATGTAAGGGCTCGGAGTTTGGGGCCATGCAGACATTAACAATCATATTTCCATATGAGCAGAAGAAAAGCGCCCCAAAAGGTTGCTCTTCTAACTCTTCAAGCACATCAGTAACAGAAAACATGAAGCAATGAAGCTTCAAAAGTTGCTGGATCTTCAGTGGTCGAACATGCGTATAAATGTCTAATGAGAAAAAATCAGTTGGCACTTGGGTAACACTTACCCACTGTAGTAATCTTTTGGCATGTAAATATCCCGAACAGGACCAAACTTTGCAAAAGGAACTCGAAGATCTTCATATCTGCAGGAAATTGTGAAAATCATGAGGGCGAGCAAGTTAGAAACCGCAAACGTGAAACATGACCCAAGTATAAATAGCAGGAGAGGTTCAAAATTCTGTACCTGCAGTTACGAGGGATGTTACGCACCAAGAGGCTTATAGGACCTTGTTCCTTCCTTCCTCCTTTCTCACCATAACTTCTCCTAGGAGGGCTTCGTCGCCTGTCGTCATCTCCGCCCTTGGGAGAGCGGCTCCTCACCATTGCTCGTGGCACCTGAACACACGTCACCACTAATCATAACTATGCACCCACATATCATTCACCTTGTCCATGCAGGCGACTCGTGGTATTGATAACAAGCAATTCAAAATTGCCCCCACATTTCATCATATAATTGTAAGAGAGCCAGATCAACAGCATCAACTTTCATGATGAGTCATCTGAATCACTAATAATTACCGGCACTAGTGACGACATGAATATACAAATAACTTTATCCATGGGAAGATGAGGACTGACTGATTTAGGGCATAAAAGATATGCAATGACATTAGGATAGGATCTCAAGTGTAGTTCTATCCCTGCATTGCACAAAACTAACTTGTCGATCCAAGATGTGCAGAAGGCGCCCCTGATCAAGGAAGGATGGACTTCCACACAATGACACAAGGCTGTGAGAAATCAAGAATTTTGTAATTTCGTAAAAGAGGGGGTAATATTGTGAGGAAAAGGGAACCCACACTACCGAAACAAACTAATCCATCTAGGTTTCATTCAGACATCCGTACTAATCAGACGAACTGACGCGGCGGCTTAAAAACAAGGGAAAATTCGCAACAGAAGAGAAATCAAACGCTAGCCCGCGCCAAGATGAGATGACGCGCGACGGTTCCGTGCCCTGTGCCTCCCGCAAAGAAGCCTAATGTGGGGTGGGTGCTGGAATTCAGCACGACACGGACCCTATCTAGTTAGTTGTAGGGCATTATTCTGCCCCCCAGAACACAAATACTTCATCGCCGCGAAGAGAGGGAGAGAGATAGAGGAAGGGGTGGGGTTACCAGGATAGTGCAACGCCACCGCCGCTGGCGGCGCGACCTGTGCCGGAGTGGTGGAGGAAGCTAGGGCAGGACGTACAGCGACCGGGACCGGGACCGGGGACTGCACGCACGCGAGGAAGGAGGCAGACAGTGAGAGAGAAATGGTGGCAGCCGACTCGGGCGAGGTTGGGTGGGGTTTTTCTTTTATTGGGCCTCTAGGAGACCAGGAGGCTGAGTTGTTTCGGTTATGGGCTTCCTTTCATGCCTGGGCTTGCAGATTTAGGCCACGTTTGTTCTCGTTTTGTAAACCAAACCTTACCTTGTTTGCTAAAAAATAAATAAAAATCATTTGATTACCTTCCTCAGCAACAATAAAATGGTAATATGTGTACACCGCAACGATCATAGGGTTCCAAGGGGAAAAGGAAATGCAGTCACTGCTAAATCTAGCGAGGGAAACCCTCGCCTCCAACCACCGCTTTAGCCCAGGAAACATTGGGTGCTCGTACACATGTTTTTATTAGTTTTTAGGAATAAATTTTGGGTTCTTCAATGGCAACATGCTGGCAGTGGGCGTAGCGTCTTCGAAAATAAATGTCATATGATTCTTTTTCTGTTGCGAGAAGGCATCTCCACGCGACGCCACAAAAACGAGGTTATGTTTCCGTCGTAGGCTTGGTGCAACTGCTCTTGTTGAGTTTAAGTTTGTGTCCCCTTTGGATTTGTTGAGTATTTATTGATGAGTCTTCGTGCTTTTGTTGGTTGGAATTGTTTGACGATGGATTCTTTCCATGACATTATGGTGAACATTCTGCGGTTCGGCAGCCTACACTTTTAGGGGGTCATCTCAGACTCAAATTCATTCATCGTTCATGGCAATCTCGCTACTCATGTCTAATTGCAATGCCTTTTATGAAGATTCTAGAGGATTTCATCTTCCAAAATTTATTACCACAAAGGTTTGTATGAGAGATATCATGATAATTTTTAATTATAGGAGCTATTTTGTACTCCCTCTATTCCCAAATATTTGTCTTTCTATGCATTTCAAATGGGCTATAACATATGGATGTATGTAGACATATTTTAGAGCGTAGATTCACTCATTTTGCTTCGTATGTAGTCACTTGTTGAAATCTCTAGAAAGACAAATATTTGGGAACGGATGGAGTAGTTATTTGGATCTTTGATCCAAAGCATTAATTGTATCCGTAATAGTTCTCATGTTTAAATATAATTATGGGTATTTAGAAAGGCACTGTAATTACACATGAGTAGTACACACCTTAAGAAAACCTTTAAGGAGCCCAATGATCCTTGACACATGACACATGCAAGTAAAAAATGATCGCAAAAATATGTCGGAGAAAACGATAAGCAAGGCAGCCAAAAGTATACAAGTTGTTGCTTTGACGATCGCCAAATCCACATTAATGAAATGTTGTAAAATAGTATGGACTACCTTTTCGGTTTAGTACGTCCAAGCTTTCTTGCCTCTAGTACTACGAGTACTATCTTCGATACGCTTATTGGAGAGTCAGGTGCCAATGAACACGGATTTCCCTTCTGCTCGTTTAAATTTTGAACATATCCAATAGTGATGAGGGTTTTTCTTCCGTATCTCTGTGCTAGTTACGTTTTGCAGAGTAACTGGCAGATTTGTACTATCATTATAAATAAACCTCCATGCATGATGGTGTACTAAACCAAGGGCGGCCCATTTGTTGGGAGGACCATACATGTGTCAGTCTCAGGTTCCAGTAAGTCGGGACATGGCAAGGGCCCTTAGCTCGGCAGGAGATCTATCTTTTGGAAGGTTCTTTGCCTTGGGGTGCAAGCCAAGGACCCCTCAGACGATCGGGGCTATAGGTCGGTTATGAAAGCTTGTAACCATATACCTTGTCCCCCTTTATAAGGTGAGGTCAGAGGGTAGTTCAGGATCATCTGACATCTTGTCATTGTCTCAGTAATATCAATCCCCTAATGTTGTAACCCCCTCACATGAGGCGTTTTCTCAGAATCTATCAAAGAAAAAGCAGAAGTAGGGTATTATCTCAACCATGAAGGCCTGAATTTGGGTAAATTCCCAGTCTGTGATCCTATCAGGAACATCTGGTCGCCTTCTCCACCCTATCGGGGCTACTTACGGTTTTTAGTACCGTCAGTTGGCACGCCGGTCAGGGGTTGTGCCGATCGGGGGTCTATCCCATATTAAATTTCAATTTCAAGCCGGAGCGAAGTCGACTTCACATTGGGCCAAAACTTTGTCCTCCCGGTAGGCGGCGAAGCGGGGCAGGTCGAAGCAGATCTCCTCGCGGAGCGCCAGGTCCACAGCGAGCATGTTGAAGGTGGAAGGGTGGGAGAAGGTGTGGGAGGTCGAGAGGTGGATGTGGTCATCGTTGGGCGCGGCGGCGCAGTTGGTGTAGAGCCTGCACAACCACGACTTGAGCCGCATCCTAGTGGCCTCACCGATGACGTCGGGATGTAAGTGTCGTGCACGAAGTCGCGATGCTGGTGTGGGAACTGCAGCCAACGTCTTCCGTGGTCGCCACCGGCGACGCCGCCCCGGCCCCGAAGATTGCGATGGGGTCCACTTGACGTGGACGCCCTCGGAGGTGTCGTGAGTGGTGTGCGCATACAGGAGTGAGCCCACGTTGCGCTCGACTGGCACGGCTTGTAGAGGCGGACGGTGAGGCCGTGGCGAGGCAGCGCGAGCCAATGTAGAGATGTGTGACGTCGTAAAGGTTATTCATGGCGCCGAAGCTAGCACCGTCGGCCTCGTCGATGAGGATGGTTGCCATGGGCCAGGAACGGCGATAGAAGATGAACACATATAGCATTCCGTAACAAATTAAGTAGATACATAATGCTTTCGTAACGAGATTTGTTTGTCAAATTTACATGTTAATTTCCTTAAAATCCGTTATTTGTTTCCTGAAAATGTTAATTTCCTTAAAATACGTTATTTGTTTCATAAAAATCTATTATTTGTTTTCTAAAGAGAGGGATCGGTTGATTTGAATAAGTTAGAAAAGTGTAACTTTTTGTACGTTAGAAAAGTGTTGATTTGTAATAAAAGAGTGGAGAGAAAAATAAATCGATTGATAAGAAAACAGCATGAAGAGGGTGGTGGGAGGGGGGACGAAATAAAACCGGTGTAGCAGACTACCAACTAAGACATTAGAAGTAAGAATAAGAATAGAGTGCGCTCCATATGCCATATGACAACTCCGCTGGAATTGCTCTAAGGTTCATTGTGCGGATACTCCCGGCAACCATGCGTTAAAGTTCCTTCCAACACATGAAATGCTAGAATTGCTCTAAGCTTGGGTTTGTCGTGTGAATCCAGTGCTTGCACAAAAGGCCTTACACCACATGAATGATAGTCCTGTTGACCTTTTCTCTAAGTTTCCATCCACCGGGAAATCGGAGCAACACTTCACCACTTCTCAAGATTAATCACAAGCAACCTAATGTGCAACACTGCATATTTCCCTCCATAACTAAACTTCTATTAAAATATGTAGTATTCTCTTCATGTACACAAAGAATAAAAATCATGTTAGAAGCTAGGAGAGCTCAGGGAATCCGGTTCTCCTAACTGCAAAGCTGGTTGCAGAGCTGGTCTATCTTATCTTGCGTAGCTTGAGCCACAATGTAGCTCCGGTGTATCCCTTTGCCTTCACATGTCAAGTTCAAGGTATTTCCCTGTAGCATTGCCTGCAAGGAAATGAAATTGCGGAAAATAGCATTAGCATGTAGCGACGTCCCCGTGAATGCATGCTCAATCTCAACTGTGAAAGGGGCATCTCTTACCCATCTGCTTACGGCGTCTAGCTAAAGAGAAAATGAGTTTGGTTCATATCGATCCAAAAGCACATTTGGTACTTCAGCTTGTAGATTTAACTTGCTTGTTAACTTTTGCAAGATGCAAAAACGATGTTTTCCACTATATATGCTTGTAACTTTTCAGGTTGTTATGTTTCACTTGTTAGCGGTGACAAAAGTACTTTCATAGAAAGAGGGAGGAACTGACAATTATCTTACCGTGCATGTTGTCGGTGACGAGTTGCACTTCCATTTTTTAGTAGGAACACAACTGAGATAATGGCACCAAGAACAGTGATCGTTCGCATTATATCCCCGGAAAAGCAGAACTATAGCCACTGTGAACCTGTAAATTTCAGATGACAGGTATCATCACGGGGAAAACATGTGAAAGTTAAATATTAAACGGGGCCTCAAGAGGAAATTCTGTAGACTCACCCGACAATCAGCAGAACAGCAGCAAGTATCCACAATATATATTGATATGTCTTGTGCTTGCGTTCGGCAGGTGCAGCTTGCGGTCCAGGTGCTACTCTTCTCTGGTTAATCCACGCAAATTGTGGTCGAATGAAGACAACAAATCCAAGAAGGAACCCAGATATAAGACCCCCAATATGAGCAAAGTTATCCACTCTGGGGAGTATCCCAAGGGCCAAGTTCACCACGATTACAAGTACCAGGGTTAGTAATGCTGCCACCTGAAAATAAGGGGAAATATCACACCATTTAATTGAACAAGTCATTCTCGATGGACAAGACCGAATCAATTTGCTGCAACAACTACTATTATACTACTACAGAAGAGTCTACTGCTATATTAGGAAAACAAACCTTATTTGCATAGAGTGACCAATTTGTGATGAGTTCAGAAAGCATCGACCCTATCAGTCCAAACAAAGCACCAGAAGCACCAACGGAAATACTTGCTCGGATGAAGAGAGCAGACATCAAGCTTCCACCAAAACCAGAAATGAGATAAACAAGACCAATCCTCACTGTACACCATGACACAGAAAATCTTCAGTACTGTAAGGCATAGAAGCATTGAAACTGCATACGTATCTATTTCATCAATTAAACTAGAACTTGGATGAACTTTCATGCACATTCTTTGAGAGTTTTCGTAAACTAATCAGTGATATAGATAGGATAATTTGAGGTATTCCTGTATTTCAGGAGGGTTTTTTTTTCTTCGGGAGTTGTGTATACTAACACAGTATCATGCCTCTTGGTTCAGTCAAGTAGCTTATCTACGTGGTTACAAAATCCTGATAATGTTTGGTTCCACTATCGAAGATACAGAACATATGATGTTACTTGTAAAATGTCTGTAGACTACTAGAGACTTGGATCCATGAAGCGATATTTCATTACAAGAAATTTATCTAAAGAAGCTTGCCAGTTATAACAGAACCAGGGCCATGGGAACGATTGATAGTATATAACTTCTATCTGTTCCTTTTTGTTGAATTCAAGAAGGCTCAGGTAAAAAATGCAAGCAATGGTTTCACTTACCAAACCCAAATTCTTGTTCAAGTCGAATACCAATGAATAGAAGGCAAAGCACATTGATGAGTAAATGAACAACCCCAGCATGGAGCCAGATACACGTAATCAGACGCCATCCCTGGCGACCTTGCACGACTTTAGATACATCTAGAGCTCCCATCTTCAGCAATCTGGCATGGAATATGCTTTCTTAGTTCTGAAATCAAATATGCATGACAAATCCTATTTTGTTTTCTATCATTTCTTTCCATGTCCTTCATTTCAAATGAAGTGATGCAACCCACTTTGAAAGATCAAATTCACTGTAGCTCTTAATAGACATCAATCAAATGACCAGAAGTTAACACAAAAATGTTCCGAGTTCACGCGAAAAAAAGCAGAGCAAGGATGAATTTTCTGAAAATATCAGAGCAAAGTAGTTGTACTTCTAACCAACACCGAATAATACATATAGGTTATAATCTAATACTCCTTCCGTCCCACAATATAAGATCTTCAAGCTTGAAAAACTATTTTATATTGTGGGACGGAGGGAGTAACATTTTGTGGCATAATCCTCACTTCTTAGTTGTAAACACAGCATGCAACTACCGCTGTTCACTGAATTTGCACTTCCAAAATAACATAAAAGTCAAATTGCGGGCAACACCATAAAGGTCCAATTGTGCGGTAACATTGTTAAAGTCAAATTGTACAGAACCATCAACACCTAGAACGGTTGACATGATAATCTGATTTATTTTTTCTCAAGTCATCACCAACACCAATCACGAGCAGAGGACAGACTAAATCAACTAGAGTTAACAAAGCTACATAAGCCAATACCAAGTGTAAAGATGTCCTGCACCTGACTTGGCAAGCAAATTGCTTATGTCTACATTTAATATTTCAGCTGTTAGTTTCTTCTTTGAAATGGACGGCAGGAGCCCTGCCCATTCATTAGGGAAACTAGAACTTACAAGTATAACACCTGTTCCTAATGGAAAGAGACTTAATGATCAGTTTCAGAATACTTTTGTAACCCCAACTTAATTACCAACTCAGTAAGAAGGCTTTAGTTTTATTTGATGAGAGAGAAAAAAAACAGAATCATAAACTTGATTAGATCCATTGGAAGATCAGCCTGCAGAGTTCACACCCAGAGGATCAAGAAAGATTTTTTAGATGGTCTGAAACTGTGAACGTTTGTGTACCTTATACAAGTTTCCCCTCAAAGACTTGTGGATTGCTAACTCACAAAATTCCCTCATCCACAAACCTAGAAAAAAAAACCAGTATGTCTGAAACTGAAGCATCACTACTTCTTCCAATTCCAATTGCAAAATAGAATTCAGGGGGGTAAGTGCTGGTCTCCCTATTGCAGAAGTTAGCAACCTGAGAATGAACCAGTGCAGCAACCTAATTGAGGATCAATCTCAATAGCTCTAGTGTAAACACACGAGGTCTAAATGAATAGAATGTCATGTTGAGACGCTAGAAAGGAGAGATGTTATATCTTAGTCACGGTCTCCCCCCACTCTGTCCATACGATCCAAATAAGGAATTACTAAGGCGTGAGGAGAGAAAGATAAGAAAAATAGATCGAGCTGGTGCTGCTGTTTGCGATTGTACTGGGCAGTAGGAAAGGGAAAGGTGAAATTAAGTCTTGTCAATGTTGTACTAGACTCACTATCCTCCTCCAAGCAAGGAAATGCAGAGGCGAGGCGAGGAAGCAAACAGAGGGAGGGAGGAAGAATAGACGGAGGAGGGTAGCAGCTTGCGTACGTGGTGGAGGATGGGCCGAGCAGCGGGTTCTCCTTGAGCGGCTGGAAGGCGAATCGGCCGAGGAAGCCCGCGGAGCAGTTGCCGTCGCTGCGGTTGGGGCAGTCGTTAATGAACATGGTGACGAGGAAGACGGCGACGCAGGCGACGGAGGCGGCCGGGACGAGCCAGGGCGTCCAGCGGCGGTAGTAGGGGCGCGCCCTGAGGTGGGCCGGGTTCGGGTGGTGCACGGGCGGGCGCTGCGGCCGCTCGACGCGGACCTCGACGGCGCCAGTGCCCGGGCCGGGGCCTGCGCCGGCGCCGGCGGGCTTCATCATGGCGTAGTAGGAGGAGGGATCCAAGTGCGGGGAAGGAGGCTGGCGGAGGAAGCGAGGGAGGGCGGCGAGGCGTGAGGAGTGGGGGACGGAAGAGAGAGAGTTGTGGGCTGGCTTGTGTTGGTGCTGGCAACAGAGCAGAAGAAGACGCTTCCTTTCGGCCGCGAGGGGAGGGGAAGCCGCGTTGTGCCTTGCGGCTGCAACTGTCAGGGTCACACCACACACAAGGACAAGTGGTAACTTGAGAGAGAAAGAGATTGCTTGAGCTGCGTCGCGTCGGGTTGCTTTGCCACTTGCCAAAGAAGAAACCTAGAAAAAGGATGGGTAAATAAATGAAGCATAAAAGGATAAGTGAAATTCCTGCGATGGATTGAAGGAGAGTCGGTGTGGGCGGTGGTGGGTGGGTTGGACGGTTGGCCAACTCCGGCTGTGGAATGGAGCCGGCAATGTAGCGTCTCATCTGCTGCAACTGCAAATCAGCTCCTTACTTACTTGGGGTAAAAGTGGACGGCTGGAAAGCGGTTTTCTTTCTCTAATTGGCTAGCTACGCACTTGCTACTAACTTCCATGATTCCATCCTTCATCATCCGTCACTGCCAATCCACCTGTCGCCATATACGTCCAGCTTCACCCATCCAAATCCGGGTTTGCTTCGCGGCGACACATGCGCAATTGCAGCTCTCACGCGTTTGCGGAACCGCCTGCCTCCATCCATCTTTTCCTATTGCGCTACGATCGTGACTCCTTGACTAGTATAAGCACAGTATCAACATTTGGCGTTCATTCAACTTGCATATATGAATTGATTACTACTACCACTCTGTTCATTTTTCTAAGTCATTGAAGACATCTCAAATTGAACTATTTTAGATCTTGTTTTAAATGTCTATCTAAAACATCTTACAAAAGTGAACGAAGGGAGTAACATTTTGCTACCATAAACTCAAGTCTTTGGAGCTTCACGTATTCTACATCATGCATACATTGTGCTACTCAATCTTTGCGGTTACTTGACACCATTGGTTGTTGGTCATCACCTGCTCCATGGTAAAAACTTCTAAAATTTTGATATTTGATATAAAGCGGACGTTTTACCACACATCCTACAAGTTCAGAGGAGCATTATTCTTAATATCATTTCTTGTTTTCTACTAGTCATGACAGGTTCCAGAGTTACAAGTTCTTGGACGACAAAGACATCTTCACAACAACGAGAGGTGCTACATTATATTTTGTGAGGCATTCCTATGTTGCGAGTTGCACGTCCGGCTCTAGCGCATGTACTTTTGCATCAAGCTCCAGACCAACGTCGACAAGACGTGTGTGGTCGAGGGTGTGGCTATTAGCAGGATACCCAACTCCAACTATCTTAAGGGGGAGTTCATAAAGAGCAACAAGAATTTGCAAGAGGAGTGGTTCTACATCACGGATGTGCCACAACAAGACCCTCCTCGGGCTACAATCGTCACACCCTTCACCGCGCCGCCTCCGAACATGCGCAACTCCTAGAAGCCGATGAGCAACTAGGTGGAGGAGTCCAAGGTGGTCACCAGATTGAACGAGAAGGTGGCTCGCTTGTCCTAGGAAGGACCAACGCTCGCCGGCATCATAAACGTGGCCCTCAGCCGCATCATCCAGCCACTACAGGCCCGGGTGCATCCGGTGTGGATGTTGAGGAGTGATATTTTTGCACTCGTCACACCGTTATTTAAACTGGATAATCCAGAATTTCTGAGAAAAACACCCTGGTATTTCCATTGAAGACTAATTAATGCAAGAATCATGAAATCCTTTGTTTAATTTGTTTTCATAGGAAAAGGGTCTAGACTTGGAAAGGAATCACTGCCTAAGAGGAAACAAGAAGAATGGAGGCAGAAAGGAATTAATTGGAATCATATGGTGTTCTTCTCTCTCTATCTTTGTTGTGATAAATTGAGTCTTGCCCTTTGACGTTTCACTATTATCATATTGAATATTTTGAATTTGAGATCACTTGATGTGTGTCTTGCATGTGGATACTTGTTGTGATAATAGGGTATTCTATTGAGTCACTTGATGTATGTTTTGGTAATCAACTTGCACATTCCCGAGGTGACAATGAAGTAATCTAGGCACATAGGTTGATACACGTTTTCGTCCTACTTTCTCTGATAAAAACTTTGGGGTAATCTTTGATGTTCTTTGTGTTGGATTGAATATGATGAATCTGAAATTTTTTGATGCATATCGAATAATTAACTCGTGGATACTTGTGGTGATATTGGAGTATCTAGGTGACATTGGAGTTGATTGATGCCACTACAAAAAAAGACACATCCGTGACATTATGTCTGAACGAATTTGTTTCCTGTCATGGTTATGACACTTCTATTGCGATAATTGTGACAGAAACACGTATCATCATAGATTTGGTGGGCTCCTACTTCTACGACAAAAATGGGCATTTTATTCTGGGCGAGCTGGGCACGCACCTGCATGACAGTCTTTGGGCCATCCATGGCATAAAAAATCATGGTAGAAGTGAGGGTGAGGAAATTTTCACGGAGTTCCTGGTTACGATGGGTGGTCGGGGTCGAGCGATGCATTGTGGTTTGCACGTTTCTCTCTCATACGCATGCATGGTGCGAGATGTGTTCGATATAACTGAACATGAGTGAGGCATTCACTTATTGAACCCGAGCGATCGCACTGCTACCTACTGAAGCCGATCAACCGGTCCCTTCGCTGCTAACTGAACTCGACCGTGAAAGTGCGTTATATCGACTAGAGGGGGTGAATAGGCGATTTTTACAAATTCATCACCGAGGAATTTCTACTTGAGGAATTTGCTAAATGACGAAATACAAGTAGCGGACAAAGTACTCAAGTGCAAGAATAACATTACAGTAACAGAGTCATCATGATGAGATAAAGCATACACATAGCACAAGTAGCGTGTAAACAAGATAAGCACGCAGAAGACAAGGTGACTGGAGAATTTGGGTTGAGGAAATTGAGAAAGTCTTTAGTTAAAGTCTTCAAATAGTAACGATCAATTTCATCAACAAGTGAGCGAGGAATTGAAAGGGTTGAGAAATACAACCAGTAGCTCGGAGAAGACGGTGATTTGGTAGACCAGATCCAACTACTGTGGCAGTCATATGTCTGGTTGGAGTGGCTTGGTATTTAAACCAAAGGACACACAGTCCCAGGACACATAGTCCTTACTGTATTCTCCTTGAGCTAAGGTCACACAGAGCTCACCCAATCACTCGAGGTAAGTCTTCATAGTGACTTCCAAACCTTCACAAACTCGGTCACTCGGCGATTCACAATTCCTCTTGGATGCTCTAGACCATGACGCCTAACCGTCTGGAAGATGCACTGTCTTCAAAGGTAACAAGCGTCGGTTCCACACATGAATAATCTCTTCAGTGATGCTCAATCACTTTGGGTTTTAGGTGTTGGGGTTTTCCTCAATGAGGATTTTCTCTCAAAGTCCTCGGAGGATGGAATGCTCTAAATGACAAGTGCCAATCTCTCTCGGAGCAGCCAACCGGCTAGTGGTTGAGGGGGGGGGCTATTTATAGCCAGGGTGCATCTCGACATGATAAGACATAAATGCCCCTAATGATATGACTATTGGATGGATAAGATATTTTGGATAGCTGGCGCAAAGCACAGTAACGGACGGAAATTCAAACCACGAAAATCCTCAGGGCTATCATGTTCCTCATTGTAGGCAATTCACATTGGCGAAATCTTAACTCCTCAGTCAGAACAAATTCCTTAGAGAGTGATATGTCCATTTTGCATCATGTTTTCTTACTGTTATTTTTGGTGTTTTATCCATTATAACACTTTGGGGAATAATTCTAATGCATTTTCCCTCATAAGTTGCAAGGTTTTCACAAAGAGGGAGAATACCAGCAACTGGAATTCTAGACCTGAAAAAGCTACGTCAGAGATACCTATTCTGCACATCTCCAAACAGACTAAAAATTTACAAAGAATTATTTTGAAATATATAATAAATATTGGAGAGAAGAACCATCGGATGGGGGGCACCCAGGCACCCATGAGGCACCAGGGCGCGCCACCCCCTCCAAGCATGCCCTGGTGGTTAGTGGGGGCCTAGGACCACTTTCGACGACCATCTTCTAGTATATAATCACATTTGCCCAAGAAAAAATTGGTGGAGGACTTTCGGGATGGAGCGCCACCGTCTCGAGGCGGAACTTGGGTAGGAGCACTTTTGCTCTCCGGTGGAGCAATTCCGCCGGGGATACTTCCCTCCGGGGGGGGGGGATCGAAGCTATCTTCATCACCAACAACCCTCTCATCGTGGGAGGATCAATCTCCGTCAACATCTTCACCAGCACCATTTCATCTCAAACCCTAATTCATATATTGTATTCAATCTTTGTATCAAAACCCCAGCTTGGTACCTGTGGGTTGTCGGTAGTGTGGATTACATCTTATAGTTGATGCTAGTTGGTTTATTTGGTGGAAGATGATATGTTCAGATCCATTATGCTATTTGATACCCCTCTAATCCTGAACATGCATATGATTTGTGAGTAGTTACTTTTGTTTTGAGGACATGGGAGAAGTCTTGTCATAAGTAATCATGTGAATTTGATATTCATTTGATATTTTGATGATATGTATGTTGTGATTCCCTTAGTGGTGTCGTGTGAACGTCAACTACATGACACTTCACCATATTTGGGCCTAAGGGACACTGGTTCAGCGAGGTGCTATACAAACGATTTTTAACCCCTTTCCGCGATGACATTCTGAACCGCCGCCGAGTGAGTATGTGCGATAGGGGGTCCTTCCCACACGACTCAGAAACCTCAGGGATAGGCCCTCCGGTTACACATGCTTGGCAAAATGAGACTGTGTGCGACAGGCGAGCGATCAAATATGATTATACGTACAATTGTGCTAAAAATACAATTATACATGCCAAATCGTTTCCAGTCGTAAGTACATCCCACACAGTCAATCCCGGCTAAACGTTTCCATTCGTATGTACATTCCACACAGTCAATCCAAGGAATACGTTTCTGTTAGTATGTATATCCCACACGGTTAATCCAAGAAGTATGTTTCCGTTCGTATATACATCCCACACAGTCACTCCAAGGAAAACGTTTCCGCTTGCAGGTACATTACACAAAATTTTCCCCATTAAATCGTTTGTGATAGCGTTGTCATTGCAGACTATATTAATAATTTTATCTTTTGCGTTATTGAATGCATCACACGTGGTGCGTAGAAGAAACTGTGTGGCATAGGTTATCCATCACACACACTTTTTATGTGGTAAACGTTTGCGCAAGGTAGCCTAATGCAAACAGTTTTCAAGAAGAAGTCATGTGTGATTGTTCATTGATCCAACACGTTTTATTCCTAGAAACTGTGTGTGTTGTCTGAGGTCATCGCCCATGGTGTTTTGTCAATAACTGTTTGCAATAGAAAAACCCCAATTAGCAGGCTAATTGTCCTATTGTTAATAATCCATTTATTAATTGACATTTCATGTTAAGAACACAATATATTTCATTTTCGTATTAAGGAAGCAGGATTTCATAATTGAAATACATCAGAGTACAACATCATATAGCTTCAGCACTCAGCTAACCCATTACACAACTGCACCAGCATCAAGTTTCACATGCAACTGTTGGGAACGTAGTAATAATTCAAAAATTTCCTACGCATCACCAAGATCAATCTAGGAGATGCTAGCAACGAGAGAGAGGGAGTGCATCTTCATACCCTTGAAGATCGCTAAGCGGAAGCATTACAAGAATGCGGTTGATTGAGTCGTACTCGCGGCGATTCAAATCGCGGAAGATCCGATCCAAGCGCCGAACGGACGATGCCTCTGTTGGGGATCGTAGCAGAAATCAAAAAATTTCTACGCATCACCAAGATCAATCTATGGAGTAATCTAGCAACGAGGGAGAGGGAAGTGCATCTACATACCCTTGTAGATCGCAATGCGGAAGCGTTACAAGAACGCGGATGAAGGAGTCGTACTCGCAGCGATTCAGATCGCGGTTGATTCCGATCTAAGCGCCGAACAACGACGCCTCCGCGTTCAACACACGTGCAGCCCGGTGACGTCTCCCATGCCTTGATCCAGCAAGGAGAGAGGGAGAGGTTGGGGAAGACTCCGTCCAGCAGCAACACGACGGCGTGGTGGTGGTGGAGGAGCATGGCACTCCAGCAGGGCTTCGCCAAGCACCGCAAGAGACGAGTAGGGAGAGGGGTAGGGCTGCGCCAAGAGGGGGCAGTTCTCATATGTATGGCAGCCCCAAACCCCCACTATATATATGGGGAAGGGAGGGGCTGCTCCCCCACCTAGGTTTCCACCCCTAGGGGTGGCGGCCAGCCCTAGATCCCATCTAGGGGGCAGCCAAGGGGGAGAGAGGGGGGCGCACCACTAGGTGGGCCTTAGGCCCATCTGTGCCTAGGGTTTCCCCTTCTTCCCTTCTCTCTTCGCCTTGGGCCCTGGTGGGGGGGGGGGGCACTAGCCCACCTGAGGCTGGTCCCCTCCCACAATTGGCCCACGCAGCCCTCTGGGGCCGGTGGCCCCACCCGATGGACCCCCGGGACCCTCCGGTTGTCCCGGTACGCTACCGATAGCGCCCGAAACTTTTCCGGTGACCAAAACGGGACTTCCCATACATGAATCCTTACCTCCGGACCATTCCGGAACTCCTCGTGACGTCCGGGATCTCATCCGGGACTCCGAACAACATTCGGTAACCACACATATCTATTCCCTATAACCCTAGCATCATCGAACCTTAAGTGTGTAGACCCTACGGGTTCGGGGACCATGCAGACATGACCGAGACAACTCTCCGGCCAATAACCAACAACGGGATCTGGATACCCATGTTGGCTCCTACATGTTTCACGATGATCTCATCGGATGAAACATGATGTCAAGGATTCAATCAATCCCGTATATGATTCCCTTTGTCTATCGGTATAGCACTTGCCCGAGATTCGATCGTCGGTATCCCGATACCTTGTTCAATCTCGTTATCGGCAAGTCTCTTTACTCGTTCCATAACACATCATCCCGTGATCAACTCCTTGATCACATTGTGCACATTATGATGATGTTCTACCAAGTGGGCCCAGAGATACCTCTCCGTCACACGGAGTGACAAATCCCAGTCTCGATTCGTGCCAACCCAACAGACACTTTCGGAGATACCTGTAGTGCACCTTTATAGCCACCTAGTTACGTTGTGACGTTTGGTACACCCAAAGCATTCCTGCGGTATCCGGGAGTTGCACAATCTCATGGTCTAAGAAAAAGATACTTGACATTTAGAAAAGCTTTAGCATACGAACTACACGATCTTGTGCTAGGCATAGGATTGGGTCTTGTCCATCACATCATTCTCCTAATGATGTGATCCCGTTATCAACGACATCCAATGTCCATGGTCAGGAAACCGTAACCATCCATTGATCAACGAGCTAGTCAACTAGAGGCTTACTAGGGACATGGTGTTTGTCTATGTATCCATACATGTATCTGAGTTTCCTATCAATACAATTCTAGCATGGATAACAAACAATTATCACGAACAAGGAAATATAATAATAACCAATTTATTATTGCCTCTAGGGCATATTTCCAACAGTCTCCCACTTGCACTAGAGTCAATAATCTAGTTCACATCGCCATGTGATTAACACTCACAGGTCACATCGCCATGTGCCTAACATCCAAAGAGTTTACTAGAGTCAATAATCTAGTTCACATCACTATGTGATTAACACTCAATGAGTTCTTGGTTTGATCATGTTATGCTTGTGAGAGAGGTTGTAGTCAACGGGTCTGCAACATTCAGATCCCTATGTAATTCGCAAAACTATATGTCATATCGTAGATGCTGCTACCACGTTTCACTTGGAGCTATTCCAAATTGTTGCTCCATTATACGTATTCGGTATCTCTACTCAGAGCTATCCGGATAGGTGTTAAGCTTGCATCGACGTAACTCTTTACATCAAACTCTTTATCACCTCCATAACCGAGAAACATTTCCTTATTCCTCTAAGGATAATTTTGACCGATATCTAGTGATCCACTCCTGGATCACCTTTGTACCTTCTTGCCAGACATGTGGCAAGGCACACATTAGGTGCGGTACTCAGCATGGCATACCGTATAGAGCCTATGACAAAAAGCATAGGGGACGACCTTTGTCCTTCCTCTTTCTTCTGTCGTGGTCAAACTTTGAGTCTTACTCAACTTCACACCTTACAACTCAGGTAAGAACTCCTTCTTTGACTGATCTATTTTGAACTCCTTCAAAATAATGTCAAAGGTGTGTGCTCTTTTGAAAGTATCATCAGGCGTCTTGATCTATCTCTATAGATCTTGATGCCCAATATGTAAGCAGCTTTATCCAGGTCTTCCTTTGAAAAACTCCTTTCAAACAACCCTTTATGATTTCCAGAAATTCTACATCATTTCGGATCAACAATATGTCATTCACATATACTTATCAAAAATGTTGTAGTGCTCCCACTCACTTATTGTAAATACAAGTTTCTAACAAACTTTGTATAAACCTAAAAACTTTCATCACTACATCAAAGTGTATATTACGACTTCGAGATGCTTGCTTTAGTCCATGGAAGGATAGCTGGAGCTAGCATACCTTTTAGCATCCTTAGGATCGACAAAACATTTCTGATTGTATCACATACAACGTTTCCTTACGAAAAGGAAACTTGTTTTGACATTCATCTGCCAGTTTTCATAAATGCAGCTTATGCTAACATGATTCCGACGGACTTAGGCATCGCTACGGGTGAGAAAATCTCATTGTAGTCAACTCCTTGAACTTGTGAAAAACTCTTTGCCACATGTCGAGCTTCATAGACGGTGACATTACCGTCCACGTCCGTCTTCTTCTTAAAGATCCA
The DNA here is from genome assembly GCA_902687465.1 of Secale cereale. NCBI lineage: Eukaryota > Viridiplantae > Streptophyta > Magnoliopsida > Poales > Poaceae > Secale > Secale cereale. The sequence continues at coordinate 194,475,018 of LR738712.1, read as the reverse complement.
TTTATCTCAATGGATTGCCGATCATCGGGCAAGTCCACCAAAGTCCATACATGGATCCTATCTCGGATTTCTCAGCTTCTAACCATTTGTCGGAATACGGGCCCACCATCGCTTCTCCATAGTTCGTAGGTTCATTGTTGTCCAACAACATGACATCTAAGACAGGATCACCGTACCACTCAGGAGTAGTACATATCCTTGTCGACCTATGAGGTTTGATAACAACTTGATTCGAAGCTTCATGATCACTATCATTAGTTTCCTCTTCAACAGTCGTAGGTTCCACAGAAACATCTTTCTGTGTTGCACTACTCTCTGGTTGAAGTGAGGGTTCGACAACCTCATCAAGTTATATCTTCCTCCCACTCAATTATTTCGAGAGAAACTCCTTCTCGAGAAAGGACCCATTCTTAACGACAAACATTTTTGTCCTTGGATCTGAGATAGAAGGTATACCCAACTGTTACCTTTGGGTATCCTATGAAGATGTATTTGTCCGCTTTGGGTTCGAGCTTTTTCCGGCTGAAGCCATAAGCATCACTGCCCCAAACATCAAGAAACGACAACTTTGGTTTCTTGCCAAACCATAGTTCATACGGCATCGTCTCAACAGACTTAGATGGTGCCCTATCTAAAGTGAATGCAGCTGTCTCTAATGCATAACCTCAAAATAATAGCGGTAGATTGGTAAGAGACATCATAGATCGCACCATATCTCATAAGGTTCGATTACGACGTCCGGACACACCATCACGCTGTGGTGTTCCAGGTGGCTTCAACTGTGAAACAATTCCACAATGTCTTAAGTGATTTCCAAACTCATAACTCAGAAAAAACTTCCCTTGATCAGATTGTAGGAACATGATCTTCTTGTTATGATGATTCTTAACTTCACTCTGAAATTGCTTGAACTTTTCAAACGTTTTAGACTTTTGCTTCATTAAGTAAATATACTCATATCTACTCAAATCGTCAGTGAAGATGAGAAAATAACGATATCCACCACACGCCTTAATTCTCATTGGATCACACACATCAGCATGTATGATTTCCAACAAGTCACTTGCCCGTTTCATTGTACCTGAAAACGGGATCTTAGTCATCCTGCCCATGAGGCATGGCTCGCATGTGTCAAGCGATTCAAAATCAAGTGACTCCAAACATCCATCAGCCTGGAGTTTCTTCATGCATTTTATGCCAAAATGACCTAAGAGGCAGTGCCACAAGAAAGTGGTACTATCATTATTAACTCTACATCTTTTGGCGTTAATATTATTATCATGTGTATTACTATGATCGAGATTCAATAAACCATTGGGTGCATTACCATAAAGGTATTATTCATGTAAACAGAATAACCATTATTCTCTAACTTAAATGAATAACCGTATTGCAATGAACATGATCTAATCATATTCATGCTCAACGTAGACACCTGATAACATTTATCTAGGTTCAACACTAATCCCGAAGGTAGAGGGAGCGTGCGATGGTGATCTTATCAACCTTGGAAACACTTCCAACACACATCGTCACCTCGCCCTTAGCTAGTCTCCGTTCAGTCTGTAGCTTTTGCTTCAAGTCACTAATAATAGCAACTGAACCGGTATCCAATACCCAGGTACTACTAGGAGTACTAGTAAGGTACACATCAATAACACGTATATCAAATATACTTTGTTGAAGTTGTCAGCTTTCTTATCTACCATGTATTTGGGGTAGTTCCGCTACCATGTGACCGTTTCCCTTACAATAGAAGCACTTAGTCTCGAGGTTTGGGTTCAAACTTGGGTTCCTTCATCAGAGCGACAACTGGTTTGCCATTTATGAAGTTCCCCTTCTAGCCCTTGCCCCTTTTGAAACCAGTGGTCTTGTTAAACCATCAACACTTGATGCTCCTTCTTGATTTCTACTTTTGCGGTCTTAAGCACCGCTAATAGTTCCGGGATCATCTCCATCCTTTGCATGTCATAGTTCATCATGAAGTTCTAGCAGCTTGGTGATAGTGTCTAGAGAATTCCGTCAACCACTATCTCATCTGGAAGATTAACTCCCACTTGGTTCAAGTGATTTTAGCACCCAGACACTCTGAGCACATGCTCACTAGTTGAGCTATTCTCCTCCATCTTGTTGGCAAAAGAACTTGTCAGAGGTCTCATACCTCTCAACACGGGCATGAGCCTGAAATCCCAGTTTCAGCTCTTGGAACATCTCATATGTCCTATGGCGTTCAAAACGTCATTGGAATCCAGATTCTAAGCCGTAAAGTATGGTGCACTAAACTATCAAGTAGTCATCAGGACGTGTCTGTCAGGTGTTCACAACATCCACAAACAATGTTGTAGGGGTTTGCACATCGAGCGGTGCCTCAAAGACGTAAGCTTTCTGTGTAGCAGTGAGGACACTCCTCGGACTACGGACCCAGTCCGCATCATTGCTTACAATATCTTTCAACTTAGTCTTTCTCTAGGATCGTATTAAACATGGAGCTACAACGCAAGCTTTTGGTCTACAACATAATTTGCGAAGACAACTTAGACTATTGTTCATGACAACTAAGTTCATCTAATGAACTCCCACTCAGATAGACATCTCTCTAGTCATCTAAGTGATACATGATCCGAATCGACTAGGCCGTGTCCGATCATCACGTGAGACGGACTAGTCATCAACGGTGAACATCTTTATGTTGATCGTATCTTCTATACGACTCATGTTCGACCTTTCGATCTTCCATGTTCCGAGGCCATGTCTGTACATGCTAGGCTCGTCAAGTGAACCCTAAGTGTATTGCGTGTGTAAATTTGGCTTACACCCATTGTATGCGAACATTAGAGCCTATCACACCTGATCATCACGTGGTGCTTCAGAACAACGAACCTTAGCAACGGTGCACAGTTAGGGGGAACACAATTCTTGAAATTTTAGTGAGAGATCATCTTATTTACTACCGTCGTTCTAAGCAAATAAGATGTAAAACATGATAAACATCACATGCAATCAAATAGTGACATGATATGGCCAATATCATTTTGCTCCTTTTGATCTTCATCTTCGGGGCTCCATGATCATCATCGTCACCGGCATGACACCATGATCTCCATCATCATGATCTCCATCATCGTGTCTTCATGAAGTCATCTCGCCAAACATTACTTCTACTATTATGGCTAACGGTTAGCAATAAAGTAAAATAATTACATGGCGTTTTCAGTGACACGCAGGTCATACAATAAGACAACTCCTATGGCTCCTGCCGGTTGTCACACTCATCGACATGCAAGTCGTGATTCCTATTACAAGAACATGATCAATCTCATACATCACATATATATCATTCATCACATCCTTTTGGCCATATCACATCACACGGCACATGCTGCAAGAACAAGTTAGACGTCTTCTAATTGTTGTTGCAAGTTTTACGTGGCTGCAAGTTTCTAGCAAGAACGTTTCTTACCTATGCCAAAACCACAACGTGATATGCCGATTTCTATTTACCCTTAATAAGGACCCTTTTCATCGAATCTGATCCGACTAAAGTGGGAGAGACAGACACCCGCTAGCCACCTTATGCAACCGGTGCATGTTAGTCGGTGGAACCTGTCTCACGTAAGAGTACGTGTAAGGTCGGTCCGGGCCGCTTCATCCCACGATGCCGCCGAATCAAGATAAGACTAGTAACGGCAAGTAAATTGACAAGTCGACGCCCACAACTACTTTGTGTTCTACTCGTGCAAGAAACTACGCATAGATCTAGCTCATGATGCCATTGTTGGGGATCGTAGCAGAAATCAAAAAATTTCTACGCATCACCAAGATCAATCTATGGAGTAATCTAGCAACGAGGGAGAGGGGAGTGCATCTACATACCCTTGTAGATCACAATGCGGAAGCGTTACAAGAACGCAGATGAAGGAGTCGTACTCGCAGCGATTCAGATCGCGGTTGATTCCGATCTAAGCGCCGAACAACGGCGCCTCCGCGTTCAACACACGTGCAGCCCGATGACGTCTCCCACACCTTGATCCACCAAGGAGAGAGGAAGAGGTTGGGGAATACTCCATCCAGCAGAAGCACGACGGCGTGGTGGTGGTGGAGGAGCGTGGCACTCCAGCAGGGCTTCGCCAAGCACCGCAAGAGACGAGGAGGGAGAGGGGTAGGGCTGCGCCAAGAGGGGGAAGTTCTCATGTGTATGGCAGCCCCAAACCCCCACTATATATAGGGGGAAGGGAGGGGCTGCGCCCCCACCTAGGTTTCCACCCCTAGGGGTGGCGGCCAGCCCTAGATCCCATCTAGGGGGGCGGCCAAGGGGGAGAAAGGGGGGGCGCACCACTATGTGGGCCTTAGGCCCATCTGAGCTTAGGGTTTCCCCTCCTTCCCTTCTATCTTTGCCTTGGGCCCTGGTGGGGGGGGGGGGCGCACCAGCCCACCTGGGGCTGGTCCCCTCCCACACTTGGCCCACGCAGCCCTCTGGGGCCGGTGGCCCCACGGGACCCTCCCAGTGGTCCCGGTACGCTACCGATAGCGCCCGAAACTTTTCCGGTGACCAAAACGGGACTTCCCGTATATGAATCTTTACCTCCGGACCATTCCGGAACTCCTCGTGATGTCCGGGATATCATCTGGGACTCCTAACAACATTCAGTAACCACACATATCTATTCCCTATAACCCTAGCGTCATCGAACCTTAAGTGTGTAGACCCTACGGGTTCGGGAACCATGCAGACATGACGGAGACAACTCTCCGGCCAATAACCAACAACGGGATCTGGATACCCATGTTGGCTCCCACATGTTCCACGATGATCTCATTGGATGAACCACGATGTCAAGGATTCAATCAATCCCGTATACGATTCCCTTTGTCTATCGGTATAGCACTTGCCCGAGATTCGATCGTCGGTATCCCGATACCTTGTTCAGTCTCGTTATCGGCAAGTCTCTTTACTCGTTCCGTAACACATCATCCCATGATCAACTCCTTGATCACATTGTGCACATTATGATGATGTCCTACCGAGTGGGCCCAGAGATACCTCTCTGTCACACGGAGTGACAAATCCCAGTCTCGATTCGTGCCAACCCAACAGACACTTTCGGAGATACCTGTAGTGCACCTTTATAGCCACCCAGTTACGTTGTGACATTTGGTACTTCCAAAGCATTCCTGCAGTATCCAGGAGTTGCACACTCTCATGGTCTAAGAATAAGATACTTGACATTTAGAAAAGCTTTAGCATATGAACTACACGATCTTGTGCTAGGCTTAGGATTGTGTCTTGTCCATCACATCATTCTCCTAATGATGTGATCCCGTTATCAACGACATCCAATGTCCATGGCCAGGAAACCGTAACCATCCATTGATCAATGAGCTAGTCAACTAGAGGCTTACTAGGGACATGGTGTTTGTCTATGTATCCACACATGTATCTGAGTTTCCTATCAATACAATTCTAGCATGGATAACAAACAATTATCATGAACAAGGAAATATAATAATAACCAATTTATTATTGCCTCTAGGGCATATTTCCAACAGCCTCCGCATTCAACACACGTATAGCCCGGGGACGTCTCCTCCTTCTTGATCCAGCAAGGGGAGAGGAGAAGTTGAGGGAGAACTCCGGCAACACGACGTCGTGGTGGTGGAGTTCGTGGTTTTTCGGCAGGGCTTCGCCAAGCACTATGGAGGAGGAGGAAGAGTTGGAGGAGAGAGGAATGTGCCTGGGGAAGGGGTTCGGCTGTCCTCCCACTCCCTCACTATATATAGGGGAAGGGGAGAGGGGGAGGCGCCCTAGGGTTTCCCTAGGGGGTGGCGGCCAAGGCAGATTGGATCTCCCTAGGGAAACCCTAGGGAGACTTGCCCCCGAGGCCAAGCCAGGTGGAGGCTAGCCTCCCAAGTCAGGTGGAGGCGCCCCACCTCACAAAGCAACGTGGGAAAGGATGTGGGCGCGCACAGCCCCTTAGTGGGCTGGTTTGCCCCCTCCCCTTGGCCCATGAGGCCCTGCAACACTTGTCGGGGCCCCTGAAACACCTTTTGGTCATGCTGACCATAGCCTAGTACCTCCGGAACACTTCCGGACACCAATACCCTTTGTCCAATATATTGATCTTCACCTCCGGACCATTCCGGGACTCCTCGCGATGTCCGGGATCTCATCCGAGACTCCAAACAACCTTCGGTAACCACATACTATTCCCATTACAACTCTAACGTCACCGAACCTTAAGTGTGTAAACCCTACGGGTTTGGGAACCATGCAGACATGACCGAGACACCTCCGCGACCAATAACTAATAGCGGGATCTGGATACCCATATTGGCTCCCACATGTTCCAAAGTGATCTCATCGGATGAACCACGATGTCGGGGATTCAATCAATCCAGTATACAATTTCCTTTGTCTAGCGGTATGTTACTTGCCCGAGATTCGATCGTCAGTATCCCTATACCTTGTTCAATCTCGTTACCGGCAAGTCCGTAACATATGATCCCGCGACTAACTCCTTAGTCACATTGAGCTTATTATGATGATGCATTACCGAGTGGGCCCAGAGATACCTCTCCGTCATACGGAGTGACAAATCCCAGTCTCGATTCGTGCCAACCCAACAGACACTTTCGGAGATACCTGTAGTGCACATTTATAGTCACCCAGTTACGTTGCGACGTTTGATACACCCAAAGCATTCCTACGGCACCCGGGAGTTGCACAATATCATGGTCTAAGGAAAAGATACTTGACATTAGAATAGCTCTAGCAAATGAACTACACGATCTTGTGCTATGCTTAGGATTGGGTCTTGTCCGTCACATCATTCTCCTAATGGTGTGATCCCGTTATCAACGACATCTAATGTCCATGGTCAGGAAACCACAACCATCTATTGATCAACGAGCTAGTCAACTAGAGACTCACTAGGGACATACTGTGGTCTATGTATTCACACATGTATTACGGTTTCCGATTAATACAATTATAGCATGAACAATAGACAATTATCATGAACAAGGAAATATAATTATAACAATTTTATTATCGCCTCTAGGTCATATTTCCAACAGTCTCCCACTTGCACTAGTGTCAATAATCTAGTTCACATCGCCATGTGATTAACACTCATAGTTCACATCGCCATGTGACTAACACCCAAGAGTTTATAGAGTCAGTAATCTAGCTCACATCACCATGTGATTAAGACTCAATGATTTCTGGGGTTTGATCATGTTATGTTTGTGAGAGAGGTTTTAGTCAACGGGTCTGCAACATTTAGATCCGTATGTACTTTGCAAATCTCTATGTCATATCGTAGATGTTGCTTCCACGCTCCACTTGGAGCTATCCCAAATGGTTGCTCCACTATACGTATCCGGTTTGCTACTCAAAGTCATCCGGATAGGTGTTGAAGCTTGAATCGACGTAACCCTTTACGCCGAACTCTTTATCACCTCCATAACCGAGAAACATTTCCTTATTCCTCTAAGGACAATTTTGACCGATGTTCAGTGATCCACTCCTGGATCACTCTTGTACCCCCTTTCCAAACACGTGGCAAGGCACATATCAGGTGCGGTACACAACATGGCATACAGTATAGAGCCTATGGCTAAGGCATAGGGGACGACCTTTGTCCTTTCTCTTTCTTCTGCCGTGGTCGAGCTTTAAGTCTTAACTTCACACCTTACAACTCAGGCAAGAACTCCTTCTTTGACTGATCCATTTTGAACTCCTTCAAAATCATGTCAATGTATGTGCTATGTGGAAGTCTTATCGGGCGTCTTGATCTATCTCTATAGATCTTGATACCCAATATGTAAGCAGTTTTATCCAGGTCTTCCTTTGAAAAACTCCATTCAAACTACCCTGTATGCTTTCCGGAAATTCTACATCATTTTCGATCAACAATATGTCATCCACATATACTATCAGAAATGTTGTAGTGCTCCCACTCACTTTCTTGTAAATACAAGTTTCTTGCAAACTTTGTATGAACCCAATAACTTTGATCACCACATCAAAGCGTATGTTCCAACTCCGAGATGCTTGCTCGAGTCCATAGAAGGATAGCTAGAGCTTGCATACCTTTTAGCATCCTTAGGATCGACAAAACCTTCTGGTTGTATCACATACAACCTGGTTGTATCACATACAACCTTTCCTCATAGAAACCGTCAAGGAAACTTTTGTTTTGACATCCATCTGCCAGATTTTGTAAATGAAAATGCAGCAACTGCTAACAAAGTTCTAACAGACTTTAGCATCGCTAGGATTGAAAGAGTCTCATCACACTCAACTCCTTGAACTTGTCGGAAACTTCTTTGAGACAAGTCGAGCTTCATAAATGGTGACATTACCATCAACGTCTTTCTTATTCTCAAAGATCCATTTATTCTCAATGGCTTGCCAATCTTCAAGCAAGTCCACCAAAGTCCATACTTTGTTCTCATACATGGATCATATCTCGGATTTCATGGCTCCTAGCCATTTGTTGGAATCCAGGCCCACCATCGCTTCTGCATAGCTCGTAGGTTCACCGTTGTCCAACAACATGACCTTTAAGACAGGGTTACCACTTAGAAGATGCACACACCCTTGTCGTCCTACGAGGTTCGATAGTAGCTTGATCTGAAGCTTCATGATCATCATCATTAGCTTTCTCTTCAACTGACGTAGGTGCCACATAAATATCTTTCTGTGGTGTGCTACTCTCTGGTTGAAGTGAAGGTTCAACAACCTCATCAAGTTCTATCTTCCTCCCACTCAATTCTTTCGAGAGAAACTCTTTCTCGAGAAACAACTTGTTCTTAGTGACAAACACTTTGCCCTCAGATCTGAGATAGAAGGTATGCCCAATTGTCTTCTTTGGGTATTCTATGAAGACACAATTGTTCGCTTTGAGTTCGAGCTTTTCTGGCTGAAGCCTATCGACATAAGCATCGCAGCCCCGAACCTTAAGAAACAACAACTTAGGTTTCTTGCCAAACCATAGTTCATACGATATCGTCTCCACGGACTTAGATGGTGCCCTATTTAAAGTGAATGTGGTTGTATCCGATGCATAACCCCAAAATGATAGCGGTAGATCGGTAAGGGACATCATAGATCACACCATACCCAATAGAGTGCGATTACGACGTTTGGACACTCCATTACGCTATGGTATTCCAGGTGGCGTCAATTGTGAAACTATCCCACTTTCTCTTAAGTGATTGCCAAACTCATAACTCATATACTCCCCCCTTGATCATATCGTAGGAACTTGTGTTCGAAATATGCCCTAGAGGCAATAATAAATTGGTTATTATCATATCTCTTTGTTCATGATAATCGTTTATTATCCATGCTAGAATTGTATTGACCGGAAACTCAAATACATGTGTGGATGCATAGACAACAATATGTCCCTAGTCAGCCTCTACCGGACTAGCTCATTGATCAAAGATGGCTATGGTTTCCTAGCCATTGACATGAGTGTCATTTGATAACGAGGTCACATCATTAGGAGAATGATGTGATGGACGAGACCCAAACTATGAACGTAGCATAGGATCGTGTCAAGTTTATTTCTATCGTTTTCTGCATGTCAAGTATATATGTTCCTATGACCATGAGATCATGCAACTAACTGACCCCGGAGGAGTACCTTGTGTGTACCAAATGTCGCAACGTAACTGGGTGACTATAAAGGTGCTCTACAGGTATCTCTGAGGTTGTCTGTTGAATTGGCATGGATCAAGACTAGGATTTGTCACTCCGTGTGACGGAGAGGTATCTCAGGGCCCACTCAGTAATACAACATTATAGGAAAGCTTGCAAGCAATGTGACTAATGAGTTGGCCACGGGATCTTGTACTGCAGAACGAGTAAAGAGACTTGCCGATAACGAGATTGAACTAGGTATGGAGATACCGACGATCGAATCTCGGGCAAGTAACATACCGATAGACAAAGGGAACTACATACGGGATTATATGTATCCTTGACATCAAGGTTCAACCGATGAGATCTTTGTAGAATATGTGGGAACCAATATGGGAATCCAGGTCCCGCTATTTGTTATTGACTGTAGAGGTGTCTCGGTCATGTCTACATAGTTCTCGAACCCGCAGGGTCTACACACTTAACGTTTGGTGATGATATTCTTATAGTTGAGTCATCATGGTTGTTACCGAAGGTTGTTCGGAGTCCCAGATGAGACTCCGGATGTGACGAGGAACTCCGGAATAGTCTGGAGGTGAAAATCGATATATTGGACGAAGGGTATTGGGGCCCGAAAGTGTTCCAGGGGTACCGGGTGATGGCCAGCATGACCGAAAGAGGTTTCGAGGGCCCCGACAAGTGTTGGGGGGCCTCATGGGCCAAGGGGAGGGGGCAAACCAGCCCACTAAGGGGATGTGCGCCCCCCTCACCCCTTCCCATGTTGCTAGAGGAGGTGGGGGCGCCACCCCTAGGGTTCCCACCCCTTGGCTTGGGGGCCAAGTCTTCTAAGGGGCAAAACCCATCTAGGGTTTCCCCTATGGCCGCCGCCCCCTTAGATGGGATCTAGGGCGCCCCTCCTCCTCCCTTCCTCCTATATATAGAGAAGTAGAGAGAGGGCAGCCACATCATAGAGAACTCATCTCCACGCCGCGGTGCTGCTCCTTCTCTCTCTCGTAGCCTTCTTCTTCTCCGTAGTGCTTAGCGAAGCTCTGCTGAGATTTATCCACCACCACCGCCAGCACGCCATCGTTCTTCCGGAGGACTCGAGCTACTACTTCACCATAGCTCACTTGATCGAGGAGGTGAAGTCATCATCAAGCCATACGTGTGTTGAGCTCGGAGGTGCCGTCCGTTCGGCACTAGATCGGAGTTCGCGGGACGGATCATGATTGGATCGCGAAGATGTACCACTACATCAACCACATTCTTGAATGCTTCCTTTTAGAGATCTAAAAGGGTATGTGGATCCAACTCTGCTCTCGTAGATGTGCATCTCCTAGATTGACCTTGGGTGTTCGTAGGAATTTTTTTTGTTTCCCATGCAGCGTTCCCCAACGGTGATATCAGAGCTAGGTCTATGCGTAGATGACATCACGAGTAGAACACAAAGGAGTTTGTGGGCGTTGATATTCAGACTGCTTCATTCCCTAGTCTTATTTTCATTCAGCGGTATTGTGGGATGAAGCGGCTCGGACCAACCTTACATTTCCACGTACATGAGACCGGTTCCATCGACTGACATGCAACTTGTTGCATAATGATGGCTGGCGCGTGTCTGTCTGTCCCACCTTAGTTGGATCGGATTCGACGAAGGCGGTCCTTGTAGAAGGTTGAATAGCAATTTGCATATCACCGTTGTGGCTTTGCGTAGGTAAGAATCGTTCTTGCTAGATACCCATAGCAGCCACGTAAAACATGCAACAACAAATTAGAGGACGTCTAACTTGTTTTTGCAGGGTATGTTGTGATATGATATGTCCAAAGACATGATGAGATATATTTGATGTATGAGATGATCATGTTTTCTAATAGTTTATCACGACTTGCATGTAGATGAATACTGCAACCGGCAGGAGCCATAGGGTTGTCTTTAATTATTGTATGACCCGCGTGTCAATCATTAAATGCTTTGTAATGCTTTACTTTATCGCTAAGCGGTAGCAATAGTAGTAGAAGCATGGTTGGCGTGACAACCTCGATGGCAGCATGATGATGGAGATCATGATGATGGAGATCATGGTGTCATACCGGTGACGATGGAGATCATGCCGGTGCTTTGGAGATGGAGATCAAAAGCACAAGATGATGGCCATATCTTGTCACTTATGATTTGCATGTGATGTTAATCCTTTTATGCATCGTATTTTGCTTAGGGTGACGGTAGCATTTTAAGGTGATCCCTCACTGAAATTTCAAGATAAAACTGGGTTCTCCCCAAGTGTGCACCGTTGCAAAAGTTCGTCGTTTCGAAGCACCATGTGATGATCGGGTGTGATAGACTCTACGTTCACATACAACGGGTGCAAGCCAGTTTTGCACATGCAGAACACTTGGGTTAAACTTGACGAGCATAGCATGTACAGACATGGTCTCAGAGCACAAGAGACCGAAAGGTCGAACACGAGTCATATAGTAGATATGATCAACATGGATATGTTCACCATTGAAACCACCTCATCTCACGTGATGATCGAACTTGAGTTGGTGAATTTGGATCGTGTTACACTCTGAAAACCGGAGGGATGTTGATTTGAGTGGGAGTTATTAAGTAATAAGATTAATTGAACTCATTTATCATGAACAATAGTCTAAGTTGTCTTTGCAAATTTATGTTGTAGATCAATGGCTCACGCAGTAGCTCCCCTGAATTTTAATGCGTTCCTAGAGAAAGCTAAGCTGAAAGATGATGGAAGTAACTTTGTGGACTGGGCCCGTAATCTGAGGATTATCCTCACGGCTGCCCAAAAGGTTTATGTCCTTGATGCACCGCTTGGTACGCCACCCGCTCCCGCTTTTGTGGACGTTATGAATGCCTGGCAGTCGCTTGTTGATGACTACTCAATAGTTCAGTGCGCCATGTTGTATGGCTTAGAGCCGGGACTTCAAAGGCGTTTTGAACGTCATGGAGCATATGAGATGTTCCAGGAGTTGAAGTTTTTTTTTGAAAAATGCCCGGATCGAGAGGTATGAGACCTCCGATAAGTTCTACACCTGCAAAATGGAGGATAACACTTTTGTCAGTGAGCACATACTCAGAATGTCTGGGTACTACAACCGTCTGGCTGAGTTGGGAACTGAGCTCCCGCCTGAGGCAATCACTGACAGAGTTCTTCAATCGCTGCCACCTAGCTACAAGAGCTTTGTGTTGAACTATAACATGCAAGGGATGAATAGGTCAGTCACCGAGCTATTCGCGATGCTGAAAGTCGTTGAGTCAGACATCCAGAAGGAGCATCAAGTGTTGATGGTCAATAAAACCACTAGTTTCAAGAAGAGCAAGGGAAAGAAGGGAAACTTCAAGAAAGGTGGCAAAGCAGTTGCTCCTCCCGTGAAGAAACCCAAGGCTGGACCTAAGCCAGAAACCGAGTGCTTCTATTGCAAGGGAACTGGCCATTGGAAGCGGAATTGCCCCAAATATCTGGCTGATAAGAAGGGGGCCAACAAAGGTATATATGCTATACATGTTATTGATGTGTACCTAACCATCTCTCATTGTAGTGCCTGGGTATTTCATACCGGTGCGGTTGCTCACATTTGCAACTCTAAACAGGAACTATGGAATAGATGGAGGCTGGCGAAGGACGAAGTGACAATGCGTGTGGGAAATGGTTCCAAGGTTGATGTGATCACCGTCGGCATGCTCGCTCTTCGACTACCATCGGGATTAGTTATAGACCTGAATAATTGTTATTTAGTGCCTGCGTTGAGCATGACCATTATATCTGGATCTTGTTTAATGCGAGACGGTTACTCATTTAAATCAGAGAATAATGGTTGTTCTATTTATATGGGTAATATCTCTTATGGTCATGCACCCATTGTGAGGGGTTTATTCTTATTGAATGTCGATAGTGATGGTAGACATGTTCATAACATTGATGCCAGAAGATGTAGAGTGATATGTCTCCAACATATCTATAATTTTTGATTGTTCCATGCTATTATTTATGAAGTCTTGGATGTTTAATGGGCTTTATCATTCACATTTATATCATTTTTGGGACTAACCTACTAACTCAAAGGCCCAGTCCAGATTGCTGTTTTTGCCTATTTCAGGGCTTTGCAGAAAAGGAATATCAAACGGAGTCCAAACAGAATGAAACCTTCGCAGGAGATATTTTTGGAGGAAATCACGCAAGATAGACTTTGGGGCCAAGCCAGAGGACAGGGGACCCACCCTCGAGGGTGGGGGCGCGCCCCCCTTCCTAGGGCGCGCCCCCTGCCTCGAGGGCAGCCCCTCTGGCCCCTGGTGCCCCTCTTCTTCCTATATATACCTACGTACCCCAGAAACTCCGTACGCAGAGAGAAAACCCTAATTCCACCGCCGTAGCTGCTGTTCCCGTGGAGATCCCATCTTGGAGCCTGTTCTGGGAGGGGTATCCATCACGGAGGCCTTCATCATCATCATCATCGCCCTCACCATGAGTTGTGAGTAGTTTACCACAGACCTTCGGGTCCATAGCTAGTATCTAGATGGCTTCTTCTCTCTCTCTGGATCTCAATACAAAGTTCTCCTCGGTCTTCGAGGAGATCTATTCGATGTAATCTCTTTTTGCGGTGTGTTTGTTGACATCTGATGAATTGTGAGTTTATGATCAAGGTTATCTATGAAAGATATTTGGTTCTTCTCTGAAATTTTTATGTGTGCTCATAATATCCTTGCAAGTCTCTTTGAATTATTGGTTTGGTTTGGCCTACTAGATCTATAGTTCTTACCATGGGAGAAGTGCTTGGCTTTGGGTTCAATCTTGCGGTGTCCTTTCCCAGTGACAGTAGGGGCAGCAAGGCACGTATTGTATTGTTGCCATCGAGGATAAAAAGATGGGGTTTTCATCATATTGCTTGAGTTTATCCCTCTACATCATGTCATCTCTCTTAAGGCGTTACTCTGTTCGTATGAACTCAATAGACTAGATGCATGCTAGATAGCGGTCGATGTGTGGAGTAATAGTAGTAGATGCATGCAGGAGTCAGTCTACTTGTCTCGGACGTGATGCCTATATACAATGATCATGCCTAGATAGTCTCATAATTATTAGCTTTTCTATCAATTGCTCGACAGTAATTTGTTTACCCGCCGTAGAATATCGCTATCACGAGAGAAGCCACTAGAGAAAACTATGGCCCCCGGGTCTATCTCTATCATATTACTTTTCTGTTAATTTCTTTTGCCGTTGTTTATTTGCTGTTTTATTAAACCAAAAATACCAAAAATATAAACTATCATCTCTATCAGATCTCACTAACGTAAGTGACCGTGAAGGGATTGACAACTCCTTATCGCGTTGGCTGCGAAGTTCTTATTTGTTTGTGCAGGTGCGAGGGACTGGCGCGTGGTCTCCTACTAGATTGATACCTTGGTTCTCAAAAACTGAGGGAAATACTTACGCTACTGTGCTGCATCTCCCTTTCCTCTTCGAGGGAATACAACGCAAGCTCAAGAGGTAGCAAGAAGAATTTCTGGCGCCGTTGCCGGGGAGGCTTACGCAAAAGTCATATACCAAGTACCTATAACAAACCCTTATCCTTTGCATTACATTTATTTGCCTCTCGTTTTCCTCTCCCCCACTTCACCTTTGCCATTTTTTTCGCCCTTCTTCCGCCGTGTGTTTCTCGTTCGCTTGCTTCTTGTTTGCTTGTGTGTGTTGGATTGCTTGCTTGTCACTATGGTTCAGAACAATACCAAATTGTGTGACTTCTCCAATGCCAATAACAATGATTTTATTAGCACTCCGATTGCTCCTATTACCGATGCTGAATCTTGTGAGATCAATGTTGCTTTGTTGAATTTTGTCATGAAAGATCAATTCTCCGGCCTTCCTAGTGAAGATGCCGCTACCCATCTAAACAACTTTGTTGACTTGTGTGGTATGCAAAAGAAAAGGGATATGAATAACGATATTGTTAAATTGAAGTTATTTCTGTTTTCACTTAGAGATCGTGCTAAAACTTGGTTTTCCTCTTTGCCTAGAAATAGTATTGATTCGTGGAATAAGTGCAAAGATGCTTTTATCTCTAAGTATTTCCCTCCTGCTAAGATCATCTCTCTTAGAAACGATATTATGAATTTTAGGCAACTAGATCATGGGCATGTTGCACAAGCTTGGGAGAGAATGAAATTAATGATATGTAATTGCCCTACACATGGTTTGAATCTATGGATGATTATTCAGAACTTTTATGCTGGCTTGAATTTTGCTTCTAGAAATCTTTTAGATTCGGCCGCCGAAGGCACTTTCATGGAAACTACCTTAGGAGAAGCTACCAAACTCCTTGATAATATTATGGTTAATTATTCTCAATGGCACACCAAAAGATCTACTAGTAAAGAAGTGCATGCTATCGAAGAAATTAGTGTTTTGAGTGGAAAGATGGATGAACTTATGAAATTGTTTGCTGCTAAGAGTGCTTCTTCTGATCCTAATGATATGCCTTTGTCCACTTTGATTGAGAATAACAATGAATCTTTGGATGTGAATTTTGTTGGTAGGAATAATTTTGGTAACAATGCTTATAGAGGTAATTTTAATCCTAGGCCTTTTCCTAGTAATTCCTCTAATAATTCTGGTAATTCCTACAACAACTCTTATGGAAATATGTCTTCTGAATTTGAAACTAGTGTTAAGGAGTTTATGATCTCGCAAATAATTTCAATGCTATGCTTGAAGAGAAATTGCTTAAAGTTGATGAATTGGCTAGAAGTGTGGATAGAATTACTCTTGATAATTGATTATTTGAAACTTAGATCTATTCCACCCAAGCATGATTTCAATGAGTCTCTCAAAGCCATGAGAATTTCCATTGATGAATGCAAAGAAAGAACCGCTAGGTTGCGTGCTAAAAGAAAAGATTATATTAAATCGTGTTCTTCTAGTTATCGTGATAAGAAAGATGAAAATCTGAACGTTATTGATGTGTCTCCTATTAGATCCTTGTTTGCTAGTATTAATCTTGATGAAAATAGGATTGGAGATGATTGTGCTTTAAGGTGTCCCAATAATTCGGAGTTTTTAGATCTTGATGCTAAAATTGCTAAAAGTGGGATTGAAGAGATTAAAACTTTGCATAGTGATGAACCCACTACATTTGATTTCAATGGGTTCAATTATGATAATTGCTCTTTGATTGATTGTATTTCCTTGATGCAATCTGTGCTAAATTCTCCGCATGCTTATAGTCAAAATAAAGCTTTCACTAAACATATAGTTGATGCTTTGATGCAATCTTATGAAGAAAAACTTGAGATGGAAGTTTCTATACCTAGAAAGCTTTATGATGAATGGGAACCTACTATCAAAATAAAAATAAAAGATCATGAATGCTATGCTTTGTGTGATTTGGGTGCTAGTGTCTCCACTATCCCAAAAACTTTGTGTGATTTGCTAGGGTTCCATGAGCTTGATGATTGTTCTTTAAATTTGCATCTTGCGGATTCCACTATTAAGAAACCTATGAGAAGAATTAATGATGTTATTATTGTTGCCAATAGGAATTATGTGCCCGTAGATTTCATTGTTCTTGATATAGATTGGAATCCTTCATGTCCTATTATTCTTGGTAGACCTTTCCTTAGAATGATTGGTGCAATTATTGATATGAAGGAAGGAAATATTAGATTCCAATTTCCATTAAGAAAGGCATGGAACACTTTCCTAGAAAGAAAATCAAATTACCATATGAATCTATCATGAGAGCCACCTATGGATTGCCTTGCAAAGATGGCAATACCTAGATCTATCTTGTATTGTGCCTAGCTAGGGGCGTAAAACGATAGCGCTTATTGGGAGGCAACCCAATTTTATGTTTTTTGTTTTTGTTGCCGTTAGGGAATAAATATTGCATCTAGCCTCTGATTAGATGTGTTTTTATGTTTTGTTTAGTGTTTGTGCCAAGTAGAACCTTTCATAAGACTTGTGTGAAGTTTATTTGATCTTGCTGTGAAAAACAGAATCGTTAGCGCTGGCTAAAGTAGACTTCAGATTTTACTGGAGCGTGATTTTTAGTTGATTATTTTTGCTGATGATTGGTAGACAAATTGCGCAAATTTACCAATTTAGTTTGAAGTTTTTGGAGTTCCATAAGTAGGCGAACCCAGCAGATTTCTACAGACTGTTCTGTTTTTGACATATTCTGTTTTTCGTGTGTTGTTTGCTTATTCCGATGCATCTATGAGTAATATTGGAGGATATGAACCATAGAGAACTTGGAGTACAGTAGTTTTAACACCAATATAAACAATGAATGAATTCCTTGCTGTACCTTTGAGTGGTGGTTTGCTTTCTCTTACTAACGGAGCTCACGAGAATTTTTGTCTAAGTTTTGTGTTGTGAAGTTTTCAAGTTTTGAGTATTGCTTTGATGGACTATGGAACAAGGAGTAGCAAAGGCCTAAGCTTGGGGATGCCCATGGAACCCCAAGTAAATTCAAGATAATCAAAAGCCTAAGCTTGAGGATGCCCCGGGAAGGCATCCCCTCTTTCGTCTTCATCCATCGGTAACTATACTTGGAGCTATATTTTTATTCACAGCATGCTATGTGTTTTGCTTGGAGCGTCTTGTATATTTTGAGTCTTTGCTTGTTAGTTTGCCACAATAATCCTTGCTGGACACACCTATTTGAGAGAGTTAAATATGACCTAGAAATTATTAAAACACTCTATGTGCTTCGCTTATATCTTTTGAGTTGAATAGTTTTTGCTCTAGTGCTTCACTTATATCTTTTAGAGCATGGTGGTGGTAATATTTTGTAGAAATTGTTCAACTCTCATGCTTCACTTAGATATATTTGAGAGTCTATTAAAACAGCATGGTAAAGTGTTTAGGCTAAAGAAACTAGTCTTCACATGATAAACATCCAATGCCAATGTAGTAAAAAAATTCACATCAAGTGCATTGAGTAGAAAGAGATGTTGGATGCTTGATAATTGTTTTGAGGCATGAGGATAGTGATATTAAAGTCATGCTAGTGGGGTAATTATGAAATTTAGAAATATTTGTGTTAAGGTTGGCGATTCCCGTAGCATGCATGTATGGTGAACCATTGTGTGACTAAGTTAAAGCATGAGGTATTTGTAGAGTGTCAACCTTTGTGTGGAGGTCGGGTGCGCGCGATGGTTAACTCCTACCAACCTCCCCCCTAGGGGCATGCGTTGATTGCTTTGTTTTGATGACTCGTAGATTTTTGCAAAAAGTACATGAGTTCTTATGACCAATGTTGAGTCCATGGATTATACGCACTCTCACCCTTCCACCATTGCTAGCCTCTCTTGTACCGCGCAACTTTCGCCGGTGCCATAAACCCACTATATATCCTTCCTCAAAACAACCACCATATTGTTCCTCAAAACAGTCACCATAACTACCTATCATGGCATTCCCATAGCCATTCCGAGATATATTGCCATGCAACTTTCCACCGTTCCGTTTATATGACACGCATCATATTGTCATATTGCCATTGCATGATCATGTAGTTGACATCGTATTTGTGGCAAGGCCACCATGCATAATTTTTATACATGTCACTCTTGTTTCATTGCACATACCAGTACACCGCCGGAGGCATTCATAGATTCATACTTTGTTGTTGTAGTATCGAGTTGTAATCTTGTGTTGTAATGAAAGTGTGATGATCATCATTTATAGAGCATTGTCCCATGGGAGGGAAGGCTGAATCTATAAAGCCCCTCCGCAAAAAAAAGAAAAAAAAAGAAAGGCCAAAGAAAAAAAGGAGAAAGGCCCAAAAAAGGAAAAAAGAAAAAAAAATAAAAAGAAAAAAGGGACAATTGCTACTATATTTTTCCACACTTGTGCTTCAAAGTAGCACCATGTTCTTAATTGTAGAGAGTCTCATGCTTAGTCACTTTCATATACTAGTGGGAATTTTTGTTATAGAACTTGGCTTGTATATTCCAACGATGGGCTTCCTCAAATTCCCTAGGTCTTTGTGAGCAAGCAAGTTGGATGCACACCCACTAGTTTCTTTTGTTGAGCTTTCATTCATATTTAGCTCTAATGCATCCGTTGCATGGCAATCCCTACTCACTCACATTGATATCATGGGCATCTCCATAGCCCGTTGATACGCCCAGTCGATGTGAGACTATCTCCCTCTTTTTGTCTTCTCCACAACCACCTCTATTCCACCCATAGTGCTATATCCATGGATGACGCTCATGTATTGCGTGAAAGTTGAAAGGTTTGAAAAGATAGAGCATGAAAACAAATGCTTGGCTGAAATCGGGGTTGTGCATGATATGAATATTTTGTGTGATATCAAGGGAGCATAGCCAACACTATATGATTTTGTAGGGATAACTTTCTTTAGCCATAGTATTTTGAGAAGACGTGATTGCTTTGTTAGTATTGCTTGAAGTATTGTTATTTCTTATGTCAATATAGACATTTATCTTGAATATTTCAGATCTGAACATTCATGCCACAATTAAGAGAGTTACATTGAAAAACTATATTGGTTAGCATTCCACATCAAAAATTCTTTCTTTATCATTTACCTACTCGAGGGCGAGCATGAATTAAGCTTGGGGATGCTTGATACGTCTCCAACGTATCTATAATTTTTGATTGTTCCATGCTATTATTTATGAAGTCTTGGATGTTTAATGGGCTTTATCATTCACTTTTATATCATTTTTGGGACTAACCTACTAACCCAAAGGCCCAGTCCAGATTGCTGTTTTTTGCCTATTTCAGGGTTTTGCAGAAAAGGAATATCAAACGGAGTCCAAACGGAATGAAACCTTCGCAGGAGATATTTTTGGAGGAAATCACGCAAGGTAGACTTCGGGGCCAAGCTAGAGGACAGGGGACCCACCCTCGAGGGTGGGGGGCACGCCCCCTAATGTCTACTACGCACCCTTCTTCTTGTAGACGTTGTTGGGACTCCAAGTGCAGAGGTTTGTAGGACAGTAGCAAATTTCCCTCAAGTGGATGACCTAAGGTTTATCATTCCGTGGGAGGCGTAGGATGAAGATGGTCTCTCTCAAGCAACCTTGCAACCAAATAACAAAGAGTGTCTTGTGTCCCCAACACACTCAATACAATGGTAAATTGTATAGGTGCACTAGTTCGGCGAAGAGATGGTGATACAAGTGCAATATGGATGGTAGATATAGGTTTTTGTAATAGGAAAATATAAAAACAGCAAGGTAGCAAGTGGTAAACGTGAGCATAAACGGTGTTGCAATTATAGTAGAGAAGGCCTAGGGTTCATACTTTCACTAGTGCAAGTTCTCTCAACAAGGATAACATAATTGGATCATATTACTAGACCTCAACATGCAACAAAGAGTCACTCCAAAGTAACTAATAGCGGAGAACAAACGAAGAGATTATGGTAGGGTACGAAACCACCTCAAAGTTATTCTTTCCGATCGATCTATTCAAGAGTCCGTAGTAACGTTCAATCTATCATATAGTTCGTACTAGAATAACACCTTAAGACACAAATCAACCAAAACCCTAATGTCACCTAGATACTCCATTGTCACTGTCGTGGAATTAATACGGCAGATGTCCGGTTTAACGGACTTAGTGATGGAACCATCGCACAGGTTAGCTTGAAGGGGTTAAAAGCACACAAAGGACACAGAGGGTTTATACTAGTTCGGCCCCTTCGATGAAGGTAAAAGCCTACGTCTAGTTTGGTTTGGTATTGCTTGGGCGTCGATGAACAGGGAGCGGATCGCTTTCCTGTGTCTCGACGGGTTGTTTCTTGTCCTGAACCGTCGCCGGGTCGTCCCTTTATATAGAGGCGACGCCCGGTCCGGTTTACAAAGTCCCGAGGCCGGCTCATACTTGTGTCCGCCTCGGTCTCTGCTCTTTCTTCCTTATCTCTCAAGTTACATGACCAGGTGGTTTACAAACCGTAATGATACACATGATCCCTAAGCCTTCATGGGCCGTAACTCTTACTGGGTATTACAATTATACAACTAAGTTATCATAATCTGGTTCATACTAGCCAGTTTATACCTGCTGGTAATATCCCTGACATTAGGCCCCAGAATGATTTGAACTTGTTCACATCAATCTTCTCAGTCTTGCATGATCTTCTTTTCTTGTGTCCTCTCATTTTTGTAAACCGGCCATGACGTCATCCTTGAAAATCACTTAATTTATCCGTGACATCACTTCCGTATTTAACGCGCGCAGCTGTCTATCATCTTTGTTTAAAGGCTATCCCGAGAATCGAGGCGACAGGGAATCTTTATCCAATCTTCTGCCTCCTCAAATCTCGCGCCTGCCGTTTCGTTCTCTGCCCCTTTATAAATACTGCTACCTTTCTTCCTCATTTTCCTTCCGCTCGTCCTCTTCTTCCGTCGCCCGAGCTCAAACCTCCGCCGTCGTCCGTCAAGCTCTCCTTCGCCGTCGTCCGTCAAGCTTTCCTTCGCCGGCCGCTGCATCAACCTGAGTGCGACCAGAAAAACTCCGCCGCCGCTTCTTGCTGTTTCAGGTACTCCATCTTCCTTGCTGTAGATCTATAACTTTAGGGTTCTTCTCGCGCCTCCGCCATTAGACCTCGGAGAAATCTTCATGTGTTCGTCCTAGGCACCAAGTTCGAAGTAGTTTCGGCCTTTAGATCTTGCCCTTAAACCTTGCCTCTGTTCCGCTGTCGTATGCTTAGATTTCGGCGCTTCAGGTTCAATCTTTTAAATTTGTCCGCTCTGTATAGGATCCTTGCAGTTCCTCCTGTAATAGTCTTGCATTTGTTTTTCTTTTCTCTGGGTGCTCAGATCTGTTTTACTTTAGCTATTTGTAAAAACTTGTTTCGTCACCCTTGTAGATCCGTAAAATATTCTCCGGTTTAGTCAGTCAAATATCGCTTCTGTAATGCATCGACAACGAACACAACGGTTTAGCTCCTCTCTTTTGTTATTTCTGAACCGGCAGTAATGCGTTCCCTGCTTACTTCCGGGTTAGCTATGCCATTAGTCCCTTGTCTAAACCGTCGGCATAACTTTGCATATGCGATCCGGTTTATGTATCTGTCTTGGAATAATCCGGTTTTTATACTTTATCTTTTCAGCACTTTCATTTTGTTACTATGGCTGCCAAACAGTTTGTTTCTTGCGACTGGGTTCCTTCCGTCATTACGGAAGAAGATTTAATCAATGCTGCTGCAATCGGCACTCTAGGCCCTCAATCCGTTTTAAAATGGTGGGCCCCAGGAAATGAATGTCCTCCTGCTCCCAGAGAGGGGGAGGTTATTGTCTTCTTTGACCACATTGATCGAGGTTTCACTCCTCCCGGTTCAAAGTTCTTCCGGGACGTGCTTTCCGCTTTTCGACTTCACCCTCAGGACATAGGTCCCAACTCTATTTCAAACATCTGCGATTTTCAAGTTTTCTCAGAGGTGTATTTGCAAGAAGAGCCATCCGTCGACCTGTTCTGGGACTTCTTCCACTTGAACCGGCGAACTGAGTTTACCAGCGGACCTCATCAAGAACTGGGCGGGGTGAGCATTCAGAAGAGAAGAGACGCAGTCTTTCCTCATGCCGCTCTCCACACGCACCCCAAGGATTGGAATAAGTCTTGGTTTTATTGCATTGACACTTCACCTGAATGTGAAAACCCACTGCCGGGTTATCGCGAGCATCGTCTTCCGGAGGATCACCCTTTGCCGCAGCGCCTCAGCTCCTCAGAACGGCCCCGGTTTGCTTCTCAACTTGCCAGGCTGAAAGCCTTTATGGCCAACGATTTAACCGGAATTGATTTTATGTGCTGCTGGCTTTCTTGGAGTATCCTTCCTCTGAGTCCGCGCCCAAATCTGATGTGTAAATACTCTGGTAAACCGGATGATCCTCAACGTTTTTCTAAGGACAAACTTTCTGAATCGGAAGTCATTGAGTCTGCTAAGAAGATGCTCAATGTCTCCTTAGAAGAATGTAGCAAAACCGGATTGGCTCCGTATTATAAGAAGAAGAAGCTGCCTGCAGTAAGTCTTACTCTCTTTCATATTTTTGTAATCCGTTCCTTTAAATCGTTCTTTCAATTATCTTTCACCTTTTGAATAGGCTGATGATCCTTTTTGGAAGAGGAAACCTCAGGAAAAGGCTGGAAAACCATCGCGCTGGAAAACTTACGCTATCAAGAATAAAAAGGCGGCTACTGGCTCCGGTTCACATGCTGAAGATGATGATCCGAACTCTGAGGTATGAGTTAATCCAGCTATGACTTGTTCACTTTTATCCAGATTTGTGTTAACGGTGTCCTTTCACAGGATTTGGCGGAAGGAGATAAACCGGCAGAAATTGAGGTAACTATTCTTTCTTCAGATTCAGAACCACCTCCACCAAAAATTCGTCGAACAGTCCGGAAATACCAATTTTCTCACCCTTATGCTCAACTGGACCCTAATTTTCTTTTGAAGAAACAACAACATGAAGCCCTTCGCCGGACTACCCGCCACAACGGCCTTGCGGTTGAATCGTCCGAAATATCTCTTACTCCAGCTCGGAGGCGCCGCTCTAAGGTTATACTTTCTCCAACTCTTCTTCATCCCAAGGCCGGGCTTATACGCAAACCCCTTAAACCGTCTGACCCTAATTATCAGGAGACTCCCTTATCTTCTTCTGGTGAATCCACTGCCACACAAGTTCCTCCTATGAAAACTGTCCCTGGGTAAGTCATTTATCTTATCCGGTTTATCTTTGTATTTGCCTTACATTTCTGACTTATTTTTCCAATTTCTTTCAGCAAGCCTAAACCCAGCAAAAGGGCCAAAGCCAACAAAACAACTACTGAGACTGCCACTGATGATCCGGCGGTTGACCCGGATACAACCGTCCCTCCGGAAGGCGAGCCCACAGTTCCGCTTGAAGACCCTGCTCCTATGGACCATACTACTGTGCCTGAAAATCACAACACTGAGAATGTCCATGAACCGGCGAGTCCTGCCCAGGTCGATCCTCCTCAAACTAGCCCTGCTCTCACTAGTCCGGTTCACACCGCTACTCCACCACCAGCAACTGCCCCTTCTCCGGATGTCCAGATAACTGGTACTGCTTATACTGCTCCTGCTGAACCCACTATTTTAGCTAAGCACATAGCTAAAGCGGAGAAAATCCATTAAGAGAAGGGTAAATGGAGCACGGAGTTGTCTGGTTTCGCCGATCTGAGTGCCCAAGAGCTCTATTCTGGGTATTTGAACCGGCTTCACACCGCCCGGGACTATGAAGCGGGCTTAATCAGCATGATGAAAGAAAAATACGAGGTAACTCCCTTGTCTTTGTTTTACTTTTGTTGTGTTTCTGTCCATACCATGGTAGCCCCCAAGTTCCGGTTTAGCTGCATTTAGAAGGTGAACCGGTACTTCCTGTTTGAGCAGATGATCTTACATTAGCCCCCAAGTGCCAGGGGCATAATTCGTTTTATGTGCCTGGGACTTGTTTAAATTTTTCCTTTGATACTTCAACTATCCATTAGCCCCCAAGTGTCAAGTAGACAACTTGTTTGTGTGCTTGAGACTTGTCTTTGAATTGCTACTGTTTAACGCTTCAACTGCCCATTAGCCCCCAAGTGTCAAGTGGATAACTTGGTTATGTGCTTGAGACTTGCCTGATTTTTACCTTTATTCCACTTGATTTTTCTTGCAGGCTGATTTGAACCGACGAGTTTAAGAAATTACTGAACTCCGGAACAGACTTGCCGAAACTGAATCTGCTGCTGCTAAGGCCAAGAAAGATTTAGTGGTGAGTTTGACTACCGCTGAACAGCTGAAGAAGTTTTTTGAAGAGGAGCGGACAACCTTTGAAGTACAAAAGAAGGTTCTGGAAAAGAGGGCAAAGGACGCTGAGGAAGCCCTTAATCCGGTGACTGAAGAGTTAACCGGTTTAAAGCGGCAAATAGAACTGATGACTTCTGCTGTCTTCGGTAAGTACTTAATCTGTATTCCTGCTTTCATCCTTGCAATCTTTAATCCATTCCGGTTTAACCGTGATAATCATATGCAGGGCGCCGTGTCACCCATCTTGGGGATGATTTACGGAAAAAACTCAAGGTGTGTTATACTCTGGTCGAGCAGCTGTATTTCGGCGCTCAAAGGATCATAAGCGCAACATCTTTCAATAAACCGGCCGCCACCACTATCCAAGGCACATTAGAGAAACTGTCTGTCTTGCCAGTGCGCTTGGAGGAAGTGAAGAAATCTGCTGCTCGAGCCGGTTCTCTCATGGCGCTTACCAGAGCCAAAGCATGGGTTCCAGATTTTGATCCGGAAGAGGCCTTGAACGGGTATCCCGGTACTAAAGAAGACGGATCAGCTTTCACTGCCAAGGATCTTCACGCTTTAACTAAGGAAATGCGTCCTCTCGCGAGCAAGCTGGCTGCCGAAACAGATTTGTCCAGGTATCATCCGGAATATGATTTACAGAATGAGCGGGTGGATCGGCCGGTTTATGATACCGTGAATCTAATCCCACCAGTGCGTCTTCATACTTTTGCCCCAGATATTGATCCATCTGAACTTATCACGGAAGAGATGTACTTCCGCACTTTAACGAAAATCGATTGGTGTGTTCCTGACTTCCAGCCGCTTCAAGAAGAGGAAGAGACTCCGGAACAAGTTGATCCCCAGCCTTCGCAGCACGAGGAGGCGTAGGCCATAGTGTAGTTTTGTAGTTGCAGTCTCATTTTGCTGGACAGTCTTTTAATCTGTTCAGGCTTGCTATGCCTTGTAATAGGATAGAATAAAACATTATTCGTATTGATCCGGATGTTCCAACTTCTTGTTTTGACGTTGCCAATTTAAATCTGGTCTGATATGGTTTATCTTGCATATTATCTGGTCCTGCATAGATAACACTGAAAATATGTCCTAGCGGTTTACCGCTGGACCAATTAAATTGCTCACACAATATATCAAACAAGTGTTTTGTTTGTACCAGAAATAACTTCATACCTGCCATCAAGTATGCTTGATATTCTTAATCCGGTGAAATTTGCAATTTTCTGAGGGAGCCTTTGATAGACCCAATACTAATCCCGGGTTTTATAGAAGCTACCAGTTTAGATCATGCTGGAACTCTATCCAGACTTTTGAAGATATGTGGTCAACTCTGGAGTTGTCCCACTACGGATTAAAGAACCATAAAACATAAATACCAAAAATGCAGGTTTGCAAATAAAACCATGTAGTCGGGGCTTTTTATGAGCTGCCAGGCTCAAAGCAAGGTTCAGCCAATCAATGGATGCGGGTACCATCCAGAGGGCCTTATGGTTCGGATACGACCATAGGAACCGGATACAACCA
Organism: Secale cereale; assembly: GCA_902687465.1. Lineage (NCBI taxonomy): Eukaryota > Viridiplantae > Streptophyta > Magnoliopsida > Poales > Poaceae > Secale > Secale cereale. The sequence goes on along the minus strand of LR738712.1, from coordinate 194,448,038 downwards.
ACAGGGGTTAAGCTAGGATTCAGGTACAATCCTGCCCCCTACTGGCCATATAAAACTTAGCCAATCGATGGATTCGGATACGATCCATTGGGCTGATGCCATGTCCTCTTTGGTTCGGATACGATCTATGTTTGAACAGAATGGCATTATTAAGTTTGGGTATGTTCTCTTTGGTTCGAATACGACCTATGTTTGAACAGGAATCCCTTCAGTAAGTTTGGCTATGTCCTCTTTGGTTCGAATACGACCTATGTTTGAACAGGAAGCCCTTTAGTGGGTTTGGCTATGTTCTCTTTGGTTCGAATACGACCTATGTTTGAACAGGAAGCCCTTCAGTGGGTTTGGCTATGTTCTCTTTGGTTCGAATACGACCTATGTTTGAACAGGAAGCCCTTCAGTGAGTTACTGCTCTAGAGTGCCCATGCCCTGCATAACCAGTTAGACCGATCGAAGTATTTGAAATATGACATATAATAAGAAATATATGGTTATCACCATAAGACACTTGTATTGGAAAAAAGGCTGAGCCCCCGGTTTACCGAGGGTGCCGGTTTATTCATTAATCATAATATATACATAGGATACAGTAGAGCTCATGGCTGAGGTATAGTAGGGCCGCAAGAGGGCGATGTTCCACGGCCTCTTTGTCTCTTCTTCCGATGTCCGTGAGTCCTTGTGTTCTCGAATGTCCACCAGGTAATATGAACCGTTGTGCAGATTCTTGCTGACCACAAAGGGCCCTTCCCAAGGCGGGGATAACTTGTGCATATCTGTTTGATCTTGGATGAGCCGGAGTACAAAATCTCCCTCCTGGAACGTCATGGTCTTGATCCGGCGGCTGTGATATCTACGCAAGTCTTGTTGATAAATTGCAGACCGTGCTGCTGCTATATCACGCTCTTCATCCAGCCGGTCCAAACTGTCTTGTCTCGCCTGCTCACTGGCCGCTTCAACATAGGCGGTCACCCGTGGCGAATCATGACGGATATCACTTGGAAGGACTGCTTCAGCACCATACACCATAAAGAAAGGTGTATACCCTGTGGACCGGTTTGGCGTAGTATTGATGCTCCAGAGAACAGAAGGTAACTCTTCAACCCAGCACCCTGGTGTTCTTTGCAGGGGAGTTATAAGCCGGGGTTTGATACCTCGCAAAATCTCCTGATTCGCTCTTTCAGCTTGACCATTGGATTGAGGGTGGGCTACAGAAGACACGTCTAGGCGAATATGCTCCCGTTGACAAAATTCTTCCATCTCTCCTTTAGATAAATTGGTGCCGTTATCTGTGATGATGCTGTGTGGAAAGCCAAACCGGAAAATTACCTTTTTGATAAATTTAACCGCTGTTGCCGCATCACACTTGCTCACAGGCTCTGCCTCAATCCACTTCGTAAATTTATCCACAGCCACCAGTAGATGAGTTTTCTGATCTTGGGATCGTTTGAAGGGCCCAACCATATCAAGCCCCCAAGTCGCAAACGGCCAGGTTATTGGTATCATCCGGAGCTCCTGTGCTGGAACAAGAGCACGTCGTGAAAACTTCTGACAAGCATCACACTTCCGGACTAGATCCGCCGCATCAGCATGGGCTGTCAACCAATAAAACCCATGTCGAAAAGCTTTAGCCACCAAGGATTTTGAACCGGCATGATGGCCACAATCCCCTTCATGGATCTCACGAAGAATATCACAACCTTCCTTAGCTGACACACACCGCTGAAACGCTCCAGAAACACTGCGATGATGAAGCTCTCCGTTTGCAATTGTCATGGACTTAGAGCGCCGGATTATCTGTCTTGCTTCGATCTCGTCGTCCGGCAGCTCTCCTCGGCTCAGATACGCCAAATAGGGCAGCGTCCAATCCAGAATAACATGAAGTGCCGCAACTAGCTGTGCCTCCGGATCAGGAACAACCATGTCTTCCTCCGATGGTACTTGAACCGATGGACTGTGCAACTCATCCAAAAAAGTATTCGGTGGTACCGGTTTACGTTGAGAACCCAGCCGGCTCAGAGCATCGGCCGCTTCATTCCTTCGCCGGTCTATGTGATCCACCTGATACCCGTTGAAAAATCCTGCAACTGCTTCAACTTCTCATCGGTAAGCTGCCATGAGAGGATCTCTTGAGTCCCACTTACCGGATACTTGATGTGCCACTAAATCTGAATCGCCGAAGCACTTGACCTGGCTCAAGTTCATCTCCTTGGCCATCCGCAAGCCATGAAGCAATGCTTCATACTCTGCTGCATTATTAGTACAAGGAAATAATAAACGGAGGACATAACAAAACTTGTCTCCTCGCGGGGAAGTTAAAACAACTCTAGCCCCCGAGCCTTCTAACTGCCTTGAACCGTCAAAGTGCATCGTCCAGTATGTAAGATCCGACTTCTCCTCTGGTGTTTGCAGCTCTGTCCAATCATTGATGAAATCCACCAATGCTTGAGATTTGATAGCGGTGCGTGGCACATATTTCAATTCGTGTGGGCTGAGCTCAATGGCCCACTTCGCCACTCTGCCCGTAGCTTCCCTGTTCTGGATTATATCCCCCAATGGTGCTGAACTAACAACAGTTATTGGGTGGCCTTGAAAATAATGCTTCAACTTCCGGTTTGCCATGAACACACCATATACCAGCTTCTGCCAATGTGGGTACCTTTGCTTGGACTCAATGAGAACTTCACTGACGTAATAGACCGGACGCTGAACCGGGTATTCCTTCCCTGCTTCCTTGCGTTCAACCACGATTGCTACGCTGACTGCCCATGCATTGGCGGCGACGTATAACAGCAACGGCTCATTATCAACAGGGGCAGCCAGGACCGGCGGCTTTGCCAGCTGCCGCTTCAAATCCTCAAATGCAGCGTTCGCCTCATCACTCCATATAAATCGATCCGTCTTTTTCAACATCTGATAAAGTGGAATCGCCTTCTCCCCCAAGCGGCTGATGAACCGGCTCAATGCTGTGATCCGGCCAACGATACGCTGAACATCATTGATGCAAACCGGTTTAGTCAAAGATGTGATTGCCTTGATCTTCTCCGGATTAGCTTCTATCCCTCTGTTTGACACCAAGAATCCAAGGAGCTTGCCTGCCGAAACACCAAAAGCACATTTCTCCGGATTAAGCATCATTTTATAGGCTCGAAGATTATCAAAAGTCTCCTTGAGGTCCTCTATCAGTGTCTCCTCCTTCCTTGATTTCACTACAATATCATCCACATAGGCATGAACATTCCTCCCTATCTGCCCCTTAAGACAATTCTGTACGCAACGTTGATAAGTTGCTTGGGCACTCTTGAGTCCAAAGGGCATAGAAACATAGCAAAATGCACCAAAAGGCGTTATGAAGGACGTCTTCTCCTGGTCTTTAACTGCCATCTTGATCTGGTGGTATACTGAATATGCATCCAAAAAACTTAACCGCTCACATCCCGCTGTAGCATCAATGATCTGATCAATGCGAGGGAGAGCAAAATGATCAGTTGGACAAGCTTTGTTTAGGTCCGTGTAATACACATTCCCCACTTCCCATTCTTCTTTAGCACCAGCACCGGATTAGCCAACCACTCCGGGTGAAAAACTTCAACTATGAACCCTGCGGCCAAAAGCCTGGCCACTTCTTCTCCTATAGCCTTGCGCCTTTCTTAATTGAAGCGGCGTAGATACTGTTTGACCGGTTTAAACTTCAGATCAATATTAAAACTGTGCTCAGCGAGTTCCCTCGGTATACCTGGCATGTCAGAAGGTTTCCATGCAAAGATATCCCGGTTCTCACGGATGAACTCGATGAGCGCGCTTTCCTATTTAGGATCAAGGTTAGCGCTGATAGCGAACTGCTTGGATGAATCGCCTGGCACAAAGTCAACTTGCTTGGTCTCCTCTGCTGATTTAAACTTTAACGCCGGATCATGCTCCGTAGTTGGCTTCTTCAACGGTGACATATCTGCCGGATCAACATTGTCTTTGTAAAACTTCAGCTCCTCCGTACCACACACTACCTCCGCGTAGGCAGCGTCTCCTTCCTCACACTCCAATGAAATCTTGCGACTTCCATGAACCGTGATTGTTCCTTTGTGACCCGGCATCTTGAGCTGTAGATAAACATAACACGGCATGGCCATAAATTTGGCATAAACCATCCTCCCGAATAGAGCATGATAAGGGCTCCGGATCTTGACGACTTCAAAGGTTATCATCTCTGACCTGGAATCCTGTTCATCTCCAAAGGTAACTTCTAGGTCAATTTTCCCAACTGGGTAAGCTGATTTACCTAGCACCACTCCATGAAACACCGTGTTTGATTGTCTTAGCCTTTTATCCGTCAGCCCCATGCAACGGAAAGTCTCATAATACAAGATATTGATGCTACTGCCGCCGTCCATGATGACTTTGGTGAACTTGTAGCCACCCACCTGTGGTGCTACTACCAAGGCCAAGTGGCCCGGATTATCAACTCGCAGCGGGTGATCCTCCCTGCTCCACACAATGGGCTGCTCCGACCAGCGCAGGAATTGCGGCGTCGCCGGTTCAACCGCGTGGACCGCCCGCTTCAAAACTTTTTGATCCCGTTTACACAAACTCGTGGTGAACACATGATACTGCCCACTACTCAACTCCTTCGGATTACTCTGATATCCGGATTGCTGTTGCTGTTGCTGACGCTGCTGATTACCTTGGTTATTGTGATTACCCTGGCCCTGCTGCTGGTTGTTTTGATTATTGTAACCACCTTGACCATGCTGCTGATTGCCTTGGTTATTATAGCCACCTTGACCATATTGGTTATTGCCTAGGTTATTATAACTGCTGTTGCCACGATATCCTGATCCGGAACCATTCCCCTGGTGACCCGGACCATAAAATCCCGGGCCTGAACCGCCGCCTGAAGGCCCGTTGTTGGAGCTGAACCGGCTCATTACGGCTTCCATCATGTTCTTGCATTCTCCTATAGTGTGTTTCGCTGGACGTTCCCTTGAGCCGTGTTTCGGACAAGGCTCATTTAACTCTTGCTCCCAGCTAACGGTCCTTCCGCCGGTTTGCAGAGGTGGCTTACCCTTATTGCGCTGAAAACCCCCCTGAACTTGGGTATTGGCCATGAAATCAGAGCCACCCTCTGCCTTTCGCTTGCCTAAGAAGCTGGTACCAGCCGGATTAACCTGCGCCGGTTTACTAGGTTTATTGACTTTTCCAGTTTTGTCTCCCTCCGCTTCTAGATACTTAGTGTTGTCGGAGTCCCCGTACTTCACCAGAGCGCTCATGAGAGTTCGCATGTCATTACAATCCCGTTTAAGCCGTCCCAGTTTTAACTTTAGAGACTCAAATCGGCAATTGTTTTCCAGTGTCACTATCGCCGTACTGGGATTGATACCATTCGAGGAGTGCAAGATTTCTGATACTCGCCGCACCCATGCACTTGTAGACTCCTGTTCTCCTTGTACACAGGCCGCTAGATCTACTATTGACATCGGCCGTTTGCATGTATCCTTGAAGTTTTTTATAAACTGGCGATGTAACTCTCCCCACGATCCGATAGAATTAGGGGGTAAAACCTTTAGCCAGGTCCGGGCTGTACCTTCAAGCATCATGGTGAATTATTTCGCACAAGCCGCTTCATCCACGTCCAACATCTCCATGGCCATCTCGTAACTCTCAACCCAAGCTTCTGGAGCCAAATCTGCTGTGTAATTAGGCACTTTACGTGGTCCTTTAAAATCCTTGGGCAGCTTCACGCTCCGTAAAGCGGGGATAAGACATTGCACCCCGAAGGAGCTCGTTGTGACTCCTGTCTCCGCTGTGGTTGTGTGAATCGGCTCGTTTGACGGACCTCCTCACGGGCCATAGATCTAACCCGGTTTGCATCCTGAGCTTGTGCATCTGCGCTTGCCGGATTACTTTGTCTGTGACGGTGTCGCCTGCGTTCACTACTAGACACTTTTGGTTCCTCCCAATGCCTAGTGTAACTCCGGCTGTGGCGTGGTGTTGAATGGAGCCTCTCCCTGCTGTAAGAATACGCTTGCTGTTGTGTTAATGCCGTGTTAAGCAGATCCTTGACCCTGCGTGCCTCCAACGCCACGGGGGATGTCCCCTCAATGGGTAAAGCGGCCAGGCGTGAAGCGGCAGCAACAATGTTGTCCAAAGGGTTTGAGTAATGACCCGGAGGGGTCGGGATATGAGGCGCAGGCAGGACCCGCCGATCTTGCTCTGCAGTGGGCTACTGAACCGGCTCATCCCTAGCCGGGGCCGCCCTCCGGTTTGTCGCTGGATCATTGCTGGTTCCCGCTCCCGGCGTCCTGAAAAGATCCGTCGCCTCGTAAACCGGCGGTAGACGAGACTGGTACTTCCGACTCTTTACTCCCTGTACAGAGGCCTGTTCCATCCTTAGCTGAAAAGCCTGATCATCCAACTCTGCCTGTCTCATTGCTATCATAGCCTTTTCTGCCTTCTGATTTTCTTTCGCTTGATCGATCCGGCCCTTCAGCTGAAGGAGCTCTGCATCGTGTTGCGCCTTGTCTGCTGGAGCTACCTCTGCCATGGCTCGGGCTGTGAACTCCTCGATCAAGGTGGATAGAGCGTCAGAGGGCGAGAGGGCCTGGCCGCTCCCCCCTACACCAGCTTCTGCTGTCATCGCCCCATTGACCGTGGACTGTGGCGTAGGTTGTGAACCGGCCATAAAGACAGCCACTCGGTTTGGCGGATCAAAGGGGTCCGGAATGCTGTCTCCGTCGGACACACTCTCAGACCGGCCGTCCCGCAACTGATACAAAGACTCAGTCTCTCCGGATGAAGATTCATCGTCGGAATAGATAACTGTCTCGCCACCGGAATCCGATCCATCCTCGGCTTGAACCCCGTGAACTGCTCCAACGAAAACGCGCTTTATGGCGGACTGAATCCGGGCTGATCTCGCACGCTGAGACGGCTCGACGATGTTGGGGAAGACGTCCGGCTCAGGTCCCGGTTCGCCGATCTTGCCGATGAAGACGTGGATGTCGCCGAAGGGAACCCGGTACCCGTATTCAATTGAATCGGCCTCCGGTCCCCAGCCTGCGTCGTCGATGTAGATCCGGCCGCGGCGACTCTTGGTCATCCGGCCGACCGCGTAACCCTTGAGCCCTTCAAAGCTGCCCTTCAAGAACTCGAAACCATCGTGCAGAGGCCCCACGGTGGGCGCCAACTGTCGTGGAATTAACACGGAAGATGTCCGGTTTAACGGACTTAGTGATGGAACCATCGCACAGGTTAGCTTGAAGGGGTTAAAAGCACACAAAGGACACAGAGGGTTTATACTAGTTCGGCCCCTTCGATGAAGGTAAAAGCCTACGTCTAGTTTGGTTTGGTATTGCTTGGGCGTCGATGAACAGGGAGCGGATCGCTTGCCTGTGTCTCGACGGGTTGTTTCTTGTAATGCCCCGGATGTAATACTTTCCCTTTTGGGCATATAATATATCTCTGGCTTCATCTATTCCATTTCGGGTTCTTCGTCTTTCGGGTTATCGTCGTTTTGTTGTGCGCGTGTGTGGCATTCATTCATATCATATAGTCATGTGCATCGCATTGCATTTGTGTTGTTGGTTGCATCCGGTTCCATGCGTTCCTTCCCGTTGTCCGTTTCGCGTTCCGGAGCTCCCTCACGTGTCCGTGGCGTCCCGTAGGCCTACTTTGGTGTTTGGCCGTGTAACGTTACCGGTTTCGCGCGAGACTTGTCGTGTGTTGTTGTTTTGGTGTGTGTAACCCGCCTGTCAAATCTCGTCGCGTTTCGAGTCCGTTTGCTACCCCAACAGTTATTCTCATGGGCTCAAAGTGCCTCCACTTTGAGGCCCAAGACACCCCTCCAACAGCCCACCAAACCTCTCCTAGCCACTCCTATCATCTAGGCCATCCAAATCTGATCGTGTGGCCGAAAACCGCACTCCATTTGGACAACCCTAGCTCCTTGTGCCTATATATTTGTCCACTTCCCCAATTTTTGCCCCAAATCAAGGAAACCCTAGCCCACTTCATCTTCTTGCTCCAGCCTCCTCCTTCCACTCCGGCCGGAGCTCGCCGGAGCACCGCCGGACTAGCTCGCCGGAGGTCCACCGCCGCCTCGCCAGAGCTTCACCGGAGTCCGCACCGCCTCCGGCCGGCCTCCTCCGCCTCCTCATCACCAACCACCGCCGCCCTCAGTCCGCCGGTCCGGCCAGGCCGCCGGACCCTTCTCCCTCCGGCGCCCCGCCGCCCAGGGCCTCTGCCATCGAAGGATCTCCATCGCCGCCGCTCGGAACAGACGCCCAAGCCCCGCTGGATCCCGATCCAGAGTCAACGCGCCGTTCCGATCGATCCGACCGATCGCTCGCAGTGGGCCTCCCCGCGCCAGATCGCCGATCGCCAGATCCCCCTCGTCCCGCTTGGGCCACTCCACCCTAGGCCAGCAGCTGAAGGCTGAGGCCCGTCTGCTCCTCGCCGGGGCCCATCTCCCCTCCAGCCGCCAGGCGCCAGCGCCTCCTCCCGAAGGCCAGCCGCCAGCGCGCCTCTCCTGGGCCGAGCCGCGACCCGATCCACCCGAGTCAGATCTCCCCTTCGTCCCGCCTGGGCGCGTCCCTCCGCCGGATCCCACCGGGCCAACGCCTCCCAGGCCGCCTCGCCGCCTCGTCGGGCCGGCCCAGTTCCACCGCAGCACCGCCGCAGATCCCAGCCGGGCCGCGCCACTTCGTCCGCCCCGACCCGATCCACTTCTTTAGCCTGTGTTTTTTTCAGATCTTGAGGTTGCCTCTTTTCCCTCCTAAGTCCCTAGATTTGTTTGTGTCTGATGCAATATTCAAACTGTGATAACTTTTTGTGTGTTGCTCCGTTTTGCGCAAATGACATGTCTAGACGCTCGTGGTGACTAGCACTACGTTTCATTCCTTTGTGCCATGCATGTTTGCGATCATCTAGATGCTTAATTATTCGTTGCAAGAGTGCATCCCATTATAAACTGCTGCTATGTGTTGTTTTTATGCCATCTTTGCATAGTGATATCTTTTAGCTCGTTTATCCGATTGATGCAAATGACATGTCCACGTGTTCGTCTTGCCATGCTCTACATGTTGTTTGTGTTAGGTTGCATGATAGATTTAATCTTGACATGTTTATCCTCGTTGCAAAGTGCTATGTGGCTATTTAGTTGTTTAACTTGTAATGAGATGCCATATTGTTGAGCTCATTGCTATCGTTGTGTTTATCTCCATGATGCATGCTTGTATATTTCGGAATCACCATCATGTGTACTTTGATGTGGTGCTTACCACTTGCCATGCTTAGTTTTGAGGCGACTTAAACTTGCTCTCAAAGATGCCATGATGAAACTGCTGTTTTAACACTTAGTGAATTTCACTAAGTCTGGAATCAGTAATTCTCAGATGCCATGTTTGCTTGCTGTTCTAGGACAATCCATGATAGTTTTGGAGTGACTCTTGATGGTTCCTTGTAGTATATATTGTTGGATTTCCATTCATGCTCTCACATGCTTATTTGAGTGGCTGTAGCATATTTAACTTTTGCTCCAAAGTTTCAATAAAATTCTGCTGTCAGGATTTTGTTGTCAAGTTCAATATGTCCAAGCTTGTTGCTATTGATCCGTGGCTCCTTTGGGGGTACACCTTTGGAATTATTTGCTGTAGGATATGTCTAGTTTATGTTCATGCTCTTTGCCATGATGTTTGAGTGCTGTAGCTTAATTATCTTGTGCTCTGAAGTTGCTATGTGGCTGTAATTTTCAGCTTTCGCATGTTTCTTGTTTCGGGCATAACTTTTAGCCCGTAGTTCCGTTTTGAGCGAGTCTTATATGAAACTTGATTGATTTTCCGTGTAGATTCATAATATCCTGTTGTTATCATGTTTTGAAGTATTTTGCTTGAGTGCTATTTTCCGTGCTCCGTGTGCTCTCATAGTGCATCCATCATGCATCCATCATTTTGGTGTGCGCATTGCATCTTGTTGATTCGTGCCTTGTGTGATTGTATTGTTTAGAGCCGGAAGCTGAGACCGAGTACGAGTACGAGCATGAGGTTACTACCGAGGTTGAGCATGAGGACCCTTCTTTCGATCTGAACGACAACTCTTCAGGCAAGATGACCGAACCCGGATACCATTACTATTTTTGCCTATTGCTAGAAGTCTCGATCTATAGTTTTGCCTCGATGCCCATGTCTTTCATGTCAGCCTCCTACTTGTAACCATGATCATGTCTAACCACCCTACCTATGCAAACCATTGATTGGCTATACGTAGGCTCGCTTGGCCCCTCTTATAGCGTTGCTAGTTGCAGGTGAAGTTGAAGATGCTTGCTTCATGATGAAGTTTTGTTGGGTTATATCACACTATATAAATGCTTAAATGAAATCATCTATATATTGGCAATGGGTGGAAGGCTAAGCCTTTTGCTTGGTGATTTGTTCCACTCATGCCGCTAGGAACCATTTAAACCGGTGTTATGTTCCTTGATTATGCGTTCCTCACACGGTTGGGGTTATGGGACCCCCTCGATAAACCGCTAAGTGCTAAGTCTTTTCCAGCAAGTCCCAACATTGGTACTATTCGCCTAAACAACTAAAAACTTGCCGAGGGAGTAATTAACCCGAGGATTAATTAATTCAACCCCCCTGGGCCAGTGCTCGATTTGAGTGTTGGTCCAAACTAGAGTCACTTGCGGATACCACCCAGTTCGCTGGGATCTTCGGTATCTGTACGTAGCGCTCATCCAGTCGTGGCCTGAGACTAGATACGCGCGGCTACTATCAGGGTGTCGGCACGCCGGGAGGATTTGCTGGATTAGCCTTACCTTAGTTCGGAGTATCTTGAGCACGGGATTCCGAGAATACTCGGGCCTTCCCACTTTGGAGTTGCGACTCCGCGGATTGTGGGCTTGTCATGGGCCAAGTTGGAACACCCCTGCAGGGTTATGAACTTTCGAAAGCCGTGCCCGCGGTTATGTGGCAGATGGGAGCTTGTTAATATCCGGTTGTAGATAACTTGACACCATGTTCTAATACACTACCAGCGTGTGTACCGTGACTGTCAATTTCCGAATAGGGATTCGGGAGTTGAACACGGTGGGGTTATGTTTGTTGAGCTTTAGCTAGGATCACTTCGTGATCATCTCTCGATCGAGGCACTTCTCTTCTCGCACTCTTTCACGTAAGCTAGTGCTAGTTGCTGTTGCAGACACTTATTCTTTTCTTCAGCCTTTATCCTCACCCAAGGCTTAAATAGTCATGTTACCCGGGAACGGGATTGCTGAGTCCTCTGTGGCTCACAGTTACTTCACCACACCAGATGCAGGTCCAGTGGTGAGCTATCCAGGTGATGGCACCGAGCTAGACTGGGAGTATGACGAGGAGCGTAGTCGTTACTATGTTCGTTATCCTGATGATCAGTAGTGGAGACTTCTACTAGGATTCGATCCGACCTGTGGATTTAAATTATGTTTGGTATCTTGTCATTTGGATTTTACCCTTAGAGGGCTGTGATGTTTTATTGAATGATGATTTGAAACATGTAATGAATTTGGGTGACGTGGCGAGTGTAAGCCAACTATTTTTATGTTTTCCATCCCCATCTTTTACATGAGTTGTGCAAAGATACTAGACTTGCGATCATTCCAGCATGGGGTTATGTCTCTAAGTCGTGCCTCGACACGTAGGAGATATAGTCCCATCCTGGGCATTACATTTCTTGTCCTGAACCGTCGCCGGGTCGTCCCTTTATATAGAGGCGACGCCCGGTCCGGTTTACAAAGTCCCGAGGCCGGCTCATACTTGTGTCCGCCTCGGTCTCTTCTCTTTCTTCCTTATCTCTCAAGTTACATGACCAGGTGGTTTACAAACCGTAACGATATACATGATCCCTAAGCCTTCATGGGCCGTAACTCTTACTGGGTATTACAATTATACAACTAAGTTATCATAATCCGGTTCATAGTAGCCGGTTTATACCTGCTAGTAATATCCCTGACAGTCACCTCAAGTATCCGTGGGCATGATTATACGATATGCATCACACAATCTCAGAAACATCTATTCAGCCAACACATAGAACTTCAAAGAGTGCCCCAAAGTTTCTATCGGAGAGTCAAGACGAAAACGTGTGCCAACCCCTATGCATAGGTTCCCAAAGTCACGGAACACGCAAGTTGATCACCAAAACATACATTAAGTGGATCACATGATATCCCATTGTCACCATAGATAAACACGTGCAATACATACATCAAGTGTTCACAAATCCTTAAATACTCAATCCGATAAGATAACTTCAAAGGGAAAACTCAATCCATTACAAGACAGTAGAGGGGTGGGGGGGGGGGAGAAGATCCAACTAGAATAGCAAAGCTCGCGATACATCAAGATTGTTCCATCTCAAGAACACGAGAGAGAGATCAAACAAATAGCTGCTGATACATACCCTTAGCCCTGAAGGTGGACTACTCCCTCATCGTCATGGAGAGCACCGGGATGATGAAGATAGCCACCGAAGAGGGATTCCCCCCTCCGACAGGGTGGCAGAACGGGTGTAGATTGGTTTTCGATGGCTACAGAGGCTTTCGGCGGCGGAACTCCCGATCTAGGTTAATTTCTGAAGGTTTCAGTATTTATAGGAGTTTTTGGAGTTGGGGCCAAGTAAAGGGGAGCTACGGGCCGTCCTCGAGATAGGGGGGCGCGCCCCCTGCCCAGGGCGTGGCCCCACCCTCGATGGCAGCCCATGGCTCTCTTGATCCAACTCTTTTGCTTCGGGGGCTTATTTTGGTCCAGAAAAAGTCGTCAAAAATTGGCTCGTCAATTGGACTCCATTTGATATTACTTTTTTGTAAAACCCTAAAACAGGAGAAAAACAGAAACTGGCACCGGGCTCTGTAGGTTACTCCCAAAAATCATATAAAAGTGTATAATAAAGCCCATAAGACATCCTAGAAGGATAATATAATAGCATGGAACAATCAAAAATTATAGATACGTTGGAGACGTATCACCCCCCTTCCCAGGGCGCGCCCCCTGCCTCGAGGGCAGCCCCTGTGGCCCCTGTTGCCCCTCTTCTTCCTATATATAGCTACGTACCCCAGAAACTCCGTATGCAGAGAGAAAACCCTAATTCCACCGCCGTAGCTGCTGTTCCCGTGGAGATCCCATCTTGGAGCCTGTTCCGGGAGGGGGATCCATCATGGAGGCCTTCTTCATCATCATCATCGCCCTCACCATGAGTTGTGAGTAGTTTACCACAGACCTTCGGGTCCATAGCTAGTATCTAGATGGCTTCTTCTCTCTCTCTGGATCTCAATACAAAGTTCTCCTCGGTCTTCGAGGAGATCTATTCGATGTAATCTCTTTTTGCGGTGTGTTTGTCGAGATCCGATGAATTGTGAGTTTATGATCAAGGTTATCTATGAAAGATATTTGGTTCTTCTCTGAAATTTTTATGTGTGCTCATAATATCCTTGCAAGTCTCTTTGAATTATTGGTTTGGTTTGGCCTACTAGATCTATAGTTCTTGCAATGGGAGAAGTGCTTGGCTTTGGGTTCAATCTTGCGGTGTCCTTTCCCAGTGATAGTAGGGGCAGCAAGGCACGTATTGTATTGCTGCCATCGAGGATAAAAAGATGGAGTTTTCATCATATTGCTTGAGTTTATCCCTCTACATCATGTCATCTTGCTTAAGGCATTACTCTGTTCGTATGAACTCAATACACTAGATGCATGCTGGATAGCGGTCGATGTGTGGAGTAATAGTAGTAGATGCAGGAAGGAGTCTGTCTACTTGTCTCGGAGTGATGCCTATATACAATGATCATGCCTAGATAGTCTCATAATTATTTGCTTTTCTATCAATTGCTCGACAGTAATTTGTTTACCCGCCGTAGAATATCACTATCATGAGAGAAGCCACTAGAGAAAACTAGGGCCCCCGGGTCTATCTCTATCATATTACTTTCCCGTTAATTTCTTTTGCCGTTGTTTATTTGCTGTTTAAACCAAAAATACCAAAAATATAAACTATCATCTCTATCAGATCTCAATATCGTAACTGACCGTAAAGGGATTAATAACCCCTTATCGCATTGGCTGCGAAGTTCTTATTTGTTTGTGCAGGTGCGAGGGACTAGGGCGTGGTCTCCTACTGGATTGATACCTTGGTTCGCATAAACTGAGGGAAATACTTATGCTACTGTGCTGCATCTCCCTTTCCTCTTCGAGGGAATACAACACAAGCTCAAGAGGTAGCATAGAGTTGATAATGATAGTACCACTCTCTTGTGGCACTGCCGCCTAGGTCATATTGGTGTAAAGCGCATGAAGAAACTCCATGCCGATGGACTTTTGGAGTCTCTTGATTTTGAATCACTTGACACATGCGAACCATACCACATGGTCAATATGACAAAAAACCCCATTGTCTGGAACAATGGGACGGGGAAGTGACTTGTTGGAAATCATACATATTGATGCGTGCGGTCCGATGAGTGTTGACGCGCGCGGTGGATATCGTTATTTCCTCACCTTCACCGATGATTTGAGTAGATATGTGTAATGCCCAGGATGGGACTATACCTCCTACGTGTCGAGGCACGACTTAAAGGTATAAGCCCATTCTGGAATGATCTCAAGTTCGGTATCTTTGCACATCTCATGTAAAAATAGGGATGAAAAGTAAAAGAGATAGTTGGCTTACACTCGCCACGTCACACAATTCATTACATAGCCAAACATCATCCAAATAACATCACAACCCGACTACGGGTGAAGATCCAAATGAAAGATACCAAAATACATAAAGCTACAGGTTCGGATCGCCCCTAGTAGAAACCACTACTGATCATCGGGATAGTGCACGTAGTAACGGCTACGTTCTTCATCGTACTCCCAGTATAGCTCTGTGCCGTCACCTAAATAGTTCACCTGAGTACCTGCATCTGGTGTGGGGTAGAATTTGTGAGCCACAGAGGACTCAGCAATCCCGTTCCCGGGTAGCAGAACTATCTAAGCCTTGGGTGTGGAACAAGGCTGAAGAAAGAATAAAAGGCTGCAGCTGCACTAGCACTAGCTTACGTAAATAAGAGCGAGACGAGAAGTGCCACGAACGACAAGATGATCACGAAGTGATCCTATCTAAACACGTCAAACATAACCCCACCGTGTTCACTTCCCGAACCCCTTTCGGAAAATGACCGTCACGGTACTCACACTGGTAGTGTGTTCTGAACATGGTGTCAAGTTTTCTACAACCGGATATTAAAAAATTTCCATCTGCCACATAACCACGGGCACGACTTTCGAAAGTTCAAAACCCTCCAGGGGTGTTCCAACTTGGCCCATTACAAGCCCACAATCTGCGGAGTCGCAACTCCAAGGTGGGAAGGCCCGAGTATTCTGGGAATCCTGTGCTCAAGATACTCCGACTAAGGTAAGACTAATCCAGCAAATCCTCCCGGCGTGCCGACACCCTGACAGTAGCCGCGCGTATCTAGTCTCATGCCACGACCGGATGAGACATCCTACAGGTGAATACCAAATACCTCGGGTTTCCCCAAGGCGGCCCCGCAGTCTGCTCAGTTCGGACCAACACTCATGTGGAGCACTGGCCCGGGGGTTGTTGATTAATAAAAAAGGGATAGCTAGTCCCTATGCAAGTTTTTAGTTATTAGGCAAATGGAGTACCAATGTTGGGACTTGCTGGAAAAGACTTAGCGCTAAGCGGTTTATCGAGGGGGTCCCATAACCCCAACCGTGTGAGGAACGCAAAATCAAGGGACATAACACCGGTTTATACGGTTCCTAGGGCGGCATGAGTGGAACAAATCACCAAGCAAGAGGCTTAGCCTTCCACCCATTACCAATATATAGATGATTTCATTAAAGAGTTTATATAGTGTGATATCCCAACAAGCTTCAACATGAAGCAAGAATCTTCAAATCTTCACCTACAACTAGCAATGCTATAAGAGGGGTTGAGCGAAGCTTACTTAGCCAAACAAGGTTTGCATAGGTAAGGTGGTTAGACAGATTCATGGTTACAATAGGAGGCTGACAGACAAACATGGGCATCGAAGAAATAAGCTAAAGAGCGAGACTCCTAGCAATGGGCAAAGATAGTAATGATATCTGGGTCAGGTCATCTTGCCTGTCGAGTCGTCGATGGGATCGTAAGACGACTCCTCATTCTCAACCTCGGTAGTAACCTCGTTCTCGTACTCGATCTCGGCTTCCGACTCTACTCAACACAAGAACACACGAGGCACGAAATCAAACAAGATGCAATGCGCAAACTACAGGATGCATGGCTGATGCACTAAGGAAGCACTGTAGATGCACTTAGGATGCACAGCATGACAACATAGGAAACACAGAGAAACAGCACAAGAACATGGAAATATGCTCAAGCAAGTAGGATGCAAGACAAGTCTATTTAGGATGCAAAACATGGTAAGGTAGGAAGCATAGAGAAACAACACAAGAAACATCAGGTTTAAATGAGGCCGGAAACTACTTAAGACAAATCCGGTAAGTCCTCATATGCATAGTTTGAAATTAGTCCAGATCTGAACAAACCTTAAGTTAAAGTTGTTAAACAGCAAGTTAACATGCACCATGACAATCTACACGAAATTCTAGTCAAGTTTCATATAAAGTTTGTTTAAAACGGAGCTACGGTCTAGAAGATATGATCAAAACAAGATAAGCATGGCAACGGTGCAAAATGCACCCAAACATCAAGCAAACATACTCCAAACATGTTAAAAAGATGATATTATGAATCTACATGCAAAATCACACAATTTTCATGTAGGGCACGCTCAAAACGGAGCAATGGGCTAAAAGATACACCCGAAACAAGAAACAATGCAAAGCTGAAATTAACAGCCACATAGCAACTTTGGGGCAAGAAATATATACTCTACATCACTCAAACATGGTGACAAGAAGTATGGACATGAAGTAGACATCTTCTACAGCAAACAACTCCATTGGAGCATCTCCATAGGAGGCATGGATCAATAGCAACAAGCTACAACATTTTGATCATGACAATAAAAACCTGACATCAGTTTTTTATAGCAACTTGGGAGCAAGAGTTAAATATGTACAGCCACCCAAATGAGCATGTGAGGATATGGATGGATAGACAACAACATATACAACAAGGAATCATCAATGGCCACCCCAAAACTAACATGGATTTGACGAGGACAACAAGCAAACATGGCATCAGGATATTACAGATTCCAGACTTAGTGAAATTTCACATTTCACTAAGTATTAAAACAGCAATATTATCATGGCATGTTTGTGAGCATGTTTAAGTCACCTCAAAGCATATCATGGCAAGTGGTTTGCACCACAGCAAAGAACACATGATGGGGAGTCCAAAACATATGAGCATGCAACATGGGGACAAACACATCAATAGCAACGAGCTCCTCAACTAGGCATCTTGTAACAAGTTACAAAACCTAACAACCACCTGCACTTTTGCAACAGAGATAAACATGGCAATATGAACTCTAACAAGCATGCTATAGCAACCAACATGTAGAGCATCTCATGAAGAACATTTTGACATATCAATTGCTTCATTTGGATAAACATGCATCAAGTTATCACATCTCAAACATGGCATGAAAACAACTAATAGCAGCAGTTTATATCATGTAGCACCCTTGTCATGATGATTAAGACATCTAGATGTACTCAAACATGCATGACACAATGGAACAAAACATATTACATGTCACCACGATCATTTTGACATATCATATGCACAAATCGGACAAGCACAGTAAAAGTTATCATCATCCAAAAAATGCATCAGACAACAAAAAATAGCAAAGACTTAGCCAAAAAAAGACAAGAGTCAACCTGCGGGTCAACGGGCGCCGGGTCGCGGTCAAACGGGTCCGCGGGCGCGGGAGTGGAGCGGGTCGCGGGCGCGCCCGTTAGGGTTTGCACCCAGGCGCCTGGCTGGATCCGATCTGGATCGGCTCGATCCCGTCGGTGGGTCGGCGTCGGCGGCGTCGCGAGGGGGCCGCGAGGCCTGGCGGCGAGGGGCCGCCGGAGGAGGCTGAAGGGCGGCAGGTGCGGGGACCTGGCGGCGGAGCTCGAAGGGAGCCCGGCGGCGGAGCTCGGCGGCGAGGCTTGGGGGTCGGGCCGGAGTAGCCTGGGGCCCTTGCGTCGGCGGCGGAGGAGCTCGCTCTGGTCGCCTGCGGGTGGCGGCACGGCGGCCGGCGCAGAGAAGGACGGCGGAGGGAGTGCGAGGCGGCGCGGCGGCGGTGCGGGCCGCGGGGGCCGGGGACGGGCCCGACGGGCCCGCGCGGTGGGAGGCGGCGACTGTGTCCGGCGCGAACGGACACGTCCGCCCGGCACGGAAAACGAGGTGCGCCTGAGCTAGGAGGAGGCTAGGGTTTTTGAACGAAAATGGCAAGGGGGGCATTTTTATAGGCACAAGGAGCTAGGAGACTCCAAATGGGGAGCGGATTTCGGCCACGCGATCACAATTCAACGACCGAGATGATGGGAAGGGTTGTGCTGGGTTGGTGGGCTGTTGTGGAGGGGGTCTTGGGCCTCAAAGAGGAGGTACTTTTAGCCCACGAGGTTAACTGTTGGAGTATCAAACGAACTCCAAACGCGACGAAACTTGACAGGCGGCCTACACGTACCAAGACAACATCGCACGACAAGTCTCACGCCATCCCGGAAACGTTACACGGCCAAACACGAAAGAAGGACTCGGGGATGCCACGGGCACGTGAGAGAGCGTCGGAACTCGAAACGGACAACGGGAAGAGACGAGTGGGACCGGATGCAAGTGACAACACAAATGCAATGCAATGCACATGACAACATGACATGGATAAATGCACACATGCACACGACAAAACGACGAATATCCGAAAAGACGAAGAACCCGGGACAGAAATGATGAAGCCAAAGTTAATATATTGCCATATAGGGAAAGTGTTACATCCGGGGCATTACAATATGGGTATATTTACTTAATGAAGCATAAGTCTGAAACGTTTGAAAAGTTCAAGCAATTTCAGAGTGAAGTCGAGAATCATCGTAACAAGAAGATTAAATTCCTATGATCCGATCGAGGGGGAGAATGTCTGAGTTATGAGTTTGGCAATCACTTAATACAATATGGAATTGTTTCACAGTTGACGCCATCTGGAACACCACAACGTAATGGTGTGTTCGAATGTCGTAATCGTACCTTATTGGATATGGTGCGTTATATGATGTCTCTTGCCGATCTGCCACTATCGTTTTGGGGTTATGCGTTAGAGGTAGCTGCATTCACTTTAAACAAGGCACCATCTAAGTCTGTAGACACGACACCATATGAACTATGGTTTGGCAAGAAACCTAAGATGTAGTTTCTTAAAGTTTGAGACCGCGATGCTTATGTCAAAAGGCTTCAGTCAGAAAAGCTCGAACCCAAAGCAGACAAATGCGTATTCATAGGATACCCAAAGGAGACGGTTGGGTATACCTTCTATCTCAGATCCGAGGGCAAAGTGTTCGTCGCTAAGAACGGGTCATTTCTCGAGAAAGAGTTTCTCTAGAAAGAATTGAGTGGGAGGAAGATAGAACTTGATGAGGTTGTTGAACCTTCGCTTCAACCAGATAGTAGCACGGTGCAGAAACAAGTTTCTGTGGCACCTACATTAGTTGAAGGCAAAATTAATGATGGTGATCATGAACTTTCGGATCAAGTTAGTATCAAACCTCGTAGGTCGACAAGCATACGTTCTGCTCCTGAGTGGTACGGTAACCCCGAGTTAGAGGTCATGTTGTTGGACAATGGTGAACCTACGAGCTATGGAGAAGCGATGGTGGGCCCGAATTCCGACAAATGGTTAGAGGCCATGAAATCCGAGATGGGATCCATGTATGAAAACAAAGTATGGACTTTGGAAGTATTACCTGAAGGGCGAAAGACCATTCAGAATAAATGGATCTTCAAGAAGAAGACGGACGCGGATGGTAATGTCACCGTCCATAAAGCTTGACTTGTGGCAAAGGGGTTTTCACAAGTTCAAGGAGTTGACTACAATGAGACTTTCTCACCCGTAGCGATGCTTAAGTTCGTCAGAATCATGTTGGCAATAGCTGCATTTTTCGATTATGAAATCTGGCAGATGGATGTCAAAACATCATTCCTTAATGAATTCCTTAAGGAGGATAGCAAGGTAACTAAAGATAAAAGTAAGCACAAACGGTATGGCAATGCGTTGAAACAAGGCCTAGGGTTCATACTTTCACTAGTGGAAGTTCTCTCAACAAGGATAACATAATTGGATCATATTACTAGCCCTCAACATGCAACAAATAGTCACTCCAAAGTCACTAATAGCGGAGAACAAACGAAGAGATTATGGTAGGGTACGAAACCACCTCAAAGTTATCCTTTCTGATCGATCTATGTCGGTGTACAAAAAGAGGGGTACACTTTTTGTACCCCTATGACTGTGCACGGGCAGTCTGAGCCACGGGCACCACCACACCAAGCATGGCAAGGGAGGTGAGCCAGGGTAAGACCGAAGCTCGATGGAACTGGAGCAACACCAAGAACAAGGCCACAAAGAGCAAAGGGACGAAGCGGCTTCCCCCAGCAAGATCCTTGCCGGGAGCCAGTTTCAGCAGCCCCGGCAAGATCCTTGCCGGGGCCGGCTCTAGCAGCCCCGGCAAGACCCTTGCCGCGGCAGCTCGCCCCACGCCTACGGAGCGGATCACCCTTGAGTCCACTGCCCCCATGGGGCAAGGATTCAGGAGATATCCTCGTAGTGGCATGCAGATCTTTGGGAAGACATTCAAGATCAGATACACACACTAAGAAGACGACGACCCTTGGCGGGATCCCAGCCAAGGAGGACCACAAGACCCCCGGCAAGCACCTTGCCGGGGATGACAGCAGGCGCCGCGGCAAGACCCTTGTCGGGGCCCCGGCAAGGCCCTTGCCGAGGACATCCGCAGGGCCACCATCGAGCCCATGCCAACTAAGCTTCTACCGCCCTATGCAGCTGCCGACGCAACCAGCTGGGCAGGCACCTGCGCGGCGACATGCAGATCTTCCTGGAGACCCAGCGTTGCGCCACCTCAGCTGCCTGCCTGCCTACATGGCATCTCAGGCATCGCTGGCCAGGGCGCGTGTCGACACAAGAAGGAGCAGCGACGGACAAGATGGATGTCTCCCTCGTCCCCGATAAAGCAAGGACACCTAAGCAAGACGCATTAAATGCGCCTTGTCATGTAATGCGAGGGATAACCTCGCATCACTGTACCCTTTCCACCTCCTGTGTGCCACTGTGGCGACCCCATTCCTATAAAAGGAGGCCCGAGGCTACCAGGAGGAGGATTCGGCTTTTTAGAACTCCTCACGATTCGGCTTTTTGGAGCTCCTCATGCCCCATAGCTAGCTGAAGAACACAAACATATAATCCACCAAAGCAGGAGTAGGGTTTTATGCATCTTTGCGGCCCAAACCTGGGTAAACGAACCGTGTGCTAACTGTTGGATCCGCTCTTCTCTCAACCCCGCGCCCCGCAACCGTAGTAGGGATTCTTGTGATCCCATAGGTGTCGATCCAATACCCCGACATCTTTGGCGCGCCAGGTAGGGGTCGCGCAGTTGTGAGAATCGGCTTTAGCAGTCAGTTCGACGCTTCTTCATCATCATGGCGCCCAAGAAGAAGACGACGGTGGTGGTTGGCCAGTCGGAAGCCGGACAGCCCGTCCCGACGCGGGCGAGCAGCGGACCGGTCGCGGAAAGGACCCGGGGCGTTGCTCAAGAACACCAACGCCGTCCCAGCAGCCGGAGTTTGGGAGGTGGCGATGTTTGTGCGCCTGGTAACGGGCCACACACCGCCAGCTCCAAAGACGGAGCCAGACCCTCTGCGAGTGGCGCGGGGCCTTTCAAGATCGCTGCCACATCGCCCGAAGGCGACGCAAGGGCCTCCAGGACTCCCACACCGGCGCCAACAGCGCGCTCCTCTCAAGCGGCACGCGACGAACGACGTCGTCACACTGAAGATCCCGGGCGTCGCCGCGGGAAGAGCCCCGAGCGCCACTCCCGGGACGTAGAAGACCAGCCCGCCCGCCGAAGCACTGGTGGAGACGGCATGTGACCATGGGATCGTGATGGAGCTCCTCCTAACATGGTCAGGGGTCGAAGCGCGTCACAGTCATGCATGTTTCGCTACCGTTAACCCCAGCCGAAGCCTTGGCGCGCGTGCAGTTGCTCCTCGACTTTCCTCCTGTTACGGGGAAACTCGACGAATGGAGAGACACCATCCGAAGCCTTGTCGCAGTCGCCAACAAGGATGAACCAAATCCAACGGAGCTCCCAGGTCGACGCTCCGATGGAGTCCCACGCACCAGTGGCGGGAGGACCGGCAGCGCCGTGGCTACGGTGCATTCGCCTCCTCCTCGCTCGGTACCGTGTGTGTCGACTCGTCGGGACGTCGCGGGCGACGCCATCTCCATAGCGTCGTCCGACCCACGGACCCACGGCGACCAGCGTCGAGTTCTTCAGGAGCGAGCTGATGAAGACGCTCGAACCACCATCGAGCGCCGGCGCGGAGCGTGCCACCAGTCAGACAGGCGAGCGGGGCCTGCTGTGGACCGCCAAGCACCAGAGATCCCTGGAGGTCTACCTTACGAGGTAGGCTGTCCGGCTTTTACCCGTGAGCTGCGGCAGTTCTAGTGGTCCTCTCACCACACCTTCAAGCCTGCCGTTGGCGAGAAGTACAACGGCAAGACCCACCCGTCGGAGTTCCTCAGCATCTACACCATCGCGATGCAAGCTGCCGGAGCTCGCGACGATAAGGTGCTTGCGAATTACTTTCCGTTGGCTCTTAAACCCAACGCCATGTCATGGTTGATGCACTTGCCGGTAGACTCTATTTCCTCTTGGTCGGATTTGTGCCATGAGTTTGTTGGTGCCTTCACTAGAGGTCACCAAGCCCATGGCCAAGCAAGTGACCTGCACGTCATACCCCAGAAGGAAGGAGAGAGTCTGCGCAAGTACATACAGAGGTTCAGCCGGGTACAGTACAATATCCCTGATGTTCACCCTGCCGCCATCATCAGCGCGTTCCATCAGAACGTGCATAACCGCAAGATGCGTGAAGAACTGGCGATGACCAAGGTGAAAGATGTGGCGGAACTCTATGTTCTTGCTGAGAGGTGTGCTCGGGCTGAGGAGGGAAGGAAGTACCCCCGGCGAAGATGCCGGCGCGGAAACCGACTTTTCAGATGTGGATACTGCCGCCCCGG
Organism: Secale cereale; assembly: GCA_902687465.1. Lineage (NCBI taxonomy): Eukaryota > Viridiplantae > Streptophyta > Magnoliopsida > Poales > Poaceae > Secale > Secale cereale. Next base: position 194,424,754 of record LR738712.1, on the reverse strand, counting down.
CGAAGAAAGGCCGGCACCACAACAGGAAGCGCAAGGGTAAAGCCGTGCTTGCCGTCGAGGGATCTGATGACGCCGGCTCCACCAAGAAAACCAAGGCGAGTGATCCCGGCAAGGAAATTGCCGGGTGTGTCGCCTGCCGGGCCTTGGCGGCTGCCGAGAAGCCAGGAAACTCCGGCAAGCGATACTGCAAGATCCATCGCACCAAAGGCCATGATCTCCAGGACTGCCGACAGGTTGAGCTCCTTGCTGAGAAGCAGAGGGCTGAATACGAGAGGCGGGACAAGGAGAAGGGCCAGGACAGTGCTGAGGGGTCCGGCAAGAAGCGTGACGGCCAAGCAGGCCGTCGCGGCAAGGATAAACAGCAGGAGAGGCCCGCCCGGGGCCGTGACAGAAGGCCAGATAACGACGATCATGAAGAGGACGACGAGTCCGGCGACCAAGCGTTCCAGAAAGCCACGGAGGCCAAGTGCGTTGATGGCGGCGCCTCGCTGCATGCTTCTCACCGCCAACTTAAACAGTGGGCGCGTGAGATTACAGCGGCGGAGCCATCACCCGGTGCCCAAAAGCCACTGAAATGGTGCAGCACGCCTATCATTTTTGACGCTGAGGAGCACCCTGATCGCACTACTGCGGTCGGGTGCTTGCCATTGATGGTTTCACCAACGATACGCAACCTCAAGGTGGAAAAGATGCTAGTCGATGGCGGGGCCGGTCTGAACTTAATCTCGCCCACCGTGGTCGAGAAGCTGCAGATTCCCGATGGAGACCTCGAAGAGATGGGCACGTTTTAGGGGGTCAACCCGGGTAGAAGTCAACCAAAGGGGAAGGTCACGCTGCCCGTGACTTTTGGGAGTGATCTAAACTACAGGACGGAAAGGATCATGTTCGATGTTGCCAAGATCCCCTTGCCTTACAACGGGATCCTTGGGCGCCCAGCGCTGGCCAAGTTCATGGCAGCATCACTGTACGCGTACAACACCCTGAAGATGCCGGGACCTGTGACGATCATCACCATCCCCTCCGATAAGAAAGATGCGCTGATTTGTGCTGACCAACTATACCAGCAAGCAGTTGCAGCAGCTACCGCCGTGAGGGCACTTGCTCCTGCCATTGGAGCCCCGGGAGGGAAGAAGAAGAAGACCGGTGAGACCTCGGACACCCACTCCGGCAAGCGCACCTCTTCGGGGTGCTGTGCTCCCGTCGAGGACGTGCCGGAGAGCTCCATCGGAAAGAAGAAGACCGGTGAGGCCTCGGACACCCACTCCGGCAAGCACACCTCTTCGGAGTATTGCCCTCCCGTCGAGGACGTGCCAGAGAGCTCCACCGGCGGAAACAAGAGGTCCAGGGCCACGCCGCCGGGAACCAAGAAGGTTTCTGTCAAGGAGGACGGCACAGGAGGGGCTTTCACCATAAGCTCCTCCCTTGACGACAAATAGGAAGACGCGCTCGTCACCTTCCTGCGGGCGAATGTTGATGTGTTTGCATGGAAAGCATCCGACATCCCCGGCGTTCCCAGGGAGGTGATTGAGCACCACCTTGCTGTCTGTCCTCATGCACGACCCGTCAAGCAGAAGGTCAGAAAGCAAGCTTTGGAACGATAAGAGTTCATCATAGAGGAGATCCGGAAACTGGAAGTAGCGGGTTTGGTAAGAGGAGTGCTCCATCCAACGTGGTTGGCCAATCCAGTGGTAGTGCGCAAGGCAAATGGGAAGTGGAGGCTGTGTATTGATTACATAGATATCAATAAGGCTTGTCCTAAAGACCCCTTCCCGTTGCCACGCATCGACCAGATTGTTGACTCCACGGCTGGGTGTGACCTGCTGTCGTTCCTCGATGCCTACTCCTGCTACCACCAGATCTTCATGACAAGAGAAGACGAAGAGAAGACACCGTTCATCACCCCATGTGGTACATACTGTTTTGTACGAATGCCTTTCGGGTTGAAGAGTGCTGGCTCGACGTTTGCAAGGGCAGTCCAGATTGGTTTTGAACCCCAGCTCCATAGAAATATGGAGGCTTACATGGATGATATAGTGGTCAAAACCAAGGACAGGGCAACCCTTATACCGGATTTACAAGAAACATTTGTAAACCTACGCAAGATCAACCTCAAGCTGAACCCTGAGAAGTGCGTCTTCGGCGTCCCGTCCGGCAAGCTTCTCGGGTTCTTTGTGTCACAGCGTGGGATAGAGGCCAATCCAGATAAGATCAAAGCTATAGAACAAATTGAAGCACCCAGACGGGTCAAGGATATGCGTCGGCTTGCTGGCTGCGTTGCCGCCATGAGTAGATTCATTTCCAAGTCTGCCGAGCGCGCCCTTCCCTTTTTCAAGATTTTGAAAAAGGCAGGCCCAATGGAGTGGACGGCGGAAGCCGAAGCAGCATTGCAAGACTTGAAGAGGTATCTTTCCTCCACGCCGATACTAGTCGCGCCTAGACCACAAGAACCGTTGCTGCTATACTTGGCGGCAACAAACCAGGTGGTCAGTGCCGCACTAGTGGCGCAGAGAGAAATTGAAGATGAGGTGATAGCAGCGACAGAGCCTGATGCCATTGGCGTAGAGATGACACGGCCAGTTGGAGTGCCGCCAAGGAAGAAAATGATGCAGCACCCGGTCTACTTTGTTAGCTCCCTCTTGCAGGGGGCTAGATCAAGGTACTCCGATGTGTAGAAATTTCTCTTCGGCCTTCTTATGGCCTCGAGGAAGCTGCGTCACTACTTCCAGGCGCATGAGATCACTGTCGTCACTCCCCTCCCTCTGCAACGGATATTGCACAATCCAGATGCAACGGAAAGAATTGTAGAGTGGGCACTGGAGCTGTCCAGCTTTGGCCTCAAGTTTGAAAGTACCTCGACGATTCAAAGCCGAGTCCTGGCAGAGTTCGTTGCAGAATGGACCGCGACGCCTGACGAAGAAGTCCAGGAAACTGCTCTCCCCGGCAATGAGGCAAGTTGCGACTGGATCATGTACTTTGATGGAGCTTTTTCCTTAAAGGGCGCCGGGGCTGGCGTACTGCTGGTCGCGCCCACTGGAGAGCACCTCAAGTACGTGGTCCAGATGCACTTCCCCAGGGAGGTATCAACGAACAATACTACTGAGTACGAGGGGCTGCTTGCCGGTCTTAGGATCGCGGCAGACCTCGGAATCAAGAAACTCATTGTCAGGGGCGACTCGCAGCTTGTCATCAAACAAGTCAACAAAGATTACCAGAGCCCGTTGATGAAGGCCTACGTCGATGAAGTGAGGAAGCTGGAAGAGCGCTTTGATGGTATATAGGCGGAGCACGTTCCCCGAGCGGAGAACGACATCGCCGATTACCTGTCAAAGCGCGCTGCCCTCAAGTTACCTGTGGAACCAGGTACCTTTGTGCTTCAGCTTTCTCAGCCATCCGTTGATCCATCAACGGAGCAGAACAAGAGGAGGAAATCAGGGCCCGGCAAGTACTTTCCCGCCAAGCTCCCCGGAGCCATCGGCAAGGATGTTGCCGGAGACACTGAGCCCATCACTGGACGGCTAGCTCCGGCGGAGCGTCAAGCTCTTGCCGTCGAGACAGCCGCTCCTATAGCGGAGAAAATGCCTTTAGTCCTCGCCGTCGAGCCCCAGGCTCCAGCTTGGGCACAGCATACCGTCTGATTCCTCCAAACTGGGGAACTTCCTGAGGAGCAGGAAGAAGTGGAGAAAGTAGCCCGTCGGTCTGCTATGTACCAGTTCGTCGATGACGTCCTGTACAGAAAGAGACCGAACGGTGTGAAATTGAAGTGTATCCCTCGAGAGGAAGGACTGGGGCTGTTGGCAGAGATACATGGAGGCATGTGTGGATCCCACATAGGGTCAAGAGCCCTTACCGGCAAGGCATTTCGGCAAGGCTTCTTCTGGCCCACTGCCCTCCAGGATTCGACGACACTGGTCACCAGGTGTGAAGCGTGTCAGTTCCATTGAAAGAAACTTCATCAACCAGCTCAAGCCCTTCAAACCATTCCGCTCTCCTGGCCCTTCTCGGTCTGGGGGCTCGACATACTGGTCCCTTTCCCCCGCGCCGTCGGGGGCTTTGAGTACTTGTACGTCGCAATCGACAAGTTCACAAAGTGGCGAGAGGTGGAGGCAGTGAGGAAGGTCACAGCTCAGTCAGCCGTCAAGTTCTTCGAGGGACTAGTGTGCCGTTTTGGTGTACCCAATAGGGTCATCACCAACAACGGCACACAGTTCACAAGCCGCACCGTCATGTAATATATCCAAGACCTCGGCAACAAAGTCTGTTTCGCTTCCGTTGCTCACCCACGAAGCAATGGTCAAGCTGAGAGGGCAAACGCTGAAGTACTGCGAGGCTTAAGGACAAAGACCTTAGACAGGCTGCACAAGAGCGGAAGGCGCTGGATTGATGAATTGCCGACGGTTCTTTGGTCGATCAGAACGACGCCAAATCGAGCCACCGTCCAGACACCCTTTGCCCTAGTATACGGGGCAGAGGCAGTTCTCCCCATTGAACTCATATACGGGTCACCTCGAGTGCTCGCTTATGATGAGCTTGAGCAAGAGCAACTGCGGCAAGATGGCGCAACGCTCCTTGAGGAAGATCGTCTTCGGGCGGCTGTGAGAGCAGCACGCTACCAGCAAGCCTTGCGCTGCTACCATAGCCGCAAAATCCGTGCCCGAAGCTTTGAGGAAGGCGACCTTGTTCTTCGATGCGTTCAATCGGCCAATAATACAAACAAGTTGACGCCAAAGTGGGAAGGCCCTTATCGGGTAATGCGAGTCACCAAGCCTGGCGCAGTCCGCCTGGACACCGAAAATGCCATTCCGGTGAGCAATTCCTGGAATATTGAGCATCTTCGCAAGTTTTACCCATAAGGCGCGGCTTACCGGGCCCCCCCGGCAAGCCACCTTTTGTACAAGCCTTGCCGGCAAGGCATGTAACCCTTTGTACAAAGCCAGGCGCAGACCCTGAGCATAAATAAATGAAGCACTGGTGCCCTAAGTTATAGCATGCATGATGAGTTGAGTCTCGTCCTTGGTTAGGGTTGATAGTGCTTAGCGGCGGCTAACCCCTAGCTTAGAGGTCGAGTCTGCATCCCTTTGTCTTCCTTTTATCATCTTTGGTTCACAGGACACATATATCCTTGCCGAAACCACTTGGGGAGAAGAAAAAGGAACATACCAGCATCGAGGCCCCGGCAAGCCAGTGTTACCGGGGGCTGCAAGAGCAAAGATTCACCCACGGCGAACCGAGGTTGCCGGGGGCTGCAGCTTCAGATAAGTTCTTTATCCCCTGGCATGTATTCCATTGTGGACTGAGGTGTGTGAAACCTCGTTTCTTTCCTTAAAGCTACCGTGCTCCCATAACTTTAGGCCCTAGGGCTCGTTCCTGGGGCCAAGTTTGGTCATAGTCGCGGCGGCGAAAGGATGAACCAAGGAGCCTAAACCCACTTCATCCCTACCTCCGCCAAAGGCGTGAGGAAGGTCGAGCGGAGTGGGGAGACGGCAAGGCCTGTTGCCGGGCGAGAAAATGTTTATCTTAGAGATATCATGGATTTGTTCCCTGTTGTGGGTTCTACCTGCGAACAAATGACCCGGCAAACATTCCTTTTTCATTAAAAAACATTCCACTCAGGTACAGTCCATAGGGAACGAAAAACATGAACAAGGAGATTACAAGTTTTAAATTTAACAAATGCCCGAAGGCTTACAAACTAAAAAGAGATAAGATGCCTGCAATGCCTTTCTTGTCCCTCTCCTCAGGAGGTAGGTCAAGGAGGCGAGAAGGGCAAAAGGAGCGCCTAGGCGAGCTACGGGTGGCAGAAGACACCAGGAGGACATCTCGGTGGCCGCCCAAAGGCTGGATGGTGATGGCGGCGCCGGAAGCAGAGCTCGAAGACGAGGCGGCATGACGTCAGTACGCGTCGAAGGCGTCGGTGCCCGCGTACTCCAACATGACGACCTTGCCGCCCGCCCTCTTCCTCTTCCTCTTCTGCGGCCTCCCTACGCCAGCCGCCAAGGGGACGACCCGGAGAAGTTCAAGGAGCCGGGGACACGGATGATGGGGTCACCGGTGCCACCGGGAGCGGCGCCCGCCACCTAGTTGGACCCGTCATCCTGCCGCCTACCGCCCTCGTCGTCGCTGCCGCTGTCCTCCTCATCACCCTCGCCCGAGGAGGAGTCTTCGTCATCAGAGGAGCTCTCCACGCAGCACCTGGCACGAGTCCCGAAGTGCCCGAAGACCTTGACGGAGAGAAGACCATCCTCCATCAACTTGAAGTGGAGGGTGAGCCCATCCATCAGGCTGTGGATACGAGCAAACGTCTTCCATCCTTGACAAAGATACATCACATGAGGAGCAGGGAAGTCGACGCGGACCCGCGTGCCACTGATCCCACAGCCCCTCATGTGCAGCCGCAATAACTCCGGCGGATCCAGCTCCATCTCCCGTGCAAATGGAGTCGGGAGATGAAGGAGACGGCGCGGCGGCCGCCGCAACCTGACAAAGAACTCGCAAGGGTCATCCCCAACATGGCCCTCCACTGGAGGAGGAGCTACTGGCGGGGGCGAGGCCGGCGTGCCCCCCCGTCCTCCTCCTCCCCGGGCGCCCCGGCCTCGCCCCCTCCCCCTTCCCCTCGCGGCCGGTTCTGCCACCGCAGGTGCGGCAGAAGGAGGGACGTGTTGTCGAGCGGCGATCCTCGCCGCCATCGTTGAAGGGCCGGGTTTTCCTCTCTCCATGACGAACGGAAGAGGGGAGCAGAAGCTGAAGGAGGAAGAAGATGGAAGAGTGCGAGACGCCGTCCCTCCCCCCGCTCTTTATAAAGGAATGGGGTTGGGGCTCGACCGCCCCGCTCGGCCAATCACGGCGCGGGAGGCGCAGGGAGCCAGGACCGACCCGTCGCCCCAACCAGCAACGGCCCGGTTTCCCGCCTCCACCATCTGCCACCCCAAGCGCATGGGAGGCACGTGGCAGATGTGCAGAACCGAGGGGACGGGTGAGGCGACCTCTGATACGTCCAAAACGTATCTATAATTTCTGCTTGCTCCATGCTTCTTTTCTGTGATATTGCTATGATATTGATGCACTTCCATGCACTTTTGATCATATTTGGACTAACCTATTAACTCAGTGCACCACAGTGCCAGTTCCTGTTTTCTGCTGTTTTTCTATTTCAGGTTTCCCCCATATTAAAAGTGCTCCAAAAATTCCAGGAAAAATATAGGAAAAATCAGCATACAGGAAGCTTCGCGAAGAACCAAAGATGGGCCAGAGGGGAGCCAGGGGAGGCCCAGGCGGCCACCTGGCGCGGCCCCACCCCTGGCCGCGCCAGGGGGGCGCCTGGGGCCCCTGCTCCGCCTCTGGCTGCCCCCCTTCGCATATATATCCCTCTCGTCCCGAAACCCTCGAGGACAGAACCCTTTTTCGCGATCTCGCCTCTGTTCTGCCGCCGCAGCGCTTCCAAGATCGGGAGCATCAGGAGAACTCTTCCTGGCACCCTGCCGGAGGGGAGAACCACCACCGGGAGCTTCTCCACCACCATGGACGCTTCCCGGATGAGTCATGAGTAGTCCACCTTGGACCATGGGTCCATGATCAGTAGCTATGTGATGTTCTCCTCCCCTCTTTGCTCTTCATGGTTTAGACCTCGTGAGCTGCCCTACATGATCGAGGCACATATGTAATCTTTCTGCTGTTGCTTTGCTGAGTTTGCTGGGATTTGATGGATTATGAGACTATGTTCAGATTGTGTTTGAGTAATATATTTGATTCACCTCTTTTATATCTTTGTTCTTGAGTAATTCTTGCATGTTCTCCGTTGCTGTTTATTGCTTTGGCCAAGTAGTAGGTACTAACTCCAAGAGGGAGCGTTATGCTTGATTGTGGGTTCATGCCCCCTGATGACTAGCTTGAGTGACAGAAACATGAGTCTAGGGGATGTGCTGTTGCCACAAGGGAGAAAACAACGGTGCTTGTACTTGCGGGTGCAAGGATTGTTTACTTTACACAAAGTTCTTTTAATGCAGTTGTCTGTTGCTTTGAGTTTACACTTTGGATGGGATTCGCAACTTAATACCAGCGAGATGTTCTGGATAGATATCTCAAGGTGGATGATTAGTAGTAGATGCAGATGGATTTCAGTCTACTTGCCTTGGCGTACCGCCCATGCTTTTGAGCCTCTACCTTTCTTTGCAGCATAGTTAGCATTGGTTTGCGCACATAATCCTGTCAATTGCCCAGCTGTAATTTGTTTACCTCGCTTTGCTGTTTTATCGTCTTTTGGGAGAGAGACATCACTAGTGAACATCATGGGACCCCGGTCCATATTACCACCGCTGATCACACCTTCTATTTACTTCATGTTTTTATTTCCTAGTTGCAGTCATAGCTATCATTATTATCTCTTGTGTTTGATCCTTTGTAAACAACAAGGCCGGAGGGATTGACAACCTCTCTGTACTCGTTGGGAGCAAAGTTATCTGTATCTGTGTGCAGGTCCCGTCAACCGCTAAGTTTCTGGCGCCGTTGACACCGACTTGTCGACCCTCGGAGTCTCACGGGATTCGATCCTTGGTATCTTTGCCAAGGGAAATTTGCCGCTACGCTACATCTCAACCTTCCACTTGGGGTAACCAACGAGGGGCGAGAAGCCATCAACCTCTCCCCACCCCGTGATCGTGGGGAGTGGATTCCTTGAGGACCGTGCCTCGGCCCCATTCAGTAAATGGGCCACGCCTCCATGCCTCCCCCCGTTTATGGGGAAGGCGCGAAGCCGCCTCTTTACTGCGATATGACGCATGCTTGCGGAAACCGCCCCGCGCATGCCACCCAGGTCACGCACGCCCCTCCACCCTGCGCCATGCGCGCGGGCCGTGGGAGGCGCAACGCGTGGAAAATCTTACCACGGTGAAAACCGTCCCGCCTGCCCGCGCACCGTTCTAGGCCTAGCCCAACAACGCGTCGCGCTTATGTGTGGCCCAGGCCCGGGGGCTCCTGTCGGTGTACAAAAAGAGGGGTACACTTTTTGTACCCCTATGACTGTGCACGGGCAGTCTGAGCCATGGGCACCACCACACCAAGCATGGCAAGGGAGGTGAGCCAGGGTAAGACCGAAGCTCGATGGAACTGGAGCAACACCAAGAACAAGGCCACAAAGAGCAAAGGGACGAAGCGGCTTCCCCCGGCAAGATCCTTGCCGGGAGCCAGTTTCAGCAGCCCCGGCAAGATCCTTGCCGGGGCCGGCTCTAGCAGCCGCGGCAAGACCCTTGCCGCGGCAGCTCGCCCCACGCCTACGGAGCGGATCACCCTTGAGTCCACTGCCCCCATGGGGCAAGGATTCGGGAGATATCCCCGTAGTGGCATGCAGATTTTTGTGAAGACATTCAAGATCAGATACACACACTAAGAAGACGACGACCCTTGGCGGGATCCCAGCCAAGGAGGACCACAAGACCCCCGCCAAGCACCTTGCCGGGGATGACAGCAGGCGCCGCGGCAAGACCCTTGCCGGGGCCCCGGCAAGGCCCTTGCCGAGGACATCCGCAGGGCCACCATCGGGCCCACGCCAACTAAGCTTCCACCTCCCTATGCAGCTGCCGACCCAACCAGCTGGGCAGGCACCTACATGGTGACATGCAGATCTTCGTGGAGACCCACCGTTGCGCCACCTCAGCTGCCTGCCTGCCTACATGGCATCTCAGGCATCGCTGGCGGCGTGTCGACACAAGAAGGAGCGGCGACGGACAAGATGGATGTCTCCCTCGTCCCCGATAAAGCAAGGACACCAAAGCAAGACACATTAAATGTGCCTTTTCATGTAATGCGAGGGATAACCTCGCATCACTGTACCCTTTCCACCTCCTGTGTGCCATTGTGGCGACCCCTTTCCCTATAAAAGGAGGCCCGAGGCTACCAGGAGGAGGATTCGGCTTTTTAGAACTCCTCACGATTCGGCTTTTTGGAGCTCCTCACGCCCCATAGCTAGCTGAAGAACACAAACATATAATCCACCAAAACAGGAGTAGGGTTTTACGCATCTTTGCGGCCCGAACCTGGGTAAACGAACCGTGTGCTAACTGTTGGATCCGCTCTTCTCTCAACCCCGCGCTCCGCAACCATAGTAGGGATTCTTGTGATCCCATAGGTGTCGATCCAATACCCCGACAATCTATTCAAGAGTCTATAGTAAAATAACACAAAGCTATTATTTCTGTTCAATCTAGAGTTTGTACTAGAATAACACCTTAAGATACAAATCAACCAAAACCCTAATGTCACCTAGATACTCCATTGTCACCTCAAGTATCTGTGGGCATGATTATACGATATGCATCACACAATCTCTGATTCATCTATTCAACCAACACAAATAACTTCAAAGAGTGCCCCAAAGTTTCTACGGGAGAGTCAAGACGAAAACGTGTGCCAACCCCTATGCATAAATTCCCAAGGTCACGGAACCCGCAAGTTTATCACCAAAACATACATCAAGTGAATCAATAGAATACCCCATTGTCACCATGGGTATCCCACGCAAGACATATCTCAAATCCTTAAAGACTCAATCCGATAAGATAACTTCAAAGGGAAAACTCAATCCATTACAAGAGAGTAGAGGGGTAGAAGCATCATAAGATCCAACTATAATAGCAAAGCTTGTGATACATCAAGATCATGCCATCTCAAGAACACAAGAGAGAGAGAGAGAGAGATCAAACACATAGCTACTGGTACATACCCTCAGCCTCGAGGGTGAACTACTCCCCCCTCGTCATGGAGAGCGCCGGGATGATGAAGATGGCCACCGGAGAGGGATCCCCCCCTCCGACAGGGTGCCAAAACGGGTCTAGATTGGTTTTCGGTGGCAACAAAGGCTTTCGGCGGTGGAACTCCCGATCTAGGTTTTTTTCCGGAGGTTTCAGTATTTATAGGAATTTTTGGTGTAGGTCTCACGTCAGGGGGGGTCTCCGGACAGTCCACGAGATAGGGGGCGCCACCAGTGGGGGTGGGCGTGCCCCCCACCCTCGTGGGCAGCCCGTGACTCTCTTGGCCCAACTCTTTTACTCCCGGGGCTTCTTTTGGTCCATAAAAAATCATCAAAAATTGGCACGTCAATTGGACTCCGTTTGATATTCCTTTTCTATAAGACTCAAAAACAAGGAAAAAACAGAAACTGGCACTGGGCTCTGGGTTAATAGGTTAGTCCCAAAAATCATATAAAAGTGTATATAAAAGCCCATAAAACATCATAGAAGTATAATATAATAGCATGGAATAATAAAAAATTATAGATACGTTGGAGACGTATCAGCATCCCTAAGCTTAATTCCTGCTCGTCCTCGAGTAGGTAAATGGTAAAAACAGAATTTTTGATGTGGAATGCTACCTAACATAGTTCTCAATGTAATTCTCTTTATTGTGGCATGGATGTTCAGATCCGAAAGATTCAAGACAAAAGTCTATATTGACATAAGAATAATAATACTTCAAGCATACTAACAAAGCAATCATGTCTTCTCAAAATAACATGGCCAAAGAAAGTTATCCCTACAAAATCATATAGTTTGGCTACGCTCCCTCTTCATCACATAAAATATTCATATCATGCATAACCCCGGTTTCAGCCAAGCAATTGTTTCATACTCTTTTTTCAAACCTTTCAACTTTCACGCAATACATGAGCGTGAGCCATGGATATAGCACTATAGGTGGAGTGGTGGTTGTGGAGAAGGCAAAAATGAGGAAGATAGTTTCACATCAACTAGGCGTATCAATGGGCTATGGAGATGCCCATCAATAGATATCAATGTGAGTGAGTAGGGATTGCCATGCAACAGATGCACTAGAGCTATAAGTGTATGAAAGCTCATCAAAAGAAACTAAGTGGGTGTGCATCCAACTTGCTTGCTCATGAATACCTAGGGCATTTGAGGAAGCCCATCGTTGGAATATACTAGCCAAGTTCTATAATGAAAATTCCCACTAGTATATGAAGGTGACAAAACAATAGGCTCTATCATGAAGATCATGGTGCTACTTTGAAGCACAAGTGTGGAAAAGGATAGTAGCATTGTCCCGTCTCTCTTTTCTCTCATTTTTATGGAGGGGCTTTCCTCTTCTTCTTTTAGCCCCTCTCTAGTTTTTGGGCCATCTCTTTTTTGGCCTTTATCCTTTTTTGTTTCCTCACACGGGACAATGCTCTAATAATGAAGTTCATCACACTTTTATTTACTTACAACTCAAAGCTAGAGCAAAATATGACTCTATGTGAATGCCTCCGGCGGTGTACCGGGATGTACAATGAATCAAGAGTGACATGTATGAGAAATTATGCATGGTAGCTTTGCCACAAATATGATGTCAACTACATGATCATGCATGGCAATATGACAATATGAAGCGTGTCATATGAACGGAACGATGGAAAGTTGCATGGCAATATATCTCGGAATGGTTATGGAAATGCCATGATAGGTAGGTATGGTGGTTGTTTTTAGGAAGGTATATGGTGGGTGTATGGTACCGGCGAAAGTTGCGCGGTACAAGAGAGGCTAGCAATGGTGGAAGGGTGAGAGTGCGTATAATCCATGTACTCAACATTAGTCATAAAGAACTCATATACTTATTGCAAAATTCAAAGAGTCATCAAAACAAAGTATTCAACGCATGCTCCTAGGGGAAGGGTTGGTAGGAGTTAACCATCGCGCGATCCCGACCTCCACACAAAGGATGACACTCAATAAATACCTCATGCTCTAACTTCGTCACATAGCGGTTCACCATACGTGCATGCTACATGAATCACAAACTTTAACACAAGTATTTCTCAAATTCATAATTACTCCACTAGCATGACTCTAATATCACCATCCTCATATCTCAAAATAATCATCAAGTATCAAACTTCTCATCATATTCAATGCAGTTTATATGAAAGTTTTTACTATACCCAACTTGGATGCATATCTTATTATGACTAGTTTTATAACCAAAGCCAATTACCATGCTGTTATAAAAGACTCTCAAAATAATATAAGTGAAGCATGAGAGTTCATCTATTTCTTCAAAATAAAACCACCGTCGTTCTCTAAAAGATATAAGTGAAGCACTAGAGCAAAAGACAAACTACTCCAAACGATATAAGTGAAGATCAATGAGTAGTTGAATAATTATGTAACTATGTGAAAACTCACTAGCATTTCAGAATTTCAGATCTTGGGATATTATTCAAACATCAAGCAAAACAAAATAAAACAAAATGACGCTCCAAGCAAAACACATATCATGTGGTGAATAAAAATATAGTCTCAAGTAAAGTTACCGATAGACGAAGACGAAGGAGGGGATGCCTTCCCGGGGCATCCCCAAGCTTAGGCTCTTGGTTGTCCTTGAATATTACCTTGGGGTGCCTTGGGCATCCCCAAGCTTAGGCTCTTTCCACTCCTTATTCCATAGTACATCGAATCTTTACCCAAAACTTGAAAACTTCACAACACAAAACTCAACTGAAAATTCGTAAGCTCCGTTAGTATAAGAAAATAAAACCACCACTTAGGTACTATTATGAAATCCTAAATTAATATTGGTGTAATATCTACTGTATTCCAACTTCTCTATGGTTCATACCCTCCGATACTACTCATAGATTCATCAAAATAAGCAAACAGCACACGGAAAACAGAATCTGTCAAAAACAGAACAGACTATAGCAATCTGTAACTTTCGAATACTTATGTAACTCTAAAAATTCTGAAATATATTTGTAAACCTGAGGAATTTGTCTATTAATCATCTGCAAAAAGAATCAACTAAAAAGCACTCTCCAGTAAAAAAAAATGGTAGCCAAACTCGTGAGCGCTAAAGTTTCTGTTTTTTACAGCATGATCATATAAACTTCACACAAGTCTTCCCAAAGGTTCTACTTGGCACAAACACTAATTAAAACACAAAACCACATCTAAACAGAAGCTAGATGCAATATTTATTCCTAAACAGAAGCAAAAACAAAGAAAATAAAATTGGGTTGCCTCCCAACAAGCGCTATCGTTTAACGCCCCTACCTAGGCACGATGATTTCAATGATGCTCACATAAAAGAAAAGAATTGAAGCATAAAGAGAGCATTATGAAGAATATGACTAGCACATTTAAGTCTAACCCACTTCCTATGCATAGGGATTTTGTGAGCAAACAACTTGTGGAACAATAATCAACTAGCATAGGAAGGCAAAACAAGCATAACTTCAAGATTTTAAGCACATAGAGAGGAAACTTGATATTATTGCAATTCCCACAAGCATATGATCCTCTCTCATAATAATTTTCAGTAGAATCATGAATGAATTCAACAATATAACTATCACATAAATCATTCTTTTCATGATCTACAAGCATAGAAAATTTACTACTCTCCACATAAGCAAAATTCTTCTTATGAATAATAGTGGGAGCAAACCCAACAAAATAATTATCATGTGAAGCATAATCCAATTGAAAACTAAAATCATGATGACAAGTTTCATGATTATCATTATTCTTAATAGCATACAAGTCATCACAATAATCATCAAAGATAGCAACTTTCTTCTCATAATCAATTGGAACCTCTTCCGAAATAGTGGATACATCACTAAATAAAGTCATGACCTCTCCAAATCCACTTTAATTAGTATAATCATCATAAATAGGAGGCATGATTTCATCATAATAAATATTATCATCAAGACTTGGGGGACTAAAAATATCATCTTCATCAAACATAGCTTCCCCGTATCATTAGCATCATGGGTATTCAAAGAATTCATACTAACAACATTGCAATCATGCTCATCATGCACATATTTTATGCCAAGCATTCTATGTAATTCTTCTTCTAGTACTTGAGCACAATTTTCCTTTCCATCATTTTCATGAAAGATATTAAAAAGATGAAGCATATGAGGTAACCTTAATTCCATTTTTTTGTAGTTTTCTTTTAATAACTAAACTAGTGATAAAACAAGAAACTAAAAGATTCGATTGCAAGATCTAAAGATATACCTTCGAGCATTAACCTCCCTAGCAACGGCGCCAGAAAAGAGCTTGATGTCTACTACACAACCTTCGTCTTGTAGGCGTTGTTGGGCCTCCAAGTGCAGAGGTTTGTAGGACAGTAGCAAATTTCCCTCAAGTGGATGACCTAAGGTTTATCAATCCGTGGGAGGCGTAGGATGAAGATGGTGTCTCACAAACAACCCCGCAACCAAATAACAAAGAGTCTCTTGTGTCCCCAACGCCTCCAATACAATGATAAATTGTATAGGTGCACTAGTTCGGCGAAGAGATGGTGATACAAGTGCAATATGGATGGTAGATATATTTTTAGTAATACGAAAATATAAAAACAACAAGGTAACTAAAGATAAAAGTGAGCACAAACGGTATGGCAATGCGTTGAAACAAGGCCTAGGGTTCATACTTTCACTAGTGGAAGTTCTCTCAACAAGGATAACATAATTGGATCATATTACTAGCCCTCAACATGCAACAAAGAGTCACTCCAAAGTCACTAATAGCGAAGAACAAACGAAGAGATTATGGTAGGGTACAAAACCACCTCAAAGTTATCCTTTCTGATCGATCTATTCAAGAGTCCATAGTAAAATAACACGAAGCTATTATTTCCATTCAATATATCATAGAGTTCGTACTAGAGTAACACCTTAAGATACAAATCAACCAAAACCCTAATGTCACCTAGATACTCCATTGTCACCTCAAGTATCCGTGAGCATGATTATACGATATGCAACACACAATCTCTGATTCATCTATTCAACCAACACAAATAACTTCAAAGAGTGCCCCAAAGTTTCTACGGGAGAGTCAAGACGAAAACGTGTGCCAACCCCTATGCATAAATTCCCAAGGTCACGGAACCCGCAAGTTGATCGCCAAAACATACATCAAGTGAATCAATAGAATACCCCATTGTCACCATGGGTATCCCACGCAAGACATATCTCAAATCCTTAAAGACTCAATCCGATAAGATAACTTCAAAGGGAGAACTCAATCCATTACAAGAGAGTAGAGGGGGAGAAGCATCATAAGATCCAACTATAATAGCAAAGCTTGCGATACATCAAAATCGTGCCATCTCAAGAACACGAGAGAGAGAGATCAAACACATAGCTACTGGTACATACCCTCAGCCCCGAGGGTGAACTACTCCCCCCTCGTCATGGAGAGCGCCGGGATGATGAAGATGGCCACCGGAGAGGGATTCCCCCGCTCCGGTAGGGTGCCAGAATGGGTCTAGATTGGTTTTCGGTGGCAACAGAGGCTTTCGGCGGTGGAACTCCCGATCTAGGTTATTTTCCGGAGGTTTCTGTATTTATAGGAATTTTTGGCGTAGGTCTCACGTCAGGGGGGCTCCGGGCTGTCCACGAGATAGGGGGCGCCACCAGTGGGGGTGGGCCCGCCCCCCACCCTCGTGGGCAGTCCGTGACTCTCCTGGCCTAACTCTATTACTCCGGGGGCTTCTTTTGGTCCATAAAAAATCATCAAAAATTGGCACGTCAATTGGACTCCGTTTGATATTCATTTTCTGTAAAACTCAGAAACAAGGAAAAACAGAAACTGGCACTGGGCTCTGGGTTAATAGGTTAGTTCCAAAAATCATATAAAAGTGTATATAAAAGCCCATAAAACATCCTAGAAGGATAATATAATAGCATGGAACAATAAAAAATTATAGATACGTTGGAGACGTATCAACGCTTAAGAGGACTTTCACAAAGCCTGTTTTGCAAGGTGTGAAGTTGAGTAAGACTCAATGCCCAGCGACTACAAAGGATAGAGAAAAGATGAGTGTCATCCCCTATGATTCACCCATAGACTCTATCATGTATGCAATGCTGTGCACAAGACCAGATGTCAGCCTTGCCATAAGTATGGCGGGAAGGTTTCAGAGTAATCCTGGAATGGAGCACTGGACTACGGTCAAGAATATCCTTAAGTACTTGAAAAGGACTAAGGCAATGTTTCTCGTTTATGGAGGTGATCAAGAGCTCGTCCTAAAGGATTATGTTGATGCAAGCTTTGACACTGATCCAGATGACTCTAAGTCTCAAACCAGATATGTATATATTCTTAATGGGGGAGCGGTAAGCTGGTGTAGTTCCAAGCAAAGCGTGGTAGCTGATTCTACATGCGAAGCGGAGTACATAGCTGCCTTAGAGGCAGCGAAGGAAGCTGTCTGGATGAAGCAGTTCATGATATATCTTGGAGTTGTGCCTAGTGCACTGGACCCAATGACTCTGTTCCGTGACAACACTGGTGCCATTACTCTAGCCAAGGAACCAAGGTTTCACAAGAGGACCAGACACATAAAGCGATGCTTCATTTCCATCTGCGATTCGATCAAGGAGGAGGACACAAACATTTGCAAAGTACACACAGATCTGAATGTTGCAGATCCGTTGACTAAAGCTCTTCCACGAGCAAAACATGATCAACACCAGGACTGCATGGGTGTTAGATTAATTACCATGTAATACTAGATTATTGACTCTAGTGCAAGTGGGAGACTGTTGGAAATATGCCCTAGAGGCAATAATAAATTGGTTACTATCATATTTCTTTGTTCATGATAATCATTTATTATCCATGCTAGAATTGTATTGACCGGAAATTCAAATACATATGTGGATGCATAGACAACAATATGTCCCTAGTCAGCCTCTACCAGACTAGCTCGTTGATCAAAGATGGCTATGGTTTCCTAGCCATTGACATGAGTTGTCATTTGATAACGACGTCACATCATTAGGAGAATGATGTGATGGATGAGACCCAAACTATGAATGTAACATATGATCGTGTCAAGTTTATTGCTATCGTTTTCTGCATGTCAAGTATATGTTCCTATGACCATGAGATCATGCAACTCACCGACACCGGAGGAGTAACTTATGTGTACCAAATGTCGCAACGTAACTCGGTGACTATAAAGGTGCTCTACAGGTATCTCCGAGGGTGTCTGTTGAATTGTCATGGATCAAGACTGGGATATGTCACTCCGTGTGACGGAGAGGTATCTCAGGGCCCACTCAGTAATACAACATTACAAGAAAGCTTGCAAGCAATGTGACTAATGAGTTGGCCACGGGATCTTGTATTACAGAACGAGTAAAGAGACTTGCCGGTAACGAGATTGAACTAGTTATGGAGATACCGATGATCGAATCTCGGGCAAGTAACATACCGATAGACAAAGGGAACTACATACGGGTTTATCTGAATCCTTGACATCGAGGTTCAATTGATGAGATCTTCGTAGAATATGTGGGAACCAATATGGGCATCCAGGTCCCGCTATTGGTTATTGACCGTAGAGGTGTCTCGGTCAAGTCTGCATAGTTCTGGAACCCGCAGGGTCTACACACTTAACGTTTGGTGACGATATTAGTATAGTTGAGTCATTATGGTGGTTACCGAAGGTTGTTCGGAGTCCCGGATGAGATCCTGGACGTGACGAGGAAATCCGGAATAGTCTGGAGGTGAAGATCGATATATTGGACGAAGGGTATTGGAGCCCGGAAGTGTTCCGGGGGTACCGGGTGATGGCCAGCATGACCGAAAGAGGTTTCGGGGGCCCCGACAAGTGTTGGGCGGCCTCATGGGCCAAGGGGAGGGGGAAAACCAGCCCACTAAGGGGTTGTGCGTGTGACGCCCGAAGACCGACGTCCCAGAAGATTCCAGAAGATTCCAGATGTTCCGGGTCCTCCCGTGTGTTTCATTGTGCTTGTGTTATTTATTTTTGCATTGCATCATGTCATCATGCCATCATGTCTTTAATATTTGCATCTCAACTAAATAAATCGTGTGGACCTTCGGTCCATTTAAATCGAGGGAAGTGTGATTTCTCTTTAAAACATATCCTCCCAATATTTAGGGAGCTATATTATAAAATATTCCATTGTTTGGAATTAACCGCAACACACTTGCATATATTCCCCATGCCTTTTTAATTCCAGTTTCACCGTCAAAACCCTCCCTATATTTCTTTTCCCGTTTATCAAGGTTCCTCCAAAAATTCGAACATTTTTGGACTCTTCAAATACCCCCATTCATATTCAAAGCATTTGAATTTAATTCAAATGAGTTTGATTTTATCTCTTGCATTCTTGCCTCTCCTATTTTTCGTGGACCGTGGACATTTTTGCGAGTCCAGGAAAGATAGCCTCTTGCCCAAATTCCACCCTAGCCTCCTTTTTCTTTTCCCTCTTTCTTTTTTTCCTGTTAAAGCGATTTAATAGAAGAGGAGGAAAGGCCCAGTACTCCTCAGCCTTCTAGGCCAGCCGGCCCAATTCCCTCAGGCCCGACAGCCAGGCCAAACCTAGCCCGAGCCAGACCCCGTTTCCCCTCGATCGATCTCCTCCCAGTCCTCCCTCCCAGCGCCGCCGACCCCTCGACCCCGTGCCCGATTCCTCGCCCTCTGCTCCTCTCACGCACTCGATCCCCAGCCTCTTCGATCTCCCGAGCCTCCACCACAGCGCCTCCTCTCCAGCCCCGATCCCACCACGCCTAGCGCCCCGCGGGCCACCGCCGTCGCCCATTCCCTGCGGGAACCAGCCGACGCGCGAGCCAGGACGTAGTCGCCAAGGCCGAAGCCCGGCGCCCCCCGAGCCCTCCTCTTCAGCGCCGCGGCCAGCCACCTCGGTGCGCCTCGCCGTCCCTCCCCGCGAGCCGGCCAGGATCCGCCCCGACCTCCATCTCCCACCGCCAGGAGCTCCCTCGAGCCGGTCTTCCGCGCCTCTGGACCTCCTCCTCGCCATTGACGCCACCTGCCGCCGTGCTTCAAGGCTGCCAGCGCGAGCTCTGCTACTCCTCGCCAAGCGCCAGCGCTCAGGCCCCTCTTCGGCAACCTCTGCGCCTCCTTCTCGCTCGAGAGAGAGGAGCTCCCTCGTCCATCCGCCTCTGCTCCATCGATCCTCCTTCGCCCTGTCCCTTCGACCAGCCAGCGCCCCGTTCCTCTGTCGTCCCGCGCCGCCGGCCCTCAAGCCGTCGTCTTCACCGCGTCACCGGAGCCATGCTGCTGCAGCCGCTGCTTTGCCTTTTCTGCCTGCCGTTACGTGCCAGGTCTTTGGGGCGTCAAGTTCGGGGATACACCAAGTTCAACTACATGACCGTCTCCATTGTCCAAGTGTACGACTACACGATGAGGCGCCAAGTACCACTACACATGGCGATGCGACAAGTACCTCTTCGGAAACGAGAACAACTACTTCCACTACGTGCGAGTACAACTACCGTCGCCGAAGAACCGAGTACCCCTATCGTCGACGTGTACCACTACTTCCTCGATGATCGTGTACAACTACTTCCACTACCGCCACGTGAACGCCAAGTACCTCTACCGATGACGTGAACGGCTACATAACGAGTACCTCTACGGAACGACTACTTCCTCTACGACCCGTGTACCACTACTTCCACTACGATCTCGAACCGCCCCGAAATGAGTGTTTCGAAGGTATAACCCCGTGACGATGACCCGTGGACGAATGTTTGTGTTGTATGAAATGTTGCCTTTGTGTGCACCGTGCCCGTTCATCTTTTGTCATGCTCCTCGGTTGCCTCGTCGCCGACTCGTGGGAACCCGGTGACGGGATCACCCCACCTTTCATCTTGTTTCGCTTGCTCACGTCGATCCTTCTTTTGCACCGGTCTCTCATCGAGTTACCGGAAACGATATGTTGCGTGGCATCATTTTCGGATCGATGCCGTGGCACCCTTTCCTTCCACCACGATGACGTATTCTTCATATCTTCTTCATGTCAACTTTTAATAAACTTGCATAAAACTTGATCATGTCATCCGCATCATATTAACAACATTAAAAATGTGTGACTGTTGTTTGCTTATAATTACTAAACATGCTTATGGGGATTTTCCCGGAATTGTTGTTGTTATTTCCGGCCTCATTTAAAATGCCTAAATAGGTAGTTTGCTTTTGTTTCACCTCTTGCCATGTTAAAAACATTTAATCTTGTCTTGTAAATAAACGAGAGTTAACTAAATAAATAACACGTGGTGTTTCGTCAATATGCAACTCGTTGCATATTGAGCTCCACTTAACTTGTAGTTTTGTTTGTGCACATTGCCATGCCATGCATAATTAAACCGGACATGCATCATACTTGGATGTGCATCGTATGCCATGTTTAAGCTTGTGTGTTTACCGTGTTGGTTGCTTCTTTCCGGTTGCTTCTCTTGTTAGCTTTGGTTTTGTTCCGGAGTTGTGAGGATTCGCTCGACTATGTTGCTCCGTCTACTTCTTGGACCCGCTCTTCTCCCTTGTGGAATCCCAGGCAAGATGATCATACCCTTGGATACCTTTACTACCATTGCCATGCTTAGTTGTCTCGATGCTATCGTTACATGTCACGCTACCCATCTTTTATGTCAGCCTCTCCTTGTTGCCATGAAACCTCTAACCTTTGACACCTTCCTAGCAAAACCACTGTTTGGCTATGTTACCCGCTTGCTCAGCCCCTCTTATAGCGTTGTTAGTTGCAGGTGAAGATGAAGTTCGTTCCAGGAGGGAACTTGTTGTTGGATATATCACAATATCTATTATTATATAATAACACACCTATATACTGGGCATGGGTGGAAGGCTTGGCCTTTTGCTCGGTGTTTTGTTCCACTCATGCCACCTTAGGCGCCGATAAACCGGCATTATGTTCCTTGATTTTTGCGTTCCTTACACGATGGGTGGATGGGGACCCCTTGATAGTTCGACTTTGAATAAAACTCCTCCAGCAAGGCCCAACATTGGTTTTAATTTGCTCATAATAACAACTTAATTAATTAATTAAATTTGCATAGGGAGTCGCGTCCCCGGGTTCTTAATTCTACATAGCAGGGGGGCCCAGTGCTGATGGTGTTGGTCCCGAATGAGCAGACTGCGGGGCCGCCTCGGGGAAACCCGAGGTATCTGGTATAACCTGTAGGATGTCTCATCCGGTTGTGGCCTGAGACGAGATATGCGCGGCTACTATCAGCGTGTCGGCACACCGGGAGGTCTTGCTGGACTTGTTTTACCATTGTCGAAATGTCTTGTGCACCGGGATGCCGAGCCTGATCGGATTTCCCTAAGATAAGGAGTGATGATATTATATTTATCACTTCAGCTAATCATGAGAGCTTGTGATGGGCTAAGTTGGGACACCCCTGCAGGGTTATAATCTTTCGAAAGCCGTGCCCGCGGTTATGTGGCAGATTAGAATTTGTTAATGTCCGGTTGTAGAAAACTTGACAGAGGATCCGAAGTAAAACACACAACTGTGTGAGTAACCGTGACTGTCTCTTTTCACTTTGAGAAGAGAACACGGTGGGGTTATGTTTGACTCGTATGTAGT
The DNA here is from genome assembly GCA_902687465.1 of Secale cereale. Classification (NCBI taxonomy): domain Eukaryota; kingdom Viridiplantae; phylum Streptophyta; class Magnoliopsida; order Poales; family Poaceae; genus Secale; species Secale cereale. The sequence goes on along the minus strand of LR738712.1, from coordinate 194,402,373 downwards.
TCAGGATCTTTAGCGATCACTTCTAGTTGTGACCGTTTGCATAGATGCTCATCTTATTCTTGTACTCGTAGGTTAGCCACCATATTATGCTTAGCCGCTGCTGCAACCTCACCACTTTGCCTCTTCCTACCCATAAAGCTTTGCTAGTCTTGATACCCATGGTTATGGGATTGCTGAGTCCTCGTGGCTCACAGTTACTACAACACCAGATGCAGGTTCAGCCGAGTTTGATGCAGGAGCTGGTTCAAGTACTTCTGGGAGCTCGATGAAGAGCGTGGCCGTATGCTTGTGACGTTTTCGACGATCAATAGTGGTTTCTACTAGGATTCAATCTAGACCTGTGGCGTTATGTTTTGGTATCTTTCTTTTGGATCTTCACCCGTAGTCGGGTTGTGATGTTTTGAATGATGTTTTGCTTATGTAATGTATTGTTTGAAGTGGCGAGTGTAAGCCAACTATCTCCTTTTACAATTTAATCCCTCTTTTACATGAGTCGTGCAAAGATACCAAACTTGAGATCATTCCAGAATGGGCTTATACCTTTAAGTCGTGCCTCGACACGTAGGAGGTATAGTCCCATCCTGGGCATTATAAGTTGGTATTCAGAGCCTTCTCCGACCTAGAAGCCCCCACTGATTGATCGAATCGTTGACGGTTGAGTCTACGCACACACTTGAAATGTTTTGAGTCCTATATTTATATCGGAGAGTAGGATTTCTTTTGCTCCTCATCTCTTTTCACTCTGGTGAGGACTCCTGACGATTACTCTTATCTCTTCTACTCTCAAAAATTCATGAATTTATTTTTAGGATCACGCGAGTATTGTTTGGATTGTTTCGATGTCTTTGTGATGAGAATATTGTTCTCGATGCCTCCTGACATTAGGGGTTGTGGCAATGTCCCGGGGAGTTGAGATCCGAGGTGTTGTTGTCACAAATCCATCGCGGCAGTACTAGAATACTTAAGACGGCCGACATCGAAAACTCTCCTATGCGGTTAGTCGCAAGATAACCCCGACATCACCCAGTACTGGGGAGGTAGTTCGGGAGTATTGCCATAGCTTGTATAGTAGATGCGTTTCGAAGGTCCGAGGTAAACGGTTTCCGAGAAAGACTGGTTATGTGTTGAAGGATGGATACAGCTGGATGTAGGATTAGAGTTGAGTGCGCGGTGCTTCCCCTGTATCCCCAACACCTGATGGCATAATTGGAAACTTTCGGAAATTAATAGGTGGGTTCATCTAGTAGTTCTAGGCATTCTTCCAACGAGTGCATGATATGAAGTTCGGGGTTCTACATTGAGTGAAGTGGTTTTATGGGCTTGTTCCGATCGGGAGTTGCATCTTAAATGGTCCTTGGCTATGCTGATCCGGGGATTGCAAAACCCTTTTGTAACACGTTCCATGAGCTTTCAGCACGAATTTGTCGAACGAAGCTTCTATCTTGTATTTGTTCTATCTGCTCCTTGTTGCTCTTTATTTACCTTTTGTTCTTCCAAGTGGCTTCTCGACAAGTTGATGTACCTGCGGAATTCATTCGTTCAATTCTCTGTTCGGATAGATATGTTGCAACATAATCTTCTTCGTAAACATATCTATCCTTTGTTTTTGTTTTGATTCTGGTATTCGAGTTGCTTCGATGTTAAATGTTGATTCCATACCTTTCCTAATCGGTATTCTCATATTTATATGGGAGTGCTAGTCCTTCTTGATCATCAAGATTTTCATGTTAAATCCTTTTCAACCGGTGTGCCTTCTTTTCAGGTTATTCCATACGGACGTCGTTGAGAAATCTAACGATTTGTCTGTTTCATTCATCCCAAGTTGTCTTTGTTTCCCCGCCCTCCCACCCTTCTTCTTCTTGGAGCTAGGAATTCTCAAATGAAGTATCCATTTTATTGATGTGATGTTTCTTCATTCTTTTCCTTCAATGTTCTTATCCGGTGATTTATCGTGAAGATTCTCAAGAGCTTTAAGTTCATCATTCTTTTGTTCTCAAATTCTACCAGTGGATGTAATTCAAGATTTCGTTGTTGATCTTATCCTTTTCCTCTTTTCACAATGCTTTCTTATTCCGGTGCACCAATTAATCATTCTCCTCTTGCTATTCATATCCGGAGTGTTGAAGATTCATAATTCCATTCTTGTTTCGTTCAAGCTATTTTGAGGATTGTTATCTTATTCAAGCCATTACATTCAATCGGTGCAATATCTCTTAAGCAATCTTTTTCAACGGTGATTCTTTAGTGGGCCCTAACCCACAGGTCTTTTCCCAGGATCTTACCTGACTCTTCTAATTTTTCTGGAGTTATACTCAAATTCTTTTAAAGTGTGACGTAAGAATGATTTCCATCAGTCACATGCCTTCTCCAAGATCGCTTTCAAATTCTTTTCATCATTGGTTCAACCTTTTTAATTCTTCATTCCGGAGTGCTCAACAATTCTTCATGGCATTTCTCGTCTTCATTCTCAACATCTGAAGACCGGAGAAGAGTTTCTCTTAAATCTTGGCCCGTTCTCTTCAAGATTCGTGGTTCTAGCTTCATGCCATCCTCATTATTGTTCAGATTCTGAGGAATTCTTTCTAACCGTCCGAAGCATTTCATGAATTCTTTTGATTGTGATCCTCCGAAGGCCATCATTTCAGAATATTTCTTCGTTCTCAGTTTTCAACTTGTCCTCCAAATATTCTTCATTGATGCCTGTTCGTTCGTCTCCATATTTTTACGGTGGTTCTTTCAAGATTACCCTTCTGTTGTTATCGTATCAATTCATTTGTTCTTTTCAAATTCCTACCGCTGATTCGTTGATTACTTTCTCAAGCTTGTGCGAGATCTCTCTTAATCCTTTCCAACGAGAATAAGTAGTATGCCAAATCCGTTGCTGGTCATCAATTTAATTGGTGAAGGATATGCATAACATAAATCTTATTCTAGTTTCTTCCAAGAGGTTAATCCCTTCCTTCGGAGCTTGTTCAGAAGGAATATATCCTTGGTTCTAAGTTGTTCATCTTGTTTTCCGGAGCTCCAAGTTATTTCAATTATATCATTTCAAAGCTCCATCTAATTCATCGCAGGCCTTGAATCTTATTCTTTTCATCTTTCACTTCTCATGCTTTCATTACCGGAGTTCTCATGGTGGTTCATCATGTTTTAATTCATCCTCGAAGTCTTCATCAAGATTCTTGTTGGAGCTCAAGCATTCTTCATCATGCTTCCTATTGCAATTCTTTCTACCTTATCTTTTCAGATGGTGTTATGTCATTCTTGACAATTCCTTCATGTTTCATGATTCACGAGTTATAAAGAATGAGATAATTAAAACCATCATTTTCCTTGTTCAGGAGACCCTTCCAACCCCCATTTTTTATCTCTTGGATTCATCTTGGGTTATAATTCACCTAAAAGCTTTCCCTAAGGGTTGTTGCTAATTATGGTTCTTATAAATGACCCAAGTTCTTCATTATCATTCTGGCGAGATAAGTTTATCGTCTCCTTGTTCATCTCAATCCAATCAAATGTTTTTCGTCAGTGGCTGGTTGTCACCTCATAATTTTGAGATGTTTTCCATAAGCCCACATCAAGCTTATTCTTTTGTTGTTGATTATTCCCAACAACTCCGTTCAACCCTTCTTCGTAAGGATGCTCTTTCAAATTCAATTTTGAGAAAAGTTGTCATATTTTCACCGTTCATTTCTTTCATGGATTTTTATTCTATTCTTTCATTCCGGAGGCATTGTGATGTTGCTCTCTCCAAACCATCATATCATTTTTCGAGATCATGTTCTTTCCCTTGCTTATCATTTAACCGGAGTGTTGTATTCTTCATTCAAGTTCTCTCATCTTTTCATGTTTTGCCTCTCATTTTTACCGGAGTGCTATCTCAATCTTTCTTACTCCTTGTGCCATTCTTTTAATTGTTTCGAAGGCAATATGCTGTTGATTTCATCAAGTATCATTCCATCTCCTCAAACTCATGTTAATTTCTTCCATTTTTCAGTCGGAGTGCTGTCCAAATTCTGTCATTCTTATTCCTTGGCTATACCATTGCGGTTTCTTATTCTTCTGGTTCGTAAGCTCTTGTTTCATGTCTTTCAACCTTCCAGGTTCTCGTGGTGTTCCTTGTTCCTCATTTTACCGGAGTGTTTTCATCTTCCTTCATCTATGTTGTTTTGTTCTTTCAACTTGCTTAACCTCTCAAGGTTCGTGGTTTCACTCGTCTGTCAAAGAAGCAACTTTGTATTACCTCTTCCTCTTTCGTTTTTACCCGGTGCTATCTCTAGGATCTCGGGTCGAGATCCTCTGTTAGTGTGGGAGAGTTGTGACGCCCGAAGACCGACGTCCCAGAAGATTCCAGATGTTCCGGGTCCTCCCGTGTGTTTCATTGTGCTTGTGTTATTTATTTTTGCATTGCATCTTGTCATCATGCCATCATGTCTTTAATATTTGCATCTCAACTAAATAAATCGTGTGGACCTTCGGTCCATTTAAATCGAGGGAAGTGTGATTTCTCTTTAAAACATATCCTCCCAATATTTAGGGAGCTATATTATAAAATATTCCATTGTTTGGAATTAACCGCAACACACTTGCATATATTCCCCATGCATCTTTAATTCCAGTTTCACTGTCAAAACCCTCCTTATATTTCTTTTCCCGTTTATCGAGGTTCCTCCAAAAATTCAAACATTTTTGGACTCTTCAAATACCCCCATTCATATTCAAAGCATTTGAATTTAATTCAAATGAGTTCGATTTTATCTCTTGCATTCTTGCCTCTCCTATTTTTTGTGGACCGTGGACATTTTTGCGAGTCCAGGAAAAATAGCCTCTTGCCCAAATTCCACCCTAGCCTCCTTTTTCTTTTCCATCTTTTTTTCTTTCTGTTAAAGCGATTTAATAGAAGAGGAGGAAAGGCCCAGTACTCCTCAGCCTTCCAGGCCAGCCGGCCTAATTCCCTCAGGCCCGACAGCCAGGCCTAACCTAGCCCGAGCCAGACCCCGTTTCCCCTCGATCGATCTCCTCCCAGTCCTCCCTCCCAGCGCCGCCGACCCCTCGACCCCGTGCCCGATCCCTCGCCCTCTGCTCCTCTCACGCACTCGATCCCCAGCCTCTTCGATCTCCCGAGCCTCCACCGCAGCGCCTCCTCTCCAGCCCCGATCCCACCGCGCCTAGCGCCCCGCGGGCCACCGCCATCGCCCGTTCCCTGCGGGAACCAGCCGACGCGCCAGCCAGGCCGCAGTCGCCAAGGCCGAAGCCCGGCGCCCCCCGAGCCCTCCTCTTCAGCGCCGCGGCCAGCCACCTCGGTGCGCCTCGCCGTCCCTCCCCGCGAGCCGGCCAGGATCCGCCCCGACCTCCAGCTCCCGCCGCCAGGAGCTCCCTCGAGCCGGTCTTCCGCGCCTCCGGACCTCCTCCTCGCCATGGACGCCACCTGTCGCCGTGCTTCAAGGCCGCCAGCGCGAGCTCTGCTCCTTCTGGCTAAGCGCTAGCGCTCGGGCCCCTCTTCGGCAACCTCTGCGCCTCCTTCTCGCTCGAGGGAGAGGAGCTCCCTCGTCCAGCCGCCTCTGCTCCATCGATCCTCCTCTGCGCTGTCCCTTCGACCAGCCAGCGCCCCGTTCCTCTGCCGCCCCGCGCCGCTGGCCCTCAAGCCGTCGTCTTCACCGCGTCACCGGAGCCATGCTGCTGCAGCCGCTGCTTTGCCTTTTCTGCCTGCCGTTACATGCCAGGTCTTTGGGGCGTCAAGTTCGGGGATACACCAAGTTCAACTACATGACCGTCTCCGTTGTCCAAGTGTACGACTACACGATGAGGCGCCAAGTACCACTACACATGGCGATGCGACAAGTACCTCTTCGGAAACGAGAACAACTACTTCCACTACGTGCGAGTACAACTACCGTCGCCGAAGAACCGAGTACCCCTACCGTCGACGTGTACCACTACTTCCTCGATGACCGTGTACAACTACTTCCACTACCGCCACGTGAACGCCAAGTACCTCTACCAATGACGTGAACGGCTACATAACGAGTACCTCTACAGAACGACTACTTACTCTACGACCCGTGTACCACTACTTCCACTGCGATCTCGAACCGCCCCGAAACGAGTGTTTCGAAGGTATAACCCCGTGACGATGACCCGTGGACGAATGTTTGTGTTGTATGAAATGTTGCCCTTGTCTGCACCGTGCCCGTTCATCTTTTGTCATGCTCCTCGGTTGCCTCGTCGCCGACTCGTGGGAACCCGGTGACGGGATCACCCCACCTTTCATCTTGTTTCGCTTGCTCACGTTGATCCTTCTTTTGCATCGGTCTCTCATCGAGTTACCGGAACCGATATGTTGCGTGGCATCATTTTTGGATCGTTGCCGTGGCACCCTTTCCTTCCACCATGATGACATATTCTTCATATCTTCTTCATGTCAACTTTTAATAAACTTGCATAAAACTTGATCATGTCATCCGCATCATATTAACAACATTAAAAATGTGTGATTGTTGTTTGCTTATAATTACTAAACATGCTTATGGGGATTTTCCCGGAATTGTTGTTGTTATTTCTGGCCTCATTTAAAATGCCTAAATAGGTAGTTTGCTTTTGTTTCACCTCTTGCCATGTTAAAAACATTTAATCTTGTCTTGTAAATAAACGAGAGTCAACTAAATAAATAACACGTGGTGTTTCATCAATATGCAACTCGTTGCATATTGAGCTCCACTTAACTTGTAGTTTTGTTTGTGCACATTGCCATGCCATGCATAATTAAACCGGACATGCATCATACTTGGATGTGCATCGTATGCCATGTTTAAGCTTGTGTGTTTACCGTGTTGTTTGCTTCTTTCCGGTTGCTTCTCTTGTTAGCTTCGGTTTCGTTCCGGAGTTGTGAGGATTCGCTCGACTATGTTGCTCCGTCTACTTCTTGGACCCGTTCTTCTCCCTTGTGGAATCCCAGGCAAGATGATCATACCCTTGGATACCTTTACTACCATTGCCATGCTTAGTTGTCTCGATGCTATCGTTACATGTCGCGGTACCCATTTTTTATGTCAGCCTCTCCTTGTTGCCATGAAACCTCTAACCTTTGACACCTTCCTAGCAAAACCATTGTTTGGCTATGTTACCCGCTTGCTCAGCCCCTCTTATAGCGTTGTTAGTTGCAGGTGAATATGAAGTTCGTTCCAGGAGGGAACTTGTTGTTGGATATATCACAATATCTATTATTATATAATAACACACCTATATACTGGGCATGGGTGGAAGGCTTGGCCTTTTGCTCGGTGTTTTGTTCCACTCATGCCACCTTAGGCGCCGATAAACCGACATTATGTTCCTTGATTTTTGCGTTCCTTACACGATGGGTGGATGGGGACCCCTTGATAGTTCGACTTTGAATAAAACTCTTCCAGCAAGGCCCAACATTGGTTTTAATTTGCTCATAATAACAACTTAATTAATTAATTAAATTTGCATAGGGGGTCGCGTCCCCGGGTTCTTAATTCTACATAGCAGGGGGGGCCAGTGCTGATGGTGTTGGTCCCGAATGAGCAGACTGCGGGGCCGCCTCGGGGAAACCCAAGGTATCTGGTATAACCTGTAGAATGTCTCATCCAGTTGTGGCCTGAGACGAGATACGCGCGGCTACTATCAGGGTGTCGGCACACCGGGGAGGTCTTGCTGGACTTGTTTTACCATTGTCGAAATGTCTTGTGCACCGGGATGCCGAGCCTGATCGGATTTCCCTAAGATAAGGAGTGATGATATTATATTTATCACTTCAGCTAATCGTGAGAGCTTGTGATGGGCTAAGTTGGGACACCCCTGCAGGGTTATAATCTTTCGAAAGCCGTGCCCGCGGTTATGTGGCAGATTGGAATTTGTTAATGTCCAGTTGTAGAAAACTTGACAGAGGATCCGAAGTAAAACACACAACTGTGTGAGTAACCGTGACTATCTCTTTTCACTTTGAGAAGAGAACACGGTGGGGTTATGTTTGTCTCATATGTAGTTCAGGATCTTTAGCGATCACTTCTAGTTGCGACCGTTTGCGTAGATGCTCATCTTATTCTTGTACTTGTAGGTTAGCCACCATATTATGCTTCAGCCGCTGCTGCAACCTCACCACTTTGCCTCTTCCTACCCATAAAGCTTTGCTAGTCTTGATACCCATGGTTATGGGATTGCTGAGTCCTCGTGGCTCACAGTTACTACAACACCAGATGCAGGTTCAGCCGAGTTTGACGCAGGAGCTGGTTCAAGTACTTCTGGGAGCTCGATGAAGAGCGTGGCCGAATGCTTGTGACGTTTTCGACGATCAGTAGTGGTTTCTACTAGGATTCAATCTAGACCTGTGGCGTTATGTTTTGGTATCTTTCTTTTGGATCTTCATCCGTAGTCGGGTTGTGATGTTTTGAATGATGTTTTTCTTATGTAATGTATTGTGTGAAGTGGCGAGTGTAAGCCAACTATCTCCTTTTGCAATTTAATCCCTCTTTTACATGAGTCGTGCAAAGATACCAAACTTGAGATCATTCCAGAATGGGCTTATACCTTTAAGTCGTGCCTCGACACGTAGGAGGTATAGTCCCATCCTGGGCATTATAGTGCGCCCCCTCACCCCTTCCCAAATTGCCAGAGGAGGTGGGGGCGCCACCCCTAGGGTTCCCACCCCTTGGCTTGGGGGCCAAGTCTTCTAAGGGGCAAATCCAATCTAGGGTTTCCCCCTATGGCCGCCGCCCCCTTTGATGGGATCTAGGGCACCCCCTCCTCCTCCCTTCCTCCTATATATTGAGAAGTAGAGATAGGGCAGCCGCACCCTAGAGAACTCATCTCCACACCACGGTGCTGCTCCTTCTCTCTCTCGTAGCCTTCTTCCTCTCCGTAGCGCTTAGCGAAGCTCTGCTGAGATTTCTCCACCACCACCGCCACCACGTCGTCGTGCTGCTGGAGGACTCGAGCTACTACTTCACAATAGCTCGCTGGATCGAGGAGGTGAAGGCGTCATCAAGCCGTACGTGTGTTGAATGCGGAGGTGCCGTCCGTTCGGCACTAGATCGGAGTTCGCGGGACGGATCGTGATTGGATCGCGAAGACGTACCACTACATCAACCGCGTTCTTGAACGCTTCCTCTTAGCGATCTACAAGGGTATGTGGATCCAACTCTCCTCTCGTAGATGTGCATCTCCTAGATTGGTCTTGGGTGCTCGTAGGAAATTTTTTGTTTCCCATGCAGCGTTCCCCAACAACTTGATCTTCTTGTTACGATGATTCTCAACTTTAATCTAAAATTGGTTGAACTTTTCAAATGTTTCAAACTTATGCTTCATTAATTAAACATGCCCATATCTACTTAATTCATCGGTGAAGGTGAGAAAATAACGATATCCACCGCACGCGTTAACACTCATCGGACGACATACATCAGCATGTATGATTTCCAACAAGTCACTTGCCCGTTCCATTGTTCCAAAAAACGGGATTTTAGTCATCTTGCCAAAGAGGCATGGTTCGCATGTGTCAAGTAATTCAAAATCAAGTGACTTCGAAAGTCCATCAGCATGGAGGTTCTTCATGCGCTTTACACCAATATGACCTAAGCGGCAGTGCCATAAGAAAGTTGTACTATCATTATCAACTCTACATCTTTTGGCATCAATGTTATGAACACGTGTCTCACTACGACCGAGATTCAATAAACCATTCACATTGGGTGCATGACCATAGACGGTATTATTCATGTAAACAGAATAACCATTATTCTCTGACTTAAATGAATAATCGTATTGCAATAAACATGATCTAATCATGTTCATGCTCAACGCAGATACCAATGCAAACAACATTTATCTGTGTTCAACACTAATCCCGAAAGTAGAGGGAGCGTGCGATGGCGATCACATCAACCTTGGAAACATTGCCAACATACATCGTCACCTTGCCCTCAGCTAGTCTCCGTTTATCCCATAGCTTTTGTTTTGAGTTACCAATCTTAGCAACTAAACCGGTATCTAATACCCAGGTGCTACTAGGAGTACTAGTAAGGCACACATCAATATCACATATATCAAATATACTTTTGTTGAAGTTGCTAGCTTTCTTATCTACCAAGTATTTGAAGCAGTTCTGCTACTAGTGACCGTTCCCCTAATAGAAGGACTTTGCCTCGGGTTTGGGTTTTTGGGTTTCTTCACTGGAACAACAACTGGCTTGCCATTCATGAAGTTTCCCTTCTTGCCCTTGCCCTTCTTGAAACCAGTGGTCATGTTAACCATCAACACTTGATGCTCCTTCTCGATTTCTACCTTCACGGCCTTAAGCATGACGATCAACTCCGGGATCATCTCCCCTTGCATGTTATAGTTCATCACGAAGCTCTAGCAGCTTGCTGATAGTGACTAGAGAACTCTGTCAATCACTCTCTTATCTGGAAGATTAACTCCCACTTGATTCAAGTGATTGAAGCACCCAGAAATTCTGAGCACATGCTCACTGGCTGAGATATTCTCCTCCATCTTGTAGGCAAATATCTTGTCAGAGGTCTTAAAACTCTCCACACGGGCATGAGCCTGAAATACCAATTTTAGCTCTTGGAACATCTCATATGTTCCATGGTGTTCAAAATGCCTTCGGAGCCCCGATTCTAAGCTGTAAAGCATGGCACACTAAACTATCAAGTTGTCATCAGAACGTGTCTGCCAGATGTTCACAACATCCACAGACGATGCTAGAGGGGTTGGCACACCGAGCGGTACATCAAGGACAGAAGCCTTCTGTGTAGCAGCGAGGACAATCCTCAGACTATGGCCCTAGTCCACACAATTGCTCACAATATCTTTCAACTCAGTCTTTCTATAGGAACATATTAAAACATGGAGCTAAAGCACGAGCCATTGATCTACAACATAATTTGCAAAGACAATTTAGACTATGTTCATGATAATGAGTTCAACTAATTAAATTATTTAAAAAGCTCCCACTTAGATAGACATCCCTCTAGTCATCTAAGTGATACATGATCCGAATCAACTAGGCTGTGTCCGATCATCACGTGAGACAGACTAGTCATCAACAGTGAACATCTCCATGTTGATCGCATCTACTATATGACTCATGTTCGACCTTTCGGTCTCTTGTGTTCCGAGGCCATGTCTGTAAATGCTAGGCTCGTCAAGTCAACCTAAGTGTTTCGCATGTGTAAATCTGGCTTACACCCGTTGTATGCGAACGTTAGAATCTATCACACCCGATCATCACGTGGTGCTTCGAAACAACGAACCTTCGCAACGGTGCACAGTTAGGGGGAACACCTTTCTTGAAATTTTAGTGAGGGATCATCTTATTTATGCTACCATCGTTCTATGCAAATAAGATGTAAACATGACAAACGCCGCGTGCAAATCATTAAGTGACATGATATGGCCAATATCATCTTGCGCCTTTGATCTCCATCTTCGAGGCGCGACATGATCACCATCGTCACCGGCATGACACCATGATCTCCATCATCGTGTCTTCAAGAAGTTGTCTCGCCAACTATTACTTCTACTACTATGGCTAATAGTTAGCAATAAAGTAAAGTAATTACATGGCGTTTACATTGACTCGCAGGTCATATAACAAATTAAGACAACTCCTATGGCTCCTGCCGGTTGTCATACTCATCGACATGCAAGTCGTGATTCCTATTACAAGAACATGATCAATCTCATACATCACATATATCATTCATCACATCCCTTTGGCCATATCACATCACATAGCATACCCTGCAAAAATAAGTTAGACGTCCTCTAATTGTTGTTGCATGTTTTACGTGGCTGCTATGGGTTTCTAGCAAGAACGTTTCTTACCTACGGAAAATCCACAATGGTGATATGCCAATTGCTATTTACCCTTCATAAGAACCCTCTTCATCAAATCCGATCTGACTAAAGTGGGAGATACAGACACCCGCTAGCCACCTTATGCATCAAGTGCATGTCAGTCAGTGGAACCAGTCTCACGTAAGCGTACGTGTAAGGTCGGTCCGGGCCGCTTCATCCCACAATGCTGCCGAATCAAGATAAGACTATTAACGGCAAACGAATTGACCAAATCATCGCCCACAGCTACTTTGTGTTCTACCCATGCATAGAATCTACACATAGGCCTAGCTGTGATACCACTGTTGGGGAACGTAGTAATAATTCAAAAATTTCCTACGCATCACCAAGATCAATCTAGGAGATGCTAGCAATGAGATAGAGGGAGTGCATCTTCATACCCTTGAAGATCGCTAAGTAGAAGCGTTACAAGAACGATGTTGATGGAGTCATACTCACGGCGATTCAAATCGCGGAAGATCCGATCCAAGCGCCGAACGGACGGCGCCTCCACGTTCAACACACGTACAACCCCGGGACATCCCCTCCTTCTTGGTCTAGAAAGGGGAGAGGAGAAGTTGAGGGAGAACTCCGGCAGCACGATGGCGTGGTGGTGGAGCTCGTGGTTTTCTGGCAGGGCTTCGCCAAGCACTATGTAGGAGGAGGAGGAGTTGGAGGAGAGAGGGTTGCGCCAGGGGAATGGGTTGGGCTGTCCACCCACCCCCTCACTATATATAGGGGGAAGGGGATAGGGGGAGGCGCCCTAGGGTTTCCCCTAGGGGGCGGCGGCCAACGCAGATTGGATCTCCCTAGGAAAACCCTGGGGAGACTTGCCCCCCAAGCCAAGCCAGGTTGAGGCTTGCCTCCCAAGTCAGGTGGAGGCGCCCTACCTCCCAAAGCAACGTGGGAAAGGGTATGGGGGCGCACAACCCCTTAGTGGGCTGGTTTGCCCCCTTCCCTTGGCTCGTGAGGCCCTGCAACACTTGCCGGGGCCCCGAAACACCTTTCGGTCATGCTGGCCATAGCCTGGTACCTTCGAAACACTTCCGGACCCCAATACCCTTCGTCCAATATATCGATCTTCACCTCCGAACTATTCCGGAACTGCTCGTGATGTCCGAGATCTCATCCGGGACTCTGAACAACCTTCAGTAACCACATACTATTCCCATTACAACTCTAGCGTCACCGAACCTTAAGTGTGTAGACCCTACGGGTTCGGGAACCATGCACACATGACCGAGACACCTCTCTGACCAATAACCAATAGCAGGATCTGGATACCCATATTGGCTCCCACATGTTCCACGATGATCTCATCGGATGAACCACGATGTCGGGGATTCAATCAATCCCGTATACAATTCCCTTTGTCTAGCGGTATGTTACTTGCCCGAGATTCGATCGTCGGTATCCCTACACCTTGTTCAATCTCATTACGGGCAAGTCTCTTTACTCGATCCGTAACGTATGATCCCGTGACTAACTCCTTAGTCACATTGAGCTCATTATGATGATGCATTACCGAGTGGGCCCAGAGATACCTTTCCGTCATACGGAGTGACAAATCCCAGTCTCGATTCGTGCCAACCCAACAAACACTTTCGGAGATACCTGTAGTGCACCTTTATAGTCGCCCAGTTACGTTGTGATGTTTGATACACCCAAAGCATTCCTACGGCATCCGGGAGTTGCACAATCTCATGGTCTAAGGAAAAGATACTTGACATTAGAATAACTCTAGCAAACAAACTACACGATCTTGTGCTATGCTTAGGATTGGGTCTTGTCCATCACATCATTCTCCTAATGATGTGATCCCGTTATCAAAGACATCTAATGTCCATGGTCAGGAAACCACAACCATCTATTGATCAACGAGCTAGTCAACTAGAGGCTCACTAGGGACATATTGTGGTCTACGTATTCACACATGTATTACGGTTTCCGATTAATACAATTATAGCATGAACAAGGAAATATAATAATAACCATTTTATTATTGCCTCTAGGGCATATCTCCAACAGCAATATCTATAACCTTTCGAAATTAGCATCATAGACGGTACATAGACAAATGAATCTCATCTATAAACTGCTAAAGTGGAAGGCGAACATTGAGCCTTCATTGATGTTGAAGGTCTTTGCAACTTTACGCCAGTGCCTGTGGATGATTGACCATCCATCCTTCGCCCTCTTCAAGAACACTTCAATATTGAACCATGGGTGTTGTATGAATACCTTCCTCGCCTCCTGACCATACAGGTAGTTTGAGAGGTAATCATCTATGGACTGCTTTGGAAAGGCCTAAAAACAAGGATGTGCATAAATATCTTCTCTAGATTGGAAATGGGGCAAAGGAATAAAAAAGCCAATGTATAATAGTTAGTACCATCCTATAGTGAGCTGATGTCTTCTTCATTGTGCAGACGAAGATCTTGTTGTTTTTTGTCACTAATTTGTTTATTCTAACAATCTTTCTGTGTTTCTTGAGTTGACTGCTATTCATGGACAACTCATTTCCCCCATATACAAAAGGGTCGAAGAGTGGGTCAAGTGCAAGACCAAATTGTTAAAAACCTAAATATTATAATGGTTCCTGCAGTTGCACAATAATGTGCTATTAGACAAAGGACCATGCATGTGTGAACCTCGATTGTGAACCTCAGTGCTTCCCATTGTTTCCCTGTAACACATATAAGGTAGTTAGTGATCAGGTTAAGTGAGGGTTCGCATGCTATCAGTAAAAAATGTTGACGAAAAATAATCACATTGCAGATTCATCAGATTAATTCGAGCCACATGGAAAACCCATGTATCCAAATCAAGCATGATTAAGAACTAGGAAATATAGCAAATGTATATGTTTCTCATGTATTAAGTTTAACCAAATTTGTTTTATTCTCCACATGCACAACAATAAAAAATTCTACCCACGACAATTGGACATCGCATTGCAGAATTGAACCAAGCAGTTAACTAACAACACAACAAATGAACCAAACATTAACTGAGCACCACATTGCAAAATATAACATACTCCTAATAGAAGATCAGACAGTTAACCAAACCAAGCATGCTTAACAACTTGGAAATATAGCAATTACATTTGTTTCTCATGTATTTAGTACAACCAAATCCTATTTCTTTCTCACATGGTATACAATAACAAAATTCACCCAGAACAATTGAGCATTGCATTGCAGAATTGAACCAAACAATTAACTAAACACCACAACAAATGAACCAAATGTTAACTGCGCACCACATTGCACAATATATAACATACTAGAAGATCACACAGTTAACCAAACCTAGCATGCTTGACAACTTGGAAATATAGCAATTGTATTTGTTTCTAATGTATTTTGTACATATAAATTCGATTAATTTCTCACATGGAAGACAATACGAAATTGCACCCTGAAGAATTGAACATCACATTTGAACGATATAGTTAACTGAACACGACAACTAATTAACCAACCAGTAATAAGTGAGCACCACATTGCACGACATATAGAACATATACACTAGAGCAACATATTGCATGGTAAAAGTAGATAGGACAATTCACTAGAATTTGTTAAGGAAAGACATGAGCATCACATGCAATGGGTAAACCAAGCATGCTTAACCGGCATAACTAGCAAATTGAACATAAGTCCCTATAGTGAGCTAATAAGACAAGCTACTGCTCATCGTCGGAGATATAGATGATGATTGGTTCCTTGGACATGGAAGAGGGCGAGGCCTCCACATTGTGGGTGTTCTCATCATAGTGGTGAGTTGCCTGAGCTGCTCTGGGCACCAACCTGCTGGCTCTCGAGTTGAGGTAAGAACGTGCACGCTGGGAAAACACATCTTAGTCTTCGTCGAAGGCACCGAAGGTGGCCTCGAGAAAATGCCACACACTGTCGTTTAAAGCAGGTGATGCCCCGCAAGTATAGGGGATCTATCGTAGTTCTTTAGATAAGTAAGAGTGTAGAACCCAATGGGGAGCAGAAGGAAATGACAAGTAGTTTTTAGCAAGGTATTGTCTCCAAGCACTAAAATTATTGGTAACATATAGTTTTGTGATAAGGTAATTTGTAACGGGTAACAAGTAGCAAGTGTAAATATGGTGCAGCAAGGTGGCCCAATCCTTTTTGTAGCAAAGGGAAAGCCTGGACAAACTCTTATATAAAGCAACGTGCTCCTGAGGGCACATAAGAATTATTGTCAAGTTAGTTTTCATCATGCTCATATGATTCACGTTCGTTACTTTGATAATTTGATATGTGGGTGGACCGGTGCTTGGGTGTTGTCCTTACTTGGACAAGCCTCCCACTTATTATTAACCCCTCTTGCAAGCATCTGCAACTACGAAAGAATAATTAAGATAAATCTAGCCATATCAAGAAACGTATGGATCCAAAATAGCCCCTTACGAAGCAACTCATAAACAAGGGTTTAAGCTTCTGTCACTCTAGCAACCCATCATCTACTTATTACTTCCCAATGCCTTCCCCTAGGCCCAAATAATGGTGAAGTGTCATGTAGTCGACGCTCACACGACACCACTAAGGTAATCACAACATACATATCATCAAAATATCGAACGAATACCAAATTCACATGATTACTTATAAAAAGACTTCTCCCATGTCCTTAGGAACAAACGTAACTACTCACAAAGCATATTCATGTTCATAATCAGAGGAGTATTTAATAGCATCAAGGATATGAACATATGACCTTCCACCAAATAAACCAACTAGCATCAACTACAAGGAGTAATCTGTTGGGGAACGTAGTATTTAAAAAAAAATCATACGATCACACAAGATCTATCTAGGAGAAGCATAGCAACGAGAGGGGAGAGTGTGTCTACATACCCTCGTATACCGAAAGCGGAAGCGTCTAGTGACGTGGTTGATGTAGTCAAACGTCTTTGCGATCCAACCGATCCAAGTACCGAACGTACGACACCTCCGCGTTCAGCACACGTTCAGCTCGATGACGTCCCACGAGCTGTTGATCCAGTTGAGCATCACGAGAGAGTTTCGTCAGCACGATGGTGTGGTGACGGTGATAATGAAGCTACCGGCACAGGGCTTCGCCTAAGCACTGCAACGATATGACCGAGGTGTGTATCTGTGGGGAGCGGCACCGCACATGGCTAAAATCAACTTGTGTGTCTATGGGGTGCCCCATCCCCATGTATATAATAGAGGGAGGGAAGGAGGAGGCGGCCGACCTAGGGGGCGCGCCATGAGGGGAGTCCTACTCCCACTAGGAGTAGGACTCCTCCTTTCCTAGTAGGAGTAGGAGAGGGGGAAGGAAGGGAGAGGAGGAGAAGGAAAGAGGGGGCCGGCCCCCCTTGCCCTAAACCAATTCGGTTTGGGCCTTGGGGGGAGGGGGCGCCCTGCTTGGCTTCTCGCCCCTCGTTGGTTACCCCAAGTGGAAGGTGTGAGATGTAGTGTTGCGGAAGTTTTTCCCTTGGCAAAGATACCAAGGACCGAATCCCCAGAGACTCCTAGGTTCAACAAGAAGGTGTCAACTGCTACGGCGCCAGATATTAGCAATCAACGTGGACCTGCACACAGATACAAATAACTTTGCTCCCAACGAGTACAGAGAGGTTGTCAATCCCTCCGGCCTTGTAGTTCACAAAGGATTAAACACAAGTGATAGTAGTGATAGATATAATTGCAATAGTAAATAAAAGCGAAAAGTAAATAGCGGATGTGATCAATGATGGTAATATGGACCGGAGTCTCATGATGTTCACTAGTGATGTCTCTCTCCCAAAAGACGATAAAACAGCTATGTGAGGTAAACGAATTACAGCTGGGCAATTGACAGGACCATGTGCGCAAACAATGCTGACTACATTGCAAGAAAGGTTGAGGTTCAAAGCATGGGCGGTACGCCAAAGCAAGTAGACCGAAATCCATCAATATCTACTACTAATCATCCACCTTGAGATATCTATCCAGAACATCTCGCTGGTATTAAGTTGCGAGTCCCACCCATAGTGTAAACTCAATGCAACAGACAACTGCATTAAAAGAACTTTGCGTAAAGTAAACAATCATTGCACCCGCGGGCACAAACACCGTTGTTTTCCCCCTTGTGGCAACAGCACATCCCCTAGACTCATGTTTTTGTCACTCAAACTAGTCATCGAGGGGCATGAACCCACAATCAAGCATAACGTTCCCTCTTGGAGTCACTACCTATTACTTGGCCAAAGCAATAAATAACAACGGAGAACATGCAAGAATTACTTACGAACATAAATATAAAAGAGGTAGATCAAATATATTACTCAAGCACAATCTGAACATAATCTCATAATCCATCGGATCCCAGCAAACTCATCATAGCAACAACATAAGGATTACATATGTGCCTCGATCATGTAGGGCAGCTCACGAGGACTAATTAGTGAAGCACAAGAACGGGAGGAGAACATCACATAGCTACTGGTCATGGACTCATGGTCCAAGGGAGGCTACTCACAACTCATCCGGGAGGCATCCATGGTGGTGGAGAGGCTCCCGGTGGTGATCCTCCCCTCCGGCAGGGTGCCGGGAAGAGTTCTCCTGGTGCTCCCGATCTTGGAAGCGGCGGCGGCGGCGGAACAGAGATGAGATCGCCAAAAGAGTTCCTCCCTCGAGGGTTTCGGGAGACGCTTTAAATATATGCCAAAGGGGGGCATTGGAGGAGCTTCGGGCGGCCCAGGCGCCCCCCCGGCGTGGCCCAGGGGGGGGGGGCGCCGCCAGGGCGCCTGGAGCCCTGGTGGCCCCCCGGCTGTCCTTCGGGCACACGGTAGTTTCTGGAACGCTGATTTTTTATATAATTTTTCTGGATTTTTCCTTGCAGTTCTCGTAACGTGAAAACCTGAAATACAAAAACAGCCGAAAACAGAAACTGGCACTGGGGTGCACTAAGTTAATAGGTTAGTCCAAATATGATCAAAAGTGCATGGAAGTGTATAAATATCATAGCAATATCACCCAAAAGAGGCATGGAGCAAGCATAAATTATAGATACGTTTTGGACGTATCAACATCCCCAAGCTTAATTCCCGCTCGTCCTCGAGTAGGTAAATGATAACAAGAATAATTTCTGTGGTGACATGCTATTAACCATATAGGACTTTTTCATAGTCATATGACAAAAGCTTACTGAGACAATGAATCTATAGTAATTAAGTTGCCTCATGAGAAAATCACAAAGGACTGAAAGTTTTACAATATGATACTGAAACATCAAATAGATTTGCAATGAACATGATGTGCAAATATGATAAAGTGATATCTAGCTTGCCCACTTTAGTGAAGCAAAACATAAATGCAGGGGCACCTCCAAGGTTTAAGTGATGACTAGATACAATGATTTCAGAATAAACGATATCACAATCATGCAAAAGACAATGCTACTTTGGGACAATGCACATTACACTCAGAATGACAATCATGCTCTCAGTAGTTGGTGCTTTTAAAAGAAGGTGGAGACTCTCGAACCGTGGCTTTTGTTGGCAAGGTTGTAAACCCGTAGTCGGAAACAAAGACAAAACATGTACCAGAGCTCTTGGCTTTAAAACAGAGGTAATAATTTATTTTAGATCATGCATGTTTCGTCAATGAATGCTAGCAGACAACTCAATCACTTTTCGAGATGGACAAGTTTCGAGGAACGGCTCCCGAATGAGGACGATCACATCCTCTTAATCTCCTTTGTTTATCACTGCCAAAGTTTTCTGATTTCTCATGAACAAAGCGTGAAGGAGGGTTTGTTTGTTATATTATCTTTTTGAGCCGGGCGCACTCAATGCCAGTTCCTTCTCGTATTATGGGTTTGCACATTATACATGCAATCCCGGGGTGAAGCTTGTCCAACTTAAAAAGGCATGAATTAACCACTACTTCCTCATGAACTTGCAACAGAGGCACAAAATAAGAATGCTTTTTCTTTGAATAATTTCGAGATGGCACATGCAAGTCTCCGTTAGGAATGGCAGGTTAATACCATGTAGGAAGGTATGGTGGACTCATATGGCATAATTGGATTAAAGGATGTGGATGCACAAGCAGTTAGTCTGCTTAGTACAGGCGAAAGTTAGCAAAAGACTGGGAGCGACCAACTAAGAGAGCAATGACGGTCATAATCATGCAGAGCGACAAAGCAACATTGAATCAGGCATGGTAGTTATATCGCTACTCAGAAACAAAAGATCATCAAGGCTTGACAGACTTTCTTTACAGTCTTAAATATGCGTGAGCATACGCTAAGTCAATCAAAATAAATTCTCGAAGGAAGATATTACTTAACCATACCACATCATAGGCAAACAAATCATGTTGGTACTCCAATAACACATTGGGAACCCTCCAGCTATTTGAGACTAACCATAAGAAAACATGAACTACTAAGCACCATTATGCACGTAGCATCTTTATCATAGACATATCAACCAATGCAACGGAAGCAAACTCTCTTAATAAGGTGAGCATGGTAATTAAAGAGAGTTCAAGCAACCAACTAAACAAAAGCTCTTTGAAAAGATAAGCATGAAAGCTAAGAGCTGAACATGATAGTAGTTATTAAAAGACAAAGAACACACACAACAAGGATAGACATGAAAATTCTATGTTATGTTCTAGGTAGAAATGGAGCGTGTTTCTCTCCCACATAAAGAAAGCTGAGTTCCGACTCGTTATGAAAAACTAAAGAAAACTAAAAGCAAGACGCTCCAAGCATAGCACATAACACATGAAGTGATTAAAATATAGTGGAACGAAAGACGAACTGATAATGTTGATGGAGAATGGGATGCACAGGGGCATCCCCAAGCTTAGACGCTTGAGTCTCCTTGAATATTTCTTGGGGGTGCATGGGGGCATCCCCAATCTTGAGCGCTTGACACTCCTGAATCTTTTTATCATCTTCCCTCGCACACTTGAAAATTCCCTTCATACATAACTCATCATAATCTGATTAGCGAGGTTAGTACCCATAATAAAATAATTATTCCTTGCTGGAAATAAACATATTCTTGAAGGTTTACTGTTTCTCAAGATTGCCAAAAGGTTTTTGCAAAGAAAAAGCAAGCTCTTGGTTTGCAAAATGAAGGAAAAGCAAAACAGGACAGAATCTGTGAAAAACAAAACAGCAGGTAGTAATTGATTTGTTCGGGGCACTTCTGCAACTCTAATAAAAAACTCAGAACAGATGCACGAAAGAAAATTATATAGAGCACGCTGTCGAAAAAATTCAGACCAAAAAGATGATCTGGTGATTTTATACGAATTTTTCTATCCAAGGACAGAATCTGTTTCCTGGACAGCACCTCACAACTTTTGAACTTTCTAGCAATCAGAGGCTACACTTGGCACAAAATTGAAAATCAAAGATACAATGATGATGCTACAGTAGTAACAACATCAAGACACAACAAAAGAAAAATAAATTTATTCATGTGGGCTGCCTCCCAAAAGCGCTTTCTTTTATGCCTTTAAGCTAGGCATAATGCATATAGATCAAGTTTTATCAAGAGTAAAAGAATAGCTAGCCCGTACAACGGACTCAAAAGGTAACTTGACCTTCTTTCGAGGGAAGTGTTCCATCCCTTTCTTGAGAGGAAACTGAAATTTTATATTCCCCTCTTTCATGTCAATGATAGCACCAACGGTGCGTAAAAAGGGACGTCCCAAAATAATTGGACAAGAAGGATCACATTCAATATCCATAATAGTAAAATCAACGGGAACATAATTATCATTGACAGCGATAAGAACATCGTCGATCCTCACCAAAGGTTTCTTTATGGAAGAATCAACGAGACGAACACCAAAAGAACAAGAATCATAAGGTTTCAATTTAAGCATATCATATATTCTTTTGGCCATAACAGAGGTACTAGCTCCAACATCACATAATGCATAGCAATAGAAGTCATTCAATTTAATTTTTATCATAAGATCCCAACCATCTTCTAGCTTTCTAGGTATGGAGGCTTCTACTCTAAGTTTCTCCTCCCTAGCTTTGATGAGAGCATTAGTGATATGCTCTATGAAGGCAAGGTTAAGCGTGCTAGTGCGGGGATCTCTAGACATCTTGTGAAGGAAATCAATAACTTCGGTAAGAGTGCAATTATCAAAATCAAGGTCACTAGCATCAAGTAAAGTGGTAGTGGTGTCCTTTAGGTTCACATGTTTGGTAGTTTCTATAGTCATAGCATCACCATCAATAGGTCCAATGGGACCAGGAGTACATTGGGTGCTAAGAGTTTGGATATCCTCAACAACTTGGATAGTAGCAACAGTGTGGTGGGTAGGAAGGCTCTTAATTCTATCCTCTTCCTCCCTTTCTCTAGCCCATATTTCTTTAAGTTTAGCCATCATCCTAATATTTTCATTAATTTGCACTTGAGTAGCATTAATAGGAGTGACCTTCCTCTCCTCAAGAGGAGAAGTTTTAATTTTAAGCAATTCTATCTCATTGGCTAAATGGTCTACCTTCAAAGAGAGATCATCTAGTTTATGTAGTTTTTCTTCTACGCTCTTATTAAAGGCTTTTTGGGTAGTGATGAAATCTTTAAGCATAATCTCTAGTTCGGTAGTGGAGTTCTTGGTGCTAGGATAAGCATTGTTGTTCCCATAAGAATTAGAGGGGAACGGTCTAGGATTGCTACCAAAATTACTCCTATAAGCATTGTTGTTAAAATTGTTTCTAGAGATAAAGTTCACATCTACTTGTTCTTGAGCAATCAAAGAATTTAAAGGAACATCACGAGGATCAACAGAGGATTGCTTCGAAAGTAGAGACATGATCAAGTCAACTTTTTCATTAAGGGAGGAAATTTCCTCGACAAAGTTTACCTTCCTACCTGTTGGAGCGCGTTCGGTGTGCCATTGGGAATAGTTGGTCATCATCTCATCGAGAAGCTTCGTGGCAGCACCAAGTGTAGTTGACATAAAGGTTCCTCCCGCGGCTGAATCTAACAAGTTCCGCAAGGTAAAGTTCAAGCCTGCATAAAAAGTTTGGATAACCATCCAAGTAGTCAAATCATGAGTAGGGCAGTTCTTGATAAGAGATTTCATACGTTCCCAAGCTTGGGCAACGTGTTCATTATCCAATTGTTTAAAATTCATTATGTTACTTCTCAGTTGGATAATTTTAGCAGGTGGATAGTATTTTCCAATAAAAGCATCTTTGCACTTGTCCCATGAATCTATGCTATTTCTAGGCAAAGACTGAAACCAAATTTTAGCTCCTCCTCTCAAGGAGAAAGGAAAAAGCTTAAGCTTAACAATATTACCATCTATTTCTTGGTACTTTTGCATATCACAAAGTTCAACAAAGTTGTTCAAGTGTAAAGCAGCATCATCTCCAGCACCGGAGAATTGATCTTTCATAACTAGATTCAGTAAAGCAGGTTTAATTTCATATGAAGGTGCTGAAGTGGCAGGTGTGGTGATAGGTGTGCTGATAAAGTCATCGTTGTTGTGACTAGTGAAGTCACACAACTTGGTGTTCTCGGTGGAACCCATAGTAGCAAGCAAGCAAGATAACTATTTTTGTGATTTTCGATAAAAGATACTAAAGCAAAAACTGAAAGGTAAACTAACAAGACTAAAAGTAAAGGTAAAAGATAGCATGCAACTCCCCTATCTTGAAGAGTGGAGTCCCCGGCAACGGCGCCAGAAAAACTCTTGCTAGGCTTCTCGCCCCTCGTTGGTTACCCCAAGTGGAAGGTGTGAGATGTAGTGTTGCGGAAGTTTTTCCCTTGGCAAAGATACCAAGGATCGAATCCCCAGAGACTCCTAGGTTCAACAAGAAGGTGTCAACTGCTACGGCGCCAGATATTAGCAATCAACGTGGACCTGCACACAGATACAAATAACTTTGCTCCCAACGAGTACAGAGAGGTTGTCAATCCCTCCGGCCTTGTAGTTCACAAAGGATTAAACGCAAGTGATAGTAGTGATAGATATAATTGCAATAGTAAATAAAAGCGAAAAGTAAATAGCGGATGTGATCAATGATGGTAATATGGACCGGAGTCTCATGATGTTCACTAGTGATGTCTCTCTCCCAAAAGACGATAAAACAACTATGTGAGGTAAACGAATTACAGCTGGGCAATTGACAGGACCATGTGCGCAAACAATGCTGACTACATTGCAAGAAAGGTTGAGGTTCAAAGCATGGGCGGTACGCCAAAGTAAGTAGACTGAAATCCATCAATATCTACTACTAATCATCCACCTTGAGATATCTATCCAGAACATCTCGCTGGTATTAAGTTGCGAGTCCCACCCATAGTGTAAACTCAATGCAACAGACAACTGCATTAAAAGAACTTTGCATAAAGTAAACAATCCTTGCACCCGCGGGCACAAGCACCGTTGTTTTCCCCCTTGTGGCAACAACACATTCCCTAGACTCATGTTTCTGTCACTCAAACTAGTCATCGAGGGGCATGAACCCACAATCAAGCATAACGTTCCCTCTTGGAGTCACTACCTATTACTTGGCCAAAGCAATAAATAACAACGGAGAACATGCAAGAATTACTTACGAACATAAATATAAAAGAGGTAGATCAAATATATTACTCAAGCACAATCTGAACATAATCTCATAATCCATCGGATCCCAGCAAACTCATCATAGCAACAGCATAAGGATTACATATGTGCCTCGATCATGTAGGGCAGCTCACAAGGACTAATTAGTGAAGCACAAGAACGGGAGGAGAACATCACATAGCTACTGGTCATGGACTCATGGTCCAAGGGAGACTACTCACAACTCATCCGGGAGGCGTCCATGGTGGTGGAGAGGCTCCCGGTGGTGATCCTCCCCTCCGGCAGGGTGCCGGGAAGAGTTTTCCTGGTGCTCCCGATCTTGGAAGCGGCGGCGGCGGCGGAACAGAGATGAGATCGCCAAAAGAGTTCCTCCCTCGAGGGTTTCGGGAGACGCTTTAAATATATGCCAAAGGGGGGCATCGGAGGAGCCTCGGGGGGCCCAGGAGCCCCCCCGGCGCGGCCCAGGGGGGGGGGCGCTGCCAGGGCGCGTGGAGCCCTGGTGGCCCCCCCGGCTGTCCTTCGGGCGCACGGTAGTTTCTGGAACGCTGATTTTTTATATAATTTTTCTGGATTTTTCCTGGCAGTTCTCGTAACGTGAAAACCTGAAACAAAAACAGCCGAAAACAGAAACTGGCACTGGGGTGCACTGAGTTAATAGGTTAGTCCAAATATGATCAAAAGTGTATGGAAGTGTATAAATATCATAGCAATATCACCCAAAAGAGGCATGGAGCAAGCAGAAATTATAGATACGTTTTGGACGTATCACGCCCCACACTCCCATTGCTGCCCTCTTTTTCCAATAAGGCCCATGTAGGCCCATTAATCCCCCGGGGGGTTCTGGTAACCTCCCGGTACTCCGGTATTTATCCGATAACCCCCGGAACTCATCTGGTGTCCGGATATAACCTTCCAATATACAAATCTTTATGTCTCGGACATTCTGAGACTCCTCGTCATGTCCGTGATCACATCTGGGACTCCGAACTACTATCGATACATTAAAACACATAAACTCATAATACCGATCATCATCGAATGTTAAGCGTGCGGACCCTACGGGTTCGGGAACTATGTAGACATGACCGTGACTCATCTTCGGTCAATAACCAATAGCAGAACCTGGATGGTCATATTGGCTCCTACATATTCTACGAAGATCTTTATCGATCAAAACCGCACAACAACATACGTTGTTCCTTTTGTCATCGGTATGTTACTTGCCTAAGATTTGATCGTCGGTATCATCATACCTAGTTCAATCTCGTTACCAACAAGTCTCTTTACTTGTTGCGTAATACATCATCTCGTGACTAACTCATTAGTCTTTGCTTGCAAGGCTTATTATGATGTGTATTACCGAGAGGGCCCAGAGATACCTCTCGGACACTCGGAGTGACAAATCCTATTCTCGATCTATGCCAACACCACAAACACTTTCGGATACATCTGTAGAGCATTTTTATAATCACCCAGTTATGTTGTGACATTTGAAAGCACACAAGGTGTTCCTTCGGCATTCGGGAGTTGCATAATCTCATAGTCATAGGAACATGTATAAGTCATGAAGAAAGCAATAGCAGTAAAACTAAATGATCAAGTTGCTAAGCTAACGAATGGGTCTTGTCCATCACATCATTTACCTAATGATGTGATCCCGTTGATCAAATGACAACTCATGTATGTGGCTAGGAAACATAACCATCTTTGATTAATGAGCTAGTATAGTAGAGGCATACTAGGGACACTCTGTTTTGTCTATGTATTCACACATCTACTAAGTTTCCGGTTAATACAATTCTAGCATGAATAATAAAAATTTATCATGATATAAGGAAATACAAATAACAATTTTATTATTGCCTCTAGGGCATATTTCCTTTGGTCTCACACGTGAACTAGTGTCAATAATCTAGATTACATAGTAATGATTCTAACACCCATGGAGTCTTGGTGCTGATCATGTTTTGCTCGTGGAAGAGGCTTAGTCAACAGGTCTGCAACATTCAGATCCGTATGTATCTTGCAAATTTCTATGTCTCCCTCCTTGACTTGATCGCGGGTGGAATTGAAGCGTCTCTTGATGTGCTTGGTTCTCTTGTAAAACCTGGATTCCTTCGCCAAGGCTATTGCTCCAGTGTTGTCACAAAAATTTTTAATTGGACCCGATGCACTAGGTATTACACCTATATCAGATATGAACTCTTTCATCCAGACTCCTTCATTTGTTGCTTCAGAAGCAGCTATGTACTCCGTTTCACATGTAGATCCCGCCACGACGCTCTGCTTGGAACTGCACCAACTGACAGCTGCACCGTTCAATAAAAATACATATCCGGTTTGTTACTTAGAGTCATCCGGATCAGTGTCAAAGCTTGAATCGACGTAACCATTTATGACGAGCTCTTTGTCACCTCCATAAACGAGAAACATATCCTTAGTCTTTTTCATGTACTTCAGGATGTTCTTGACCGCTGTCAAGTGATCCACTCCTGGATTACTTTGGTACCTCCCTACTAAGCTTAAAGCAAGGCACACATCAAGTCTGGTACACAACATTGCATACATGATAGATCCTATGGCCGAGGCGTAGCAAATGACTTTCATTTTTTCTCTATCTTCTGCAGTGGTCGGGCATAGAGTCTTACTCAACTTCACACCATGTAACACAGGCAAGAACCCTTTCTTTGACTGATCCATTTTGAACTTCTTCAAAACTTTATCAAGGTATGTGCTTTGTGAAAGTCCAATTAAGCAACTTGATCTATCTCTATAGATCTTGATGCCTAATATATAAGCAGCTTCACTAAGGTCTTTCTTTGAAAATTTCTTATTCAAGTATCCTTTTATGACATCCAGAAATTCTATATCATTTCCAATCAACAATATGTCATCTACATATAATATTAGAAATGCTACAGAGCTCCCACTCACTTTCTTGTAAATACAGGCTTCTCCAAAAGTCTGTATAAAACCATATGCTTTGATCACCTCATCAAAGCGTATATTCCAACTCCGAAATGCTTGCACCAGTCCATAGATGGATCGCTGGAGCTTGCATACTTTGTTAGCACCTTTAGGAACGACAAAACCTTATGGTTGCATCATATACAACTCCTCTTTGAGGTATCCATTAAGGAATGCAGTTTTGACATCCATTTGCCAGATTCCATAATCATAAAATGTGACAATTGCTAACGTGATTCAGACAGACTTAAGCATTGCTACGGGTGAGAAAGTCTCATCGTAGTCAACTCCTTGAACTTGTCGAAAACCTTTTGCAACAAGTCGAGCTTTGTAAACAGTAACATTACCATCGGCGTTGGTCATCCTCTTGAAGATCCATTTATTTTCAATGGCTTGCCAATCATCGGTCAAGTCAACCAAAGTCCACTCTTTGTTCTCATACATGGATCCCATCTCTGATTTCATGGCCTCAAGCCATTTTGTGGAATCTGGGCTCATCATCGCTTCCTCATAGTTCATAGGTTCATCATGGTCTAGTAACATGACTTCCAGAACTGGGTTACCGTACCACTATGGTGCGGAACGTACTCTCGTTGACCTACGAGGTTCAGTAGTAATTTGATCCGAAGTTTCATGATCATCATCATTAGATTCCTCGCTGATTGCTGTAGGAATCACTGGAACTAGTTTCTTTGATGTACAACTTTCCAATTCGGGAGAAGGTACAATTACCTCATCAAGTTTTACTTTCCTCCCACTCACTTCTTTCGAGAGAAACTCCTTCTCTAGAAAGGATCCATTCTTAGCAATGAATATCTTGCCTTCGGATCTGTGATAGAAGGTGTACCCAAGAATTTCCTTTGGGTATCCTATGAAGACACATTTCTCCGACTTGGGTTCGAGCTTATCAAGTTGAATTTTTTTCACATAAGCATCGCAACCCCAAACTTTAAGAAATGACAACTTTGGTTTCTTGCCAAACCACAGTTCATAAGGCGTTGTCTCAACGGATTTAGATGGTGCCCTATTTAACGTGAATGCAGCTGTCTCTAAAGCATAACCCCAAAACGATAGTGGTAAATCGGTAAGAGACATCATAGATCGCACTATATCTAATAAAGTACGGTTAGAACGTTCGGAAACACCATTACGTTGTGGTCTTCCGGGTGGCATGAGTTGTGAAACTATTCCACATTGTTTCAAATGAAGACCAAACTCGTAACTCAAATATTCACCTCTACGATCAGATCGTAGAAACTTTATTTTCTTGTTATGATGATTCTCTACTTCACTTTGAAATTCTTTGAACTTTTCAAATGTTTCAGACTTGTTTTTGATCAAGTAGATATACCCATATCTGCTCAAATCATGAGTGAAGGTCAGAAAACAATGATACCCGCTGCGAGCCTCAACACTCATTGGTCCACATACATCAGTATGTATGATTTCCAACAAATCAGTTGCTCGGTCCATTGTTCCAGAGAACGGAGTTTTAGTCATCTTGCCCATGAGGCATGGTTCACAAGCACCAAGTGATTCATAATCAAGTGATTCCAAAAGTCCATAAGTATGGAGTTTCTTCGTGGCTTTACACCAATATGACCTAAACGGCAGTGCCACAAATAAGTTGCACTATCATTATCAACCTTGCATCTTTTGGCTTCAATATTATGAATATGTGTATCACTATGATCGAGATCCAACAAGAATAGAACACTCTTTAAGGGTGCATGACCATAAAATATATTACTCATATAAATAGAACAACTATTGGGGATATAACTATTTGACATGACCCGCCCAGGAGGGGCCGGGTTACCAAGGCGGTTCTTTCTTCAGCCCAAGCAGCTTTCTCCATTTCAAACTTGGCCTTCAGTTCTTCCGTTTCAGCCACACTAAATTGAAATTTTGGTTCATCCTTCTGGGTCCTAGATTCTTGAAACTTCAGCCGGCTCTTTGCATCATCTAATTGCAATTGCAATTCAGCAGTGGTATCCTGTATAAACAAGGAGTTACGAAACACATTATTATCCGGGTTACAAGAATTGAAGTCCCAAGCCTTTTGCAAGCAATAACACTTGGCACTTGGGGGCTAATGGCTGCCGAAACGTTCTTTATGAGCCGGTTCATATCAATAAAGTCCCATGCACTTTGCAAGCAAGAGTACTTAGCACTTCGGGGCTAATGCATATTGCTTCTCTTTTATTATTCATTTATGCTAACCCGGTGGCACTATAAACATTGATCGCTGGCTTATGAAGGGTATACATGCAAGTTCTAGAAATGCATAATGATGAATAGGACAGACTCATTCATACTGATTAAGCCGGCCCTTGGGGGATATAGGTGCAGCGTTCATCAAAGTTAGATTTCCTATAATGATGTGTACCGACTATGGAAGGATTCTATTAAAAATACTCATGCTATTCTAAGTCTACATCATATTCAATTCAATCATATCCAATAGACTTGGGGCTGGAAGGATGTATATGATTTAGTCAAGATTCATACCTCAAATTTCTTATGCATCTGCTTCACCATGTCAATTTCAAGATCACGATTGCTGTGGACTTGACTGAGATAGCCGGAAAGCACTTCACTACTGCTCAGCTGTGCATAATGAGTCATGTCAAACCTTACTTTCCGCTTCTCAGCAAGTTCTTGTTTGGCGGTGTGTTTGGCTAGAACAGTTGGATTGCCCGGTTCCCTAAAGTCGGTGCCAGTGATAATCACATCGTCAGTCTGTTTTTCTACCGGCTTAGTTGGAGTTGACGATTCATCATTTACATATGTGATATTGTTGTAATCAAGAGAGATGTCAGGAATTTCAGGAGGAACATTGTGAGCAGTTTCCTCCGTTGGTTTTTCAGCATCTGTCGTTGAGAGTTGCTGCTCCGGCTCAACGATTTTAGGATCAGTTGCCGGTTTAGTCGCTTTTGCTTTCTTACAAGGCTTGGCTTGGCCACTGCACAAGTTAAGATAAGTCAGTACAAAGTTATAAGGATATAAGGAAGAGGAGAACAAGGAATAATTGTTACCCAGTGGCAGTCTTGAAAGCCGACAGCTGAGTCTGAGATGAATCGTCAGGCGAAGAGCAAGAGACCTCCTGGTAGTTTGAATCGGAAGAGTTCAGTGGCTGGCGAATGAGACCCGCCAGCGGATAAAAAGATTTTAAGTGCGGAAGGACCTCATTTTGACGTTTCCGTCGGACCGGAGTATTCGGTAAGCCAGAGGACAGCTCTTCACCTCCGGTGTTCCGAGTTTGACGCCATTTTTCGTGCTACTGTTGCTTCAAAAGAAAGTGAGGACCCAAATGAGCTAAGGGGTGTGAAAATCTTACTTTATGGGTTACTCGTCGAATTTTCTGTCTTGGCAAGGTTTGTGAGCCAGAGGATATAGTAATTACCTCTTCATCAATAGCCTGGCTGGCCCCAGTATCGTCCTGGCAATAATCAGTGTCAATAAGATAATTGAAAAGGAGCCAAGAGAGTCAAGGGTTACCTCCGACTCAGAGTTGTCGTTCAGTTCAAACAAGTCATAAGCACTTGGTTTTTTCTTTGTCTTTTTAGCGGCTTTCTTGATAGCTCTGGCCTTTTTGGCAGCCTCGTGATCATATGTCTTCTTCCAGAAATCCGATTTAGCCTATGAAAGTCGGCAAGGTTGAGTTGACAGGGGAATCACATAATAAAGCAATAAAGGTTAAAATTAAGACTCACATCTGGTGCCGGATTAAGCTTGCAGAAAGGGTTCAGACCCACTTTGCTGCAGTCTCCCAGGCCTTCGTTCAGAAGGGTCTTGGTCATTTCTATAATTGTATCCTCAGTCAAGTCCAAGGGGCCGTGGCGCAATGGATCTTTGGTCTTACCAGTGTAAGCACACATTAAGCCGGACCTACGGCTCAAAGGAATGATTTGCCAGGAAACCCAACACCGGACCAAGTCAATTCCGGTTAGCCCATTTCCCAGTAGGGCCTTGACTTTTGCAATAGTGGGAGCAAGTTTTTTGCGTTCCGCCGCGGTAAGCTTTTCAGCAAGAGGATGTTTTGGGTCCCAACGCTGGACACTATAACCCGACAACGGATTCTCATCAGATGGAGAGGCGTCTTTGTAATAAAACCATGTTTGATTCAAATCTTTCGGGTGACTCGGCAGACGAGCATAAGGGAAAATAGCATCTCTTCTTCGTTGAATTGAGATGGCTCCAAGTTCCAAGCTGGGTCCGTTCGTGAACTCGTTTTGACGGTTTAAATAGAAATACTCTCTGAAGAGCTCGATGCTGGGCTCCTCTTGAAGGTACACTTCACAGAAGACTTGGGAAATTGCAGATGTTTGACACGGAATTGGGTCCGATGTCTTTAGGATGGAGCTGAAAGAAGTGCAGAATGTCCCGAAAGAACTTAGAACCGGGTGGTGAAAAGCCCTGGTTCATATGATCAGTAAAAACAACAACTTCATCGTCCTTTGGATGAGGTCTCTCTTCGCCCTGCTTAGGGGCGCGGTAATGCATGACGGATTTTTTCGGCAAGTACCCGATTTTGACAAAATCATCAAGTGTAGCATCGGTGACAACATAAGGAACCCAATTGCACGAAGTGACTGTCTTCAGCGGCATTGTGAGCAGAGAAGCCTAAAAGAAGGAAACATTTTTGCCGGTTCAAAATTGGTTCATTAAGCCGGAAATCAGATTACAACATATGTTCAGAATGGCGGCTTAAATGGGGCCTAATGACATATGGGTAACTATAAACCGGTGAAATAAGCCGCCATGGCAAGCACTAATACTCAAGAAGTGTCAAAAAGTAGATTTTACTAAGTGTTCACACAAACATGTTTTACGGATTGGAGCTATGAGTTTGGATCTACGGTGCTAAAATGGCGAACAATCAGACCTAATATCAGTATGAAGTAGTTCATGGATTCAGATCGGTCTTTCTCGTGCAGATGAGATGTTACAGTATTGAAAAAGAGATGCTATGAATACCATTGCGCAGAGGAGTATCAAATTCAAGCTAAAAAATCGTAACTACAGGGAAAGAAGAGGATGAACTTCGGAGAACTTGCAGGAACCCTAATGGATCTAAGGAAGTAAGAAGGAGGAGAACTTACCTGGACTGAGGAACAACGATGGCGCACGGACGAGATCTGGTCAGGTTGGGCTGATTCAGCGGCCGTTGTTGGGGAAGAGACATAGATTGATGGCGCCGGCGGAGCTTGTGTGCGGAGGCGTCGCGAGGAAGGAGACGGAGATGAAGAGGCAAGGAAAAAATGGAAAGGGACCCCTGACCCTATTTATAAGGAGAATGGATAAAGGTCACGCTCGGGAATCGAGGAGGCTGGAAAACAGATATGTAACAGTGCAGGCGCCTCGATTGTCGGAGTTGCAGTAAATGCGGAGATTTGTTAAGATTTGGGCAATTCAAAAGTAAATGGCATGTGACATCATGGCGGGTTACCACAATTTCAAGGAACGACGTCATGGCGGGTTACGATATGGCGGGTTACCACAATTTCAAGGACTAACGTCATGGCGGGTTACGATATCTCGCGAGAAGATAAAGAAAGATTGACATGAACAAGTTCAAATCAACCTGGGGCCTAATGTTGGGGATACAACTATTTGAAATGACCCGCCCAGGAGGGGCCGGGTTACCCAATGGCGGTTCATGGGCTAAGCCCAGAAGCATGTTGAAGATGGCGGTTCAAGAAGAGTAACGTATAAAGGGCCCAAAACCCAGAGTGGCTTAAGGCCCGTAAGTGTAAACTTCCATGTATGTCTGACTTGTACTATAAGGCATGTAACGATGAGTCACCAGGCTGGACACGATTGTATGAGCCGGACGGGACTTTGTAAGCCGCAGGGCGTCAACCCATGTATATAAGGGGATGACTCGGCAGTGGCTTAGGGCAAGAAACAACAGATCGAAAGCCAGGCTAGCGTATTCGCTCCCTAGCAATCGAAACCCTAGTAATACCACCTCAAACTGGATTAGGTTTTACCCTCATCGCAAGGGGCCGAACCAGTATAAACTCCCCATGTCCTTTGTCCCGTTTTAACCCCTTTAAGCTAACCACGTCGCGATGGCTCCACAATTAAGTCCTTTCCTTAGGACATCTGCCGTGACAAGTCCACGCCAACAACCATTATTCTCTGATTTAAATGAATAACCATCTCGCAACAAACAAGATCCAGATATAATGTTCATGCTCAACGCTGGCACCAAATAACAATTATTTAGGTCTAAAACTAACCCCGATGGTAGATGTAGAGGTAGCGTGCCAATGGCGATCACATCGACTTTGGAACCATTTCCCACGCGCATCGTCACCTCGTCCTTAGCTAATCTTCGTTTAATCCATAGCCCCTGTTTCTAGTTACAAATATTAGCAACCGAACCGGTATCAAATACCCAGGTGCTACTACGAGCATTAGTAAGGTACACATCAATAACATGTATATCAAATATACCGTTGGTCACTTTGCCACCCTTCTTATCCGCCAAATACTTGGGGCAGTTCCGCTTCGAGTGTCCAGTCCCTTTGTATTAGAAGCACTCAGTTTCAGGCTTGGCTCCAGACTTGGGTTTCTTCGCGGGAGTAGCAACTCTCCTGCTATTCTTCTTGAAGTTCCCCTTCTTTCCCTTACCCTTTTTCTTGAAACTAGTGGTCTTGTTAACCATCAACACTTGATGCTCCTTTTTGATTTCTACCTCCGCAACCTTGAGCAATGCGAAGAGCTCGAGAATTGTCTTTTGCATCCCTTGCATATTATAGTTCACCATGAAGCCTGTATAGCTTGGTGGCAGTGATTGAAGAACTCTATCGATAACACTATCTTCGTCAACTTTGCAACCAAGTTGAGTCATATGATTGTAGTACCCAGACATTCTTAGCAAGTGTTCGCTGATAGAACTGTTCTCCTCCATCTTGCAGCTATAGAACTTATTGGAGACTTCATATCTCTCAATTCGGGCATTTTCTTGAAATATTAACTTCAACTCTTGGAGCATCTCATATGCTCCATGATGTTCAAAACGTCTTCGAAGTCCCGATTCTAAGCCGTAAATCATGGCACACTGAACTATCGAGTAGTCATTAGAATAAGCTTGCCAGATGTTCATAACGTCCGGAGTTGCTCCTGCAGCAGACCTGTCACCTAGCGGTGCTTCCAAGACATAATTCTTCTGTGCATCAGTGAGGATAATCCTCAAGTTACAGACCCAGTCCGTATAGTTGCTACCATCATCTTTCAACTTAGCTTTCTCTAGGAACGCATTAAAATTCAGGGGAATGGTAACACGTGCCATTGATCTACAATAACATAGACATGAAAAAAAACTATCAGGACTAAGTTCATGATAAATTAAAGTTCAATTAATCATATTACTAAAGAACTCCCACTTAGATAGACATCCCTGTAGTCATCTAAATGATCACGTGATCCAAATCAACTAAACCATGTCCAATCATCACGTGAGATGGAGTAGTTTTCAATGGTGAACATCTTATGTTGATCATATCTACTATATGTTTCACGCTCGACCTTTCGGTCTCCAGTGTTCCGAGGCCATGCCTATACAAGCTAGGCTCGTCAAGTTTAACCCGAGTATTCTGCATGTGCGAAACTGTCTTACACCCGTTGTGTTTGAACGTAGAGCTTATCACACCCGATCATCACGTGGTGTCTTGGCACGACGAACTTTCGCAATGGTGCATACTCAGGGAGAACACTTGTACCTTGAAATTTTGTAAGGGATAATCTTCCAATGCTACCGCCGTACTAAGCAAAATAAGAAGCATAATAAGATAAACATCACATGCGATCAAAATATGTGACATGATATGGCCATCATCATCTTGTGCTTTTGATCTCCATCTTCAAAGCATCGTCATGATCTCCATTGTCACCGGCTTGACACCATGATCTTCATCGTAGCGTCATGGTCGTCTCTCCAACTATTTCTACTACCACTATCGCTAACTCATAGTGATAAAGTAAAGCAATTACATGGCCTTCACAATTCATACAATAAAGAGACAACCATAAGGCTCCTGTCGGTTGCCGATAACTTTACAAAACATGATCATCTTATACAATAACGTATAACTCATCACATCTTGACCATATCATATCACACCATGCCCTGCAAAAACAAGTTAGACGTCCTCTACTTTGTTGTTGCAAGTTTTACGTGGCTGCTATGGGCTTAGCAAGAACCGTTCTTACCTACGCATACAGAACCACAACGATTTTTCGTCAAGTGTGCTGTTTTAACCTTCACAAGGACCTGGCGTAACCACACTCGATTCAACTAAAGTGAGAGAGACAGACACCCGCCGGTCACCTTTAAGCAACGAGTGCTCGTAACAGTGAAACCAGTCCCGCGTAAGCGTACGCGTAATGTCGGTCCGGGCCGCTTCATCTCACACTACCGCCGAATCAAAGCATGACATTCTGGTAAGCAGTATGACTATTATCGCCCACAACTCATTGTGTTCTACTCGTGCATATCATCTACGCATAGACCTGGCTCATGATGCCACTATTGGGGAACGTAGTATTTAAAAAAATTCCCATGATCACACAAGATCTATCTAGGAGAAGCATAGCAACGAGAGGGGAGAGTGTGTCTACGTACCCTCGTAGACCGAAAGTGAAAGCGTCCAGTGACGCGGTTGATGTAGTCGAACGTCTTTGCGAGACAACCGATCCAAGTACCGAACGTGCGGCACCTCCGCGTTCAGCACACGTTCAGCTCGATGACGTCCCACGAGCTCTTTATCTAGTTGAGCGTCACGGAAGAGTTTCGTCAGCACGACGGCGTGGTGATGGTGATGATGAAGCTACGGGCGCTGGGCTTCGCCTAAGCACTACAACGATATGACCGAGGTGTGTATCTGTGGGGAGGGGCACCGCACAAGGCTATAATCAACTTGCGTGTCTATGGGGTGCCCCCTCCCCACGTATATAAAGGAGGGAGGGGAGGAGGAGGCGGCCGGCCTAGGGGGCGTGCCATGAGGGGAGAACTACTCCCACTAGGAGTAGGACTCCTCATTTCCTAGTAGGAGTAGGAGAGGGGGAAGGAAGGGAGAGGAGGAGAAGGAAAGAGGGGGCCGGCCCCCCTTTCCCTTAACCAATTCAGTTTGGGCCTTGGGGGGGTGTTCGGGAATGTAGTATTTTCAAAATTTTCCTACGATCACGCAAGATCTATCTACTAGATGCATAGCAACGAGGGGGAGAGTGTGTCTACGTACCCTCGTAGACCGGGAGCGGAAGCGTCTAGTGACGCGGTTGATGTAGTCGAACTTCTTCGCGATCCAACCGATCAAGTACCGAACGTACGACACCTCAGCGTTCAGCACACGTTCAGCTTGATGACGTCTCGTGAGATCTTGATCCAGTTGAGCTTCACGGGAGAGTTTCGTCAGCATGACGCCGTGGTGACGGATATGATGAAGTTACCGTCGCAGGGCTTCGCCTAAGCGCTGCAACGATATGACCGAGGTGTGTTACTGTGGAGAGGGCACCGCACACGGTTGGGAGAGATCAACTGATCAACTTGTGTGTTCTAGGGTGCCCCTACCCCCGTATATAAAGGAGCAAGGGGGTGGCCGGCCGGCCCTCTATGGCGCGCCAGGAGAGGCAATCCTACTAGGAATAGGATTGCAATCCTATTCCTAGTAGGAGTCCACCAAGAAGGAGAACGGGGGAAGGAAGGAGAGGGAGAAGGAGAGGGAAAGGGGCGCCGCCCCCCTCCTTCCTTGTCCAATTCGGACAAAAGGGGTGGGGGCGCGCGGCCCAGCCCTGGCCCTCCTTCTTTCTTCCTCCCATGGCCCATTAAGGCCCATAGCTTCCCCAGGGGGTTCCGGTAACCCCCCCGGTACTCCGGTTAATTCCGAAACTTTACGGAACACTTCTGGTGTCCGA
Source organism: Secale cereale (assembly GCA_902687465.1). Classification (NCBI taxonomy): domain Eukaryota; kingdom Viridiplantae; phylum Streptophyta; class Magnoliopsida; order Poales; family Poaceae; genus Secale; species Secale cereale. Next base: position 194,365,036 of record LR738712.1, on the reverse strand, counting down.
ATATAGTCGTCCAATATATCAATCTTTACGTCTCGGACATTCCGAGACTCCTCGTCATGTCCGTGATCTCATCCGAGACTCCGAACTACCTTCGGTACATCAAAACTCATAAACTCATAATACCGATCGTCATCAAACGTTAAGCGTGCGGACCCTACAGGTTCGAGAACTATGTAGACATGACAGAGACTCATCTCCGGTCAATAACCAATAGCGGAACCTGGATGCTCATATTGGTTCCTACATATTCTACGAAGATCTTTATCAGTCAAACCGCATAACAACATGCGTTGTTCCTTTTGTCATCGGTATGTTACTTTCCCGAGATTCGACCGTTGGTATCTCTATACCTAGTTCAATCTCGTTACCGGCAAGTCTCTTTACTCGTTTCGTAATACATCATCTCGTGACTAACTCATTAGTCATTTGCTTGCAAGGCTTATTATGATGTGCATTACCGAGAGGGCCCAGAGATACCCCTCCGACACTCGGAGTGACAAATCCTATTCTTGATCTATGCCAACACCACGAATACTTTCGGAGACACCTGTAGAGCATCTTTATGATCACCCAGTTACGTTGTGACGTTTGATAGCACAGAAGATGTTCCTACGGTATTCGGGAGTTGCATAATCTCATAGTCATAGGAACATGTATAAGTCATGAAGAAATCAATAGCAGTAAAACTTAAACAATCAAAGTGCTAAGCTAACGGATGGGTCTAGTCCATCACATCATTCTCCTAATGATGTGACCCCGTTGATCAAATGACAACTCATGTCTATGGTTAGGAAACATAACCATCTTTGATCAATGAGCTAGTCTAGTAGAGGCATACTAGGGACACTTTGTTTTGTCTATGTATTCACACATGTACTAAGTTTCCGGTTAATACAATTCTAGCATGAATAATAAACATTTATCATGATATAAGGAAATAAATAATAACTTTATTATTGCCTCTAGGGCATATTTCCTTCAGGGGGCGCCCCACACTCCCCTTGCTGCCCTCTATTTCCACTAAGGCCATGTAGGCCCATTAATCCCCCCGGGGGTTCCGGTAACATCCCGGTACTCTGGTATTTATCCGATAACCCTCGGAACTCATCCGGTGTCCGAATATAACCTTCCAATATATGAATCATTATGTCTTGAACATTCTGAGACTCCTCGTCATGTCTGTGATCACGTCCGGGACTCCAAACTACCTTCGGTACATCAAAACACATAATACCGATCGTCATCGAACATTAAGCGTGCGGACCCTACGGGTTCGAGAACTATGTAGACATGACCGAGACTCATCTCCTATCAATAACCAATAGCAGAACCTGGATGCTCATATTGGCTCCTACATATTCTACGAAGATCTTTATCGGTCAAAACCGCACAACAACATACGTTGTTCCCTCTGTCATCGGTATGTTACTTGCCCGAGATTCGATCGTCGGTATCATCATACCTAGTTCAGTCTTGTTACCGGCAAGTCTCTTTACTCGTTCTGTAATACATCATCTCATGACTAACTCATTAGTCGTTTGCTTGCAAGGCTTATTATGATGTGTATTACCGAGAGGGCCCAGAGATACCTCTCCGACACTCGGAGTGACAAATCCTATTCTCAATCTATGCCAACACCACAAACACTTTAGGAGGCATCTGTAGAGCATCTTTATAATCACCCAGTTATGTTGTGACGCTTGACAGCACACAAGGTGTTCCTCCGGCATTTGGGAGTTGCATAATCTCATTGTCATAGGAACATGTATAAGTCATGAAGAAGGCAATACAGTAAAACTAAACGATCAAGTTGCTAAGGTAACGAATGGGTCTTGTCCATCACATCATTCACCTAATGACGTGATCCCGTTGATCAAATGACAACTCATGTCTATGGCTAGGAAACATAACCATCTTTGATCAATGAGCTAGTCTAGTAGAGGCATACTAGGGACACTCTGTTTTGTCTATGTATTCACACATGTACTAAGTTTCGGGTTAATACAATTCTAGCATGAATAATAAACATTTATCATGATATAAGGAAATACAAATAACAACTTTATTATTGCCTCTAGGGCATATTTCCTTCATAATCAACACTACTAGCAACCTACAGGTACCAATCTGAGGTTTTGAGGCAAAGATTAAATACAAGAGATGAACTAGGGTTTGAGAGGAGATGGTGCTGGTGAAGTTGTTGATGATGATTGACCCTCCCTTGATGAGAGGATTGTTGGTGATGATGATGGCTTCGATTTGCCCCTCCCGGAGGGAAGTTTCTCCGGCAGAACAGCTCCGCCGGAGCTCTAGATTGGTTCTGCCCAAGTTCCGCCTCGAGACGGCAGTGCTTCGTCTCGCAAACTCTCTCCTGATTTCTTCCAGGTCAAAACCTTTAATATATCACTACTATAGGATACTGATAACGCGACACTATGATCAGAGACCCTTCGACGAAACTGTGTGCAATGCAATAATTGCAAACGGTGATTTAAAAAGCATCAAAAAGGTGCAAAATGTTTGCGATGACGGATGCATAAAACACGATTCGGATTTTAGTTGTGTGTGCGATGCAGGGCATACGGTTCAGTTCAGTTAACTATTTGCGATGAGGAGGAACAGAAGAAACGGGCAGCCCTATGAAGGTGTGTGCGATATACAGCATACGGTTCACTCGGATGAACGATTTGTGATTAGGCAACACAAAATAAATGGTCAGCCAGATCAAGGTGTGTGCGATATATGGCTTGCGGTTCACTCGGCCTTGTCGTCAGTGTGTGACCTCTGTGGCAACCGTTTTCTCCCCACCAGCCTCTTCTTGTATCGTGGCAACCATCCACCGCCTCTTCGCCTTTCCCTCTCGATTTGAAACTGCTGTCGCACGCTCTTCCTCCCTCCATTTTCCTTCACCCTTCCTTCTGCCATTGTTCGATCGTCTTCTCCATGGAGGGAACAGGCTGGAAATGACCCCGTTAATCTTGCCCTGATCTAAAAGATGACGTGGTGGAGGAACGCATTGATCGGTGCGATGTCATCACCTCGGCTAGCACGACAGGTTCATTCAAGTCCATTCTTGACTCAACAAATAACATCATTGCAAAGAACCCACGGGTTCAGGAGCGGTTTGATCTCCCCTATCTTCTTCGCCATGACGCTGGTCACCGGCGTGGGGACGACGAAAGTGTCGCCTTGTGCAAGTTGATGCCGCTTGATAATGATACATGTGATGTTAAGACGCCATTGCTTGAGGATAAGGCTTGGGAAGGCGCAAATGGAGATTGGGTTGTTTATATTGGGTATAACTGCAAGTGGGAGCTTGTGAATGTGTACACTCGTCACCGGGTTCCACTTCCAAAAGTCACAGACTGCCCTGGGGTTGAGCACACAAATGATCTACGTACGTTCAAATACGATTATGGTGACTGTCGTCTAAGGAAGATAGCAATTTGTCGAGTTCCCAACCGCTCTTGGGATTACAAGAACTATGTAGTTGTTGCTATCTTTGACAAGCTTGTTGCCGTCCTTACTTCCACGCCTCGATGGATATTGCTCAAAAATCATTTTTTGTACACGGATGAGTACTGTGATGCAATTCACTACGAGGGTCTTGTGTTTGCTGCCACCACTCCTCGCACTATTTTTGCATGGAATCCATATGGTTTCGGTATGTTTGTCTTCCACCATAATTATAATTGTTTCATCCACATGCATGCGGGTTAGCTAGTTTCCCTTTACTAATTAACCTTCTTGTGTTCGCAAGGTCCTGTGAACATTCCACCACCTATACTTGAACATTTTTATAACCAAGGGGGAGATGACGATGGTGATGATCACGAGTATGAGGACGAGCAGGACCTATATACTAAGTGGCGCCTGGCAACTTATTTCAATGCATCACCTCTTCTTGTATGTATACAGGGCACTGTTGATGTTACTAACGAAGCAGGTGTTGTCTCCCATGGTCGCACTATCCAGACCTATTCCAACATCCTTTGCAGGGTATTCCGGATGGATACTAGTGAACTAGCGCCAACACCTTCTCCCTGGTTCAGTATTGATAGTCTTGGAGAAAACTCGCTCTTGCTTGGACGAAACTATCCAATGATGGTGAAAGGCGATCCAGCTGCTGTTGACACAACGTTACTAACATATAATCTTCCACCAAATAAACAATATAGTAATCAATTACAAGATGTAATCAACACCACTAGTCACCCACAAGCACCAATCTATAGTTCTCGTAACAAGATTGAACACAAGAGATGAACTAGGGTTTGAGATGAGATGGTGCTATTGAAGATGTTGATGGAGATAGCCCTCCCCAAGATGGGAGAGTTGTTGGTGATGATGAAGAAGATGATTTCCCCCTCCGTGAGGGAAGTTCCCCCGGCGGAATCGCTCTACCGGAGGGCAAAAGTGCTCCTTCCCAAGTTCCGCCTCGAGACGGCGGTGCTCCATCCCGAAAGTCTTCCCCTTATTTTCTAGGTCAGAAAGACTTATATACCAGTATATGGGAACCGGAGGTGGGCCTGGGTGAGCACAATCCACGAGGGCGTGCCTGGGCTCCCTGGCGCGCCCAGGTGGGTTGTGCCGACCTGGCGGGCCCCCTCTGGTGCTTCTTTTCTCTAATATTCTTCAAATAATTCATAAAAAATCTCTGTGAAGTGTCATCTTGTTTGGAGTTGTGCATAATAGGTGGCCTGACATAGCTTTTTCAGGTCCAGACTTCCAGCTGCCAGAATTCTCCCTCTTGGTGCATACCTTGCAAATTATGAGAGAAAAGACATTAGAATTACTCCAAAAAGCATTATTATACATAAAAACATCATAAATAATAGTAAGAAAACATGATGCAAAATGGACGTATCAACTCCCCCAAGCTTAGACCTCGCTTGTCCTCAAGCGAAAACCGAAATCGAAAAACATGTCCACATGCTTTGAGAGAGAGAGGCGTCGATAAAAACAAAATACAAACATAGAAGCATCATGTAGATTATTATAACAACAACAAATTTAAACATAATACTTTTATCAAAGGACTTCTATCATAGACTTCTCATTAACAAGTAACAGTTAATCACACAATTGAAGTATAAAGCACAACTCTATTAGAAACCAACAAACTATGTTCTCAGTCAACTTTGCAACTAAAATTCATCATCTTTTCAGGAAGAGTCACGTTTCGGAGCCTTTAGGCAAGTCCACATACTCAACCACCATATAGTCTTCTATGATTACTAACACTCACCGCATACACATGAGCAAAACGTTTCAACCGGACACATAGAAAGATAGGGGCTCATAGTTTTGGCCCCCAACGTACTCACCTCAAGGGTGATGTCAACAATAATAATTCATGTCACCCATATTCAACTGGACATATGTGCCTAGATCTTTCCTCACCACATGATGCTTGCCAAAGGATAAAATAAAAAGGAACAAAGAGAAAACTTTGACTCTTTACATAAAAGTAAAAGATAGGTCCTTCGCACAGGGAAGCAGAGGTTTCCATGCGCTTATTGGTTTGTATGCTCAACCCCTTAGTGCAAAAGAACATCATGTTGCATTTCCCCTTGTGATAGCAACCTTTATTATGCAGTCTGTCGCTTTTATTCTTCACCATCACAAGTTTGTGCAACGCTCAGTTTTATCTTACACTAAATGATTTCACACTTTTAGAAGCAATTTTATTGCCTTATTGCACCGATGACAACGTACTTGAGGGATCTTACTCAATCCGTAGGTAGGTATGGTGGACTCTCAAAAAAGATTTGGGTTTAAAGGTTTTTGGATGCACAAGTAGTATCTCGACTTAGTGCGGAGTTTTTGGCTAGAAAAGATATTGAGCAAGCACAACATGTTAAAGGATCTATCACAATATGACTTCTTTGTGAATATGAACAAACATAAATCATTAAGTTGTCTTCCTTGTCGAACGTCAACAATTTTGGCATATAATATTTTGATGGGGGCTCACAATCACGAAAGATTTCTAGGATAGTATATTTATATGTGAATCTTCTCTTCCCTTATTAATTCTTTCATGAGTTGCATCATTGACCAATGCTATGTTTCTCAATCTCTAATAAAATTTTCTACTTATACTTTTCCTTATGTGGTGCCATTACCTACCATAAGATTAGCATATGATCTTCTTAATTTATTTCCTTTCTTTTATTTATTTATTTATAAACTTTCTTTTTATTGCAACAAGTAAGTAAAGAAAGCAAAAACTCAAACTAAACTTTATTATATGTCTTGCACACGATTAGAAAGATAGTCACTAATAAAACTCTCAAAAAGAAAGGATCGAACTAAACTTTCATTCATTCTAAAGCAAAAGATCGAACTAAAATAAGTAAAGGTAAAAGGATAGTGGGGATGATACAATACCAGAGCACCTCCCCCAAGCTTGGCAGAGGCCAAGGGGAGTGCCCATACCCGATACTCAGTTTTCTTTTGGTGATGAAGAAGATGGTGGTGGTGGTGACGATAGTTGTGCCTTCAGCTTTTTCATATTGTAACCGAGGAGGGAAATTTCCTCCTTCAGATCATCGACTTCCAGCTGCAACTTTAAGATCTTGTCACATAAATCCCCTTTGCTTTTTTGCCGAAAACGAAAAGGAATAGATTGGTTAGCTCTCTTAGAAAGACTTGACTTCTTGAACTCCACGTGCATATCCCCAGGTTGGCATAGAGGGACATCTTCCTCCTTCGAGCTTGAATCATCGATCCTCATCAAGTGAGCATCCTCCTCATCATCCGTAGTCCGGCCATGGGGAGATAAGTCCCCATAGGTCTTTGGGACAACAATGAGATGTGAGACATAGCTCTCTCCATCGGAGTCCTGGGATGACATATTTCCAGAACTGCGTAGAAAACAACAAGAAAAGATAACTGATGATTTCTTCATGATACGGTGGTCAACAGGTTCAAGGGGTATATAAAGATCTTTTATCTTGGGAAACAAGCAAACTGTAAAAAAACGGAGTCCGGAAGGTGCCCGAGGTGGGCACAACCCACCTGGGCGCGCCTGGCATGCCCTGGTGTCTTGTGCCCACCATGGTACGCTTCCTGGAAGTTTCTTATTTTCCTAATTTTCTAAATATTCCAAAACTGGCCAAAAATATTTTTGCGGATTTTTCAGAGTTCGTTTACTTACCCTATCACGCACCTCCTTATTTTTACGATTCTGGAGTGTTCCGGAAGGACTCTTTTATGTGTTCTTCCGGTGTCAAAGTTTGGATAATATTGCTTTCAACATTAATGTGCATACCTGAGATATAATGTTTTATTCGTTGCCCATTAACAACCTTCGGGTTAGTACCTTTGGCATTATTTATTTTGATAGCTCCAAACCGATAAACCTCCTTGATGACATAGGGGCCTTCCCATTTAGAGAGGAGTTTTCCTACAAAGAACCTGAAAGAGAGTTGTACAAAAGAACGTATTCTTCAACTTTGAACTCCTGCTTTTGGATTATTTTATCATGCCATCTTTTAACCTTTTATTTAAATAACTTGGCATTTTCATAAGCTTGGGTTCTCCATTCATCTAATGAGCTAATATCAAATAACCTCTTTTCACCAGCAAGTTTGAAATCATAGTTGAGTTCTTTGATTGCCCAAAATGCTTTATGTTTTAACTCAAGAGGCAAATGCAAGCTTTTCCATAAACCATTTTCTAAGGAGACATACCCATAGGATTTTTATAAGCTATTCTATAAGCCCAAAGTGAATTATCTAATTTCTTAGACCAATTCTTCCTGGACCTATTGACAGTCTTTTGCAAAATTAATTTTATTTCTCTATTACTGAGCTCAAATTGACCACTAGACTGAGGATGGTAAGGTGATGCAATTCTACGGTTAACATCATACTTGTCAAGAATTTTACAGAAAGCACCATGAATAAAGTGTGAACCACCATCAGTCATTAAATATCTAGGGACTCCAAACCTTGGGAAAATAACTTCCTTAAGAATTTTAATAGAGGTGTTGTGATCAGCACTACTGGTTGGAATAGCTTCTACCCATTTAGTAACATAATCAACAGCAACCAAAATATGTGTATACCCATTAGAGGAAGGAAAAGGTCCCATGTAATCAAATCCCCAAACATCAAATGGTTCAACAGCAAGTGAATAATTCATAGGCATTTCTTGACGCTTACCGATATTACCTATTCTTTGACATTCATCATAAGATAAGACGAACTTACGGGCATCCTTGAAGAGAGTAGGCCAGTAAAACCGATTGCAATACCTTGTGAGCAGTTCTATCTCCAGCATGATGCCGTCCATATGCTTCAGAGTGACATTTCCAAAGGATTTGTTCCTTTTCATGCTCAGGTACACAATGTCTAATAATACCATCTACTCCTTCTTTATAAAGATGTGGGTCATCCCAAAAGTAGTGTCTTAAATCATAAAATAATTTTTTCTTTTGTTGGTATGTAAAGCTAGGTGGTAAATATTTAGCAACAATGTAATTAGCATTGTCAGGATACCAAGGAGTATTATTAGCAACATTTATTGTAGGTAACTGCTCATCAAGAAAATTATCATCAATAGGTAGTGGGTCATCAAGCACATTTTCAAGCCTAGACAAGTTATCAACTATGGGGTTCTCAGCTCATTTTCTATCAATGATATGCAAATAAAATTCTTGTAGCAAGAGAACCCACTGAATAAGTCTAGGTTTAGCATCTTTCTTTTCCATAAGATATTTAATAGCAGCATGGTCAGTGTGAATAATTACTTTTGAATCAATAATGTAAGATCTAAATTTGTCACAAGCAAACACGACTGCTAGGAATTCCTTTTCAGTAGTAGCACAATTCTTTTGAGCACTGTCTAGAGTCTTACTAGCATAATGAATAACATTTAGTTTCTTATCAACTCTTTGTCCTAGAACAACATCACTAGCATCACACATAATTTCAAAAGGCAAGTTCCAATAAGGTGGTTGAACAATAGGTGCAGAAATTAAGGCTTTCTTAGTGTTTCAAAGGCTTCAAAGCAATCGTCATAAAAAACAAAATGAACTTCCTTTTGCAAAAGGTTTTTAAGAGGCCTAGAAATTTTAGAAAAGTCTTTGATAAATCTCCTATAAAAACTAGCATGACCTAGGAAACTATGAATACCTTTGATATCCTTAGGACATGGCATTTTCTCAATTGCATCAACCTTAGTTTTGTCCACTTCAATACCCTTTTCAGGAATCTTATGGCCCAAAACAATACCTTCATTAAGCATAAAGTGTCACTTCTCCCAATTCAAGACAAGATTCGTTTGTTCACATTTCTGCAAAACTCGATCAAGATTGCTTAAACAATCATCAAAAGATTTCCCATAAACAGAGAAGTCATCCATGAAAACCTCTTCAATCTTTTCACAAAAGTCAGAGAATATAGCAGTCAATATCTTTGAAAGGTAGCGGGTGCATTACATAAACCGAAAGGCATACATCTATAAGCATAAGTTACAAAGGGACAAGTAAAAGTGGTATTTTCTTGATTAGGTTGAGAAACAGGTATTTGCGAAAAACTAGAGTATCCATCAAGGAAGAAAAAGTGTGTGCTTAGATAATATTTCTAGCATTTGATCAATAAAAGGCAGAGGGTAATGATCTTTTCTAGTTGTTTTATTTATTTTTCTAAAATCAATTACCATTCTATAGCCTGTAACAATTCTTTGTGGAATAAGTTCATTCTTATCATTAGGAACAATAGTAATACCTCCTTTCTTAGGAACACAATGAACATGACTTACCCATCTACTATCAGCTACATGATAGATTATCCATGCTTCCAAAATTTTTAATATTTCTGTTCTTACCACTTCTTTCATCTTCGGATTTAATCGACGTTGATGATCCACAACGGGTTTAGCATTAGGTTCCATATTGATCTTATGCTGACATATAGTGGGACTAATGCCCTTTAAGTCATCAAGAGTATATCCAATAGCAGCTCGGTGCTTCCTTAGAACTTTCAATAATCTTTCTTCTTCATGTTCTGAAAGGTTAGCACTAATAATACATGATATATCTTCTTTTCAACAAGATAAGAATATTTCAAAGTGTCTGGCAATTGTTTTAATTCAAACACAAGATCACCTTTAGGTGGAGGAGGACCTCCTAGAGTTTCAATAGTTAGATTGTGTTTAAGCAAAGGACGTTGTTCAAAGAAAATATCATCTATTTCATTTCTTTCATGCACATGTAAACCATTTTCATTGTCTAGCAAATATTGTTCTAGAGGATCAGTGGGAGGCACAACAATAGAAGCAAGACCAATTATTCATCCTTACTAGGCAATTCTTTTTCATGAAGCTTTCTATTAAACTTAGATAAATTAAATTCATGAGACTCATCACCAAAACTAACACCGACAGTCTATTCTCACAATCTATTTTAGCATTAATGGTGTTCAAGAAAGGTCTACCAAAGATAATGGGACATAAGTCATCTTGTGGGGAACCAAGAACAAGAAAATCAGTAGGGTATTTTATTTTCCCACACAAGACTTCAACATCTCTAACTATCCCAATTGGTGATATAGTATCTCTATTAGCAAGTTTAATAGTAACATCTATGTCTTCCATCTTTGCGGGTGCTATGTCATTCATAATTTCTTGATATAAAGTGTATGGAATAGCACTCACACTAGCACCTATGTCACATAAACTATGATAACAGTGATCTCCTATTTTAACTGAGACAACGGGCATGGCAACAACAGGTCTATGTTTATGCTCTTTACCGGGTTTGGAAATTGTAGCAACTTCTTCACACGAGTAAATAACATGCTCGTCTACATTTTCTTCCGAGAGATCTTTAACCGTAGAAATATTAGGTTCTACTTTAATTTGTTCATCTGGTTTAGGTGGTCTAATATAACTTTTGTTAACCATAGTTGAAACTTTAGCATGTTCCTTTATCCTAACAGGAAAGGGTGTTTTTTCAATAAAAGCAGTAGGAACAACTAGATCACCATTATAGAGTATAGTTTCTTCCTTAGCTAGTACCAGTTCTTTAATTTCTTCTTTAATAGGTGGATGATATTTAAACTAATTCTTTTTAGGGTGATCAATATAAGTAGCAAATGATTCAAAAAATGAGGCTACTATCTCAGAGTCAAGTCCATATTTGGTGCTAAACTTTTGAAAAGCATCGGTATCCATAAAAGATTTAACACAATCATACTTAAGCTTAATATCTGACTCTTTACCTTCGTCAAGTTCGCACTCTTCAAAGTTGCGTTTAATTATTTCCAAAAGATCCCACCGGAATTCAATAGTTTTCTTCATAAAAGAACCAACGCCAGAAGTATCAAGCATGGATTGACCATTACGAGAAAGCCAAGCATAAAAGTTTTGGATAATAATTTCTATTGAGAGCTCATGATTGGGTCATGTATATTACATTGACTTAAGCCTCCCCAAGCTAGAGCGATACTTTCTCCTTCACAAGGCCAAAAATTATATATGTAATTCTGATCACGATGAACTAGATGCATAGGATAATATTTTTGGTGAAACTCCAATTTCAATCGATTCTAGTTCCAAGATTCAATATCATCGCATAGCCTATACCATGCTAATGCTTTTACCTTTAAGGATAAAGGAAAAACCTTTTTCATAACTTGATCTCCGGGTAAACCTACAAGCTTAAACAATCCACATATTTGTTCCACATATATCAAGTGCATATCAGGATTTTCGGTTTCTTCTCCTGCATAAGGATTAGCTAGCAGTTGTTCTATCATACCCGAAGGAATTTCATATTCAATATTTTCAGTAGGTGTAGCAGGTTGAAGGGTAGCTAATTTTGGTTCCGATCGAGGTGAAGATACCCCGAACAAAACCCTCAAAGGATTGTTCTCCATAGTAACAAGTGATAATAAATTTCAGCATGATGTATGAATGTTTCCTCACCAATTTCCACTTACCAAAAGCGCTTCACTCCCCGACAACTGCGTCGGAAAATAGCCTTAATGACCCACAAGTATAGGTGATCAATTGGTTGTTATTCGAGTGCGCCTTCTCTCAGAATGGACACGAAAAATACCACATCATGTCGGGTGCCATTCCATGATAGCATGCCAAGTTTCATGAATTTCAGACGAGTTTTGGATTTACTAGAATTTAAAAACAAAGTATCTCAACGTTTTACCGACAATCAACGGTGCCCTGGTGTTTGAAATTCATTCCCATTTCTTGCATGGAACCTAAGCATGCACCCAAGGACACATATTGATTTTCCAACCAATTTATATGCACTGGAGCATGTGCATGTAGTTCGAATTTGAATTATGCACATAAAATGCCTAGAAAACCCAGTTAATGTATAAAATGTCCAAATGAACCCCGAAAAATTCCAAAATTTAACACCACACTTCTGTTGTTATATGTTTACACTAGAAAAACATTCAAAGCAATAAGAGGCAGCGGATATCGTTTCATCCCCAAAGATGGGATGTTCCCTACCGAAACCATCAGGCTTGTTGTGAGAAGCTCTGATTTGTGATAAGCTTATACCCAAACCTGCCCCAAATTGGACAAAAAAAATTACCACGGCATGTTGATGCCCCTCCATGATAGCATACCAAGTTTCATGAATTTTAGACGAGTTTTGGATTTACTAGAATTTAAAAACCAGGTACCTCAATGTTTGGCCGAGTGACGGTGGCAGGGTGTTTGACATTCATTCCCATTTCTTGCATGGGACCTAAGCATGCAACCAAGGACACATATTTGAATTTTCAGCCAATTTATATGCATTAGAGCATGTGCATGTAGTTCAAATTTGAATTATGCACATAAATGCATTGAAAACTCAATTAATGCATAAAAATGTCCAAACGAACCCCGAAAAATCCCAAAAATTGACACAACACTCCTGTTGTTCTATGTTGACACGAGAATTTTTTTGAAAGCAAGAAGATGCAATGGATATTGTTTCGTCCCCAAAGGTGGGACGTTCCCTACCGAAACCATCAGGCTTGTTGTGAGAAGTTCTGGTTTGTGAGAAGCATATCCCCAAACCTGCCCCAAATGGGACAAAAAATTACCACGACATGTTGATGCCACTCCATGATAGCATGCCAAGTTTCACGAATTTCAGACGAGCTTTGGATTTACTAGAATTTAAAAACCAGGTATCTCAATGTTTGCGGCCGAGTGACGGTGGCAAGGTGTTTGACATTCATTCCCATTTCTTGCATGGGACCTAAGCATGCAACCAACGGAAGAGATTTGAATTTTCAAATAATTTATATGCATTAGAGCATGTGCCCGTAGTTCAAATTTGAATTATGCACATGAATGCATAGAAAACTCAGTTAATGTATAAAAATGTCCAAGTGAACCCCGAAAAATCTCAAAAATTGACACGACACTCGTGTTGTTCTATGTTGACGTGGGAAACATTTTGAAAGTATGAAGAGGCAAGATATTGTTTCGTCCCCCAAGGTGGCACGCACCCTACCAAAACCATTAGGCTTGTTGTGAGAGAAGCTCTGGTTTGCGAGAAGCTTATACCCACACCTGCCCCAAATGGGACAATATTTTTACCGTGGCATGTCACTGGCGTTCCATCATATCATGTTAAGTTTCATGAATTTCAGACGAGTTTTCGATTTACTAGAATTTTAAAACCATTTATCTCAATGTTAGCGGCCGAGCGACTGTGTCAAGGTGTTTGACATTCGTTCTCATTTTTTGCATGTGACCTAATCTTGCAACCAAGGACAAACATTTGATTTGCAACCCGTTTTTATGGACTGGAGCATGTGCATTGATGACCCACAAGAATAGGGGATCAATTGTAGCTCTTTTCTATAAGTAAGTGTGTCGAACCCAACGAGGAGGAGAAGGAAATGACAAGTGGTTTTCAACAAGGTAATGTGTGCAAGTGCTGCAATTGTAAGTAACAGAGTGGTTTGATAGCAAGATAATTTTGTAACGAGCAAGTGACAGTAGTAGTAGCAAAAGTGCAGCAAGGTAGCCCAATCCTTTTGAGGCAAAGGACAGGCCAAGTCAGTCTCTTATAATAAGCAAAGCATTCTTGAGGATACACGGGAATTTCATCTAGTCACTTTCATCATGTTGGTTCGATTCGTGTTCGCTACTTTGATAATTTGGTATGTGGGTGGATCAATGCTTAGGTGCTATTCTTACTTGAACAAACCTCCTACTTATGATTAACCCTCCCGCAAGCATCCGCAACTACGGGAAAAGTATTAAGAATACAATCTAACCATAGCATTAAACTTTTGGATCCAATCGACCCCTTACGGAATAGCGCATAAACTGGGGTTTAAGCTTTTGTCACTCTCGCAACCCATCATCTAATTACTACTCCACAATGCATTCCCTTAGGCCCAAATATGGTGAAGTGTCATGTAGTCGACGTTCACATGACACCACTAAGGGAATCACAACATACATACTATCAAAATATCGAACACATATCAAATTCACATGATTACTTGCAACATGATTTCTCCCGTTACCTCAAGAACAAAGGTAACTACTCACAAATGATAAGCATGCTCAAGATCAGAGGGGTATTAAATAGCATATTGGATCTTAACATATAATCTTCCACCAAATAAACCATATAGTAATCAACTACAAGATATAATCAACACTACTAGTCACCCACAAGTACCAATCTATAGTTCCGGTAACAAGATTGAACACAAGAGATGAACTAGGATTTGAGATGAGATGGTCTTGTTGAAGATGTTGATGGAGATAGCCCTCCCCAAGATGGGAGAGTTGTTGGTGATGATGACGACGATGATTTCCCCCTCTGTGAGGGAAGTTCCCCCGACGGAATCGCTCCGCCGGAGGGCAAAAGTGCTCCTGTCCAAGTTTCGCCTCGAGACGGCGGCGCTCTGCCCCGGAGGTCTTCTACTTATTTTTTCTAGGTCAGAAAGACTTATATACCAGAAGATGGGCACCGGAGGTGGGCCTGGGTGAGCACAACCCACAAGGGCGCGCCTGGGCTCCCTGGCGCGCCCAGGTGGGTTGTGCCCACCTGGTGGGCCCCCTCTGGTGCTTCTTTGCTCCAATATTCTTCAAATAATTCATAAAAATTCTATGTGAAGTTTCAGCTTGTTTGGAGTTGTGCAAAATAGGTGGCCTGACGTAGCTTTTTCTGGTCCAGATTTCCAGCTATGGGAAGTCTCCCTCATGGTGCATACCTTGCAAATTATGAGAGAAACATCATTAGAATTACTCCAAAAAAGCATTAGTATACATAAAAACATCATAAATAACAGTAAGAAAACATGATGCAAAATGGACGTATCATGCATGTAGTTCAATTTTGAACTATGCACATAAATGCCTAAAAAACTCAATTAACGTATAAAAATGTCCAAATGATCCCCGAAAAAATCGAAAATTTAACACGACACTCATGTTGTTCTATGTGGACACCAGGAAAAAATTGAAAGGAAGAAGAGGCGACGAATATCATTTTGTCCACAAAAGTGACACATTTCCATAATAGAACCATGAGGCTTTCTTGTGAGAAGCTCTGGTTTGTGAGAATCTTATACCACAACCTGCCAGCCAATATTTTTTACCCCAGCATGTTGATGCCATTCCATGATAGCATGCCAAGGTTCATGAATTTTAGACGGGTTTTAGATTTACTAGAATTACAAAAGAAAGTACCTCAACATTTTCCGGAGAGCCACGGTGCCCTGGTGTTCGAAATTCATCCCCATTTCTTGCATGGGACATAAGCATAAACCCATGGACACATATATGATTTTACAACCCATGTTGGTGCACCTGAGCATGTGCATGTGCATAATTTTGAATTGTGCACATGAAATGGCTAGAAAACCAATTTAATGTATAAAATTTCCAAACGAACCCAGAATAATTCCAATTTTTTTATGACACACATATAGTTGCGTGTTCACTGCAGATAAAAGCTCTAGAAATTCTAACACCATCCATTGCCGCTGTGACCCCATTATGTAATTCAAATCAAGACGAAAAATCAAGTAGATTCCACATAGTTTATTATCACCAACCATGTGTGATGCATCAAAAAATATCTTGGAGCACTGTCGGAGTATAGTACGCATACAACTTACGCGAGAAGGTGCAACGGCTACAGTCCACAACCCGCTCTGAATAAGGGACTGTGTGTGATGACACTTTGCACGCCAGTTTTTTCGCTGAAGTGATTCCAAATTTTCGGGTTCCGTGGAAATATCTACCTCCCCCCCTTACCAAAAGCCACTTTTCCCTTGTTTCCGCCTTCCTTTCCAAGTTGAAACCTTCACTCCTTGCTTGCAGCGCTGCCTCCTCACCGGTGACCCTCCTTCGCGCTGCTCGGCCTCACCTATCCAGGCAGGTAATCCACACCCGACCATCATTCTCCTCCTCCTTCCATGTCCCACATGCCCCGACCGCCGACACGACACCTTCCAGCCAAATCACTGACCCCTCCACCAAATAAGCGTCGCCCTAAGCCATGATGCACGTAGTACAGCCAGGATCTCAATGAGCATTTGGCAGCGGAGAAGCAAATCATGGCCGCATGCGCGAATGAGGTCGCGATGGCTGCCATTCGTGCCGACCCTAGATCTTGGAGGAGCACCTCGTCATCGAGGCCACCGTCGATGCCTCGTGCACCGACGCCTCGACGTGGTTGGCTGCTTTACACGACAGTTCGTGGCATTTTCTTGAAGCCACCCTCGGTGCCTTTGACGAAGACTACGAGGTCTTTTCTCAGTGTGCACATGCTTACCTCATCTCGAGAGCCAGTAGGTTGGTGCCCGGAGCGGCTCAGTCAACTCCCCACTATGACGATGTGTAGCGACCAGACCTCAAACAGTCTGATCTTTGTGCATCAGTGTCATCCCTGGATTAGTAATGCTGACACGCACAGTACTTGAAGGATTTATAACAGAGTAGCAATCACACACTTATTACATCGATAGTCCAACGATGAATTTATTGTAATAAATATGGCTGAAGGCCATCTAACACGATAACAGCGGAAGGCTTGGACAATAAGTGAGTCCATAAACTCCAGCGGCATCACTGAGTATAGAACCACGACCTAAAAGGGCATCTTACTCGTCGTCTGAAAAGTCTGCAACATGAAACGTTGCAGCCCGAAAACGGGTCAGCACATGGAATATGCTGGCAAGGTAACACAAGAGAATGCAATGAAAGTAAAGCTATACTATATGCAATATGGCTGGTGGAAAGCTCTATGGTTAAGTTTTTGCATAAAGCCAATTTTTCCCTACTTCAAAGGAATAGATTTTAATTAACTATCATGGTAGTTGAAACATCGTTGAGAAGATAGACATCCTCTCAACCCCAATTAAAGTTCATCATTAAACCCAACAATATTAAATTAGAGTAACATGTTGAGATGCACATGAAAAATCCAAGTACTAGATACTCAAGATGTCCATAACCGGGGACACGGCTAATCATGATCAGTTTGTACACTCTGCAGAGGTTTGTGCACTTTTCCCACAAGACTCGATCGCCTTCGTTTGGTTTCTCGCACTGCATGGTGTTTGAGAAACGGATGACCGAGACATAGTCTTTCAGAAGCGCTAGCACCTTACGATCGGGCGGACCGTACCAACCTACATCCCCTACATTTGCTAGTCCACCACTGTAAGAGTTCGCACGACTTACTCATACAATGCTAGAGCCCATAATAGCATTGTGGTTGCACACGGAAGTTTCTAGTATGAATAATCTCATGATCCCTTTGAGCCTGGGTGGCGGTCCAAAAGAAAAACAGGCAATCGCTGGAATACCCAGGTGCCTCAATCCACCCAGATGTGTATTAATGTTGCCACCTTAAGTTGAACCATTAATTAACAAACTCACATCTGTCATGGATTTCACTCACCCAATCCACGTCTACGAGCATAGCATGTCCTATCAGCAAACGTAGAAGTAACTCCCAAAGGTTTGAATGTAATGCAGGTAACAGGACTACCTCAATCTACTTCCCAGTCCCACAAGTTAATTGATCCTACTCATGCAGTGTGCGAGGGTTTGACTAATGCAATGAAAACTGGGTAATTGGAAAGTATGATCAAAGTGTTACTTGCCTTGCTGATGATCCGCAAAACCTAGAGACTCAAAAGTAGCAAGCGGCGCACTCCGGGTACTCTATCGCAATCAAACAAGCATACAATAAGTACTTAGCTAATGCACGGGTAAAACTCAAATAAAATATCTAACCAGAAAGTTCAACTTAAGAACTTCGGTTTGCAAAAAGAATCAACTCAAAAGAAGCAACGAAACTCAAACTGCAAAAGAAACGAGCTCCGATTTACTAGTTGGCCTAAAGTCAAATTTTACAGTAGCCAAAACTTTGTTCAAGTTGATTAAACGTAAAGAGGGCTTCGAGACAAAGATCTGGGATTTTGAATCACCTGATTCCGACTCTCGAGCGAAAAGGAAAACGAAAAACAAGATCAGGGCAGAAATCGCGATCGGAATAACCGCGGATAAATACCCCGAAAAAGAAAAACGGACGAACAGGCTAATGAACGAACGTTCGCTGTCTGTGGCTAACTAACGAAAACCGTTCGTTAAAACGAACGTACGGACGAACGTCCGTTAAATAACTAAACCGACGAAAAACCGAACCAATCTATTCTTAAAAAACAGATCTAGGGTTTTCCTAAAAAAACGATCGGTTCTTTTCTTAAAAAAAAACGATGGCGGCGGCGGCGTATACCTCGGCGATGGCGGCGGGATCCGGCGGCTCCGGCGGGCGGCGGGCGGCGCGGGGGGCGGCAGCAGCGGCGGCGGCGGCGGCGGCGGTGGCGCGGCTAGGGTTTGGGGCAGGGGGCGGCT
>LR738712.1:194270957-194344522 GCA_902687465.1 Secale cereale | reverse complement strand
GGGGGCGAAACGGGCCGGGGCGCAGCTTATAAAGCCCACAGTCCTACTCCTACACGAATCCTAAGACGGTTCGTTTTTTTATATAGTGTCCCGGCACAGAAAAACTAACGAAAGAAATACCAAACGGACTCCAAAATTCCCAAAATAAATTTTCACTGTCCTCTAATAATATTTAGGACAAGGTGAACATTTTTCCCGGACCTAGATGCAATTTTGAAAAAACGCGTATTTTTCCTATGCAAATAGATCCGCAAATAAATCCAGAAAAATACCAAAAGTGATTTTAACATTTTTCCTCCAATACTCCTGTTATTCTGGAGAAGTCATATTATCTCCGCTCATATTTTGTTTTTAGAAATATTTTTAGGAGAGAAAAATAATTAGAATCACACTGTCCTCGTACAGGTATTCGAGCGAACTGAAATACGAAAACGGTAAAATTCCCAACTCTCTCCGTAGGTCCTTGAGTTGCTTAGAATTTCGAGGAACTCTGCGAACAAAATGCAAAAACATGAAATGCAATTATGATCTATGTATAACATTCCAAATTGAAAATTTGGGATGTTACAAACCTACCCCCCTTAGAATGAATCTCGCCCTCGAGATTCGACTTGGTTAGAGAACATGTGTGGGTGGTCCTTGCGTAGATAATCTTCTCGCTCCCAGGTGGCTTCTTCCTCGGTGTTGTGACTCCACTGAACTTTGCAAAACTTGATAACCTTACTGCGAGTAACTCTGCTCGAAAATTCGAGAATCTTAACAGGCTTCTCCTCGTAAGTCAGGTCACTGTCTAACTGAATTGCTTCCAGGGGTACTGTGTCTCTAAGCGGTATATCGGCCATCTCCGCGTGGCACTTCCTAAGCTGTGATACGTGAAACACGTCGTGCACTCCTGACAATCCTTCGGGTAATTCCAACTTGTAGGCAACCTCTCCCATGCGTTCCAAAACACGGTAAGGTCCCACAAATCTTGGGGCTAACTTCCCTTTAACTCCGAAACGTTTAACTCCTCGCAGAGGCGATACTCTCAAGTACGCTCTTTCTCTGATCTCATAGGTTATCTCCATGCGCTTCGAGTCTGCATAACTCTTCTTCCTGGACTGTGCTACTTTCAGTCTATCTCGGATCAACTTCACCTTCTCCTCAGACTCTTTGATTAAGTCTGGTCCAAACAACTGTCGGTCTCCAACTTCGTCCCACGACAACGGTGTTCGGCATCTCCTTCCATACAATGCCTCGAACGGTGCCATCTTCAAACTGGCCTGGTAACTGTTGTTGTATGAGAACTCCGCGTAGGGCAAGTTGTCATCCCAACTAGATCCATAATCTAATGCACAGGCTCTCAGCATATCCTCCAAAATCTGATTGACTCTCTCCGTCTGTCCATCTGTCCGCGGGTGAAGCGCGGTGCTAAACTCTAGCCTGGTACCCAAAGTTTCATGTAACTGATTCCAGAACTTTGAGATAAACTGGGTTCCTCTATCTGATACGACGCTCCTCGGAACTCCATGCAGACATACAATTCTGGTCATGTATATCTTTGCCAACTTTGCACTGGTATATGTGGTTTTCACGGGAATAAAGTGGGCTACCTTCGTCAATCGGTCTACTACTACCCAGATTGAATCATATCCTGCTTTGGTCCTGGGCAATCCGGTGATAAAATCCATGCCAAGCTTCTCCCACTTCCATTCGGGCATTGGCATAGGTTGTAACAATCCTGCTGGCTTCTGATGTTCTGCCTCCACTCTTTGGCATACATCACAAACTGCTACATACTCCGCAATATCCTTCTTCATACCGGTCCACCAGAAAATATCCTTCAAATCCAAATACATCTTAGTATTTCCTGGGTGAATCGGGTATGGTGAATCATGGGCCTCCTGTAAAATCAACTTTCTGATCTCCGGGTCATTTGGCACATAGATTCGATCTTCAAACCATAGGGTGTCGTGTTCATCCTCACGAAATCATTTAGCTTTTCCTTCGCTCATCCTCTCCTTTATAGCGACAACCTCCTTGTCAGCTTTTTGAGCTTCTCTGATTTTATCCATCAGGGTAGACTGGATTTCTAATGTTGCTACATAGTCTCTCGGAACTATCTCCATACGTAGTTCTCGTAGGTCCTCGGCTAACTCCTTTGGAAACTCCTCCATCATTAAGGTATTGACATGGCTCTTACGGCTTAGCGCATCAGCTACTACGTTAGCCTTTCCGGGGTGATAATGTAATCTCATGTCATAATCCTTAATGAGTTCCAGCCATATCCTTTGCCTAAGATTCAACTCCTTCTGAGTGAATATATACTTCAAACTCTTGTGATCCGTATATACTTCACAATGGTTCCCAATGAGAAAATGTCTCCACGTCTTCAATGCATGCACTACGGCTGCTAATTCCAAATCGTGGGTGGCATAGTTCATCTCATGAGGTTTCAGTTGTCGTGAAGCATACGAAACAACTCTTCCGTCCTGCATAAGAACAACTCCAAGTCCTCGACGTGAAGCGTCGCAGTACACCTCATAATCCTTATGTTGATCTGGCAGAATCAACACAGGGGATGAGACCAACCTTTTCTTCAATTCCTGGAAACTGGCCTCACATTCTTCGGTCCAACTGAACTTGGTGTCCTTCTTTAACAACTCCATCATTGGCTTTGCAATCCTTGAGAAATTCTCAATAAATCTCCGGTAGTATCTTGTGAGTCCAAGAAAACTCCGGATCTCTCCAACTGCTGTCGGTGCTTCCCAATTGATCACAGTGTCCACCTTAGCGGGATCTACTGCTATTCCTTCTCCGGATATAACATGTCCGAGGAATCCGACTTCCTTCAACCAAAACTCACATTTGCTAAACTTGGCATATAACTGATGTTCTCTGAGCTTCTCCAATACCAAACGCAAATGCTCTGCATGCTCCTCTTCATCCTTCGAGAAGATCAATATATCATCTATGAACACTACGACGAACTTATCCAAATACTCCATAAACACTTTGTTCATCAGGTTCATAAAGTATGCCGGTGCGTTTGTCAGACCAAACGACATAAC
Source organism: Secale cereale (assembly GCA_902687465.1). Classification (NCBI taxonomy): domain Eukaryota; kingdom Viridiplantae; phylum Streptophyta; class Magnoliopsida; order Poales; family Poaceae; genus Secale; species Secale cereale. Next base: position 194,341,472 of record LR738712.1, on the reverse strand, counting down.
AATATACTCATACAACCCATACCTAGTGGTAAAGGCCGTCTTAGGTATATCCTGCTCTCGGATCTTCAATTGATGGTACCCTGATCGTAGATCGATCTTGGAAAATACCTTAGCTCATTGCAATCTATCGAACAGATCATTGATCATCGGTAATGGGTACTTGTTCTTGATCGTTACTTCATTCAATCTACGGTAATCAACAACCATTCTTAACGATCCGTCCTTGTTCTCCACTAGAAGTACTGGCGAACCCCAAGGCGAAGAACTTGGGCGTATGAATCCTTTATCCAGTAACTCCTAAATCTGTTTCTTAATTTCCTCCAAATCCTTTGCGGGCATCCTATATGGTCTCTTAGAAATTGGCCCGGTGCCTGGCAAAAGTTCAATCAAAAAATCTATATCTCTATCCGGTGGCATTCCTGGCAGTTCTTCTAGAAACACATCCGGATAATCCTTCACTACTGGCACTTCCTCCTGAACAACTCCTGACAAGGAATTTAATCTACTCCTCTTTGACTCATGCCGGGATACACACTTGATCCTTCTTCCTTCCGGCGTAGTAAGCAAAATGGTCTTACTGGCACATTCAATATTCCCTTCATACTTAGATAACCAACCCATGCTTAATATCACATCCAGTCCTTGAGATTCCAATACTATTAGGTCCGAAGGGAAAATGTAATTACCATTCCTTAGGGGCAACTGATCACACCATGACCTAGCCATATACTCCGCTCCTGGTGAGGTTACTAACATGGGAGATCTAAGGGTTTGGGTCGGCAGCTTATACTTATCCACGAATCCCCTTGAAATGTATGAATGCGATGCACCAGTATCGAAAAGAACGAGTGCAGTAAAGGACTTAACTAAGAACTTACCTATAACTGCATCTGGTTGCTCCTCTACCTCCTCCACAGTCACGTGGTTCACTTGTCCTTTGTTGAACGGGTTGGGCTTCTCCCGACGCTTCCATTGCCGTTCCCATTCTTAACTTCTGGGCATTCATTGGCATAATGTCCATTCTTCCCGCACTTATAACAAGTGACATGGCTAAAATCCCTCTTGGTGGGTGTGGACGGTGTAGGGCGGTTCTGGTTTCCATTGGCTCCATTCCCATTTCCATTGCCATTCTTGGTGCCATTGTGGTTGTGCGAGATACCTCCTCCATGGGTATGCTGAAACTGTCCTACCGCTTTAGGAGTAAAACGGGGCTTCTGCTGAGCTCCAGAATTATACTTTCCTTGCCCATACTTCCTCTTGCGACTCTCAATCTGTTGATGCTTCCTTTCAATCATTAGGGCGCGGTCAACCAACTCCTGGTAGTTGTTGAAAGTTGCCACCATCAACTGTACACTCATCTCATCATTCAGCCCTTCCATGAATCTCTCCTGCTTCTTGGCATCTGTGGCCACATCATCTGGGGCATAACGAGACAGGGTACTAAACTCATCCACGTACTGGGCCACATTACGATTCCCTTGGCGCAAATTGCGAAACTCCTGCTTCTTCATACTCATTGCTCCGGTTGAGACATGGGCGATACGAAAAGCTTGCTGAAACTGATCCCAAGTTACATTTGCTACGGTGTAAGTGGCTGTGTAGTTCTCCCACCATGCTGCGGCTAGTCCAGACAACTGGTGTGCGGCAAATCGCACCTTCTCAGCATCCGAGCAATTGGCGGTGGTCAAATCCCTTCCGATCTTGCGTAGCCAGTCATCAGCCACTATTGGTTCGATGCTGCTAGCAAACACGGGTGGTTGCAACCTTAAGAAACGTGTCAGGTTGTCCACGGGTGGTGGTGGTGGAGGGTTGTTGTTGTTGTTCTGGTTGTTCTGAGTGTTCTGGACAAGAAGTTGCATCAAGGTGTTCTGCTGCTGGATCAACTGGGTGAGCTCACGGGGAAACTCGTATTCACGTCTTGGAGGCATCTGATGGGTGTAGAGGGAAGAGATTAGAATAGAAAAGAGGTCTAAGGGAAAATCACTACCCATATGCACATGAGGCAAACACACAATCATATCACACCAATCAATTTCAAGCAAGGTCTTACAAATCTAACGATCGTTACAAAGGTCCTCTAAATCTAATATATGGAGGTAAACTACTAGTCACAGGGTGGCCATCTAAAAATATTGATCGGCAGAGGATTCCATAATATCTGCTCCAGCTTCATCTTCATAGTCTTCATCCTTGCTATCCTCAGCTTCCGAATCCGTGTCATCTATGATGATATAATATTCCGGTGGTATCTCCTTGGGTTCTTCTTCCTCGTCTTCTTCTCCCATGAGTATCCCTAACTTCCGGGTCAAATCATCATTCTTCTCCACAAGTATCTTCATCTCCTCCTCATATCCGTCGCGTGTAGACTTGAGTTCTTCTTCTAGCTCCAAATTCCTATTCAGGGCCTTCTTCAAATCTATCATCCCTGCACACATCTGGTGCTCCTGGCGACGAATGTGGTGGTTCAACTCTTGGATAAATGTTGCAGTGGACCTACCCTTCCGGGTGCTGATCATATCCCAATTCTCATCTCGGCGTCCACAAATATGGTAGATAGTGTCCTTTAGCTCCTGCTTGTAGACCTCTCCAATTCTTCCCATAGCAATGTGGGCTGCCATACTCCTTCCTAGGCTCCATGTAGGCGCATTAAAGGAAAATGCTATGAGTGAGGTGACGGGTGCGAACGTCCTTCCTGGAACTTGAGATTGAATCAACCAACGCTCCTCCTCAGGTAGAGTGGCATTGTAGGTTCCGGTGAAACTTGGTAATCCAATGTTGAGATATCTTGTGACTTCCTTCAAGTGTCGTCCAAAGGGTGTATCATCATCCGGTTGCATGAACTTGTGCTTTGCTTCCACCATCCTAAAGAGTAGAAAAGATGAGGAGTCAGAAAAGAGAAGCGTGAATTGTGCTCTAGGGCTTGTCTTAGTGGTCGTGTCCTACAGTCAACCTAGCTCTGATACCATCTTGTAGCGACCAGACCTCAAACAGTCTGATCTCTGTGCATCAGTGTCATCCCTGGATCAGTAATGCTGCCACGCACAGTACTTGAAGGATTTATAACAGAGTAGCAATCACACACTTATTACATCGATAGTCCAACGATGAATTTATTACAATAAATATGGCTGAAGGCCATCTAACACGATAACATCGGAAGGCTTGGAAGATAAGTGAGTCCATCTACTCCAGTGGCATCACTGAGTATAGAACCACGACCTAAAAGGGCATCTTACTTGTCGTCTGAAAAGTCTGCAACATGAAACGTTGCAGCCCGAAAACGGGTCAGCACATGGAATATGCTGGCAAGGTAACACAAGAGAATGCAATGAAAGTAAAGCTATACTATATGCAATATGGCTGGTGGAAGCTCTATGGTTAAGTTTTTTGCGTAAAGCCAATTTTTCCCTACTTCAAAGGAATAGATTTTAATTAACTATCATAGTAGTTGAAACATCGTTGAGAAGATAGACATCCTCTCAACCCCAATTAAAGTTCATCATTAAACCCAACAATATTAAATTAGAGTAACATGTTGAGATGCACATGAAAAATCCAAGTACTAGATACTCAAGACGTCCATAACCGGGGACACGGCTAATCATGATCAATTTGTACACTCTGCAGAGGTTTGTGCACTTTTCCCACAAGACTCGGTTGCCTCCGTTTGGTTTCTCGCACTGCATGGTGTTTGAGAAACGGATGACCGAGACATAGTCTTTCAGAAGCGCTAGCACCTTACGATCGGGCGGACCGTACCAACCTACATCCCCTACATCTGCTAGTCCACTAGTGTAAGAGTTCGCACGACTTACTCATACTATGCTAGAGCCCATAATAGCATTGTGGTTGCACACGGAAGTTTCTAGTATGAATAATCTCATGATCCCTTTGAGCCTGGGTGGCGGTCCAAAAGAAAAATAGGTAATCGCTGGAATACCCAGGTGCCTCAATCCACCCAGATGTGTATTAATGTTGCCACCTTAAGTTGAACCATTAATTAACAAACTCACATTTGTCATGGATTTCACTCGCCCAATCCACGTCTACGAGCATAGCATGTCCTATCAGCAAACGTAGAAGTAACTCCCAAAGGTTTGAATGTAATGCAGGTAATAGGTACTACCTCAATCTACTTCCCAGTCCCACAAGTTAATTGATCCTACTCATGCAATGTGTGAGGGTTTGACTAATGCAATGAAAACAGGGTAATTGGAAAGTATGATCAAAGTGTTACTTGCCTTGCTGATGATCCGCAAAACCTAGAGACTCAAAGTAGCAAGCGGCGCACTCCGGGTACTCTATCGCAATCAAACAAGCATACAATAAGTACTTAACTAATGCACGGGTAAAACTCAAATAAAAGATCTAACCAGAAAGTTCAACTTAAGAACTCCGGTTTGCAAAAAGAATCAACTCGAAAGAAGCAACGAAACTCAAACTGCAAAAGAAACGAGCTCTGGTTTACTAGTTTGCGTAAAGTCAAATTTTACAGTAGCCAAAACTTTGTTCAAGTTGTTTAAACGTAAAGAGGGCTTCGAGACGAAGATCTGGGATTTTGAATCACCTGATTCTGACTCTCGAGCGAAAAGAAAAACGAAAAACAAGATCAGGGTAGAAATCGCGATCGGAATAACCGCGGATAAATACCCCGAAAAAGAAAAACGGACGAATAGGCTAACGAACGAACGTTCGCTGTCTGCAGCTAACTGACGAAAACCGTTCGTTAAAACGAACGTACGAACGAACGTCCGCTAAATAACTAAACCGACGAAAAACTGAACCGATCTATTCTAAAAAAAATAGATCTAGGGTTTTCCTAAAAAAACCGATCGGTTCTTTTCTTTAAAAAAACCGATGGCGGCGGCGGCGTATACCTCGGCGACGGCGGCGGGATCTGGCGGCTCCGGCGGGCGGCGGTGGTTCCGGCGGCGGCGGCAGCGGGCGGCGCGGCGGCGGCGGTGTGCGGCGCGGGCGGCGGCAGCAGGGGCGGCGGCGGTGTGGCGCGGCTAGGGTTTGGGGCAGGGGCGACCGCGGGCTGGGGGGGCAAAACGGGCCGGGGCGCAGCTTATAAAGCCCACAGTCCTACTCCTACACGAATCCTAAGTCGGTTGGTTTTTTTTTTATATAGTGTCCCAGCGCAGAAAAACTAACGAAAGAAATACCAAACGGACTCCAAAATTCCCGAAATAAATTTTCACCGTCTTCTAATAATATTTAGGACAAGGTGAACATTATTCCCGGACCTAAATGCAATTTTGAAAAACACGTATTTTTCCTGTGCAAATAAATCCGCAAATAAATCCAGAAAAATACCAAAAGTGATTTTAACATTTTTCCTCCAATATTTTTGTTATTCTTGAGAAGTCATATTATCTCCGCTCATATTTTGTTTTTAGAAATATTTTTAGGAGAGAAAAATAATTAGAATCACACTATCCTCGTACCAGTATTCGAGCGAACTCAAATACGAAGACGGTAAAATTCCCAACTCTCTCCGTAGGTCCTTGAGTTGCTTAGAATTTCGAGGAACTCCACGAACAAAATGCAAAAACATGAAATGCAATTATGATCTATGTATAACATTCCAAATTGAAAATTTGGGATGTTACACGATGGCACCCACGATGCGGAGGCCTCGCCCTCTTCCATGTCCAAGGAGCCAATCGTCATCGCTATCTCCGACAATGAGGAGTAGCTTGTCTTATTAGCTCACTATAAGGACCCATGTTCAGTTTGCTAGCTACTGCCTTTCCTTATCAAATTCTTGTGAATTGTGCTATCTACTTTTACCATGCAATCTTCTGCTCTAGTGTATATGTTCTATATGTCGTGCAACATGGTGTTCAGTTAACTATTTGGTTCAATTCTGCAAATGTGATGTTCAATTCTTCAAGGTGCAGTTTTCCAAGTTGTTAAGCATGCTTGGTTTGGTTAACTATCCGATCTTCTATTAGGAGTATGTTATATTGTGCAATGTGGTGCTCAGTTAATGTTTGGTTCATTTGTTGTGGTGTATAGTTAACTATTTGGTTCAATTCTGCAATGCGATGTTCAATTGTTGTGGGTGCATTCTGTTATTGTATACCATGTGAGAAATAAATCATATTTGGCTGTACTAAATACATGAGAAACAAATACAATTGCTATATTTCCAAGTTGTTAAGCATGCTTGGTTTGTTTAACTCTCTTATCTTCTATTAGGAGTATGTTATATTGTGCAATGTGGTGCTCAGGTAACATTTGGTTCATTTGTTGTGGTGTTTAGTTAACTCACTGGTTCAATTCTGCAATGCGATGTTCAGTTGTTGTGGGTGCATCCTGTTATCGTATACCATGTGAGAAATAAATCGAATTTGATTGTACTAAATACATGAGAAACAAATACAATTGCTACATTTCCAAGTTGTTAAGCATGCTTGGTTTGTTTAACTCTCTGATCTTCTATTAGGAGTATGTTATATTGTGTAATGTGGTGCTCAGTTAACATTTGGTTCACTTGTTATGCTGTTTAGTTAACTGCTTGGTTCAATTCTGCAATGCGATATTCAATTGTTATGGGTGCATTCTGTTATTGTATACCATGTGAGAAATAAATCGAATTTGGTTGTACTATATACATGAGAAACAAATACAATTGATATATTTCCAAGTTGTTAAGCATGCTTGGTTTGTTTAACTCTCTGATCTTCTATTAGGAGTATGTTATATTGTGCAATGTGGTGCTCATTTAACATTTGGTTTATTTGTTGTGGTGTTTAGTTAACTGCTTGGCTCAATTATGCAATGTGATGTTCAATTGTTGTGGGTGCATTCTGTTATTGTATACCATGTGAGAGATAAATCGAATTTGGTTGTACTAAATACGCGAGAAACAAATACAATTGCTATATTTCCAAGTTGGTAAGCATGCTTGGTTTGGTTAACTATCTAATCTTCTATTAGGAGTATGTTATATTATGCAATGTGGTGCTCAGTTAACGTTTGGTTCATTTGTTGTGGTGTTTAGTTAACTGCACGTGCATGCTCCGTTGTCTAATAGCACATTATTGTGCAATTGCGGGAACCATTCTAATATTTAGATTGTTAACAATTTGGTCTTGCACATGTAGGTCCTGCTGCCAGAGGTTTTCACCCACTGTTCGACTCTTTTTGCATATGGGGAAATGAGTTGTCCATGAATATCAATCAAGTCAAGAAACTTAGAAAGATTGTTAGGATAAAGAAATTAGCGGCAGAAAACAACAAAATCTTTGTCTGCATAATGCAGAAGACATCAATTCACTACAAGATGGTACTAACTATTATACCTTGCCTTTTTATTCCTTTGCCCCATTTCCAATATAGAGAATATAATTATGCACATCCTTGTTTTCAGGCATTTCCAAAGCAGTTCACTGATGATTACCTCTCAAACCACCTCCATGGTCAGGAGGCGAGGAAAGTTTTGATACAACACCCACTGTTCAATATTAAGTGTTCCTGAAGAGAACCAAGGATGGATGGTCAGTCATCCACAAGCACTGGCCTAAAGTTGCAAAGACCTTCAACATGAATGAAGGCTCAATATTCGCCTTCCACTTCAGCAGTTCTCCAGATGAGATGCATCTGTCTATGTACCGTCTATGATGCTAAATCCGAAAGGTTCTACATGTTGCATGTGAAACTTGGTGCTAGTGCAGTTGTGTAATGGGGCAGTTGAGTGCTGAAGCTATATCATGTTGTACTCTGATGTATTTCAATTATGAAATCCTGCTTCCTTAATATGGAAACGAAATATATTATGTGCTTAATATGAATGTCAATTAGATTAATAAATGGATTATTAATAATAAGGCAATTAGCCTGCTAATTGGGTTTTGCTATTGCAAACGGTTATTGAGAAAATACCATGGCGATGACCTCAGGCAATGCACACAATTTCTAGGAATAAATCGTGTTTGCTCAATGAACAATCACACACGACATCCTCTTGAAAACTGTTTGCGTTAGGCAACTTTGCGCAAACGTTCACCACAAAAAAATTGTGTGTGATGGACAACCTTTGCCACACAGTTTCTTCTACACACCATGTGTGATGCATTCAATAACGCAAACGATAAAATTGTTAATATTGTGTGTGATGTACCTGTGAATGAAAATGTTTTCCTTGGAGCGACTATGTGGAATGTACATACGAACGTACACGTTTAGTGGGGACTGACTATGTGGGATGTACTTGCGACAGGAAACAATTTTGCCTATATAATTGTATTTTTTTAGCTCTACTATACGTATTACCGTATTTGAGTGCTCTTCGGTCGCACACGACCTCATTTTGCCGAGCGTGTGTGCCAGGAGGGCATATCCCCGACGGTTTCTGGGTCATGTGGGAAGGACCCCCGTATCGCCCACACTCACTTGGCAATGGTTCAAAATGCCGTCGTGGAAAGGGGTTAAAAATCGTTTGTATAGCACCGACGCGTCCTAGTGTATCCAAATATGGGCATCGGGGACCTGCCAGGGGGCCCACAAGCCCTGGGGGCGTGCCCCCAGGCTTGTGGTCACCTGGTGGGCCCCCCTCTGGATTTTCTGCGCCTAATATTTTATATATATTCCAAAATAATTCTCTGTTGATTTTCAGGGCTTTTGGAGTTGTGCAGAATAGGCCACTTAGATTTGCTCCTTTCCGGTCCATAATTCCAGCTGCTGGTATTCTCCCTCTTCATGTAAATCTTGTAAAATAAGAGAGAAAAGGCACAAGTATTGTACTATAATGTGAAATACCAGTCCATAATGCAATAAATATCAACATAAAAAGCATGCGGCAAAATGGACGTATCAGAAGCCAACCGTGTCGTGGCGTGAGCGCGCGAGGCGTCGACGGTGGCCTTGATAGCGAGGTGCTCGTCCAAGATCTGGGGGTCAGCACAAATGGCAACCATCACAACCTCATCCACGCGTGCAGTCGTGATTTGCTTCTCCGCTGCCAAATGCTCCTTGAGCTCCTGGCTATACTACATGCACCCTGAATTAGGGCGGCGCTTATTTGGGGGAGGGGTTGTTGACTTGGGTGGAAGGTGTCACGTCGATGGTCGGGGCATGTGAGATGTGGAAGGAGGAGGAAGATGGGGGTCGGGTGTGGATGACCTGCATGGATCGACGAGGCCGAGCAGCGTGAAGGAGGGTCATCGACGAGGAGGCGGCCCTGCAAGAAACGAGTGAAGGTTTCAACTTGGAAAGGAGGGCGGAAACAGGGAAAATGTGGCTTTTGGTAAGGAGGAGGGGCGGGGAGGTATATATTTTTGTGGAAGCCGAAAATTTGGGATCGGTGCAGCAAAAAAACTGGCACGCAAAGTGTCATCAGACACGGTCCGTATTCAACACTGTGTACGAAATGTGAACATCACAAACGATTCATATAGCTTACCCCATGTGTGACAAGTTTGAACGTGGAAAATTTTGGTCCGAATTTCCCTGGTTACAGTGGCCATCCAGGTCATTGCATAATTTGGGTACACACAGGGGACTACATCACACCCACACTTCTTAATGGAGCAAGTTCAGCAATTAGATAGAGCTAGTTGACCTAAACATTACTCTAACAAATTAAAGACCGCTGTTTCTAATTAAACAAAATAAAGAGTACTAATCCGGCTGGTGCTCGTCGATCTCCGCCGCCTCCTCCATGTCCAGCTCGCGCCCGACTATGTCCTGGGGAAGGGGCTCCATGGCATACATCGCACCATACTCGCCAAGCATCTCGCCATCCGCGTTTGCTATCTCTTTGGAAAAGGCCTCCACGAGATGGGCCCGGGCAGCCGTGATCTGGGCTTGGACAGGATCCATCGTGGCAAGGTATGCCGCGGAGGAATGGACGGCTGCTCGAATGCTCTCAGCGATTGCCACCTCTTCGGTCGTGCGTTGTCGACCGTGGTCGGAGAAACTTCGTTTGATTTGTGCGGTGACTGCCAACAACTGGGTGTGTGCGGCCTCCATCAGGGCTAAGGCCGCTGCTGTGGAACGGACAACTGATGTGCCACTCTCGCCAGTTGCTATCCCCGAGGCAGATGTTGCTGCCGCCACGTGAGATACAACAACGACCATTTGGGCTTCCTTGGCCACCAGGTCACAGATTGCGGCCGTGCTCACTCTACTTGTTAGCACGTGCATGGCGTATGTGGTCGCGCTCTCGCTGGAGTGGGCCGCCAAAGTTGCCCTCACGACACGGGTCCACGTCCCCATCTTTCACCGAGGACGATTGAATAGTGAAACAATATTTGGGGAGCGAACTAGTGTGCTTGACACGTCAGCTGTGGACTGTAGCTGATGCACCTTCTCGCGTAAGCCATATGCGTACTATACTCCGACAGTGCTCCAAGATATTTTGTACCGCATCTCACATGGTTGGTGATAATAAACTATGTGCGATCTACCTGATTTTTCGTCTTGATTTGAATTACATAATGGGGTCACAACGACAAAGTTGGGTGTTTGAATTGCTAAAACTTTTATCTATAGTGAACATGCAACTATAGGTGTGTCGTCAAAAAAATTGGAATTATTCAAGGTTCGTTTGGTCATTTTTATACATTAACTTGGTTTTCTAGGCATTTCATGTGCACAATTCAAAATTAAACTATATACACATGCTCAGGTGCACCAAAATGGGTTGTAAAATAATATATGTGTCCATGTGTTGATGCTTATGTCCCATGCAAGAAATGGGGATGAATTTCAAACACCACAACACCATGGCTCTCCGGCAAATGTTGAGATACATGGTTTTAAAATTCTAGTAAATCTAAAACACGTCTGAAATTCATGAAACTTGACATGATATCACTGAAGGGCATCAACATGCCGTGGTAAAAATATTGTCCCATTTGGGGTAGGTTTGGGTATAAATTTCTCACAAACCAGAGCTTCTCACAACAAGCCCGATGGTTTCGATAGGGAACGTGCCACATTTGTGGAAGAAACAATATCCATTGCCTCTTCTTGCTTTCAATTCTTTTCTAGTTTCAACATAGAACAAAAAGAGTGTTGTATCATTTTTAGGATTCTTTGGGTTCACTTGGATATTTTTATACATTAATTGAGTTTTCTATGCATTTATGTGCATAATTTAAAATTGAACTACACGCACATGCTCCAGTGCGTATAAATGGGTTCAAAATTCAAATGTGTGTCCTTGGTTACATGCTTAGGTCCCGTACAAGAAATGGGAATGAATGTCAAACACCTTGCCACAGTCGCTCGACCGCTAACATTGAGATACATGGTTTTTAAATTCTAGTAAATCGAAAATGTGTCTGAAATTTATGAAACTTGACATGCTATCATGGAATGGAATCAGCATGACGTGGTAAAAATATTGTTCCATTTGGGGTAGGTTGGGGTATAAGCTTCTCACAAACCAAAGCTTCTCACAACAAGCCTCATGGTTACGGTAGGGAACGTTTCACCTTTCTGGACGAAACAATATCCACTGCTTCTTCTTGATTTCAATTTTTTTTCTAGTGTCAACATAGAACAACACGAGTGTTGTGTTAAATTTTGGAATTTTTTGGGGTTCGTTTGGACATTTTTATACTTTATCTGAGTTTTCTGTGCATATGTGCATAATTAAAATTTGAACTACAGGCACATGCTCTAGTGCATATAAATTGGTTGAAAAATCAAATATGTGTCCTTGGTTGCATGCTTAGGTCCCATGCAGAAAATGGGAATGAATGCCAAACACCTTGCCACCTCGGCCGCGAACATTGAGATACATGGTTTTGAAATTCTAGTAAATCGAAAACTCGTCTGAAATTCATGAAACTTGGCATGCTATCATGGAACGGCATCAACATGCTATGGTACAAAAATTCTCCCATTTGGGACAGGTTTGGGTATAAGCTTCTCACATACCAGAGCTTCTGGCAACGAGTCTCATGGTTCCGGTAGGAAATGTGCCTCCTTGGTGGATGAAACAATATTTGTTGCCTCTTCCTATTTTCAATTTTTTTCCTAGTGGAAACATAGAGCAACAGGAGTGTCGTGTTAAAATTTGCAATTTTGGGGTTCGTTTAGACATTTTTATATATTGAACTATGTGCACATGCTCTAGTGCAGAAAAATGTGTTGACATATCAAATGTGTATTCGTGGGTGCATGCTTAGGTCCCATCCAAGAACTGGGAATGAATTTCAAACACCAGGGCACTGTTGATTACCGACTAAAAGTTGAGATACTTTGTTTTTAAATTCTAGTAAATCCAAATCTCGTCTGAAATTCATGAAACTTGGCATGCTATCAGGGAATGACACCCGGTATGCTGTGGGATTTTTTGTGTCCATTTTGAGAGAAGGCGCACTAGAATAACAGCCAACAAAGGCATTTTGAAATAAATAGCTGCCACCTTAACATCTCAAACGTTTCTATAATTTAAATCGTGTGTGTTTTGTTAACCATTCACGTGACGTCACACGTCACACTTTTAAAGGCTAGGAGCCTTCATGCGGACATCTGCTTGACTGAACGGGAGGCGTGCAAGTCCAGTCCGCTGCGCAGGCTGACCAAGAGGCATGTAAGATGTCCTCCAATGTGCAGGCTCACCGGGAAGCGTGTGAGCTATACGCTGCGCAACCTCACTGGGAAGCGATCCCTTTTACTTCCATGACCGCCCACCTATCTCGCATCCTCTTCATGAATGGCGCCTGACCCGCTGTTTAATACGGGCGGCCTTACTGTTCGCCTCCCATTCCCCTCCCGCACACCTCCACCAATGCCATGTTGTAGAAGGACGATCTGCCACTAGTCTTCCAGTTTGTTGAAGTCGACTCCGAGCCGGACGACATAGAAACTAAGGAGGAATGGGGCCTCATGGACATGGCCCTGAACGAGCTAGACGTGGCGGTTGCTACCCCCGCGCCCATCCCAGCTCCCATCCCCGTGCCTGCGCCAACGACCATCCCCGTAGCATTGACGGGCTAGTCACCGAGCACTATCGCAGAGCTAGAAGTGATGGAAATATGCCCTAGAGGCAATGATAAAGTTGTTATTATTTTATATTTCCTCATTCATGATAAAGGTTTATGAAAGTGCGTTATATAGACTAGAGGGGGGGGGGGTGAATAGGCGATTTTTATAAATTTGTCACTGAGGAAATACTAACTGAGGAATTTCCTAAGCAACGAACTACTTAGCAGCGGAATAGATACTCAGGTGCAAGCACAACAAGATAGTAGCATGGTCATCATGATGAAATGAAAACAAGCACAGAGTACAAGTAGCGTGTAAACATGATAAGCAGGCTGAGGACTTAGGACTGAAGAAATAGGGTTGAGGAAATTGAGAAAGTCTTAAGTGAAAGTCTTCAAACAGTACAAATCAAGTTCAACAACACATGAATGAGTAAATGGAAGAGTTGAGGAAATAGAACCAATAGGCTTGATGAAGATAATGATTTGTTGAACCAGTTCCAACTGATGTGACAGTTGTACGTCTGGTTGGAGCTGCTAGGTATTTAAACCTAAGGACACACAGTCCCGGATACCCAGTCCTGGACACACAGTCCAAGACACCAAGTCCTCACCGTATTCTCCTTGAGCTAAGGTCACACAGACCTCGCCCAATCACTCGTGGTAAGTCTTCACAGGTGACTTCCAAACCTTCACAAACCCGGTCACCTGGTGATCCACAATTCCTCTTGGATGCTCTTGACCATTGACGCCCCGTCTGGAAGATCACAGTCTTCAAAGGTAAAAAGCGTCAGTTCCACACAGGAACAATCTCTCCAGTGATGCTCAATCACTTTTGGGTTTTAGGTGTTTGGGTTTTGGGTTTTTCCTCACTTGATGATTTTTGCTCAAAGTCCTCGGAGGATGGGTTGCTCTAATGACAAGTGTCAGTTTCTCTCGGAGCAGCCAACCAGCTAGTGGTTGTAGGGGGCAGCTATTTATAGCCTACGGAGCAGCCCGACATGATAAGAAATAAATGCCCTTCAATGACATGACCGTTAGGTAGGTAGATATTTTGGGACAGCTGGCGCATAGCATAGCAACGGTCGGAATTTTGAGTATCAAATTCCTCAGGGCTATCATGTTCCTCACTTGGTAGGCAATCCGCACTTGCGAATTCCTAACTCCTTAGTCAGAACAAATTCCTCAGAGACCAGAAGAACTTTTTCTCCATGACTGAAGAAATTGACTGAACTATATGAGATTTCCAATAGCTTCACTCGAAAGGATTGGTAGATGTAGGATTTGAGTTGAGCATCATTAGTAAATATGTTTCCTTAGTTTTACCTCAACACCCTTTAACAATACGGTGTTTCCTATGACTCAAGAAAGAGAAAATGAAACTACGAAAACAAAAGTCTTCACGCTTCATAATCCTCGCATGATTATCGCGGTCTTCAAGGTCACGCCAATTTCTCCACTTTTAAAATCTTCAGAATGTCCTCAGAAATCCAAAGTCTTCAGTTGAAGATATTCATTTTTAGGGGTCGACTTTCTCTGTAAATATCAAACTCCTCATAGACTTATAGACCTGTGTACACTCACAAACGCATTAGTCCCTTAACCTATAAGTCTTAAATACACCAAAATCACTAAGGGGCACTAGATGCACTTACAATATCCCCCCTTTTTGGTGATTGATGACAATATAGGTTAAGTTTTCAACGGGGATAAACATATGAAGTGTAAATACTAATATTGATGAATTTGATTGCAAGATATAGAAGAACTCCCCCCGAAGATGTGCATAGTGAGGAATTTGCTTTTGAAGCAATGCACATTTGAAGAGTAGTATCATGGAGATTTACCCCTATATCTTGTAATTCATACACGCATTTAACATATGATATGAAGAATTTGAAATGCATGATGAAATATTGTGACTGATGTAATTCAGCATGTGTGCATTAACATATATGAGGAAATAGCATGCAGAAGAACATAGCGAAAGTATCAGACCACCATCGGGTTTAAGTTTACAACTCGATTCAACAAAGTCTTCAAAAGAACGAGAGTTGTAACTTAGCAAAAAACGCCCATATGTAAAGACCCACTTGAAGACTAACTCAAATTTCTCCCCCTTTTGTCATTGAATGACCAAAAGGGACAAAAATTTTGGACTAACGCCCCTGAAGAATATCAGGAAGAAGATGGAGGAGCGCCAGTGTTGTTGGGGTCAGTTGTTGGAGGAGGGCCTGCCGTAGTGTCATCCAAATCTTCATACTCATCGGTCTCGCGTGATGAAGAATATGAGCTGGCCACCGAGGAAGGAACTTTGACTTTCTTGAATTTCGTCGCCGGAGGCTGAGACTAGTCAAAGTCCTCCTTGAAGCCCATTTGCTTCAGATCTTCTCCGCTGTAGAGATGAGACATAACAGCCCAGGTGCGATTGAAAACTTCATGGAGGTAGTACTAGTTTTTCTTCACTGCATTGTATGTAGAAGTCATATTGTGAAGATTTGAACCAAACTGCCTCTTGACCCATTTATGGTTGCGATCGACCTTCTGATGAAGACTGAGGAGAAGCTTACGATCAGTCATTACCCTTGGAGATGTGCCTTGAGGATTTTGCTTTGAAGCATTGGCGGCAGAGTCATGAGTGGCAGAGTCATCATTGGTGGAGTAGGATGCAGCTTTGCGGAATTGACCATCCAATGGACGAGTTCCTTCATCAATGATCGCAGCTTTGCCTTTTCCGTCAACTAAGGAATTTGTCCGTTTGAGGACTTCAAGTGGAGGCAGATAACTAAGATGATTCTGAATGTCAGCCTTGTTAGAGATTGAAGACCTTGTTCTGATGAATCTCATGATCCAGGGAGCATAAGGCTAAAGTTTAAAGGAGACAGTGCAACATTTGCCAGAGTCCTCATGAAGAAATCATGATAGTTGATGGGGATCCCATGCATGATATAGAACAACAGATTCTTCTGATGCCAACAATTTCTTCATCATTCCAGTCGTGGCCTTTGATTGGACTCAACGTTTTTGTCAGAATGCGATAGACAGTCCGAGGCACATATAGCAATTCTTTCACGAGGAATTTGGTTCTTGGTTATTGGCCAGGATTCAGCGGCTTCATTAATACTTGCATATAATGGTCAGTGAGTTCAGGTTCATGATATACACACTGTGCACCTTCAAGGGGAGGACTAATAGGCAGGGCCTGAAGCAATTCAGAGGCCAGTGCTTTGAAGTGAGTGTTTTCTGTCATCCAGTCCAACACCCAAGAGTTCACATCTTCAGCAGCTCCGGTGATGTGTAGTGTTGCATAGAACTGAAGAATGAGCTCTTCATTCCAATCACATATGTCTGTGCAGAGGGTGAGCAGTCCAGCATCGTATAGAACACTGAGGACGGGCGTGAAGCAAGGTAGTGATTCCATGTACACATGAGGAATATGTGCATGGTCGAAGACTTTGTCCTTACCAAAAAGCAGTGAAAGAATAGAAGTTTGCTTGGCTGGCAGTCCAGAAGCACTTCCTTCTAAGACGAGCAGAGTCATATGGGTTGAAGTCTGTGAAGAACATATGCTCGTGGAAGAAGTCATCAACCTTGAAGTTTTGCTTCTTAGAGAAGGGATCCTTTGGCTTGGGCTTATGATTATCAGTTAATTTCACCACAGCCTCAGGAAACACAGGCTGAGGAATTTCAGTTTCTGCTTCAGTTGTAGCCTGTATCTTCATTTCTTCAGCAGCATTTTCATTAGCACTAGTGGCTGGAATTTCTTCATGTATGGAAGGAGTGGTGCGAGGTTCGTGAGAGCCTGTTTGAACTTCAGTGTGCTCTGGGGACTGAGGAATTTGCTGCAAAGGCGTGAACAATGGAGAGTTGGGGTGCCGACTATCCCAAAAGTCATCGTTCATCACAGGAGTTGTGCTCCCAATGTCCACGTCTTCATCATTGTCATTCAATTCTTCAACGCCCGCCTCTTCAGTTGTGAACTGAGGCATAGGCGATGAGATCACTGGGGTTGAAGGGATGTTATCCACTTCAATTTCTTCATCCAACTGCTCTGAGGAAGCAACAGAAGGAATATCTTCATCAGATCCGCTTGGGTTCACATATTCTTTGCCAAAAGGTATGATTTCCTTTGTTGGCATGCTTGAGAGAGGAATAGCATCAATGGGATTGTTGACCGAACTAGTCAACTTCTTCATCTTCGTAGGGGAAACAGACTCTGAAGAAGCAGACGGTTTCCTTTTCTTCACTGCTGCTCGTTCCGCAGCATTTGTTTTCCTCACTTCTGATGCAGAAGGAAGAGCTGAACTTGGTGCTGGTGCAGGAGGAGCAGAGGAAATTGGATCAATTATCTCAGGCACAACTGTTTCAGTTTCCCTGGCTTGGTCAGTTTCTTCAGGCGCAGCGGTTGAAGTCAGAGCTGGCCTGGCTTGTTCCTTAGGCGCAACACTAGTGGTTGCCCTGACATTTTCTTCAGCGGTTGTAATAGAGTCATCAGCCCTAATAACTTCAGTTTCATCAGCAGCCGGATTTTCATCAGCGCTACTGGCATATTCTTCAGTGGTCTGAGCAGATGCATCAGCCTGAGGAGTTGCATGTTGCATTGGTGCTGCAACGTTTGAGGTAAATCCCTTGGTCAGATTAACGAATCTGACTTTGGCTCCCAGCCAATCAGCACGGTAGCTTTGAAATTCATCATTGAGGGTTTTTATCTTAGCTTGCAGCTTCACAAGTTCCTCATGAGACATATTCACTATATTGTTCTTCATCAATCTTTCTTACTTGTACTGATCCTTGTTTGCCTTTCTGGCGTGCTCAAATTTCCATTTTTCTTCACGAATGAAGGCAGCCAGCATATGACTTTGACGAGGAGTGAGGTTCATCTCAGGCAAAGGAGTGCTGGGGTCCTTATGCCACAGGTCGATGAAATCAAGGATCAACTTTGGATCCAGCATCAATGACACATTGCTGCCTTTGGCTCTAGCGGCCCTTTCATGTCTGTCTCTGATGATTTTGGCGAGTTCCTCATCATCTGCTTCGTCATCACTCGACGGCACATGGAAGGCGACTTGCTTCTTGTGAGGACTTGGTCTAGCACCACGTCCTGTAGTGGCCTTAGACTTCAGCAGAGTGGGGCCAGTTGAGGAATTCAGAGGAGGTGAAGAACTTGCAGAGGCTCCTGAGGCAATAGAGATGCCAGTTGTCCTTTGGCACGTGGCGAGATGCATAGGTGCTGATGAGTTTGGTGGAGCTGGAGCATCTTGAGGAACTGGCCGTGAGGGATTTGCAGAGCTGGGCTGTGAGGGCATTGCTGAGGAGCTTGACTTGCGAGGAGGTTTCTCGGGCATAGCCTTTTTAGGCTTACTAGCAGAGGCTTCAGCAGCAACAACAACAGAATCTTCATTAAATTTCCTCACTGCCTCTTTGGCCATCCCAGCCAACTTGGCTTGACTCTTGTCCCATTCCTTGGTAAATTCTTCACCTCTTCTGATGCTAGAGGGATCAACAATTTGGCCAGGTGCTAATGGAGGTCTTGGGCATTGAGGGTGTATAGCGAATTTCTTCATGTACTTGGGTGTGACATAACGATATTCCCTCCATTCTCTGACCCATGTTCTCTCAATCCTTTGTATGCGCACCTTGCGCTGATTCTTGGTTTCCTTGCCATACTTGGCCTCATCAGGAGTGCAGTATTCTTCATAGATATCATCAAGAATTTCAAAAGCAGTGTTGATTTCCAATTTCTTCCCTCCTTCCTGAGGTTTCTTGCCATCAGCCATTTTCTTCAGCTGAGGATTTTGAACAATTGAGTTCTCTGAGGAGGTGTGCAATTTTGCTTCAAGGAATCCTACAAATGAGTTAAGTTGATGAGAACCTAGAGATTCAGCAGCAGACATTTGTACCTGTGAACAGACTATAGTTGTGAAGAATTTGGAGAGGTCACATGCGTTCTTAGCAGTTTTTTCAAAAAGGTACAAGTTTGAGGAATTTGACCAGTTGTCTCTTGAAGAATTTCACTAAGCGTTCTTTGACTTAGGTTCCAGAGTTGTGCAGATTGAAAATCCACACAATTGAGGAATTTTGAAGAAAAATGTTGCTTAGAGAAACAGATCAAGAACAGATGTTTGTGTGAGGTGTTTAGAGTTTGAAGAAGGAAGAATAAACACCTTTTTGAAGATTTGTAGGAATCGTTAGAATTGACAAGGGCAGTAAAAGTAGCTTTTAATTACCCTTGATGAAGAACACGACGAACTGTGAATAGAAGATTTGAAGCTCATCGGTTCAGATATTCCACGCCCTAACTTGGCAGAGGAAGACAACTACAATGGCGGTGGAGTGAAGAAATCCATGTCCGGCGTGAGTACGACGGCGACGAGGTCGAGGCAGCGAAGCTTTTCCTCACTGGCGACGATGGAAGTAGCGGCGCCGCTAGGTTTTGAGAGCTCGAGCAAGGGAGTAGAGGTCGAGCAGGGTAAAAACGAAGTGAGGAGGGTGAGGGGGTATTTGTAGCCGAGGTGAAAACCGTTCGCCCGAGGAAAATGGACGAACGTGCCCCTAACCCTTCTCATCTGTGCGACATGTGTCACCCACGTACAGAGAGGTGGAGATCGTGTGGGATCGTGGGTGAATAGATAAGTTGTTCAGTGGAATGTGGAACGGTTTGAGCGGCAATGCCAAAAATTCAGATAGGAATGTTTTTAACTTAGCGTTCACAAATTCTTCAGCTGTCAAGGACATAGTTAAGATTTTGAACAAGTTTCAAATAGAACACATAAGAAGAAATAGTTAATAGATTAGGTTGAGTATAGCATAGAGGGGGAAGGGTCCAATCACATTCACATAGCAGAAAAACAACTTGAAGAAATAGCAATAAGTGAATGTTGTAGAGGACATAAACTCTCTCTCTCTCTCTCTCTCTATATATATATATATATATATATATATATATATATATATATATATATATATATATATATATATATATATATATATATATATATAGTCAATGAAGAACAAACAACGGAAGGAGTGAAGACATTGCAAAGTTGAGGAAATTGATCATATGAGGAATTTCAAAAAACTGAAGAAAAAACTCAAATTGAAGATTTTTAACCTTTGTTGGTGGCGTGACCCACCGTATAAGAATGATGATTTCAGACACCGCGTACAATTGTCGTAGGGCTCTGAGAATCAGTTTCTTCATTAATTTCGTCACACTTAGAGGGTTAGTCTTCATTGATTGAATAAAAACGTTACTTCGTGTGTTGCGCATCAAAGCCATCAATTTTGCATAAGTGTTAGGATGTGTGTCCTTTCAAAGAACATTCGAAGATTCTAAGATATTTAGCTCACACCGCAACTTGCAAAATCTCTTCTCATCCAAGGGCTTAGTGAAGATATCTACCAGCTAGTCTTCAGTCTTCACGTGGTAGATGGAAATGTCGTCCTTGAAGACATGATCACGAAGAAAATGATGACGGATCTAGATGTGCTTTGTCCTTGAGTGCTGAACTGGGTTGTGAGAAATCTTGATGGAACTCTCATTGTCACAGTAGAGTGGCACATTCTTCATGTTGACGCCATAGTCCTTGAGGGTTTGCTTCATCCATAGTAATTGAGCACAACATGACCCAACAACTATGTACTCAGCTTCAGTAGTGGAGAGTGATACACAGTTCTGCTTCTTCGAGGACCAACATACTAAGGATCGTCTGAGGAAATGGCATGTGTCGGATGTTGACTTGCGATCCACTCGATCACCAGCATAGTCAGAGTCAGAATATCCAATGAGATCAAAATCAGAGCCCTTGGGATACCATAAGTTGGAGTGTGAGCTAGATATCGAAGAATATGCTTCACAACCTTATGGTGTGATTCCTTCGGTGTAGCTTGAAATCGGGCACACATGCAAACACTAAGCATAATATCTGGCCTAGATGCACATAGATACAATAAAGAGCCAATCATGGAGTGGTATACCTTTTGATGGAAGTCTTTACCATTTTCATCGATGCACAGTTGGCCATTTGTGGGCATAGGGATTTTGACGCCTTTGCAATCTTGCATGCCGAATTTCCTCAGAACATCCTTGAGGTATTTCTCTTGAGATATGAAGATGCCATTGAGTTGTTAATGAATTTGAAGGCCAAGGAAGAATTACAACTCTCCCATCATGGACATTTGATATTCTTCACGCATCATGTAGCCAAATTCGTCATTGTAATGTTCATCAGTACAACCAAAGATAATATCGTCCACATAGATTTGACACACAAATAATTCATCATCATATGACTTAGTGAAAAGAGTTGGGTCAAGTGAACCGGGTTTAAAGCCTTTCTTCATGAGGAATTCCATCAAAGTATCATACCATGCCCCCGGGGCCTGCTTGAGGCCATAGAGAGCCTTGTTGAGTTTGAAGACTTTGTCAGGATGTTTAGGATCTTCAAAACCTGGGGGTTGAGCAACATATACTTCTTCCTCAAGCTTACCATTGAGGAATGCACTTTTCACATCCACTTGATATAAGATGATATTATGATGGTTAGCATAGGCAAGTAGTATGCGAATAGCTTCAAGTCTAGCAACAGGAGCAAAAGTTTCACCGAAGTCAATTCCTTCAACCCGTGTGTAGCCTTGAGCTACGAGACGAACCTTATTCCTCACCACAAGGCCATTTTCATCTTGCTTGTTTTGATAGATCCACTTGGTGCCGATGATATTATGCTTCCAAGGATCTGGTCGCTTGACGAGTTCCCACACATGGTTGAGCTCGAATTGATACAATTCCTCTTGCATAGCTTGAATCCACTCAGGTTCTAGAAATGCCTCATCAACTTTGGTGGGCTCTGTGATAGAGACAAAAGCAAAGTGCCCACAAAAGTTAGATAATTGTGAAGTTCTTGAGCATGTGAGAGGACCTAGTGCATTGATGTCGTCGATGATTTTCTCGACCTGCACTTCTTTTATGACACGAGGATGAGCTGGCTGACAACTTTGGTCTGGCTGTGCATTTTTTTCAGCAGCAGTTTCTTCAGGAGCACTAGTATGATTTTCTTCATTGTCAGGAATGACTTCTTCAGCTAGTTCTTCAGTGGGGATGATATCTTCAGTAGCTTTGAATTTGATAGATTCCTCAGGAGGTATTTCACCTAACACAGAAGGCAGGTGCTCTCTTTGCGAGCCATTAGTTTCATCGAACCGCACATCTACAGTCTCAACAATCTTGTGAAGATGATTGATGAAGATTCTGTAGGTGTGCGAGTCCTTTCCGTAACCAAGCATAAAAGCTTCACGTGCTTTCGGTGCAAAATTGGAATTGTGATGAGGATCTCTAACCCAGCATTTAGCACCGAAGACTTTAAGATAACTCACATTGGGTTTCTTGCCGGTGAGTAGTTCATATGAGGTTTTCTTGAGGAATTTGTGAAGATATACCCTGTTGATGATGTGGCACGCAGTGTTGATAACCTCAGGCCAGAAGCTAAGAGGTTTCTTGTATTCATCAAGCATGGTGCGAGCTATCTCAACAAGAGTCCTGTTCTTGCGCTCCACAATGCCGTTCTACTGACGAGTGTATGGGGCTGATAGCTCATGAGTAATACCAAGTTGATCAAGATAGTCATCAAGACCAGTGTTCTTGAACTCGGTCCCATTGTCACTCCGGATATGCTTGATCTTCACAACAAAATTCATCGAGGCCCTTGAGGAAAATCGCTTGAAGATTTCCTGCACTTCATGCTTAAATGTGATGATATGCACCCTTGTATAACGAGAATAGTCATCAACAATGACAAAGCCATAAAGAGATGCTGCATTTGTGAATGCAGAATAATGTGTAGGGCCAAAGAGATCCATGTGAAGCAATTCAAATGGACGAGTGGTAGTCATGATAGTCTTCGAGGGATGCTTGGATTTGGTCATCTTTCCAGCTTCGCAAGCCCCGCAAAGATGATCTTTGAGGAATTTTGTCACATCCCCGGTTCTGGTCTGCTCTGGTCCAGTTAGTCTTGTGTGCATCATGTTTCAATTCTCAGAAACTTGAAATGGGGATTGCCTAAACCCTAGCAGTAAAGCAACTCAACTAGGGTCACGAATAAAATCATTTCCAATGTCCCAAAATCCCTTCATCAATGTTTGATAATTTTGGCAAGGCATTGAGACCAAACCAAAAATAGTGAGCATTTTTGTGGAATATTTTGGGCTTTGAATTAAATCAATAAGTATTTAAATTGGGGCATATAAATATTTTTAATACCTTTAAATGCTCCAATAATTCTGAAAATAATTGAGGGTCTCTGTAATAATTTATTTAATGCCCACAATTATTTTTAGGATTTACTAAAATGATTTGGGCTATAAACTAAATCAAAACAAAATAACAGAAATAGAAAACAGAAAGAAAATAAGAGAGAGAGAAGTACCTGGGCCTTCTTACCTGTGCAGCCCACTAGAAGCCCGCAGACAGCCGGCCTGCCAGGCCCAGCCCACCCCCACCGCGTCGTCTTCCTCCGCCAGTCGGAGCAGCTCGCTGTCGCGCGCGCGCTCGCCCTGGCCAGCTCCTGCTTGCCACCTCCTGCTTCTCCTCGCGCCTGGAGACGTCCAGGGACTTGCTAGTCCCCCCTCTCTCTCACCCTCGCCTCATTTTTCCCCCCTGGCTCTCTCCCTCGCCGCTGTTCACCTTGGCCGAGCGCCACCGTCGCCGCCGTCCTGAACCACCACGGCCACCGTCCATCTCTCGCCCCTCCGTTGAGCCCTCGAGCTCCGCCGTGCTTCCCCTCTTCCTCTCCTTCATCTCATGCGACGCCAGGAGCACCCCAGCGCCTTCAACGCCGTCGTTCCCCTCCTCTGCATCCGGTGATCGCCGCCGGCGATTCGCGCCGTCGAGGACGCCCCCGAGCACGCCGGCCTTCCCTACGGATTCCCTGTGAGCCTCCGTCCTTCCCCCTCCTCTCCGTTTGCCTTCTTGTGCACCACAGCGACCGCGCCGAGCTCAGCCGCACCCGCCGCCGCCACCGCACGTCGCCGTCGTGGCCACAGCCGTCTCCGCCCGTTTCTGAGCGCGTCACCGTGCTCACCGAGCCCCCAGGAGCCCGTAGCACCACTTCGCTCGCTTCCCTGAGCCCCGCAACACCTACCCCGTCGATACCCGAGCTCCGGCCGCCGCCTCGCTCGACGCCGGCGACGATTCTGGCCACCCCAGGACGAACGGCTCGCACCGTTGGATGCGGCCGAGTGCCAGCTTTCCAACGGGACTAAGCGCGCCCAAAACCATCCCCTGTACGCGAATTCCGAACCACTCCGGCGAGACACCGCCGCGGATCGTGGTCGCCGGCGAGTTACTCCGGCGGGTACTTTTTAATTAGTGCTAATGACCCCCCCCCCCCCTGGGTCGATGACAGGTGGACCCAGGGCCCTACAAAATTAGCTTAGTTACTAAACCAGTTTTAATTATCCACCGAGACACTGACTTGTGGGCCCCAGTGCCTATTTAGCTTAGTTTAATCTTTTGTTAAGTATTAGTTAAGCTTGTTTAACTGTTGAGTCACTGACGTGTGGACCCCACACGTCAGGTTTGACTTAGACCAGCCGCTGACCTGCTGACGCCAGAGTGACGTCATGCTGATGCAGTAACTGTTTTCTGGGTTTTTAAATAAATCATAAATGATTTATTTATTTCAGAAAATAGCCAAAACTTCTAAAAAACATAGAAAATAATCTATAGCTCAGATGAAAATAATTTATATATGAAAATTGATCAGAAAAATTCAAGGAACCTGTTTATGGCATTGTCATGCATGTTTGAACAAGTTAAACCTGCTGATCAGGTCAAATCAATTAAATGACAATTAAATAATCACATATGGAGTTTGAATTTGAACCTTGGTTCAAACCAACTCCATTTAACATGGTTGCTAGTTGCATTAGGCCAAACCACATCATATTGCCATGTCATGTTCATGCATCATATTGTTGCATTGCATTGATTGTATTCTTTCCCTGTTTGTCGGTTTTGTCCCCTCTCAGTAGACGACGTTCCGACGATGAGTTCGATGACACCGATGAAGACTCAATGTTATCTTCAGAGGTGCCAGGCAAGCAAAACCCCATTGAGCATTCCGACACAATCCCACTCTCTCGCTCTTGCTCTCTTTTACTGCATTAGGACAACAACGCTTCAACTGTTACTTGCTGCGGTAGTTGAACCCCTTTCCACTGCATGACCCGTCGTTGCCACAGTAAATAGTTGAAACCCACTAGTATGAGTAGGAGTTGTTTGAGCCATGTTGTGCCTACTCATTGATGCTTTTTGGTTATGCCTGCTATTGCTTAGAGTTGTGTCAGGTCTGATTCATCGGGGATGAATTGGAATGTGATGAACATGTCCTACTGTGTGAGAGCTAAGCGTGTGAACACGATTTGGTAAAGGTAGCGATGAGAGGCCATGTAGGAGTACATGGTGGGTTGTCTCATTGCAGCCGTCCTCAGGAACTGAGTTCTGTGTTGGTTAATCCATGACCAGTTACTACCATGCATTGGGCCCGAAACCAATGGACCCTCTCGACTTATTAATCAACATGATCTCTGTCCAGGAGTTGCAACTAGTTTCTGGTGTTTGTAGTTTACTGGAGGTCGTGCGCAGCGCTGACCCGCGGGGTGGGCTGTGACGCGGCAGGTACGTGGCACGGTGTACCGATTGCCCGTTTGGTGATGCGGGAACCCTGTACACATCGTTTGGGGCCGTGAGCGACACCCCGGCCGGATCTCCCCACGGATGGAACCCCAATAGGCGATAAACCTGGACGAGAGACTTGTGTGGTTAGTCAGGTCGTGGCCGACACCCTCGCTGGGCCTCCGCTTGAAGGTTGCCGAGTACATGTCGTGTAAACGGCGGTAAGTGGTGAGAGCGTGTGTGAAGAAGTACACCCCTGCAGGGTTAAATATAATCTATTCGAATAGCCGTGTCCGCTGTAATGGACTTCTGGGTTACCTATTACAGTTCATAGACAAGTGAAAGTGGATACTCTAAAAATGCGCAAGATAAGCGTGAGTGCTATGGATGGCCTTCTCGTAGGGAGACGGGAGCGGATCCATAGTGGTGTATTGATTGGTGAATATGTGGACTCGTGTGCGCCACCTCAAAAGAGTTACTTGCAGTCGTAGTTCAGGATAGCCACCGAGTCAAAGCTGGCTTGCTGCAGTCAAACTCCACCACCCCTTTGTTGATACCGATGCATATGTAGCTAGTTCTGATGTAAGTCTTGCTGAGTACCTTTGTACTCACGTTTGCTTAATTTATGTTTTACAGAGAGACTTCAGTCTCGCTAGTGGTTCCGCGTGGACTTCGACGTTTAGTTTGTTACCTCAGCTACGATCTTGTACCCTTGGGAGGGTCTGGTAGATAGTCAGGCTTCTTAGTCTTTTTCATTTGTAGATGTCTGTACTCAGACATGTAATGCTTCCGTTGCCTGTATGCTCTGTATGTTGGGTCATGTGACCTCTGATTGTAATAATGCTATGATGGCTCTTCTGGGCCTTATCTATATGAGTTGTTGAGTTATGTTGTGATGCCATGTTGTACAGCACATACTTGCATGTTATGCGTACGTGTAATGTGTATTGCTATGTGTGGGATCCGACACCTAGTTGTTTACCTTTGGTAGCCTATCTTACAGGGAAATGTCTCCTGGTGCTTGCACTGAGCCTTGGTAGCTTGCTACTGCTCCGGATCACTTAGGCTGGCCGGCATGTGTCCTTCTTCGTTCCTGTGTCTGTCCCTTAGGGGAAATGTCACGCGTTGATCCTTAAGTCCTTGTAGCTTGCTACGACTTGGGTTCATACGTTGATGACCGACACGTTCGTTGCTGGGTCATGTATGCCTGTCTCTGTAATGTAGTGCCACTTTTGGTTTATAACTGGTCATGTCGGCCCGGGTTCTCTGTCATATGGATGCTAGCGACACTATCATATATGTGTGCCAAAATGCGCAAACGGTCCCGGGCCAGGTAAGGTGGCACCCGTGGGGATACCGTGCGTGAGGCCGCAAAGTGATATGATGTGTTACAGGCTAGACTTGTGTGACTTAGGATCGGGGTCCTGACAGCTTTGGTATCAGAGCCTGACTGCCTGTAGGATTAGCAAGCCAAACTGGTCGAAGTTGTGTCTAGAAACTCTTTAGTTATATAAGGGAATTGATTGTGGAAGGGAACGTAAGGCTCTTTTTACTCCTTTACCTTATGACCTTCTGATCTGAGTCACCTTCTTCTATTCCAGAGGGATTAAGAACTAGGATTCTCATTCTATTTATCAGGATCACGTTATTGTGGATTCAACCCTCATGTTCAGTTCCCTCTATCTCTGTTTGTTCAACTGTTGGTCTCAGCACCTTGACATTATGATGTTAAGTGGATATGATACTCTTTTGCTTGGATCTCAATGTATTTTCGAACACTTACAGTCGTTATGCTGTCCGAGTCATCCCAGGTTTCTAAATAGTCTGATGCATTTGCAAACCTTTCCTCCCTGTTTCCGATGTCCTTTTAGGCCAGATTAATCACACTAGTCAGTGTGTTGAGGCACCCTGTTACCTCGACACATATGTTGGAGTTATTATTATGGCCCTAAGTAATCTTAGAAGATCATTCAGTAAGCTAGCAATGCTTTATATTTTCAGTGTGATGATTCTGGCCATTGTTCTCGAAAAGCATCCTGTGATGCCATTTAGTTGGTAGGTATTCTATTCCTGGGTTCTTGAACCCGAGTTTCACCCTACTTACTTCATGTTGATAGTATCTGCTCGTTCCTTAGGATATTAGTAACCTTGTGATAGTCCTCGAGGTTCGTGGTTATCGTTCTTCCAATACCATGAACCATCCTTGGAAGAAGTTCTCCCGAACCCAAAGATCACAACCAGAGTGCTCCTGAGTGGTACTCCATTCATATTGTGACTCTGCCAGTCCTACCTTTCTGCATGGGTTATCTGGAAGAAATATGTGGAACTCGTTCGACATACTAACCTATGCATCCACAACTCAGAAGTTATATGTCCCTTGAGTTGTCTCCTTTTAGTTGTATTATGACCCTCCTCTATCAATTGATAGTCAGGAGTAGTCGTGCACTCGTGTTCATCGATGCCTTTTACTCTTGTGATCTGTCAAGCCATTCTATTCTGGAATGACTAGGAGGAACAAACTCCAGTACCTTATCCATATCCAGGATTGGGTCAAAGAAGTTGTACTTCGTAGATGAAGAATGCTAATGCAGCTTCTAAACGGTTCTATCCTGGAGTATTACCATCCTTATGTCAAGAATGTCATGGGAATTGCACAACCTCTTATAAACTCTTGATACAGTGATACTTCTCGCCATTATCGTTCATTCCTCGGTCTCCGTGTTATCGTAGCCGGAATACTGATAAGTGGATTGTGATGTGTGAAATCAATACTCCTAGCAACTTCGTTGCTTGGTAGTTAAAGGACAACAATTTCATTCTTAGTGTGTTAGTTACTAATTACCATTGTGAGATTGATTGTGCTACCTAGTCCACTTTCCTGGTGCACTCTTTGATTGATGAGTTAGGATTTTGTTAAGCCCTTGCTCATTTGATCATATCGTCTTGCCTTGAAGAGCAAGATTGTTCCCGAGCTTAGTAACATAGCGGTGGTTCGTGATTTTCCGAATATCCTCTCGGAAGTATTACCGGGTTGTTCCCTGACTGTTATGTTGAGTTCGTGATCAAGTTGGTTTCTTATAAACCACCACTTCTCCAAGAATCTGTGTTGGGTACCCCGAGCTAGTTGGTTAAGCTAAACAACAACTTGGAGAGTTGGAAGATAAAAGCTTAACCCACATAGCTCACTCCAAAGGGATATCTTGTGTGTGTATTGAAGATAGATGATATCTTCACCTATTGATCCCTGTGATCATTTGTGGATTTATTATCTTGTTCAAAACTTTGATTTGAGTGTGGGCTATCCTCGAATCAAATCAGAACCAACGATATTCGTAACGTTGTCTTACTCGTGGTTGATCCCTCGAGCATACACCATTACATCTATTGGTCTGACCAATACTATCATTTGTTCACATAATTATGGAATTCCATCTCCATGGAAACCTGGATGAATTGTTGTTGAGCCCATCAGCAATATTGTTATCTTCTCCTGATCTATGTTGAACATCCAGTTAGTATTGGAAACTTTTATAAGCATTATCTTCATGACCCGTTCGTGAAGCATATGTACGGAAGAAAGAAGTGACTTCCTCTAATTCATGAGCATTTGATGCAAGTTGCCGCCGTGAATTCGAGAAAGCATGTTTTACCTCCTCTGGAGTCATCCCAAGTCAGTCATGCATACGTGCGAAGTATTCTATGGTCTGATAGACTGATCATCTTCATTCTGTATGTATCCCTAGCACACCAAGCCACTGATTGATTTGTTCAAAGAAAAGAAGTTCGAATGCTATTCCCGAAGGGCCCGGACAGACATGCACAAGACTTCGTTATCTCCAATGATGATTCCCAATCTGAACTCGATAGTATTTTATTATAAGACTACTATGTTGTCACGTTTGTCTGGGACAACGTGTTCACAGGTTTTGTAGCAGAACCAGCTCATGTTTTGGAGCTGCTATCGTAGTTCGTTCCTGAGAATCTCACAACGCCGTCTCGTCGAATTGTGTTGCAAACATTCATTCCTTCTAGACTCGATGAGTCTAGAATATCCTGACACCAACCAGAACTGAATCTCAGGCAGTTATGATGGTTGGAGCATCTTCCAAGAACTATAATATTGGTCTCTCGATAACCGGTAAAGTGGATGTCGTGGCCAACACACCCCGCCGGAAGACCTATTGTTGCAGTATCTTGTCTGAAGAAGTTGGCCACCTCCCCATAAGAACTTCGTAGGATTTACTCCCTAGTTGTTCTTTATGGATTCTTGTGCTTCCGAAGTCCAACCTTTACTTGATGTTCAAGATACCAATCATATCTATGAATGGTTTACGCTAACACATCAAGGAGAACATTAGAAGCGGAGTGCTAAATGTCTCTCGGTCGATTATCCAAATTCTGCTCCTGACACCACTAAGGTGGAATCTGAGAAAGTGTTATCTTCCTTTGCATCTGCATCGTCCACCACTATTCATCATGGTAGTATGTGGTGTTGCCAGGATCCTTGACACGGATATTGGTAAAACCTTGGTGAATATGGGAATACTCAAGTTCTTGAGAGCACGCACAAGCACTAGGTGTTATCTTCGACACTAACCGGGATTGCTTCCAGTGTTTTTAATGATTTTATACCCTCGCAGAGAGTAGATTTACTCTCTACTGTTGGGTTTCTTCCAGTTACCAGAATCATTCCCAGCATTTGCATTTTGTTCCCAGCTTGCACCGCCAATGTGCCAATTCTCCATGGGTTACCATTCTCAATCACTGCTGTTCAGGATTATCCTCAGGAGTGGAATTGCCATGGGTCCCATCCATCCTCGATGATAATCAAATCATCCCTTGTGTTGTCTTTAATAAGTTAGTCCACATCATCCATTCTGGACGAGTATGTCATTCTTTCGGACTCCGTCAAACGATTGATTGTGTTTGCCTTAGGCTGGTATAGGGAATCTCAATGATCTCTATATCAAAAGTAATTCTTTTTGCCACTTAAAGGAATAACTCTACGAGTCACCTTCACTAAGGTGCCCCGTTTGGTGGTATCAATCACCATCTTCTTAGGTGTGGAATTATTGCCATTAGGTGAACCTTCATCGTTTGTCTCACTCCATCCCCCTGGAGGTGTACTTCGTATCTCAGCTCGAGAGGTGTTTCGACGTCTCACTCCAAGAGTTGATCTTGAGTTGCCCGATCTTCACAAGATCAACTATTGCAGAGTTTCTTCTGTTATCACTGTGTTGGACAAAGATCTAGTAATCAAGGAAATCAGGATCAACATGATGCTACGAATCAACAATTTCGAGGAGGAGAACCGGGATCGAGAAGAATGTGTTAGTTAGTGTTCCCTTTGATTTCTTATCTCACGTCCTGAATCTCGGGACGAGATTCTTGTTTAGTGGGGGTGAGTTGTCACATCCCCAGTTCTGGTCTGCTCTGGTCCAGTTAGTCTTGTGTGCATCATGTTTCAATTCTCAGAAACTTGAAATGGGGATTGCCTAAACCCTAGCAGTAAAGCAACTCAACTAGGGTCAAGAATAAAATCATTTCCAATGTCCCAAAATCCCTTCATCAATGTTTGATAATTTTGGCAAGGCATTGAGACCAAACCAAAAATAGTGAGCATTTTTGTGGAATATTTTGGGCTTTGAATTAAATCAATAAGTATTTAAATTGGGGCATATAAATATTTTTAATACCTTTAAATGCTCCAATAATTCTGAAAATAATTGAGGGTCTCTGTAATAATTTATTTAATGCCCACAATTATTTTTAGGATTTACTAAAATGATTTGGGCTATAAACTAAATCAAAACAAAATAACAGAAATAGAAAACAGAAAGAAAATAAGAGAGAGAGAAGTACCTGGGCCTTCTTACCTGTGCAGCCCACTAGAAGCCCGCAGACAGCCGGCCTGCCAGGCCCAGCCCACCCCCACCGCGTCGTCTTCCTCCGCCAGTCGGAGCAGCTCGCTGTCGCGCGCGCGCTCGCCCTGGCCAGCTCCTGCTTGCCACCTCCTGCTTCTCCTCGCGCCTGGAGACGTCCAGGGACTTGCTAGTCCCCCCTCTCTCTCACCCTCGCCTCATTTTTTCCCCTGGCTCTCTCCCTCGCCGCTGTTCACCTTGGCCGAGCGCCACCGTCGCCGCCGTCCTGAACCACCACGGCCACCGTCCATCTCTCGCCCCTCCGTTGAGCCCTCGAGCTCCGTCGTGCTTCCCCTCTTCCTCTCCTTCATCTCATGCGACGCCAGGAGCACCCCAGCGCCTTCAACGCCGTCGTTCCCCTCCTCTGCATCCGGTGATCGCCGCCGGCGATTCGCGCCGTCGAGGACGCCCCCGAGCACGCCGGCCTTCCCTACGGATTCCCTGTGAGCCTCCGTCCTTCCCCCTCCTCTCCGTTTGCCTTCTTGTGCACCACAGCGACCGCGCCGAGCTCAGCCGCACCCGCCGCCGCCACCGCACGTCGCCGTCGTGGCCACAGCCGTCTCTGCCCGTTTCTGAGCGCGTCACCGTGCTCACCGAGCCCCCAGGAGCCCGTAGCACCACTTCGCTCGCTTCCCTGAGCCCCGCAACACCTACCCCGTCGATACCCGAGCTCCGGCCGCCGCCTCGCTCGACGCCGACGACGATTCCGGCCACCCCAGGACGAACGGCTCGCACCGTTGGATGCGGCCGAGTGCCAGCTTTCCAACGGGACTAAGCGCGCCCAAAACCATCCCCTGTACGCGAATTCCGAACCACTCCGGCGAGACACCGCCGCGGATCGTGGTCGCCGGCGAGTTACTCCGGCGGGTACTTTTTAATTAGTGCTAATGACCCCCCCTGGGTCGATGACAGGTGGACCCAGGGCCCTACAAAATTAGCTTAGTTACTAAACCAGTTTTAATTATCCACCGAGACACTGACTTGTGGGCCCCAGTGCCTATTTAGCTTAGTTTAATCTTTTGTTAAGTATTAGTTAAGCCTGTTTAACTGTTGAGTCACTGACGTGTGGACCCCACACGTCAGGTTTGACTTAGACCAGCCGCTGACCTGCTGACGCCAGAGTGACGTCATGCTGATGCAGTAACTGTTTTCTGGGTTTTTAAATAAATCATAAATGATTTATTTATTTCAGAAAATAGCCAAAACTTCTAAAAAACATAGAAAATAATCTATAGCTCAGATGAAAATAATTTATATACGAAAATTGATCAGAAAAATTCAAGGAACCTGTTTATGGCATTTTCATGCATGTTTGAACAAGTTAAACCTGCTGATCAGGTCAAATCAATTAAATGACAATTAAATAATCACATATGGAGTTTGAATTTGAACCTTGGTTCAAACCAACTCCATTTAACATGGTTGCTAGTTGCATTAGGCCAAACCACATCATATTGCCATGTCATGTTCATGCATCATATTGTTGCATTGCATTGATTGTATTCTTTCCCTGTTTGTCGGTTTTGTCCCCTCTCAGTAGACGACGTTCCGACGATGAGTTCGATGACACCGATGAAGACTCAATGTTATCTTCAGAAGTGCCAGGCAAGCAAAACCCCATTGAGCATTCCGACACAATCCCACTCTCTCGCTCTTGCTCTCTTTTACTGCATTAGGACAACAACGCTTCAACTGTTACTTGCTGCGGTAGTTGAACCCCTTTCCACTGCATGACCCGTCGTTGCCACAGTAAATAGTTAAAACCCACTAGTATGAGTAGGAGTTGTTTGAGCCATGTTGTGCCTACTCATTGATGCTTTTTGGTTATGCCTGCTATTGCTTAGAGTTGTGTCAGGTCTGATTCATCGGGGATGAATTGGAATGTGATGAACATGTCCTACTGTGTGAGAGCTAAGCGTGTGAACACGATTTGGTAAAGGTAGCGATGAGAGGCCATGTAGGAGTACATGGTGGGTTGTCTCATTGCAGCCGTCCTCAGGAACTGAGTTCTGTGTTGGTTGATCCATGACCAGTTACTACCATGCATTGGGCCCGAAACCAATGGACCCTCTCGACTTATTAATCAACATGATCTCTGTCCAGGAGTTGCAACTAGTTTCTGGTGTTTGTAGTTTACTGGAGGTCGTGCGCAGCGCTGACCCTCGGGGTGGGCTGTGACGCGGCAGGTACGTGGCACGGTGTACCGATTGCCCGTTTGGTGATGCGGGAACCCTGTACACATCGTTTGGGGCCGTGAGCGACACCCCGGCCGGATCTCCCCACGGATGGAACCCAAATAGGCGATAAACCTGGACGAGAGACTTGTGTGGTTAGTCAGGTCGTGGCTGACACCCTCGCTGGGCCTCCGCTTGAAGGTTGCCGAGTACATGTCGTGTAAACGGCGGTAAGTGGTGAGAGCGTGTGTGAAGAAGTACACCCCTGCAGGGTTAAATATAATCTATTCGAATAGCCGTGTCCGCGGTAATGGACTTCTGGGTTACCTATTACAGTTCATAGACAAGTGAAAGTGGATACTCTAAAAATGCGCAAGATAAGCGTGAGTGCTATGGATGGCCTTCTCGTAGGGAGACGGGAGCGGATCCATAGTGGTGTATTGATTGGTGAATATGTGGACTCGTGTGCGCCACCTCAAAAGAGTTACTTGCAGTCGTAGTTCAGGATAGCCACCGAGTCAAAGCTGGCTTGCTGCAGTCAAACTCCACCACCCCTTTGTTGATACCGATGCATATGTAGCTAGTTCTGATGTAAGTCTTGCTGAGTACCTTTGTACTCACGTTTGCTTAATTTATGTTTTGCAGAGAGACTTCAGTCTCGCTAGTGGTTCCGCGTGGACTTCGACGTTTAGTTTGTTACCTCAGCTACGATCTTGTACCTTTGGGAGGGTCTGGTAGATAGTCAGGCTTCTTAGTCTTTTTCATTTGTAGATGTCTGTACTCAGACATGTAATGCTTCCGTTGCCTGTATGCTCTGTATGTTGGGTCATGTGACCTCTGATTGTAATAATGCTATGATGGCTCTTCTGGGCCTTATCTATATGAGTTTTTGAGTTATGTTGTGATGCCATGTTGTACAGCACATACTTGCATGTTATGCGTACGTGTAATGTGTATTGCTATGTGTGGGATCCGACACCTAGTTGTTTACCTTTGGTAGCCTATCTTACAGGGAAATGTCTCCTGGTGCTTCCACTGAGCCTTGGTAGCTTGCTACTGCTCCGGATCACTTAGGCTGGCCGGCATGTGTCCTTCTTCGTTCATGTGTCTGTCCCTTAGGGGAAATGTCACGCGTTGATCCTTAAGTCCTTGTAGCTTGCTACGACTTGGGTTCATACGTTGATGACCGACACGTTCGTTGCTGGGTCATGTATGCATGTCTCTGTAATGTAGTGCCACTTTTGGTTTATAACTGGTCATGTCGGCCCGGGTTCTCTGTCATATGGATGCTAGCGACACTATCATATACGTGTGCCAAAATGCGCAAACGGTCCCGGGCCAGGTAAGGTGGCACCCGTGGGGATACCGTGCGTGAGGCCGCAAAGTGATATGATGTGTTACAGGCTAGACCTGTGTGACTTAGGATCGGGGTCCTGACAAATTTGAAACCCTCAATTCCAAGGATATGCTTCTTCTTCACAAGCCTGTGCAAGTTCCTCATGCCAGCATGACCGAGTCGTCGATGCCATAGCCATCCTTCTGAAGCTTTTGCAAGTAGGCATGTGGCAGGCTATGGTCCTGTAGAGAAATCAACAATATACAAGTCTCCTCGCCTAAAGCCTTCGAAGACTTTGGAATTGTCAGATTCTAAAACTACAACACAACGATATTTTCCAAAGACAACCACCATATCAAGGTCACAAAGCATTGAGTCAAACATGAGGTTGAATCCAAGAGACTCGACAAGCATGACTTTGTCCATGTGTCGATCTTTTGGGATTGCAACCTTACCTAGACCCAATACCTTTCTTTTTTCCTTTGACAGCGTAGGTGATATGCTTCAGATGAGATGGAGATAAAGCAGAGTCCATCAGTAGGTTCTTGTCACCGGTCATGTGATTTGTGCATCCACTGTCGAGGAGCCACTTAGTAGCTTTGAGAGAGTCACCCTGTAGAAGAATTAGTACATCTTACAACTCATATGCTTCATTGTGAAGAATATGACATCAATTTCATGAGAATGAATTTCATGAGTAAGATCAATATATGAAGAATGAGGACGTGAGAAATGAATGAATCATTTTTGCATGATTAGCTTGCATGCTTTCAAGCAATTTTCAGGTCTCCAGCAAATTCTCCAGACGTTTATGTTCGTCTGGAGACGTGACCCTACATAAGAGATTAGTTCTTTTTCTTCACCACCCACATCTGGAGGGGTGGCAAAGAGTTTATCATTCGACGAGCACCAATTGAAAATGGTGGCATTGAAGCAAGTGCACTTCGTTTTACAGGTGAGGGGTTAGAGTATGAATATGAGTAAGCATAGAAATTCTTTGAGGAATTATGAACATAATGATTTGAAGAATAATGCACATATTCATAATCCTTCTTTCCCTATGAAACAGATGTGTTAGCACAATGATGATCATATGAGGAATTTGATCCACTTGAGGAATTTGGTCCATATGAGGATTTGGATCCATATGAAGATTTTGGTCCATATGAAGAATTTGATCTGGGGTTCCTATTCCTCACACGAGGTGTCATGAGGACATTCACTTGAAGATTTTCAAGGTGCCTCTTAGGGACCCATATTTTCTTCATAGGGGGACCATTCCTGCAGTTAGTTCCAACATATCTAGCAAATACGTCACCATTCTGATTTTTGAACAATTTATAGTTGGAGTCAAATGACTCATCATAAGAAAGTGAAGTTTCACAAGTAAAGCCAGATAAGGTAGATGGATCTACGGGAGGTCCTTTTGCAGCAACCCATGAGGTTTTGGGATACTGCTCAGGTTTCCAGTAGGTCCCATCAACATTGAGTTTCCTCTCAAAGGCAATACCCTCTTTCCTAGGGTTCCTGTTCAGAATCTGCTTTTTAAGCACATCACAAAGAGTATTATGACCTTTGAGGCTTTTGTACATGCCTGTCACATACAATTCCTTCAACCCTGCATTTTCATCAATACCATCGGTGTTTTCCTCAGTTGAGGAAATTGTCACCAGAGAAACAGTTGAAGAATTTGTAATAGTAGAAGCATTTGAACTTTCAGGTGAAGAATTTGCAGTTTCACGTTCAATTTGTTTAAGGCATGGGGGATGAATTCCTCCTGAGCAGCGCTGATCTATTGAGCAAGCAATGAATCGCGTTCCTTCTGAAGATCTTCACAACTCTCCCTTAGCTTCTCAAGATCTTGCTTTCTTTGAAGAAATTCATAGGAAAGCTTCTCATGATCAGATAAGAGAGTGTTATGATTATCCTAAAGGTTATCATACTTGGACTGAAGTCTCTGAAGATTTTCAGTCAAGATTTTAGATCAATCCATTTCTTCACCCAACAGATCATCAATTCTTTCTAGCATATTTTGAATCTTATCAAAAGCTTTTTGCTGTTTTATGGCAATTCTAGCAAGTTTGGAATAGCTGGGTTTGAGGTTTTCATCAGATTCATCTTCACTAGAATCAGACGTGGAACGGTTGAGTACCTTGGCCTTTTGCAATGAAGCAGTAGGTGGGAGAGTAGTCATCGTTGACATCGTGAGCAGTGTCGAGGAATTCTTTTTACCCAGTGTTGAAGATGGACTTGCTGACGAATGCGGTAGCGAGAGACAGGCTTGCCACACCAGAGTTTGATTCCTCAGATTCCTCCTCTTCCTCATTTTCTTTTGATTCAGCTGAGTCCATTTCCTTTCCAATGAATGTGGTAGCTTTCCTGGAACTGCTCTTCTTGTTAGAGGAAGACTTTGAGGATTTTGATGATGGGGACTTTGAAGATTTCTTCTTTTTCTTTGAGTCATCTGAGCTGTAGTCCATGTATTTCTTCTTCTTCGATTCCTTTGCCCACTGAGGATAATCGGTGATAAAGTGACCATGTTTCTTGCATTTGTGGCAGGTCCTCTTCTTTTGATCGCAAGATGAAGAATCTGATCTTAAGTCAGCACCTCTTGAAGATTTCGCAAAGCGACCACATCTAGAGAACTTCTGAAATTTCCTCACGAGCATTGCTAGCTCCTGACTCAGTTCTTCAGGATCACCAAGGGTCCTGTCAGATTCTTCACCTTCAGATGAGGAAATTGCCTTGGCCTTCAATGCACGAGATCTACCATAGTTTGGACCATAGAGATCTCTCTTTTCAGCAAGTTGGAACTCATGAATGTTTAGCCTTTCGAGTATATCAGTTGGATCGAGCGACTTGTAGTCTACACGCTCTTGAATCATCCGTGCCAGAGTGTTGAATGAGGAGTCAAGTGATCTCATCAGTTTCTTCACCACCTCGTGGTCTG
This sequence comes from Secale cereale, assembly GCA_902687465.1. Classification (NCBI taxonomy): domain Eukaryota; kingdom Viridiplantae; phylum Streptophyta; class Magnoliopsida; order Poales; family Poaceae; genus Secale; species Secale cereale. The sequence goes on along the minus strand of LR738712.1, from coordinate 194,303,474 downwards.
TGATGTCTGTAGCACCAAGTGCTTGTAGCTCAGTTGAGATATCAGTGAGGCGATCGAAGGTTTGCTGAACATTTTCATTGTCAAGTCTCTTGAAGCGGTTGAAGACATTGCAAAGAACATCAACTCAAGAGTCACGTTGAGTTGAGACTCCATCGTTGACCTTGGATAGCCTGTCCCAGATGAGCTTTGCTGTCTCCAAAGCACTCACTCTGCCATACCGCCCTTTGCTCAGATGGCCACATATGATATTCTTCGCTTGTGAGTCGAGTTGGTTGAATCTCTTCACATCAGCAGCATTCACGGAAGGTGAGACAGAGGGGACACCAGTTTCCACAACGTACCACAGATCATTGTCAATTACCTCAAGATGCATGCGCATCTTGTTCTTCCAGTAGGGGTAGTCCGTCCCATCAAAGGTAGGACACCCAACCGAGACTTTGATCATACCTACAGTCGACATAGCTAAAACTCCAGGCGGTTAAACCAAAATCACACAGAACAAGGGAGTACCTCGCTCTGATAGCAATTGAAAGTGCGTTATATCGACTAGAGGGGGGTGAATAGGCGATTTTTATAAATTCATCACTGAGGAAATTCTAACTGAGGAATTTCCTAAGCAACAAACTACTTAGCAACGGAATAGATACTCAGGTGCAAGCACAACAAGACAGTAGCATGGTCATCATGATGAAATGAAAACAAGCACAGAGTACAAGTAGCATGTAAACAGAATAAGCAGGCTGAGGACTTAGGACTGAAGAAATAGGGTTGAGGAAATTGAGAAAGTCTCTAGTCAAAGTCTTCAAACAGTACATATCAAGTTCAACAACACATGAATGAGTAAATGGAAGAGTTGAGGAAATAGAACCAGTAGGCTTGATGAAGACAATGATTTTTTGAACCAGTTCCAACCACTACTAGGAAAAGGCTTATTAGTGGCGCACCTGTTTTGGCCATTAATGGCGCACTACAGGTGCGCCACTACTACCATGCCATTAGTATACCAGACAATAGTGGCGCACCAGGAAGTGCGCCATTACTATGTCCCCAGGTGCGCCATTAGTATGCCTCCCAGGGGGGCATATTTACCTTGTGCTCTTGGTTACTAATGGCGCACCTCTTAGGGGTGCACCACTAGTTTGTTTATTGCAGTGCGCCACTAAAGTGCAGTGTGGCGCACCACTACTATGAATATTAGGATTTTTTTTTGCTTTTCTGATATTTGCACAGGTTACAAAATACATTACATCACATAATATAAACAGCACAACATATAAACAGCAGATTTATCGAATACAATAGAAGATTAGTCTCCGAATAAAATTCATCATATTAGTCTCCGAATTCAAAATACCAAACAAAGTTAGAACGTTACAAGTCTCGAGACCGCGAGTAGCGAGTTTGTCTTCACATTACAAGTCGATATCCAAACTACCATCATCACATAGAAGAGAGCTGCGGTCACGATGAGCATCATCGCGATGAAACTGGTCTTCATCCGATTCCTCCTCCGCCCCCTCCTCTCTCCCGCTAGATAGCACGCATATCTAGGTTCCGCCTCCGCCCTGTTACCGCTGAAACGGTGAACCTGTCTCCGACACTCCTCCCAATCATCGTAGACTCCGGGAACCTTACCCTTGTACACGACATACGACGGCATCTCTATGCACTAGACAAACAATACATTACTAGCAATTCACAGACAATACATAAGCAATATATAAGTATGCAAAAAAAGGATCGGAAGAGAAAAGCAACACATTAATATATAGCATGATTCATGGTCCAACTAATAAATTGCATCGATTACATAAAAGTTGAACGACTGTCCAAACCAAAGAGACATACAAGTTCATTAAAAAATTTAATTACAACATGAGCTAATCGATATTTCACAACTGCATAGCATCACTACAACTTTCGACTCGACTCAGGGACCGGAGCGTGGATGAAGCCGCCATCTTTCGTGATGGTCATGAATGTCTGGTCATTGTCAGCCTGCATTTGTAGCGTTGTTTCTATTTTACTGTTGGACGGTTGATATTGGAGGTAGAACTGCCCCGAGGTACGAAGGACATCTTGATGGATGATTTCCAAAAACTCCGACTGGATGCGAAAGAATTCTTGTCAGAGGTCCACGTCCTGGATTTCCAACAAGCGTGCGGCCCATGCTTTGAGACTATTTGGTAGCAGAAGGTGATGATGGTTCCGTACGATCGCCCGCATGTGATAGAGGGCGTAGTAGGCATCCTTCTGACCGTCAGGCGGCTGCTTGACGTAGGGGAACATCGTTATGTGGGTGAACACGTGCCTGCCTTACCTACAAACTGGCCTCTTGAAGGCGCCTCCAGATTTGCCGTAGCCGGGGAGAACTTCATCAAGAACTTTCTTCACATTTGAGTAGTCTTTCTTCGACTGACGGTCCGAGTCGAAATACGTGGCCATGGAATATTGCGGGCTTAATAGGATGAGTGTGCAATGTGTGTCACTGCACAAAACACAGAATGTTAGGAAAAAAAGAACGATCGAAATCTAAGAAATCATATGTTACGGGGCTATGAGGGGATGACTTACTCAGAAAAGTAAGGCACGAGGAAGTTATCCTTATCTACGTTCGACAGAATGACGCCTTCGAGGTATGAACCCGCGACTTGCTGGTCCCCAGCGCTGCCCAAGATCTTGGCACGCATGTAGAAGGGGTCGACTATCACGATGTCCGGGGTCTTGTCTCTAATGATCTGCATCTCCATACTCAGCGAAAATAGCCGAACGAAGGTGTAGTGCGGCGGATGAAGTTTAAACATAGCAAAGATGTCATCAAACCGCAGGATGATCATACCCCTGATGGCGCTATCCACAAAGCCCTTGCGCTCTGGCACCTTGGCCACGAAAACCGGGTATGCCACATCATTCTCGGAGAGACGCCGCTTCTCCAAAGAAAGAACACTGTCATGCAGACTCCGCATAGCATCGGTTGCAACATTGAGCAGATTAGTCGGTAGCATCGACCTACCCGCCACATGCACCCTCCTCGAGATATCCTTAGGTGAAGGTGACCCGTCCTGAGCACGGATCGTACTCGGTGCCGGTTGGCTCGCACCCTTGTTATTCTTTCTTTTTCGTCCCTTCTGCTTCTTCTGCTGTAATGGGATCAAGTTCTGCTTAGAGACCACCTTCTTGAGTGTGTTGGGGCTGATAATATTTCGCACCTCGGCTATCCGAGGCTCGGTGAAGGCGGCAGCTGGAGGCGTCTCCTGAGAACTGAATGCCCGATGACACCTGTTGCAATTGGGTTTCTCCGTGGTACCAGCTAGATCGCGGTCGTATTTTGCAGGGTTGGGTTCTTGAGAAGGAGGCCCCAAGAATTCGTCATCGTACCCATGTTCGTTCAAGTACTTATCGACGTTGGTAAATGTAGCGTCGTCGTCGTTCGGATCCTGTGCCATATGCATGTCCGGATCAGCTGATGGCGGTAGCGTTGCGGCGGCCTTGCCATGCCTTGGCGCCGGCACAACTGGCGGTGTTGTCTGTGGGGTGGTGTCCCCCGCCCCCAAACGAATCTGGCTCTTCGGCCAAAGCATGGGCCAGCTTATGCAGGCGCTGAGGGTCATTGCATCATCTTCGTTGGCCCCAGGGGGTCGATACGGAGGTAACAAGTCGTCGAAGCCCCACAGCACCCGAACCAGTTGAACCCTATACACGGTGGGTGGCATCGCATTACCGTGGAACATGCAGCTGCCCGGTTGAACGATTCTGGCCTTGGTGACATCGATCTACTTGCCATCCACGAAGTGCAGGAGAGTGCATGGAATGTCGGCGGCGCCCTGCGAAAACATGTAGGGTGTCAGGGATGCCCGGTCAAAGTCAAGGAGATGAAGTCATCGGCCGAGAGAGGCCTAATTAGTTACCGTGATGGCGTCGAGCTCGGCTAATGTCGAGGCACCGCCAACGGCGGGCGTGCAAGTGACGGAGGGGCCGCTTGATGCCGAGGTGACGGTCGGCGTATTCTTCCCACACCCGGGTGCATTGAGCTCCAATGCCGGCGCCGACGTCGGAGACACCAATGTCGCCTCCGCCGGAGACACCAATGGCGCCGCCGGCGCGTTGTGCGAGTTGCTGCCCGTGAAGCTGGGAATCGGGGGTGGCCCCTATTCACGGTGACGTTTGCGCCCGCGGTCTTGGATTTCGCTTCGGGTATAACCATGGTGGTAAAATACCAGTCTTCTTTTAGGACGCTCTTCGCCCATCTGACACGGAACATCGGGGCCTTCTCTCCAGCGTAGCTCAGCTCCCAGATTTCTCCGATCCTTCCGTAGTATCTGTCCTTGTCGTCACCAGTGTAGGATTCCATCGTTACCCCGGAGTTCTAATAACCATCGCTCTTCATGTCCTTGTCCTCGGTGTAGAACGTGTAGCCGTCGATATCGTATGCCTCATATGTCATCAGGTTATGCTCGGCGCCCTGTGACAAGGCGAATATGAGATTTTCTTCCGCGGAAGAATCCTCATGTAAAGGGTACGACAAAAGCTTCTCCTTGAACCAACGCGTGAAACATGAGTGTGCTCTTTGATTATATATCCGTCCGTCCTCTGTTGGCCTTGGTCATTGTACGTCTTCTCAATAAAGGTTTTGTGCTCTACCACCCAAGGATCGACCACGTCTATGTGTTGTAGCGCGACTAGGTTTGCTCTTTCAAAGTCAGTGAGTCGGCCCTCGAAGTCGACATGCATTTCGCGGCGACCATCGCGGTGACCCCATCCAGCGAGACTGTCGAGGTGCCTGTTGACGGGCAGACCAACGGGGTTCTCGATGCCTAGATAATTCGTGTAATAGGAGATGCACTCTTCAGTCAGAAAGCCTCTGGCTATGCTTCCCTCTGGACGTGACATGTTGCGAACGTATCCTTTGAGACACCATTCATCCTTTCGAACGGCATCATGCTATGCAGGAACGTTGGCTCGAGTTGGATGATAGCCTCCACGATATGGACCAGCAGATGCACCATAACGTCGAAGAATGCGGGCGGGAAGTACATCTCAAGATCACATAGTATCACCACGATCTCTTCCTGTAGCCTTCTGAGTTGCCTCACACCAACCGACTTCCGAGAGAAGACGCCGAAAAAGTTGCATAGGCCAAATAGCATTTCCCGGACGTGCGCGTCCATGATCCCACGGATTGCAACTGGAAGTATGTGCGTCATCAGCACGTGACAGTCGTGAGACTTCATCCCGCTAAACTTCTGCTTCGCTGAGTCTAGGTATCTGCTTATCTTCCCGGCATAACCGTAAGGAAGTTTTACTCCTACGAGGCAGGTGAAAAACTGCTCGATCTCCTCCCGACTTAGAGTGAAGCATGCGAGAGGGTAGTCATTTCCGATCTTCTTGGCCTTTTTGCCTTTGCGATGACTTTCCGTGTCCTGCTTTGCCTCATCATCATCATCATCATCATCATTAGCGTGAAGCTCCTCCCTGATGCCCATTGATTTCAAGTCTGCCCTTGCTTTCGGCCCATCTTTGGTCCTCTCTAGCATGTTGAGTAGGGTACCAAGCAGACTCTCGCACACGTTCTTCGTGATATGCATGACATCAAGGCTGTGAGGAACACGGAGGATCTTCCAGTATGGCATGTCCCAGAAAACAGACCTCATTTTCCATACCTTCAGCAGTGGCTCTGGCGCCTTTCGCTTCTTTCCCGGCGGTGGGCACTCTTTCCAATTTTTCAACAGCTCGTCTATTTCCTCACCGTTCCTCGTACGCGGGCGTCTTCGGGGTTCTGTTTCACCATCGAACCGATCCTTGCATTTTCTCCATGAGTCATCGTCACGAAGCGACCTTCGATGTCCCATGAACATGGTTTTCGAAGACCCGGGATCTCTATCTAGCCGGCGATAAGTTGTGTCATCCATGCACCTGTCGCATCCAGAAAATCCATGGACCACCTGCCCCGCGACATATCCGTAACCGAGATAGTCGTGCACCTTCGTGAGCAGTGCGGCTCTCATAGGGAAATATTCTTTCTCTGCGCCGTCCCGCGTATTGGCTGGCGTTTTCCACAGCGTGTCTAGCTCCTCTTTCAGCAGCCCCAGATACAGATTGATGACGTTCCCTGGTTGTTTCGGCCCTTCAATTAGCATACTCATGTGAATGTACTTCATCTTCATGCACAACCAGGGGGGAAGGTTGTACATCCACACAAACACATGCCAGGTGCTATGTGTGCTTCTCTGGCTACCAAATGGATTGACTCCATCGGTGCTCGCGCCCAGCGCGATGTTCCTTGGATCGTCCCCAAATTCTGCGTCTTCGAAGATCAACGCTTGCCACTTGCTCGCATCCTTAGGGTGACTCAGCATCTTGTCTTTTTTATTTATATCCGGATCATTTCCATCATCTGCTCGCTTCTTCTCCTCCCTATCTGCGTGCCAACGCAGGAGCTTTGCTAGCTTAGGGTCCGCGAAATAATGCTGCAGATGAGGAGTGATCGGAAAGTACCACACCACTTTTCGAGGAGCTTTCTTCCTCTTCTTGTATCGAGTGACGCCGCACACCGGACATATGGTAGACTCCGCGTGCTCGTCCCGATAAATGATGCAATTGTTAATGCACACATGGTATTTCAGATGCGGTAAATCCAGAGGACACACGATTTTCTTCGCCTCCTCGAAACTGGTCGGGCACTTGTTCCCCTTGGGAAGACGTTCGTGCCAGAATGACATGTTCTCGTCGAAGCATGCGTCGGTCATTTTGTGTTTTACCTTCATCTCCAGAGCCATGAGCGTTACTTTCAGGCAGGTATCCTCAGGCCTGCATCCTTCATACAATGGAGTAACCGCGGCTATCTCCAGTTCATCAAGCTTGGCTTTCTCTCGGGCGACAGCTCTTACATTATCCGTCTGCTTGAGAAACAGCTCTTGAATATGAGGGTCCTGCACCCAGCGCATCGATGGTCCATCATCGTCTGCTCCGGCATCTTCATCTTCATGACCATTCCCTTCGTCTTGATCTTCCTCATCATCATGTCCGACATCTTCTACATGATGACTGTGTCCTGGAGATTCTTCGTCTTCTCGCCCGCCCTCGCCGCGGTTGTCTTGCTGCCCTTCCTCATTTCTTGCCCGGCCCCCATGGACGATGTCGGTTTTAGGGCTTCGCAAAACCCAAGAAGTTCTAACACAGGGGCATGAACGAAGATCTCTCCCACTGACATCTACCTAGCGTCTCGCTCTCGACTCGGTGAAGGGATTCAAGCAAACAACAGATAGAACACGCAAGAGTTTACCCAGGTTCGGGCCACCGTGTGGTGTAAGACCCTACTTCCTGTTTTGGTGGATTAGCCTTAGGAGGGCTGGAATATGAGCTAGTACAGTGGTTCCTGAGCTCGGGAGGCAAGCTCAGGAGAGGGTTAGGAGGCAAGTGTTCTTGCTCCTTTGCGTGGTGGCAGAGCTTGTGGGTCTACTCTACTTGGCTAGGCTTGGTTCGACTTGTTTTCCACCTCCCCCCCCCCCATAGTGGGGGTTCTAGCTACTTATATAGGCGGCCAGGGTCCTCTTCCCCTGAAATGTTTAGGCGGGAAGGGATCCCACAATGGCCATTTTTGAGCGGGAACAGAAGGATGTTCCTATCCTGACAAAAGCGGTCTTCGCCTGCAAAAGGATCAGGCGGTGACACGGTGGTGGGCTCGATGGTGACATCCGCCTTGTCGTCCTTGCAGTCTTCGGTCTTGTTGCACCAAGGAGGAAACCTTTGCCCCGCTCCTTGGGAACCCGTAGCTGCACTGTTCCCTTTGCACCGAAATGGCAACTGCGCCGCTGGCGGACGCTGGCACCCGCTGGCGCGGTGCGTCACTGCTGACATCACTGCCTCCTCCTAAGGCAGGCTCGGCCTTGGATTCTCCGCCCCTCCGGAGCACCTTGCTGAGGCCGCTCCTGAGGAGGTCTTGACGTCATTCTCCTCGCGAGGCTTAGCTCCCTCGCGAGGGTCTTGGGTAGCTAGTTGATCAGCTGGTCCATACTAGGCCGCTTGTAGGAGCACGTCGCCGCCCGCAGACATGCAAGTCTGGGTACCCTGGTTCCCAGGACGCCGACAGTAGCCCCCGGGCCGAAGGCGCGTGCGGAGTTGGCTTCGGGGCGAAGCCTTAGTCGAGGACGAAGCGCCACGGGCCCCAAAAAGGTTGCGGGCCAGGCTGGCGCGTGACGGTTGGATGGGACGCGGGCGACCCCGCTCCCCACACCGTCTCGGCAACCGTGCGTCTTGACAAAAGGGGCCGTCTCCGCTGGGGGAGTTATCGCTCCCCTTCCTCCCTGCTCGTATTTCTCCCCCTTACGCCTCCTGCCTTCCTGAATCGCCTGCGTCCTTCGGCTCCTTCAGCCATGGCGAAGAGGAACAAGGGTGATGCGTCTGCATCTGGATCTGCTTCTTCCCTTGAGGCGGCGCTCGAGGAGTCCTCCGTCACCAAGGAGGAGGACTACTCAGAGGTCCAACCTTTCTTGTCGAGCGCCCACAACGAGCACGGCCCGACGCGGATCTGGGCTGGATCCACCATGACGCGGACCCTGCCGAAGTCATGCTACCCCTTCTTCCTCCACAGCATCTCCGTGGGGCTCGTGCCACCTTTCTCCGAGTTCTTCTACGCCATCCTGAAACATTACCAGGTGCACGCTCTCCACATCCAGCCTCGCTCCATCTTCGTCCTGTCGCTCTTCGCCTTTTACTGTGAGGCGCTCGTCGGGGTGAGGCCGACTATCGCCCTCTTCTGCCATTTCTTCTCCATGCGCCGGTACGACGATGACCCGTGCTCGGGCTGCGTCTCCTTCGCCTTCCAGCGCCAGGGTTGTCGGTTGATGACGGCCGGGAAGAAGATAGAGTCCCACCGGAAGAGGTGGGTCTATGTGGATGCCCAACGCGTCCACCCTCTTCTGGCGCTGCCTACTGCCCGTCCGGCGAAGCGCGCCGGCTGGAGCTACGCGAAGCTCACCACCCCCCTTGCGGGGCCAGTCCTGGCAAGGATTGAGGCCGACCTGAGCTCGAGGCTCGAAGGGGGCCAGATCGTGAAGGAGTTCTTGAGGCAGCGTCTGGCACCGCTGCAGGCACATTCGCGCCCCATGTGTGAGCTGATGGGCGACGATGACAGGCTCCGGCTGCACTCAGGGGTGCTGGCCGAGGACGATCTAGACTTCACCTCGGGAACCCTCCTCGAGATGGTTCCGAAGGACCTCCCCGGGGCCCAGCTGCCGCTGTACAGCCACCCTGACAAGGCCGAGCTGTTGAAGGCTGTGTCGTGTTTTGGTGCGCCCATGGGCGCTCCGCCCATGTTCGACGTGTCTTCTGGTGCTGACGATGAGAGCGATGAGGGAGGCTCAGAGGAGACCCTGGAAGACGAGGGGGACTCCTCCGAGGTGTTCGCTGGAGCAATGATGTCAGGTGCAGGTGCCGCCGGATGGTCGCAGGCGGCCACTCCACGTCGATCCGGACGCGCTACGTCCGGGGGAAGCAATGTGGCGACCCCGCCGAGGAGTACCGTGCCAAAGAATCTGGCGACCGCGGCCGCGCCCAGGACTGTGGCCTCACGCCTTGCCAAGATCCGGGCTACCGGCACGCCCATAGCGCCAGCGGCTGCTGCTGACCTGCTGACGAAGAGAAGGGCGCGCCTCGCCTCCGACGAGTAAGTGTGCAATTTCTGGTCTATCCTTAGTTGCCGTGTCCCTGATGTGCTTCTCCTGTAGCAGCAACTTGGGAGGTGTGATGAAGAAGGCGAAGGGGAAGGTCACATCGTGATGCCCTGCCCCTCCTGCTGCTGATGCGACCTCAGGGAAGGATGTCGCGATGCTGGACGCCTCGGTCGACCAGGCCACCGAGCATGCGGTGGAAGTGTCGCTCGAGGGCGTCCCCGCCTCCTGCGAGGTCGCGGTGGATTCTGCTCCGGCTGCTCTGGCGAGGGGGGGGGGGCGGAGCCCCCGAGCCCCTGATCGAGCAGTCAGTCTTGTCGGTGCCCGTGCGCCAGGCGGCGCAGCCTGGTCCTGAGACCTTGGAGGCTGCCTCCGCCGCACTGGGTTGGCTTCGCGTCGAACTGCAAGATGGTGATGGCCACCTGATGGAAGGGGGCCTGGTGCTGATCCGCGGGTGGCTCCTGGCAGACGAGTCTGCGCAGACCTCCTGGGACCAGGCCTCGGCAGTCGCTGCCAAGGGTCAAGAGGAAGCTGTGGCTGCCACGCAGGCTCGCGACACCACACGAGCTGACGCCACGTCCTTCGAGAAGCGCTGCCTCAAGGCGGAGAGCGAGCTGGGGGCCCTCCGCGTGGAAGGCACTGGGCACGCCCTGGAGCTCAAGAGGTTGGAGAAGGAGCTCGAGGCGCAGAAGGCTGAGACGTCCCGGCTGCAACAGGAGCAGATTGCTGACCGCGCGGCCCTGGAGAAGCTGAAGGTTGAAGTTGAGTAGGCCAAAGCGACCCAAGCCGCTCGCGGCAAGGAGGATGCCCTTGCGGCCTCGGCAGCGGTGAGTTCCGAGGCCCTTGCCGCCTTCGACCTTGAGGCCCTGAAGGCACTGCAGGCCACCTACGGGGAGGGGTTCAAGGAATCGCTGGCCGCCTCGGAGGGAGGCCCCGCCGGGCTCCTCGTTGCGCTTGTGAAATCCCTGCGCGAGGTTGTAGCCGCAATTGGCCAGTTAGCTGACGTTGAGAGTCGCATGCTCCTTACCTTGGTTCTGACATAGGTGTGTAACTACCTAAGTCTTCACGACCCTACCCTTGACCTGGCCTCGCTGTCCGAGCCCGTGACCGAAGTCATGAAGGGCACGGCTGCCGAGGCCCTGGGGGCGAAGGTCACGGCGTTGGTGGAGGCCTTCGTCCAGGCCACTGCTACCGCAGCCGAGGAGGTGGAGGCCGGCGACGATGCGCTTGGTAATGCCTGATATGTTCCTGTCTAGAGAGAGAAGTGGGGGTGCCTCGGGGAGGCGTAAGAACTTGTTAGAATTTGAAAAACTTGGCATTATTGTAATAGCTAGATGATTTTCATGCTTGCTTCCTTTCGTATTTGCTTAGGTGCTCTACGTCAGCAGGCCCAACCCCGCGCATACCTCGATCGCCATTGAGCCCTCCGGATGACTGGGGTGACCGTAATAACTAGACTCAAGGGATGAGGGGCTACGTGGCTAGTGAGGCCCCCGGGTCGCGATGCCCAGGGGTCCCCCTTGACATTCAAGCAACCCCGTTTGCGTTCTGCGTCGGCAGGGCCCAACCCCACGCATACCTCGATCGCCATTGAGCCCTCCGGGTGACCGGGGTTATCGTCATAACTAGACTCAAGGGATGAAGGACTACGTGGCTAGTTAGGCCCCTGGGTCGCGATGCCCAGGGGTCCCCTTTGACGTACGAACGGCTGTCATGAAGGAGAACGAGCACCATACCTTGCCCACGAGCCTTCGCCTGGGATGAGGGCGCGAGAAGGCCAGGTGTCTGGGCACCTGGTAGGGTGGCATCTGCCAGGCGTGACCTGAGCATAGCCCCCGTGCCTAGCCCCCCTCGCGACACCCATCCAAGGAGAAGTTGTGAGCGTCGTGAGCTGAAAAGCTTCCCGAGGTTGGTGCGACCACTGGGGGCCACCCTTAGTTGTTTATAACTAGTGCGGAGCATAGAGCTACCACACTTGCGTGGAGTGTGGGCATAACCGTGCCTCAGTCGTAGCGGCCAGCGCGGAACTTGGTGCTTCCATTGGTTCGTGGGCATAACCGCTCCTCGGTTGGATCTGCAAGCACGGAGGTTGGTACTTCCACTGGACCGTGAAAGGGAGCCTCCCACCGGGAGAGACTCCGGGGCATGTACAACCCCGTCCTGACACGTGGCTTGCACGGTAGGACAGCCAAGGTGTATATGGGCCCTCCTCCGGACGAGCTGAACGACTCTGAGGAAGTTCTCGTGAGCTTACGCATCACTCACGAGACCCTACCCTGAGGCGGGTTGCGCATGAGTCTTCTTTTGCAAAATGTGAAAAGAGAGGTGTTGTGTCGACCTACGCCGAGTGCATCTCTAGAGGGTATCGCATGAGAAGGCCGCAGCACCAGCGACCCCAGGAGGTGACGTCACGGGAATGGCTCACGAGACAGAGCTCAGCCACTGGATTTGTCAACGCTGCAGGCACGGACCCGAGCACAGACGTCGTGCCCAGTCTTCTCATGCAATGATCCAAAGGAAAAAACAACCGGCGAGCAGTTCCCGCGTGAGCGAGGCACCTGCCACGGACCCCTACTTACCCATCCATGATTAGCCCATGCGAGAACAAGGCACCAAGCACCACGGGAGGTGACGTCACGGGAATGGCTCACGAGATAGAGCTCAACCCTTGTGTTTAGCGACACTGCAGGGATGGACCAGAGCACAGACGCCGTGCCAGTCCTTAATCATGGGGCGGTCGCGAGTGGGCTCACAAGGGCTCATGACCTTAGTGGCGGTGAGGACGCCAAGCATGTAGATAATGCGAATGGAAAGAAACAACTAGCCTTGATCATGCAAAAAGGGAGACAACTACGGGGGAACAACCCCCAGCAGTCTGAGGATGATGCAGCCTGAGAGGCGCCCTCGATTGAATACCTAAAGCGTCACCTGATACTTGTCGAAGAAGAGTTGGGGTAGCTGAAGACATGAGCCATGCGGGTCGCTCCTGAGGATCGTCGGGCTCCTCAGGCCCAGGGGCTCTGAAGGCTCTCAGTGGTCGCACGGGTCCGGTTCTCGCTCCGTCCGGACCGCCTGCCACTGAGCCTCCCGAGCCCCCAAGGCCTGCTGCGTGAGATGCTGGAACGTGTCAGCTGCGTTGCGGAAGCTGAAGAGTGTGCAGACGTAGTTGCAGCGGAGGGCCCTCCTCCGGCCGACTGCTGTCGGCCAGAAGGGCTCCTGAGAGGCGGCTCGGTTGAGACTCGCGATGTCGATGCAGACACGGAAGCGGACGCTTGGGCTGCGAGCAGGTGAACTTGGGGTTGTGCGGTTATGCCCACCGTGGATGAGCCTTGCGTACTAAAGTTCCTAGGTAACTTGGTTGATGAAGTTCTGAGCCCCTAGCGCTGAATGGTTCACGCTGGGCTCACAAAAACGCGCGTCAAGACACGCTGTGGACGCTGTGGAAGACGCAATATGGTCGGTTGTCTCTGGGGAGGTCATCGTAGCCGCATCCACGCTTCACTTCTGGCTCCGCAGCCAGCACGGCGGGTCCCTTGCGCTTTGATTCTTTGGCCTTGTTCTTCTTGTCGTCCGCCTCCGCCTCAGGCAGCTCTCGGAGGGAGAGGCGTCCTTCCTCCGCCCTGGCACACTTTGCCCCGAGCTTGAACATCTCGAGGGCTGTGCACAGGTCCTCGCGAATGGCGAGCTCCTCCCTCCTCCTGACGTCGCGGACGCCGTCGGAGAATGCCGAGATGATGGCCTCGTCTGAGACCCTAGGGATCCGGAGGCGCATGGTGTTGAAGCGTTGGATGTACTTTTGCAGGGTCTCTCCCGGCTGCTGCCTCACGCGACGCAGATCAGTAGCTGTCGGGGCTCGGTCGCGGGTGCCTTGGAAGTTGGCGATGAAACGCTTGCGAAGCTCTTCCCAGGAGGAGATGGATCCCATGGGGAGGTTCAGGAGCCAGGAGCGTGCGCCATCTTCGAGAGCCATGGGGAACCAGTTCGCCATGACCTGCTCGGTGCCGTTGGACGCCTCGATGCTCAGCTCGTAGAGTTGGAGGAACTCCGTGGGGTCGGTGGTGCCGTCGTAGCGCAGAGGCAGATCCGGCTTGAACTTGCCGGGCTAGACGAGGCGCCGCAGCTCAGGAGCTATGGCGCGACATCCAGTTACGCTCATGATCACAAGCGCCCCCTGCGCCTGCGGTGCTGGTTCTTGGGGTGCTGGCGCCACCACCTCCTGTGGCGCGCGGTCTGGGCGTTGCGGGCCAGGGGGCCCGCGAGCCCCTGCATGGGGATGCGGAATCACCTGGCAGATCTCCTCATCACGCATATGGGCTCTGCGGGGTTGCTCACGTCGAGGAGCCTCGCGCCGGACCTCCTGGCCGGCGCGGTGGAGTGGAGGCGGAGCCGGGACCCCGTGGACTTCGTTCCCCTCTGGGGGCGACGGAGGACGTGAGGAGTGCGTTGGTGCAAGTGCTTCTCCGGCGACGTTGACGAGCTCGGTGATGCGGTGGAGCCACTCGTCGTAGAGGTCATCTGCCGGGCGGTAGCGCAAGAGCTCCCGCGCCATCAGCAGCGCAGGCTGCTGGTAAACCGGCCCGCGGCGGACCAGCGAGGACGATGCCGCAGCTGGCGAGGGTGAAGGTGTTGCTGTGCGGCCATCTCGCCGCATGGACGATGGCAGCGACGAGTCCTGCTGCTCGTGGACGGGCGGGTCGGTGGCGGCGTTGGCGACCGACGAGTTGGGGCAGAGCGGTGCACCATTGCCCGCGGGCGCCGTCTGAGCGACGGTCGCGGCGCGGCGGGCGGCGCGAGCTTGACGTGTGTCCACCATGGCTGTGGAGCGCAATCGACAACGAGAACGTGACGAGGTCATCGGAGAGGCGAGATTTCGATACGCCCCCTACCTAGCGCACCCAATGTCGGATTTAGGACTCCGCAAAACCCAAGAAGTTCGAACACATGGGCGTGAACGAAGATCTCTCCCACTCATGTCTACCTAGCATCTCGCTATCGTCTCGGTGAAGGGATTCAAGCAAACAACAGATATAACACGCAAGAGTTTACCCAGGTTTGGGCCACCGTGTGGTGTAAGGCCCTACTTTCCGCTTTGGTGGATTAGCCTTAGGATGGCTGGAATATGAGCTAGTACAATGGTTCCTGAGCTTGGGAGGCAAGCTCAGGAGGGTCAGGAGGCAAGCGTTCTTGCTCCTTTGCGTGGTGGCAGAGCTTGTGGGTCTGCTCTACTTGGCTAGGCTTGGTTCGACTTGTTTTCCACCTCCCCCCCCATAGTGGGGGTTCTAGCTACTTATATAGGCGGCCAGGGTCCTCTTCCCCCGAAATGTTTAGGCAGGAAGGGATCCCACAACGGTGATTTTTGAGCGGGAACACAAGGACGTTCCTATCCTGACAAAAGCGGTCTTCGCCTGCAAAAGGATCAGGCGGTGACACGGTGGTGGGCTCGACGTTGACATCCTCCTTGTCGTCCTTGCGGTCTTCGGTCTTGTTGTACCAAAGGGGAAACCTTTGCCCCGCTCCTTGGGAACCCGCGGCTGCGTTGTCCCCTTTGCATTGAAATGGCAACTACACCGCTGGCACGCTAGCACCCGCTGGCACAGTGCATCACTGCTGACATCGCTGCCCCCTCCTGAGGCAGGCTCGGCCTTGGATTCTCCGCCCCTCCGGAGCACCTTGCTGATCCCACTCCCGAGGAGGTCTTGACGTCGTTCTCCTCGCGAGGCTTAGCTCCCTCGTGAGGGTTTTGGGCAGTGGTTGTTCAGCTGGGCCGTACCAGGCCGCTTGTAGGAGCGTGTCGCGGCCCGCAGACAGGCAAGTCTGGGTACCCTGGTTCCCAGGACGCCGACAGACGAGTTCATAGTCAACTTCATCACCTTGCCACCGATAGCGATCCATGAAACCACGCAAGAGCAGGTGGTCCCGCAGCTGTCCGGAATCCGGGTCCGTAATAAGGCTCTTCAGCTTGCATCTTCGACACGGACATCATATCTTTGTCTCGTTCTTTTAAAGCATCTCGGCCTTTGCGGAGCTCAAAAACCTATTCATGATGCCTTCGGTTATCGTGCGGACCATGGTCGCCTGCAGGGTAGAGAAAAACGATATTTTAGAACCCAAATTTTTTTTGGCATGACTTTGCCTAAAAATAGGACCAAAAAGAATGCATAGTGCCAAATTCTCGCCGAAACGGAAATGAATCAACATTCTGGCAAAATATTGGCAACCATCGCATTTCAAATACCGGTACCTGCAAACACAAACATATGCAACACCACAAACATATGCAACACCACAAACATACGTAGATCTAGGCCATAAAAAGTGCATGTGCACGTTATTGGAGGGAGAAAAAAAGTAGATCTACAACATAAATAAAGCTTTCCCCTTACTTACCTATCAGAAAAAGGTAATTTAACCACTTAATTTGGGTGAATCTATGGTGCAAATGAGGTGAGGAGGAGGAGGCAGCCGAGACAAGCTTGGAGGAGGAGCTGGAGAGAATGAAGTGGGGAAAGTGAGTGTGGTAGGTGGATGTCAAAAAGATCTAGCTGCTCTCAGGTTACCAATGGCGCACCACCTTATAATGCGCCATTAGTAACCCTGGTTACTAATGGCGGACCTGTTAAGTGGTGCGCCATTACTAGTTTTGAAAAAAAGTAAAAAAAAAATTGTTAGTAGTGGCGCACAGAGTGTATGGTGCGCCATTACTATTTAAAACTAGTAATGGCGCACTGTGCCCTGGTGCGCCATTAGTAGTTTTGGAAAAATAAAAGTAAAATAAAATTTGTTAGTAATGGCGCATCGTGTGTCTGGTACGCCATTAGTAATGAGGACACTGATGGCGCACCTGTATCTGGTGCGCCACTGCTATATAGCAGTGGCGCACCACATACATGATGCGCCATTAATGTCCATATTAGCTATAGCCCTTTTCCTAGTAGTGAACTGATGTGACAGTTGTACGTCTGGTTGGAGCGGCTAGGTATTTAAACATGAGGACACACAGTCCCGGACACCCAGTCCAGGACACACAGTCCAAGACGCCAAGTCCTCACCGTATTCTCCTTGAGCTAAGGTCACACAGACCTCGCCAAATCACTCGTGGTAAGTCTTCACACGTGACTTCCAAACCGTCACAAACTCGGTCACCTGGCGATCCACAATTCCTCTTGGATGCTCTAGACCATTGACGCCTAACTGTCTGGAAGACCACAGTATTCAAAGGTAACAAGTGTTGGTTCCACACAGGAACAATCTCTTCAGTGATGCTCAATCATTTCTGGGTTTTAGGTGTTTGGGTTTTGGGTTTTTCCTCACTTGATGATTTTCACTCAAAGTCCTCGGAGGATGGGTTGCTCTAATGACAAGTGTCAGTTTCTCTCGGAGTAGCCAGCCAGCTGGTGGTTGTAGGGGGCGGCTATTTATAGCCTAGGGAGCAGCCCGACATGATAAGACATAAATGCCCTTCAATGACATGACCGTTAGGTAGGTAGATATTTTGGGACAGCTGGCGCATAGCACAGCAACGGTCAGAATTTTGAGTATGAAATTCCTAAGGGCTATCATGTTCCTCACTTGGTAGGCAATCCACACTAGCGAATTCCTAACTCCCCAGTCAGAACAAATTCCTTAGAGACCAGAAGAACTTCGTCTTTGTCACTGAAGAAATTGACTGAACTATATGAGATTTCCAATAGCTTCACTCGAAAGGATTGGTAGATGTAGGATTTGAGTTGAGCATCATTTGGAAATATGTTTCCTTAGTTGTACCTCGACCCCCTTTAACAGTACGGTGTTTCCTATGACTCAAGAAAGAGAAAATGAAACTACGAAAACAGAAGTCTTCACGCTTCATAATCCTCGCATGATTATCCAAGTCTTCAAGGTCACACCAATTTCTTCACTTTCAAAATCTTTAGAAAGTCCTCAGAAATCCAAAGTCTTCAGTTGAAGACATTCATTTTTAGGGGCCGACTTTCTCTGTAAGTATCAAACTCCTCAAGAACTTATAGACCTGTGTACACTCACAAGCGCATTAGTCCCTTAACCTATAAGTCTTCAATACACCAAAATGACTAAGGGGCACTAGATGCACTTACAGTTTATTATTCATGCTAGAATTGTATTGACCGGAAACCTAAATGTATGTGTGAATACATAAACAAATACCGTCTCCCTAGTAAGCTTCTACTAGACTAGCTCATTGATGAAAGATGGTTATGGTTTCCTAACCATGGACATGAGTTGTCATTTGATAACAGAATCAAATAATTAGGAGAATGATGTCATGGACAAGACCCATTTGTTAGCTTAGCATTTGATCGTACAGTTTATTGCTACTCCTTTCCTGTATGTCAAATACATATTCCTTTGACTATGGGATCATGCAACTCTCGGATATCGGAGGAATGCCTTGTGTGTTATCAAATGTCACAACATAAATGGGTGATTATAAAGATGCTCTACATGTATCTCCGAAGGTTTTTTGTTGGGTTGGCATGAATCGAGATTAGGATTTATCACTCCGATTATCAGAGAGGTATCTCTGGGCCCTCTCGGTAATACACATCATAATTAGCCTTGCAAGCAAATTACTAATGAGTTAGTCACGAGATAATGTATTATGGAATGAGTAAAGATAGTTGCCAGTGACGAGATTGAACTAGGTATAGAGATACCGACAATCGAATCTCAGGCAAGTAACATACCGACAGACAAAGGGAATTGTGTAAGTTCACATAATGGTTCGACCAATAAATATCTTCATAGAATATGTAGGCGCCAATATGGGCATCCAGGTTATGCTATTGGTTATTGACCGGAGAGGTGTCTCAGTCATGTCTACATAGTTCTCGAACCCATAGGTCCGCACGCTTAACGTTCGTTATCGATATAGTATTGAATGAGTTATGTATGTTGGTGACCGAATGTTGTTCGGAGTTCCAGATTAGATCACGGACATGATGAGGAGCTCCGGAATAATCCAGAGGTAAAGATTAATATATGGGATAATAGTGTTTGATCTCCAGAAAGGTTCTGGAATTAACCGGAAGGGGTTTCAGAAGTTTACCGAAGTGTTTCGGCACGAGAACACTTTATTTGGGCCAAACGATAAAGCCCACGAGGGTTTTGGAAAGTGCAAAAGGAAGTTTTGCGGAGACTAGGGGCTAGATGCCAGGGACCCTGGCGTCTAGATCTAGACGTCGGGAACCTTGTCATCTAGGCGTGGAGTCAGAGTAGGACTCTTGCCTTTCAGGAAATACCAACTTTGAGGAGGATTTTACTCCAAGTTTCGACCCTAGGGCTCAACATATAAATAGAGGGGCAGGTCTAGCACCCAAGACAAATCAAGATACACCAAGCCGTGTGCCGGCAACCCCGTCCCCCTAGTTAATCCTTCCTCTAGTTTCTGTAGTGCTTGGCAAAGCCCTGCGGAGATTGTTCTTCATCACCAACCTTCACCACGCCGTCGTGCTATCAGAACTCATCTACTACTTCGCCTCTCTTGCTGGATCAAGAAGGCAAGGACGTCATCGAGTTGAACGTGTGCTAAACGCAGAGGTACCGTACGTTCGGTAATTGATCGGGACGGATCATGAAGGTGTACGACTACGTTAACCGCGTTGATAAACACTTCTGCTTAGCAATCTTCAAGTGTATGAAGATGATCTTCCCCTCTCATAGCTATGCATCTCCATGGATAGATCTTGCGTGTGCATAGATTTTATTTTTTATTTTCATGCAACGTTCCCCAACAGGAAGCCACTGGCATCAGCGAGGTCTTTTCGGACCCGTGTGAGCTCGTGTGCATGCCAGCGCCAGCGCTCGTGCCTGTGCCCGTGTGCGCCCATGCACCCGCCGCAGCACCGGACCCCGTGCGTTTGCCTGCACCCGTCATGCCCATTCCCGTGCGCCCCCCTAAGTGGCATGGGACGCCGCCGTCGACTGCTACCTCACAGCACCGCGAGTTGCCGTCCTCCCGCGCCACGTCCGTCAATCGCGAGACGCCATGATGTTTGTTTTCCAAGTGAAGAACATTCTGTGCTGCCTTGAATACTTCAACAACGGCGTCCCAGAGGACGAAAACGACAACGGCTCCGCGGCACGCCGCCTCCGCCGCCGTCAGAATTATTTTTTTGGGTTTAATACTTGATACGTCTCCAACGTATCTATAATTTTTGATTGTTTCATGTTATTATATTATCTGTTTTGGATGTTTTATATGCATTTATATGATATTTTATATGATATTTGGGACTAACCTATTAACCCAGAGCCTAGTGCCGGTTTCTGTTTTTTTCCTTGTTTTTAAGTTTCGCAAAAAAAGGAATATCAGACGGAGTCCAAACGGAACGAAACTTTACGAGGATTTTTCTTGGATCAGAAGATATCCAGAGGACTTGGAGTACATGCCAGGGGAGTCTCGAGGCGGCCACAAGGGTGGAGGGCGCGCCCTGGGGGTAGGGCGCACCCCCTACCTTGTGGCCACCCAGAGACCCCACTGGCCTACTTCTTCCGCCTATAAAATCCCAAATATTCCAAAAACGTCAGAACATCCATCGAAACCACTTTTCCGCCAGCGTAACCTTCTGTTCTCGCGAGATCCCGTATGGAGGCCTTTTCCGGTACTCTGACGAAGGGGATTCAACCACGGAGGGCATCTACATCAATACCATTGCCCTCTGATGAAGTGTGAGTAGTTTACCACAGCCTACGGGTCCATGGCTAGTAGCAAGATGCCTTCTTCTCTCTCTTTGATCCTCAATACCATGTTCTCCTCGATCTTCTTGGAGATCTATCAGATGTAATATTCTTTTGCGGTGTGTTTGTCAAGATCCGATGAATTGTGGATTTATGATCAGATTATCTATGAATATTATTTGAGTCTTTTCTGAATTCTTATATGCATTATTTGATATCTTAGTATTTCTCTTTGAACTATCGGTCTGGTTTGGCCAACTAGATTGGTATTTCTTGCAATGGGATGAGTGCTTTGCTTTGGGTTCAATCTTGCGGTGCTCAATCCCAGTGACAGTAGGGGACATGACATGTACTGTATTGTTACCATCGAGGATAACAAGATGGGGTTTTCATCATATTGCTTGAGTTAATTCCGCTACATCAAGTCATCTTGCTTAATGCATTACTCTGTTCTTATGAACTCAATACTCTAGATGCAGTATCATTTCGGTCGATGTGTAGAGTAATAGTAGTAGATGCAGGCAGGAGTCGGTTTACTTGATACGGACATGATTCATATATTCATGATCATTGCATTAGATACCGTCATAATTATCCGCTCTCCTATCAATTGCTTGATAGTATTTTGTTCACCCACCGTAACGTCGGTCCTCTTCAACAAGGCGATGGTCTCCTCCTGCTGCTCCGCACTTTCGACGATCTTCGTCCTCAGCAGGTCGCGCTCGGCCCGGAGCTTCACACTGCTCTCATTTAGTTGTCAAATGACGCCGGTAGCCTGTTCAAAAGAGGCTTTCATGTCGTCTTGCAGCCTCGCCAGCCGGAGATCTGATCCATCTGGCTATGGACGATCGCATGCATGCACCTGTAAGAGTCCTGTCCTACCCGCGAGACATTTTCCCAGGCCGCCGCGGCACGGGAGGACATCTCTGCTGCATTCGCGGCGCGGCGAGACATCTCCTCCTTTTCCGCGGCGCGGCCGGACCAGTCTGCTGCATCGACGGCGCGAAAGGACGTTTGTGCAGCTACGACCCCGTGGCGGGACATGTCAGCTGCGTTCGTGGCGAGGCGAGACATCTCATGAGATTCCGCTTCAATGCTCGCATCTCCCTGGTGGCAATCTCTCGACCCAGAACTCACACTAGCCATGACAGACGCAAGGGAACGATGATGAATGACTTGTTTGTTTTTGTGGATGAGGAGTTGAGGTGGAATGTGTAGTCATCTTGGAGTAGTAGTATTTATAACCGAGTACTAATACGCTCCTAAGTGCGAAACTGTTTAGGTTTTGATTGGTGTGAACAGGTTTGCAATTTGGAACGTGACGGGACACATGCTCAAAATTTGCTGACGGTTATAAGTGCGGCACTATTCTTGGAAGGCTTAACGTGGGCACGTACGCCTTCTCGGCCACGTACGTGGCGTTTGCACCATAGAGTGCACTGCAATAGGCAACGTCCGCACACGTCTTGTTCCAACAACCATGCGCGGTCGATATTACCATCACGCATGCATCTTTTAATTAGAATGTGTGTGCCCATCTATCGCACACACGTTGATCTATATAACTGTTTCAGTTTGTTGTGGCTAGTCGTAAACAACTCATCCGTGTGAAGTGTATGCCATCAATCGCAGACACTTTTTTTGCTAATAATCGCAGACACTTTGATCTGGCTGACCCGTTTCTGTTCTGTTGCCTAATGCAAACAATTAATTGTTCTGAAGCGTATGCCCTCAATCGCACACACCTTGATCTAGCTGCCCGTTTTTATTGTTGCTCCTCATCAAAAACAGTTCATCCGAGTGAACCGTATGCTGTATATCGCACACGCCTTCATCTGGCTGTCCATTTCTTTTGTTCGTCCTCATCGCAAACAGTTCAGTGAACTGAACCGTATGCCCATAATCGCACTCGCAACCAAAATCTGAACCATGTTTGATGCATCCATCATTGCAAAGTTTTGCACCTTTTTTGATGGTTCTGTTACACCATTATTTGTGATTATTGCATCGCACACAGTTTCGTCGAAGGGTCTCTGATCGTAGTGTCGCGTTAGCAGCATCCTGCAATAGTGTATGGCCCCCGGTTCTATTTTACATCTTATAAGTTTCAGATATACTATTTTGAAATCTATTACTTTTCAATCTATAAACCAAAAATACCAAAAATATTTACTTTTCTAGTTATCTATCTCTCTCGAATCTCACTTTTGCAAATAACAGTGAAGGGATTGACAACCCCTTTATAGCATTGGGTGCAAGTTGTTTGATTATTTGTGCAGGTATTTGGCGATTTGTGCGTAATCTCGTACTGGATTGATAAATTGGTTCTCAAAACTGAGGGAAATACTTACTCTACTTTGCTGCATCACACTTTCCTCTTCAAGGGAAAAACCAATGCAAGTTCAAGAGGTAGCAGGAAGAATTTCTTGCGCCATTGCGGGGGAGATCTACGCTAAGTCAATACCTACCAAGTACCCTTCATTAAACTCTCATCTCTCGCATTTAAATTATTTTCCATTCGCCTCTTGTTTTCCTCTCCCCCACTTCTAAAATGGTTTTCGAAAAGTTTTGCCTTTTCTTCGCTCTTCTTCCGTTCGTCTTTTTCGCCTGCTTTTTGTGTGCTTGTGTGTTGGATTGCTTTCTTTGTCAGGATGACTCAAGAAAATACCAAATTATGTGACTTTTCCAACACCAATAATAATGATTTCATTAGTACTCCGATTGCTCCCGCTACTAATGCGGAATCTTGTGAAATCAATGCTGCTTTATTGAATCTAGTCATGGAAGATTAATTTTCTGGCCTTCCTAGTGAAGATGCCGCTTCCCATCTGAATAATTTTGTTGATTTGTGTGATATGCAAAAGAAAAGAGATGTGGATAATGATCTTATTAAATTAAAGCTATTCTCGTTCTCACTACGAGATCGGGCTAGAACTTGGTTTTCATCTTTGCCTAAAAATAGTATTGATTCATGGAATAAGTGCAAAGATTCTTTTATTGCCAAGTATTTTCCTCCCGCTAAGATCATCTCTCTTAGGAACGATATTATGAATTTTAAAAAACTTGATCATGAGCATGTTTCATAATCTTATGATAATAAATTGTCCTATGCATGGCTTGAATTTATGGATGATTATACAATTTTTTATGCCGGATTAAACTTTGCTTCTAGAAATCTTTTAGATTCAGCCGCGGGAGGTACATTTATGAAAATCACTTTAGGAGAAGCTACTAAATTCCTAGATAATATAATGGTTAACTATTCTCAATGGCATACCGAATGATCTTCCACTAGTAAAAAAGTGCATGCAATTGAAGGGATTAATGTTTTGAGTGGAAAGATGGATGAACTTATGAAATTATTTGCTAGCAAGGGTACTAATATTGATCCTAATGATATGCCATTGTCCACTTTGATTGAGAATAATAATGAATATATGTATGTGAATTTTGTTGGTAGGAACAATTTTGGTAACAATGCTTATAGAGGAAATTTTTATCCTTGGCCTTTTCCTAGTAATTCCTCTAATAATTATGGTAATTCCTACAACAATTCTTATGGAAATTATAATAAGATTTCCTCTTATTTTGAGAATAGTGTTAAAGAATTTATGAGTGCTCAAAAGAATTTTAATGCTTTGATTGAAGAAAAATTGTTTAAGATTGATGATTTGGCTAGGAGCGTGGATAGAGTTTCTCTTGATGTTGATTATTTGAAGCTTAGATCTATTCCACCCAAGAATGATTTCAATGAGTCTCTCAAGGCTATGAGAATTTCCATCTATGAGTGCAAAGAAAAAACGCTAAGATGCATGCTAAAAAAGATTGGTTTATAAAAACATGTTCTTCTAGTTTCCGTGAAAATAATGATGAAGATCTTAAAGTGATTGATGTGAATCCTATTGAATATTTGTTTTCCAAAATAAATCTTGATAAAGATGGGACTAGAGATGAACCAACTTTAGTTAAAAGATGTCCCACTAATTCGGAGTTTTTAGATCTTGATGCAAAAATTGATAAAAGTGGGATTGATGAAGTCAAAACTTGAAGTAGCAATGAACCCACTAGATTGGATCTCAAGGAATTTAATTATGATAATTGTTCTTTAATAGATTGTATTTCCTTGTTGCAATCCATGTTGAATTCTCCTCATACTTATAATCAAAATAAAGCTTTTACTAAACATATCGTTGTTGTTATGATGTAATTTTTGAAGAAAAGCTTGAATTACATGTTTCTATCCATAGAAAACTTTATGATGAGTGGGAACCTACTATTAAGATTAAGATTAAAGATTATGAGTGCCATAATTTGTGTGATTTGGGTGCTGGCGTTTCTACGATTCCAAAAACTCTATGTGATGTGCTAGGTTTCCATGAAATTGATGAGTGTTCTTTAGATTTACATCTTGCAGATTCCACTATTAAGAAACCTATGGGAAGGATTAACTATGTTCTTATTGTTGAAAATAGGAATTATGTATCCATAGATTTCATTGTTCTTGATATAGATTGCAATCTTACATGTCGTATTATATCGGTAGACCTTTCCTTAGAACAATTGGTGCAATTATTGATATCAAAGAAGGAAACATTAGATTTGAATTTCCATTAAGGAAGGGCATGGAACACTTTCCAAGAAAGAAAATTAAATTGCCTTATGAATCTATTATGAGATCTACCTATGTATTGCATACAAAATATGATAATATCTAGATCTATTTGCATTTTATGCCGAACTAAGGGCGTTAAACAATACCGCTTGTTGGGAGGCAACCCAATTTTCTTTTTTCTTTTTTACCTTTTGCTTCTGTTTTTCAATAAATACACATTATTACTTCCGTAATAATTGTTTTTTGGTGTTTTACTTAGTGTTTGAGCCAAGTAAGACCTTTGGGATGGCTTACAGAGATCGTTGACTTGATTTTGCTGAAAACAGAAACTATTGCGCCCAGTGCAGAAAATTCAATAATGCACCGAAGCGTCAAAACCTTCTGAAATGTTTACACAAAATTGATATACAAATTACCCACGTCTTCCTAATTTTTCAGAATTTTTAGAGTTACAGAAGTATGCGAAGTTTTTAGGTTGCTACAGACTATTCTGTTTTTGATAGATTATGTTTTC
Organism: Secale cereale; assembly: GCA_902687465.1. Taxonomy (NCBI): domain Eukaryota; kingdom Viridiplantae; phylum Streptophyta; class Magnoliopsida; order Poales; family Poaceae; genus Secale; species Secale cereale. The sequence goes on along the minus strand of LR738712.1, from coordinate 194,277,985 downwards.
TGTGTGTTGTTTGCTTATTTTGATGCATCTATGGCTAGTATCGGGGGGTATGGACTATGGAAAAGTTGGAATATAGTAGATATTACACCAATATAAAATTAGAATAAGATCACAATAGTACCTTGAGTGGTTATTTGCTTTGTTTTACTAACGGAGCTCACGAGATTTATGTTGAGTTTTGTGTTGTGAAGTTTTCAAGTTTTGGGTAAGGATTTGATGGACTATGGAATAAGGAGTGGAAAAATCCTAAGCTTGGGGATTCCCAAGGCACCCCAAGGTAAAATTCAAGGACGGCCAAGAGCCTAAGCTTGGGGATGCCCCGGGAAGGCATCCCCTCTTTCGTTTTCATCCATCGGTAAATTTACTTGAGGCTATATTTTTATTCACTACATGATATGTGTTTTGCTTGGAGCGTCTTGTATGATATGAGTCTTTGATTTTTAGTTTGTCACAATCATCCTTGATGTACACACCTTTTGAGAGGGACACGCTTCAATCATGATTTTTTAGAATACTCTATGTGCTTCACTTATATCTTTTGAGCTAGGCAATTTTCCTCTAGTGCTTCACTTATATCTTTTTACAGCATGGCGGTGGTTTTATTTTATAGAAATTGTTGAACTCTCTTGCTTCACTTATATTATTTTGGTAGTCTCTAAAACAACATGGTAATTAGCTTGGGTTATGAATTTAGTCCTAATATGATAGACATCCAAAGTAGGTATAATAAAAAATTCCATATGATAAATGTGATCATTTTGATATATGAAGATGGTAATATTAAAGTCATGCTAGCAGTAAATTGTAGGGTAGAGAAAATAACTGTGTTAAGGTTCGTGATTCCCGTAGCATGCACGTATGGTCTCCAAAAATTGCAACCAAAATGAAATGCTTGTGTCTTGACTGTTCACCTTTGCATGAAGGTCGGGGGCGCGCGATGGTTAACTCCTACCAATCCCCCCTAGGGGCATGCATAGTAGTACTTTGCTTCGAGGGCTAATAAATATTTTGCAATAAGTATGTGAGTTCTTTATGACTAATGTTGAGTTCATGGATTATACGCACTCTCACCCTTCCACCTTGCTAGCCACTCTAGTGTCGCGTAACTTTCGCCGGTGCATAAAACTCTCCTTATACCTTCCTCAAAACAACCACCATACCTACCTATCATGGTATTTCCATAGCCATTCCGAGATATATTGCCATGTAACTCCATCGTTCCGTTTATTATGACACGCATCTTCATTGTCATATTGCTTTGCATGATTAGGTAGTTGACATAGTATTTGTGGCGAGGCCACCGTTCATATTTTTTATACATGTCACTCTTGGTCATTGCACATCCCGGTACACCACCGGAGGCATTCAAATAGAGTCATATGTTTGTTATACTATCGAGTGGTAAGTAAATAAAAGTGTGATGATCATCATTATTAGAACATTGTCCCATGTGAGGTTATCAAAAATAAAGAGGCCAATGAATCCCAAACAAATAAAAGAGGCCAAAGAAGCCCACCAAAAAAAGAGAGGCCAAAGAGCCCAAAATAATAAATAAATAAATAAATTAGAGAAAAATAGATAAGGGACAATGTTGCTATGTTTTTTCCACACTTGTGCTTCAGAGTAGCACCATGTTCTTTATGATAGAGAGTCTCCTATGTTGTCACTTTCCTATAGTAGTGGGAATTTTTGTTATAGAACTTGGCTTGTATATTCCAACGATGGGCTTCCTCAAATGCCCTAGGTCTTCTTGAGCAAGGTAGTTGATGCACACCCACTAGTTTTCTTTTTGAGGTTTCATACACTTATAGCTCTAGTGCATCCGTTACATGGCAATCCCTACTCGCTCACATTGATAACAATTGATGGACATCTCCATAGTCCATTGATTTGTCGAGTTGATGTGAGACTTTCTCCCCACTTTTGTCTATTACCAACTTCTATTCCACCCATAGTGCTATATCCATGGCTCACGCTCATATATTGCGTGAGAAGTTGAAAAGGCTGAAGCGCGTTAAAAAGTATGAACCAATTGCTTTGCTGACACCGGGGTGGGCATGATTACCTTGTGTTGAGAAGAGGGATCATAATAAGACTATATGATTTTGTAGGGATAACTTTCTTTAGCCATGTTATTTTTGAAGCTTAATGATTTACTTCTAGTATGTTTGAAATATTATTGTTCTCATGTCAACATAAACTTTTGCTTGAAACTTATGGATCTGAACTTTCATACCACATTAAAGAAGAATTGCATTGATAAATATGATAGGTAGCATTCCACATCAAAACAATATGTCTTTATCATTTACCAACTCGAGGACGGGCATGAATTAAGCTTGGGGATGCTTGATACGTCTCCAACGTATCTATATATTTTTACTGTTCCATGCTATTATATTATCCGTTTTGGATGTATTATATGCATTAATATGCTATTTGATATGATTTTTGGGACTAACCTATTAACCAAGAGCCCAGTGCCAATTTCTGTTTTTTTTCATGTTTTTGAGTTTCGCGGAAAAGGAATATCAAATGGAGTCCAAACGGAATGAAACTTTACGAGGATTTTTCTTGGACCAGAATACATCAAGAGGACTTAGAGTACACGCCAGGGGAGCCTCGAGGTGGCCACAAGAGTGGAGGGCGTGCCCTGGGGGGTAGGGCGTGCCCCCTACCATGTGGGCCCCCCGAGACCCCCTGACCTACTTTTTCCGCCTATAAAATCCCAAATATTCCAAAAACATCAGAACATCCATCGAAACCACTTTTCTGCCGCCATAACCTTCTATTCTCGCGAGATCCCATCTGGAGGCCTTTTCCGGTACTCTGTCGGAGAGGACTTCAACCACGGAGGGCATCTACATCAACACCATTGCCCTTCCGATGAAGTGTGAGTAGTTTACCACAAACCCACAGGTCCATAGCTAGTAGCTAGATGGCTTCTTCTTTCTCTTTGATCCTCAATACCATGTTCTCCTCGATGTTCTTGAAAATCTATCCGATGTAATATTCTTTTGCGGTGTGTTTGTCAATATCCAATAAATTGTGGATTTATGATCAGATTATCTATGAATATTATTTGAGTCTTTTCTGAATACTTATATGCAAGATTTCATATCTTAGTAATTCTCTTCGAACTATCGGTTTGGTTTGGCTAACTAGATTGGTATTTCTTGCAATGGGAGAAGTGTTTTGCTTTGGGTTCAATCATGCGGTGCTCAATCCCAGTGACAGTAGGGGACATGACACATATTGTATTGTTGCTATCGAGGATAATAAGATGGGGTTTTCATCATATTGCTTGAGTTAATTCCGCCACATCATGTCATCTTGCTTAATGTGTTACTCTGTTCTTATGAGCTTCATACTCTAGATGCAGAATCGTTTCGATCGATGTGTGGAGTAATAGTAGATGCAGGCATGAGTCAGTCTACTTGATACAGACGTGATGCCTATATTCATGATCATTGCCTTAGATATCGTAATAATTATTCACTCTTCTATCAATTCCTTGACAGTAATTTGTTCACCCACCATAATATTTGCTATCATGAGAGAAGCCTCTAGTGAAACCTATGCCCCCGGGTGTATTTTACATCTTATAAGTTTGAGATCTACTATTTTGCAATCTTTTAATTTTCAATCTATAAACCAAAAATACCAAAAATATTTACTTTACTAGTTATCTATCTCTATCGGATCTCACTTTTGCGAATAATCGTGAAGGGATTGACAACCCCTTTATAGCGTTGGGTGCAAGTTGTTTGATTGTTGGTGCAGGTATTTGATGATTTCTGCGTAATCTCCTACTGGATTGATACCTTGGTTCCCAAAACTGAGGGAAATACTTACCCTACTTTGCTACAACACCCTTTCCTTTTCATGGGAAAAACCAACGCAAGCCCAAGAGGTAGCAATACTGTATCTCGGTTATATGAATATAAATTTGTAGTGTGACTGAATGAAAGATATGGTTTGAATGAACTTGCGTTTTCTCTCTGAATGTACAGACTTAACAAACGATTTTCTTTAAAAAAATGTAAATGGTTTTTAAATATAAAACACTCATCGCAAAAGTTTTAGATAGAACACCCCTATACAAACCAACAGCTTCCCCAGGAAGCCAAGGGAAAATGTGCCAACAGGATTTGTGCAGCTCTTGATTGCAAACGTTTTAGATAGAACACCCGTATAAAAATCGACAGCTTTCCCAGTAAGCCAGGGGAAAATGTGTCGGGTAAGATTTGGGCAGCTCTTCTTCGCAAATGTTTTAGATAGAACACCCATATGCAAAGTGAGAGCTATGGTCTTCCCCAGTAAGCCAAGGGAAAATTCGCCGGGCTGGATTTGTGCATCTCTTCAACGCAAACGCTCCAAATTGAAAATAGTATGCAAAGCGAGACTACGGCGCTAAGCCAAGAGAAAATCTAGCATGAAGGATTTGTACATCCCTTCAACGCAAAGGATTTTTTGGTTGACCCGTGTGCAACCACGTATAGACAATTTGGTAAGATTTGCATCTGTCATATTGGGTATATTGCCATTTGTCAAACTGGAAAGATTGACATTTGTTTGTCTAGTAACATTGCCCTTTGTCAACCTTGTAGCACAGCCATTTGTGAACATATGCAGCTAAAAATCACTAGCACTATCTAATTCTTGCAACTAAAATTCAGCAATTAAGCATAGATTTCATTCATAGATTAAGCAGTCGTTCTTTATACAAACCGTTCAACTCGACAAATGAACCGACCAAACATTTCCCCAATTGTTGCCAACCACGTACTGAAATAGCTAGTTCAACTATATATACTAGCTAATTTTAAGTACGTTGTACAGTTCAAACACATCTATAGTCAGATGAATTGAACAAAATAGCCCCTGAATACTACTATTACGGAGGGGCTTTGTACTACTTCTAGCAGCCTCTCCTCTTCTGAGCATACTCAGTAAGAGCAGAGGAGGAGCAGCCTACCGAAAGCTGGACAACTGCAATACAGTGCCTGCCGCAGCTGCACCTTCAACGACGCTCACCTCGAATGCCTTATGCCGCTCCAGACGACCCCTCTCGAAGCGGCAAGACTCCTCGTAGATCTCCTGATTCCTCGTCTCTATGGCGGCATGTGTTGTGGCAACGGCGGCGGTAAGGCTCTGTGTGTGCTTGATCGACGAGACGCTCCTCCTCCTCCTCCTCCTCCTCCAGGAACTCGACGTAGCGCGCAAGGTCACTAACACACGTGCAGGCCTCGACCTCCGCCTCCAGTATTCAGGCGGCAGGGGCAGAGCGGGTGATGAACCCGGCGGTCGACGATGGGCTCGCGGCCACGGGGTCGATGATGGGGTGGCGGCCATGACCACCACCTCCCGCCTTTGGACCATGGTGGTGGAGCGTGTGATGGCCACGATGGCGAACTGTGGGGTGGTAGCCACGATGGCCACCTCTCGGCTTCGGGCCACGGTGGCAGAGCGGCGATGGCCCTGGCTTTCGAGGATGGTGTGGCAGCCACGGCGGCAGACAGTGGGATCACGACAACGGTGGCCGGCAACAGCTGCCGACGGGCAGCGGCAACGGAGCGTGTGGTGGGTGTTCCGCACACACCCAACTACGACGCCACACACACTACACTACGCCGGGGACTGCGCCACCATCGCGGTGTAGCCTCTCAGCTGGAGCTGTCCTCTGATGACAGCGGAGTGGTTGAGTGACGACGATGGACCAGTGCCATTGGCGATTGTGGGAGAAGTAGACGAGATAACCTACTGGGAGGGAGGGCAAAATGCGACCCAGGACTTATCGGCCGCGAGGATTTATATAGCAGGTCGGTTAGCATTGTGATTTTGGGGTATTTCACCGAGTCGGGTAGAAAGATTGCGCGGGAACCTGCGTGGTTGCATGGGAATGGGCTCATCGACAATTCATTGGCGCCACTTCGAGCCATCGTTTGGTTAAAAGAATGCCCCCGCGTGCTGCACAAGCTTGCGCTCGAAGCCGTCTGCGGCAACGGGGTGACAAGATGCGCGAGAGGAGGATGAAAGGATACATACACATACGGTTAATAAAAAACGTTTGCGATTTAATTACGTACTACCCCCGTCCTGGTTTATAAGTCGTCTTTGTATTTTTGTGCCAAATTTTGACTAGAGATTTAACTAATAAAATACGAATGCATGTCCCCAAAGATTATATCATTCGATTCGTATTTGAACATAGTTTCCAATTATATAAATTTTATAACATGCATTAACATTTTATTAATTAAATTTAATGTCAAAATATGGCACAGAATATAAAGGGGACTAATAGACCAAGACGGAGGTAGTAGCACACGCTCGCTCTCTAGGCAATGTCGCAACTGCCGGTCGGCTTGTAGACTACCATTCCTTGCGTGTTCAACTGCTCTATACGTGTGGTTGCTCGCGGTTGAGGCAGCCGCGGCGCGCTCTGCTCATGTCCCGCCACGCGCTCTCTGCTCTCGCGTCCCTCCGGGCGCTCCGCCCTCGTCCCTCCACGCGCGCTACCAGGGGCCAGCGCACGATCACGTACATTCATGCTGCCATTATGCTTGCGATTGCGTCAGGCGCGGCGCCACGATGCAGTTACCAGCTGCAAAAACTGCCATGCGAACGCACCGAGAATCCAGGCCGCCCGGGCCCCCATTTATTCCTATGGCCATTTACCTTCATCTCCCGCGCCACATGGCACAATAAGCAGACCCACAATGACACATACAGAGAGGACATCCAGCGGTTCCAATCACACGCCAAGTACGCGGCCAAGGACGCGTACATAAGCTACGAGATGTACAGGTGGATTGTTGACATGAGGAAGTGTCTTCTTCCTGTCCTAGACGAGGGTTAGAGCCACAGAGCAGTGGTGGGAGCGTCACAAGAAGTAGATGACTAGACAATCATTTCTCCGAGTTTAGAATGCGTGCAATTGTTTATTGAGGTGTGTGCGAATGATCAGTGTAGTCACTTATGTAATTGGATGTTTATTTTAGTTATATATATATATATATATATAT
>LR738712.1:194243048-194270728 GCA_902687465.1 Secale cereale | reverse complement strand
CGTAGCACCCCTTAAGACCTTATTCTCATAACACCTAACCTTATTCTGATAACAACAACATCCCACCCCCAGCCCCGATCGAACAAAACCACCCACCCCCCGCACGAACACAACCCCACTCCACCTCCACCTTCTACCCCCAACTACTCCTAACCTCGCCGCCCCACCACCTCCTACCATGCGCCGCATCCACCCCCACTTCTTCCTTCCTCACCGTCTGTGACGCCCCCGATTTGTCCGTACACTAATCATGCACGCAAATGTGTACGACCAAGATCAGGGACTCACGGGAAGATATCACAACACAACTCTAGACACAAATTAAAATAATACAAGCTTCATATTACAAGCCAGGGGCCTCGAGGGCTCGAATATAGAAGCTCGAAGGCAAAAGAGTTAGCGGAAGCAACAATATCTGAGTACAGACATAAGTTAAACAAGTTTTGCCTTAAGAAGGCTAGCACAAACATCAACGATCGAAAAGGCAAGGCCTCCTGCCTGGGACCTCCTAACTACTCCTGGTCATCAGCTGTCTCCACGAAGTAGTAGGCTCCATCGGGGTAGTAGTAATAGTCGACTGGGGTGGCATCTGGCTCCTGGGATCCGCCATCTGGTTGCAACAACCAGAAAGAAGAAAGAAGGGGGAAAAGGGGGAGCAAAGCAACCGTGAGTACTCATCCAAAGTACTCGCAAGCATCAGATCTATACTAAGTATGCATCAGTATCAAAGGAATAAGCTGTATATGTGGACTAAACTGCAGAATGCCAGAAGAGGAGGGGAAAAGCCTAGCCTATCGAAGACTAGCATCTTCAAGCATCTTCTGGAAACACCATCTTGCAGCAGTAGAGGGAATTACAGAATAGCAGTTTATAATTAACAAGCATGTTGTAGTATTATCGGCCTAGAGATCCTTCCTCGACTCCCTGCGAGAAAGTAATCTCGCAGCCACATATCCATCACATATCTCAAGTATCCATTTCTAGTTATAGTAGATCAGGATATAAGACTGAACGTCCGTTACCGTGGACACGGCTATTCGAATAGATAACTTCCCTGCAGGGGTGCACCACGTTACCCTCACGCTCGATCATCTCTGGCCGGACACACCTTTCCGGGTCAATGCCCGGCCTCGGAAGATCAACACGTCGCAGCCCTACCTAGGCTCAGCAGAGAGGTCCCCGCCGGTCTACATCCTAAGCGCTCCGGGGTCATGGGCCATCACCCGTTGCACTCCGGATCGTTGCGCGCGGGGCGATCCAGGCCACCTCCACTGGGGCACCGACCAGGCCGTGCCGCAATGCTGAACTGGACGTCTGACAAAGCTTCGGCTGATACCACGACGCCGAGGCCCATAACTATTCTCGCGTGGCGGTTAGTGCGTAAAGGCCAGAGGCCAACTCAGAACAAATACCCAAATCTGTTAGTGCATTATTGACAGAAGTGATGGCTGTCGGGACAAGTCCGGAGCTATCACCCCTCCTGGGTGATACCGCTAAACAGCCAGCCGCCACCGTAACAACTCCCGCGGGTGCTCTCCGGGCCCGCCCGCCTTTCACAAAGGTATCAAGTAAAGTCCATGTAACTGTGTGTCCAAAACATCAAGGTGGAAAACCCGAGGAATCACCCCCGACGAATTCCACTCGATGTGTCCGTCAAGGTGAATTATGAGGAATCACCCCCGAGGTTCACACTTGAGGGGTTGCACGACAGAGTCGTATCGGGAATGGAGAAAGAGGAATCACCCTCGATGAACACGACCGGATAGCTACACTACAGAGTTATCATCATGAGTGCGTTACGAGGTTTCACCCTCGGCACCCGATAGTACCTCTGCAGAGTCGAGCAACAAAGTGGGTGTGATGTGATGTGATGTGTCGGTCTCCGATCTTCGATCACGTTGCTCAAGTCATCGATGATGAAGCAGTGGCAACAAGGACAGTCGGGCTTCGGTCTTCGATCATGTTGCTCGAGTAGTCGATGATGAAGCAGGGGAAACAAGGACAAGGTGGGGTCACTGATGGATCACTAGCCAACCTATACTAAGCAATTTAGCATAGCATGTAGGTAACAATAGCAGGTACAAAAGCAGGCTATGCATCAGAATAGGATCAAACAATAACAGTAGCAAAATTATAATGCAAGCATAGGGAAGAATGGAATGGGCGATATCGGGATGATCAAAGGGGGGGGCTTGCTTGGAAGCTCTGCTGAAGTGGAAGGAGGGTCGTCGTCGACGTAGTCGATCACCGGGGCATCAACAAGAGTCTCGGGGTCTACCAGAGAGAAGAGGGGGAAAGAAACAATAAATACATAGCACACAAATGCAATACAGATGCACGACATGGTAATAAGCGGTGCTAGGGGTGTTCTAACGCAGTACTACACGATACCGGGGAAGGGGGAAAACACCCGGGAAAGCATTCCCGGTGTTAGGCATTTTCGGACAGGCGAACCGGAGGGGAAAAGTTCCATGTTCGGCATGCTAGGGATGTGTGACAGACAAACGGACCACGTATCCGGGTTCGTCTCGAAATTCTGAGCAACTTTCATATATAAATCTTTTTCATCCGAGTTACGGATTATTTTATATGATTTTTCAAAGTTTTACTAATATTCTGCAATTTATTTTAATTCGAAAATAAACAGGAATTTGCTAGGTGCACCCGGTGCAGTGCACCCAGCAGTGCACCAGAAAATGACAGTGGGTCCAGGGGGGTCCCAGTTGACCAGTCAACGCTGACTGGTCAACAGGGGGTGGGGCCCCTCTGTCATACACACATTTTAACTAACTATACATTTAATTAATAAATCTGGTTAATTAGTCTAGTTAAACCTAATTAATTAATTTAATTAATTAATTAACATGGTTATTCATTTTTTTTTTCTAATCCTCTTTTTTTTAAAGGGGCTGGGCCCACCTGCCATTGGGCCAGAGGCCAATACGGGCGCGGGCTAACGGGCGGGTGTGGGCGCTGGCACCCGCACGAGGGGGCGCACCCGGGCGCGCTGGGGCGTACGGGCGCCGGCGGCCACGGCGGGGCGCCGGACCGGGGCGCCGGCCGGCGAGGTAGGGGGGCGAGGCCGGCCGGTCGGAGCCGCGGCTGCGGCGGCGTCCAGGCCACGGCGGGGCGCTGGGCTTCGGCCAGTGCGGCGCCGGGGCGGACGGGCGGCCAGCGCCGGCGAGCGGAGGGAGAGCGGGGAGCCGCGAGCGCGCGCGCGGCAGAGGCCGGTGGCGAGGGGCGGGCGCGATGCAGCGGCGGATGGGGCTGAGCGGGGGCGAGGCCAACGAGGCTTGGAGGCGGCTGGAGCGGGCCGGCAGCCGGAGGCGCAGTGGGAGGTGGCTCGGACGGGGAGGGGGCGGTGCGCAGGGGCGTTCGGAGACGGCGACGCGGCTAGAGCGAGGTGGAGGCGGGGAGGCCACGGCGGGGCGCGAGTGGGCGGCAGCCGCGGCGAGCGCCGGTGGTCGGGACGGGCGACGGGGGTCGGGAAAGAGAGGCGGAGGCCCAGGGCCTCACCGGCGGCTGTAGAGGCACGGGGGCGGCGAGGCTCGACGAAGCCGACGAGGTAGAGGTGAGGACGGCGGCGGAGACGGGCGGCGAGCGCGGTGACGGTGGCTTCGGGCGTCGGGCGTCGGGGAAGAAGTGGCCGAGGGCGACGTTGGGATGGAGGAGATCCACCGCGGGAGAGAGTGAGGGGAGGCGAGATCTAGGGGAGTGGGTGAGGATTAGGGTTTGGGCGCCGGGGAGGGAGGCCTTATAGGCGTCGAGGTCGCCGGATGGTTGCCACGGCGACGGCCATGACCGCCGGTCATCGGGGGTGTCCACCTCCTCTGTGAACAGGAAGGAGAGGAGGGAGAGGCTTGTGAGGGGAAAATGGGCCGGGGCCCAACCTGGGGTTGCCCTTGCTGGCTAAAGGGGCCAAGTGGCCCAATTAGTTTTAGGTCTTCTTTTATACTTTCTTTTCTGCTTCTTTTATTTCTTCTCTGACTTGTAAAATGTTAGACAACCCATTTACATTTGTAAAATATGAGACTTGGCTCAATAATTTTACATGCAATATTTAGCACTGCCAGAAAAAGGTATGATGACAAGGTGATTTCATTTGGACTTTGTATTAATTATAAATGGGATAAATATTGTTATTTTGGCATGTTTTATTTATTTTAGGGCAAACAAGCCCTTTATAAAAATATGGTTTTCTTCACCAATATTACCTATGAATTATTTATCACAGTTTGTACCTTTTAGTATCGACATTTGAAAACTTTTATTTTTGACTTTATTTTAAGTTGAATGTGAACCGGTTTGGACCAAAGTGATTTTTAGCAACAGTAAAAACGATGACGTGGCATCATTAGCAGAGGATTACTGTAGCTTAATTATCCGGGCGTTACAAATCTCCTCCACTACAAGAAATCTCGTCCGAGATTTTAGGAGGTAGAAGGAAACAAAATGGGGTATTCATCACGAAGACGATCCTCGAGTTCCCAAGTGGCTTCATCTTCAGAAGGATTTGACCACATAATTTATAGAAATTTGATAGTTCTCTGTCGGTGTGACGTTCAGCTTGATCGAAAACGCAAACCGGACAGATTCTTCAGACTTTTGAGGTAGTATTTTCAATTCTCACAAAAGGAGAAGCGTTGCACGCCCTCAAGGGTTAAATCCGTGCTTCGGCATTTTGAACAAGATGAGCATGGTAGCTTACTATCTCATTTGAAGGATGCAGCAGATGGACGGTCTTAGTGGCGCAAATGATAGTAGCAGTATGTGTTTTCAACCATTCCATTCCCAGAATGAGGTCAATATTGGATGACTTCAAGACAATGGGAGAAACATGGAATTCCAACCCTTCAATTTCAACGATGACGTTGTGACTAACCATGGTGGTTCGACATTGGCCCGCAGGGGTGTGTACCACTAGCGGATTGTCCATCTCTTCGAACTTAATGCCATGCATGAATGCAAAATCTTCTGATATGAAAGAATGCGATGCTCCCGAATCGAATAAAACAGAAGCTGGTATTGAGTGAACAAGAAGAGTACCCAACACGGTAGCAGGCTGGCCTTGAGCTTCATTCAGATCAATGTGGTTAGCCTGACCACGACCATAAGGCATGGCATTGTTGTTGCGGGGCTGATTGTCACCACGCCCAGTTGGAGGAAGTGCAAGCTGGTTCTGATTCTGGTAGCAATCTCTAGCACGGTGTCCTGGTTGGCCACACTTGAAGCATAACCCATCATTTGGATGAGGAGCAGGAGCTTGGGGTGATGCATCTTGAAGTCTCGGCTGCCCAGGTGGTGGAGGTGGCAGGTGAGGTGCGGCATGGGACTGCCTTGGTGTAGTTGCGGTTGGGTGGTACATGCTGTTGGGGATCCAGATCCTACGCTTCTGTGATGAAGGTCCTGAAGATGAACCAGTGTCACGGTTGCGCCTGAGAGATCCCTGGTGTTCCTTCAGACCAGTTTCGACATGAATGGCCTTGTTCACCAAGGTGGCGAAGTCGGCAAAGTCATGTGCAAGGAGTGCGAGCTTGATATCGGCTTGAAGTCCATCACGGAACTTTTCCTGCCTACGTGCATCAGTGGCAATGTCTTCTTCAGCATAGCGGGACAAGTCAAGGAACTCCCGCTGATAAGCATCTACAGCCTTGTTGCCTTGGGTGAGGTTACGGAACTCGCGCTTCTTCCTGTCCATAATTCCCTGAGGAATGAAGCGGGCACGGAAGGCAGCTTGGAAATCCAGCCAAGCGATGATTGTCCCAGCAGGTAGTGAACGCCTGTGGCTGTCCCACCATTGAGCAGCGGGACCTTTAAGGTAATATGCCGCGAAGGTGACATAGCTGGCAGGGGCTACACCAGCAGTCTCTAGCTCGAAAGTGATATCACGGAGCCAGTCATCAGCATCAAGTGGCTGAGTTGAGCTGCGGTAGATGCTTGGGTTGAGATGTGCAAAGTCGTTCAGGGTCACAGTTGCTGGCTGCTGGTTCAAGTTGGGGCGAGGAAACTGAGCCATCATTCCTTCCATGAACTGGCGGTTCAGCTCAAGCTGTTGGATCATACCAGCCATGTACTCAGGAGGTGGTGGGGCATTACCACCACGACCACGACCAGCGGGTCTAACCATCCTGCTAACATATAACATGGGTAGTTCAGCATTTGAGAAATTTGCAAAGACAAGAATTATTCACTATCTATCTTGTAGAATGAACGAGGTATTACGAGTACCACATAGTAGTCAACGTGATAGAGTGTGTACTATTCAAAATACTATTCCAACGAAAAATTATGGCTCTATCCATCTTTGGGGTGAATGTGGTCACGGGATCCTAATGTTTGAGTTAGTAAATTCGTTTAACCCGAATAGAAGAGAGTTCAGAGTCCCGGAGTAAAGATCGAGGAGTAAAAGATCCTAATACCACCCAATTGGCGACGTGGGCCCGTAAGCCACACAGCCATGTTAGTAAAACAGTTTTCCAAATACTAGACTCAACTTCGGCCAAGGAGTTGGAAAGGGGGATCCTACAGGCAGTCGGCTCTGATACCAACTTGTGACGCCCCCGATTTGTCCGTACACTAATCATGCACGCAAATGTGTACGACCAAGATCAGGGACTCACGGGAAGATATCACAACACAACTCTAGACACAAATTAAAATAATACAAGCTTCATATTACAAGCCAGGGGCCTCGAGGGCTCGAATACAGAAGCTCGAAGGCAAAAGAGTTAGCGGAAGCAACAATATCTGAGTACAGACATAAGTTAAACAAGTTTTGCCTTAAGAAGGCTAGCACAAACATCAACGATCGAAAAGGCAAGGCCTCCTGCCTGGGACCTCCTAACTACTCCTGGTCATCAGCTGTCTCCACGTAGTAGTAGGCTCCGTCGGGGTAGTAGTAATAGTCGACTGGGGTGGCATCTGGCTCCTGGGATCCGCCATCTAGTTGCAACAACCAGAAAGAAGAAAGAAGGGGGAAAAGGGGGAGCAAAGCAACCGTGAGTACTCATCCAAAGTACTCGCAAGCATCAGATCTATACTAAGTATGCATCAGTATCAAAGGAATAAGCTGTATATGTGGACTAAACTGCAGAATGCCAGAAGAGGAGGGGAAAAGCCTAGCCTATCGAAGACTAGCATCTTCAAGCATCTTCTGGAAACACCATCTTGCAGCAGTAGAGGGAATTACAGAATAGCAGTTTATAATTAACAAGCATGTTGTAGTATTATCGGCCTAGAGATCCTTCCTCGACTCCCTGCGAGAAAGTAATCTCGCAGCCACATATCCATCACATATCTCAAGTATCCATTTCTAGTTATAGTAGATCAGGATATAAGACTGAACGTCCGTTACCGTGGACACGGCTATTCGAATAGATAACTTCCCTGCAGGGGTGCACCACGTTACCCTCACGCTCGATCATCTCTGGCCGGACACACCTTTCCGGGTCAATGCCCGGCCTCGGAAGATCAACACGTCGCAGCCCTACCTAGGCTCAGCAGAGAGGTCCCCGCCGGTCTACATCCTAAGCGCTCCGGGGTCATGGGCCATCGCCCGTTGCACTCCGGATCGTTGCGCGCAGGGCGATCCAGGCCACCTCCACTGGGGTGCCGACCAGGCCGTGCCGCAATGCTGAACTGGACGTTTGACAAAGCTTCGGCTGATACCACGACGCCGAGGCCCATAACTATTCTCGCGTGGCGGTTAGTGCGTAAAGGCCAGAGGCCAACTCAGAACAAATACCCAAATCTGTTAGTGCATTATTGACAGAAGTGATGGCTGTCGGGACAAGTCCGGAGCTATCACCCCTCCTGGGTGATACCGCTAAGCTCAAGCATTCTTCATCATGCTTTCCAATTGCAATCCTTTCTACCTTATCTTTCAGATGGTGTTATGTCATTCTTGACAATTCCGTCATGTTTTATGATTCACGAGATATCAAGAATGGAATAATTAAAACCATCATTTTCCTTGTTCAGGAGATCTTTTCAGCTTTTCAATTTATTTGTTGGAGTAATCTTGGGTTGTATTTCACCTAAAAGCTTTCCCTAAGGATTGTTGCTATTATGGTGCTTATAAATGACCCAAGTTCTTCATTTATCATTCCGGTGAAATAAGTTTTTCATCTCCTTGTTGATCTCAATCAAATCAATTGTTTAAGTTAGTGGCCGATTGTCACCTCTTAATTTTGAGATGTTTTCCATAAGCCCACATCAAGCTTATTTTTTCGTTGTTGAATTTCCATCAACCACATTCAACCCTTCTTCGTAAGGATGATTTTTCCTAATTCATTCGTGGGAGAAGTTGTCTTTTTCTTCTTCGTTCTTTTCTTTCCACCGACCTAGCATATATTCTTTCATTCCGGAGGCTTTGTGATATTGCTATCTTTAACCATCATCTCGTTTTTATCAAGATCATATTCTCCCTTGCTTGTCTATTTAACCGGAGTGTTGTGTCCTCCATTCTAATTCTCTAATCTTATCAAGTTTTGCCTATCTTTTTAACCGGAGTGCTGTCTGAGTCTTTCTTACCCCTTGTGCCATTCTTTTAATTGTTCCGGAGGCTGTGTGTTGTTGTTTTCATCAAGTATCACTCCATCTTCTCAAGTTCATGTTTATTCCTTCCATTTTCAGACGGAGTGCTGTCCAAATTCCGTCATTCTTATTCCTTGGCTATACCATTGCGGTTTCATATTCTTTCCATCCATGAGCTCTTGTTTCATGTCTTTCAACCTACAAGGTTCTCATAATGCTCCTTGTTCCTCTTTTCCAACGGAGTGTTTCAACTTCGTTCATCTCTGTTGTATTCTTCTTTCTTTTTGGCCAACCTATCAAGGTTCTTTGGTTTCACTCGTCTGTCGAAGAAGCAACTTTGTTTTACCTCTTCCTCTTCCGTTTTTACCCGGTGCTATCTCTAGGATCTCGGGTCGAGATCCTCTGTTAGTGTGGGAGAGTTGTGACGCCCGAGACCGACGTCCCAGAAGATTCCAGAAGATTCCCGAAGTTCCAGACGTTCCGGGCTGCCCGTGTGTTTCTTTTGAGCTCGTGATATTTATTTTTGCATTGCAACATGTCATCATGCCATCATGTCTTTAACTTTGCATCTCAACCTAAATAAATCGTGTGGACCTTTGGTTCATTTAAATCGAGGGAAGAATGACTTCTCTTTAAAACATATCATCCCAATATTTAGGGAGCTATATTTATTAATTATTCCATTGCTTCGGAATCACCATAACACACTTGCATAATTTCCCCATGTCTTTTCACTTCGAGTTTCTCCGTAAAAATCTTGCCAATAATTCTTTTCCGTTGTTTCGAGGTTCCTCCAAAGATTCGAACATTTTTGGACACTTCAATATTCAAGTCTTAGTTCAAACTATTTGAATTAAATTCAAATATGTTTGAATTATTTTCCGATCTGGCCTTTTGTATTTTTCTCCGGCCGTGCTTATTTTTATGAGCCCGAGAAAAATATAATTCCATGTGCTAACTTTTTCCTAACTCCCCTCCTCTTTTCTTTCTTCTCTTTTATTTTCTGCTAAAGAAAATAAATAAGAAGAGAGCAGTCCAGCCAGCCTTTTAGGCCAGCCGGCCCGATTCCTGCGGCCGTTCTCTTCTGGCCCAAGGCCTCCCTGCGAGCGAATCCTAGCGCTAACTAGCCCGAGTCCCGCACTCCCTCTCCTTCCCCTCGTCCGCCGCCAGCCGCTCGAACCCGACCCCATCGATCTTCCCTCTCACTCCCGACCGCATCCCTCTCGTTCGCTTACTCCCAGCCCGATGCCCTCGATCCCCTTCCTCTGCCCGATCTCCCCCTCTCGCCTCGATCTCCAGGCAGAGGCCGATTCCCTCGCGCCCGTGTTCCTCCCAGTCGCCCGCATCGCCCGCCAGGACGAGCCTCCCCGAGCGCCTCTCGACCGCGACCCCGAGGCGCCCCTCCAGCTTCGACCGCCTCCAGCGGCCCGTCCTCAGCAGCCCCTCGCCCCGAGCGCCATCTCTCCTCCTGCGCGCCCCGACGCCACGACCCTCCGGCCTCCCTTCGTCCCGGCTGGCGACCGCCCCTGCTTCGCCCAGTCGCACCGCGAAGCCCGCGGCCACGTGCGCCCCTACCCCAGCGCGCGGCCAGCCTTGCCTCCTCTGCACCCAGAGCGCCTCGCCGCCGTCGGGCCAGGGCCTCGTAGCCCCGTGCGGCCCCGCTCTCCTCGCCGGCCAGAGCGCCCCGAGGCCTCCCTCCGTTCTCCTTCCAGCCGCGGCCAGGCTTCCCCTTCGCGCGCCAGCAAGGGCCGAGCCCCTGTAGCCCCTCGTCCCGCGCTGCTGCTGTGTTTTTTTTCTATTCGCCTGTCGCTGCCGCCTTTGCTGTTGTTTTGCTGTTGTGGCTGTGGTTGATATCCCAGGATCTTGGAGACGCGTCAAGTACATCTACGAAAAAACCGAACGTCTACGAACCGTGACGAGTACCTCTACACGACGACCTCTTGTACCCCTACGGCAAGTACCACGACGTCCGAGCTCCGTGAACGTCTACCGTCGCCCCGAGTACCACTACCGTCGCTCGACGACCGCGAGTACCACTACCGTCGCCCGGAAACGAGGAATTCGCCAAGTACCACGACACGATGACGTGAACGACTACTTCCTCTTCGGAAACGTGAACGACTACTTCCTCTACTTCCACTCCTTCCACTACGTCTCGAACCGTCCCGAAACGAGTGTTTCGAAGGTATAACCCGAGACGACCCCGTGGATGCTTGTTGTGTTGTATGAAATGTCTCCCGTGTGTGCTCCGTGCCGTTTCACCTTTTGTCATGTTCCTCGGTTGCCTCGTCACCGACTCGTGGGAACCCGGTAACGGGATCGCCCCACCTTTCATCTCGTTGACCCGCTCACACCATCTTTCTTTTGCCCGGACTCTCAACGAGTCACCGGAACCGATATGTTGCCGTGGCATCATTTTCGGAATCGTTGCCGTGGCACTCTTTTCTTTCCACCACGGTGACAATTGCTTCATATCTCTTTTAAGTCAACCTTTTAATAATTGCATAAACTTGATCATGTCATCCGCATCATGATAACAACATGAGAATGTTTAATTGTTGTTTGCTTATAATTATTAAACATGCTCATGGGGATTTTCCGGATATGTTGTTGTTATTCTCCGGCCTCATTTAAATTTCCTAGTTAGTGTAGTTTTATTATGCTTCACCTCTTGCCATGTTAATAACATTTAATCTTGTCTTGTAAATAACGAGAGTCAACTAAATAATAAATGTGGTGTTTCGTCAATATGCAACTCGTTGCATATTGAGCTCCACTTAACTTGTAGTTTTGTTTGTGCACTTTGCCATGCCATGCATATTTAAACCGGACATGCATCATACTTGGATGTGCATCGTATGCCATGCTTATGCTTGTGTGTTTACCGTGTTGTTTCTTTCTTTCCGGTTGCTTTCTTGATAGCTTCGGTTTCGTTCCGGAGTTGTGAGGTTTTGCTCGACTGTTGCTCCGTATTCTTCGAGGATCCGTTCTTCTCCCTTGTGGAATCCCAGGCAAGATGACCGAACCCGGATACCATTACTATCTTTGCCTATTGCTAGTAGTCTCGATCTATAGTTTTGCCTCGATGCCCATGTTCTTCTTGTCAGCCTCCTACTTGTAACCAATTGCCATGTTTAACCAACCTACCTATGCAAACCGTTGCTTGGCTAAGTACGCTTCGCTCAGCCCCTCTTATAGCATTGTTAGTTGCAGGTGAAGATTGAAGATGCTTGCTTCATGTTGAAGTTTGGTTGGGTTATATCACACTATATAAATGCTAAATGAAATCATCTATATACTGGCAAGGGTGGAAGGCTAAGCCTTTTGCTTGGTGATTTGTTCCGCTCATGCCGTTAGGAACCGTATAAACCGGTGTTATGTTCCTTGATTATGCGTTCCTAACACGGTTGGGGTGTATGGGACCCCCTTGATAAACCGCTAAGTGCTAAGTCTTTTCCAGCAAGTCCCAACATTGGTACTATTTGCCTAATAACTAATAAAACTTGCATGTGGACTAGCTATCCCTTTTATTTTAATTCAACCCCCCGGGCCAGTGCTCCACATGAGTGTTGGTCCGAAACGAGCGGACTGCGGGGCCACCTCAAGGAAACTTGAGGTCTGGTAAAAACCCGTAGGATGTCTCATCCGGTCGTGTCCTGAGACTAGATACGCGCGGCTACCTATCAGGGTGTCGACATGCCGGGAGGATTTGCTGGATTAGCCTTACCTTAGTTCGGTTTAACTTGAGCACGGGATTCCGAGAATACTCGGGTCTTCCCACCTATGGAGTTGCGACTCCGCGGATCGTGGGCTTGTGATGGGCCAAGTTGGAACACCCCTGCAGGGTTTGAACTTTCGAAAGCCGTGCCCGCGGTTATGTGGCAGATGGGAGCTTGTTAATTCCGGTTGTAGATAACTTGACACAATGTTTCAATACACTACCAGCGTGTGTACCGTGACTGTCAATTTCCGAATAGGGATTCGGGAGTTGAACACGGTGGGGTTATGTTTGACCGGCTTTAGTTAGGATCACTTCGTGATCATCTCTCGACCGAGGCACTTCTCTTCTCGCTCTCTATTACGTAAGTTAGTGCTAGTTGCTGCTGCAGACTCTTGTTGTTCCTTCACCTCTTGTTCTTCTTCAGCCTTGTCCTCACCCAAGGCTTAAATAGTCGTGTTACCCGGGAACGGGATTGCTGAGTCCTCTGTGGCTCACAGTTACTTCACCACACCAGATGCAGGTTCAGCCAATTTTGATGGAGGAGTTGGATCAATTCTTCACCCGGGAGTCCGATGAAGATCGTGGCTGTTTGCTTGTGACGTTTCGACGTTCAGTAGTGGTTCTTCTACTAGGATTCGATCTAGGCCTGTGGCTTTATGTTGTTTTGGTATCTTTCTTTTGTTCTTCACCCGTAGTCGGGTTGTGATGTTTTGAATGATGATTGCTTATGTAATGTATTGTGTGAAGTGGCGAGTGTAAGCCAACTATCTCCTTTTGCATTTTAATCCCTCTTTTACATGAGTCGTGCAAAGATACCAAACTTGAGATCATTCTAGGATGGGCTTATACCTTTAAGTCGTGCCTCGACACGTAGGAGGTATAGTCCCATCCTGGGCATTACACCGGGCCCGCCCGCCTTTCACAAAGGTATCAAGTAAAGTCCATGTAACTGTGTGTCCAAAACATCAAGGTGGAAAACCCGAGGAATCACCCCCGACGAATTCCACTCGATGTGTCCGTCAAGGTGAACTATGAGGAATCACCCCCGAGGTTCACACTTGAGGGGTTGCACGACAGAGTCGTATCGGGAATGGAGAAAGAGGAATCACCCTCGATGACCACGACCGGATAGCTACACTACAGAGTTATCATCATGAGTGCGTTACGAGGTTTCACCCTCGGCACCCAATAGTACCTCTGCAGAGTCGAGCAACAAAGGGGGTGTGATGTGATGTGATGTGTCGGTCTCCGATCTTCGATCACGTTGCTCAAGTCATCGATGATGAAGCAGTGGCAACAAGGACAGTCGGGCTTCGGTCTTCGATCCTGTTGCTCGAGTAGTCGATGATGAAGCAGGGGCAACAAGGACAAGGTGGGGTCACTGATGGATCACTAGCCAACCTATACTAAGCAATTTAGCATAGCATGTAGGTAACAATAGCAGGTACAAAAGCAGGCTATGCATCAGAATAGGATCAAACAATAACAGTAGCAAAATTCTAATGCAAGCATAGGGAAGAATGGAATGGGCGATATCGGGATGATCAAAGGGGGGGCTTGCCTGGAAGCTCTGCTGAAATGGAAGGAGGGTCGTCGTCGACGTAGTCGATCACCAGGGCATCAACAAGAGTCTCGGGGTCTATCGGAGAGAAGAGGGGGAAAGAAACAATAAATACATAGCACACAAATGCAATACAGATGCACGACATGGTAATAAGCGGTTCTAGGGGTGTTCTAACGCAGTACTACACGATACCGGGGAAGGGGGAAAACACCTGAGAAAGCATTCCCGGTGTTAGGCATTTTCGGACAGGCGAACCGGAGGGGAAAAGTTCCATGTTCGGCATGCTAGGGATGTGTGACACACAAACGGACCACATATCCGGGTTCGTCTCGAAATTCTGAGCAACTTTCATATATAAATCTTTTTCATCCGAGTTACAGATTATTTTATATGATTTTTCAAAGTTTTACTAATATTCTGCAATTTATTTTAATTCGAAAATAAACAGGAATTTGCTAGGTGCACCCGGTGCAGTGCACCCAGCAGTGCACCAGAAAATGACAGTGGGTCCAGGGGGGTCCCAGTTGACCAGTCAACGCTGACTGGTCAACAGGGGGTGGGGCCCCTCTATCATACACACATTTTAACTAACTATACATTTAATTAATAAATCTGGTTAATTAGTCTAGTTAAACCTAATTAATTAATTAATTTAATTAATGTTTTAATTAATTAATTAATTAATTAACATGGTTATTCATTTTTTTAATTCATTTATTTTTTTCTAATCCTCTTTTTTTTAAAGGGGCTGGGCCCACCTGCCATTGGGCCAGAGGCCAATACGGGCGCGGGCTAACGGGCGGGTGTGGGCGCTGGCACCCGCACGAGGGGGCGCACCCGGGCGCGCTGGGGCGTACAGGCGCCGGCGGCCACGGCGGGGCGCCGGCCGGCGAGGTAGGGGGGCGAGGCCGGCCGGTCGGAGCCGCGGCTGCGGCGGCGTCCAGGCCACGACGGGGCGCTGGGCTTCGGCCAGTGCGGCGCCGGGGCGGACGGGCGGCCAGCGCCGGCGAGCGGAGGGAGAGCGGGGAGCCGCGAGCGCGCGCGCGGCAGAGGCCGGTGGCGAGGGGCGGGCGCGATGCAGCGGCGGATGGGGCTGAGCGGGGGCGAAGCCAACGAGGCTTGGAGGCGGCTGGAGCGGGCCGGCGGCCGGAGGCGCAGTGGGAGGTGGCTCGGACTGGGAGGGGGCGGTGCGCAGGGGCGTTCGAAGACGGCGACGCGGCTAGAGCGAGGTGGAGGCGGGGAGGCCACGGCGGGGCGCGAGTGGGCGGCAGCCGCGGCGAGCGCCGGTGGTCGGGACGGGCGACGGGGGTCGAGAAAGAGAGGCGGAGGCCCAGGGCCTCACCGGCGGCTGTAGAGGCACGGGGGCGGGGAGGCTCGACGAAGCCGACGAAGTAGAGGTGAGGACGGCGGCAGAGACGGGCGGCGAGCGCGGTGACGGTGGCTTCGGGCGTCGGGCGTCGGGGAAGAAGTGGCCGAGGGCGACGTTGGGATGGAGGAGATCCACCGCGGGAGAGAGTGAGGGGAGGCGAGATCTAGGGGAGTGGGTGAGGATTAGGGTTTGGGCGCCGGGGAGGGAGGCCTTATAGGCGTCGAGGTCGCCGGATGGTTGCCACGGCGACGGCCACGACCGCCGGTCATCGGGGGTGTCCACCTCCTCTGTGAACAGGAAGGAGAGGAGGGAGAGGCTTGTGAGGGGAAAATGGGCCGGGGCCCAACCTGGGGTTGCCCTTGCTGGCTAAAGGGGCCAAGTGGCCCAATTAGTTTTAGGTCTTCTTTTATACTTTCTTTTCTGCTTCTTTTATTTCTTCTCTGACTTGTAAAATGTTAGACAACCCATTTACATTTGTAAAATATGAGACTTGGCTCAATAATTTTACATGCAATATTTAGCACTGCCAGAAAAAGGTATGATGGCAAGGTGATTTCATTTGGACTTTGTATTAATTATAAATGGGATAAATATTGTTATTTTGGCATGTTTTATTTATTTTAGGGCAAACAAGCCCTTTATAAAAATATGGTTTTCTTCACCAATATTACCTATGAATTATTTATCACAGTTTGTACCTTTTAGTATCGACATTTGAAAACTTTTATTTTTGACTTTATTTTAAGTTGGAATGTGAACCGGTTTGGACCAAAGTGATTTTTAGCAACAGTAAAAACGATGACGTGGCATCATTAGCAGAGGATTACTGTAGCTTAATTATCCGGGCGTTACACCGTCGAGATCCACAACGCCACCCTCTCCGTTGGATCCGACGGATCCGACGCATCAATTCCCACCGGCGACGAGCCGTCCTTGCGGCTGGTCAATTCCCTCAATTATGGCTCCGGTATGGATCAACGAGGTGCTCTCGTTGACTGGCGCAGCTCATACCCCCTCTCCCTACTCAATCCCGTCACCCTAGGCCCCAGGCACCTGCCGCCGCCGCCCCACCCAAGGCCCCCACCGCGTCGCCCCCACATCGACATCTCTCGGGTCCGAATCTGGTGGGATCCGCCTCCATCGCGTCCCGCCTGGACCCGTGCCGCCGCCGTCGGGCTAGCTCCCCCGTCCTGCCTCCTCCCCATCCTTGACTTGATGGCTGATGGTCGTGCTGGGAAGGTGGGCGAGGAGGCCCGGCGGCGGCGCCACCATGATGTTTGGTTGATCGTGGGTTACAGTGCAGCTCAGCTGGCTCTCTGTTGCAGCTCCTCCAGCCGGGAGTTTGTGATTCAGTTTGAAAGTGTTTTGCATTGTTTTCGGTTCAGGGCTTCTTCTGTGCAGTTCATTGCTTTTTCTTTGAAAATTTTGTGTATGATCCAGAACTCCACCTCCGCCTTTAGTCTAGAATTGCAGCGCAATGTATTTTACAAAGGAGTTCACTTTGCAGAAAAAATTGTACATGGGAGTTCACTTTTATATTATTTTGGGGGGAATTGTTTTTTGCAAAATTGGAAGGACATTCGTGTATAATTTCTCAAAATCGATGCAGCTCACTAGGACCATCTTTGCGGTGCACTTTTTACTATCTTGCAGGTTATTTGTTCTCTATGGCGGTATGAGCTGAGTATATTTTCCAGTACGTTGATGGCTTGATGCAGTTCGTTGAGGGTGAGCCCTCACAGTCTCTGGCATGTGTCGTGTAGTGCAGTGCACGCGTTCGTGCAGGCCGGTGACGTTGCCGATGTAAGAAGTGAAGTGAGCTCCTTGCGTCCTTCCCATGATCCTTGTTGTGAGCTCCTCAATGACGCAGGAGTGAACGGATCATGGGGCCAGTTTGGCGATGGCTCCGATTGCCCAGGGTGATGGCTCCGGTTGTAAAGCAGTGCGCCCGATGAATCGAAGAAATACATTTTTTTCAAACTATTGTAGTCCATTGTTAAAATCTTTGTGGTTTGTTTTATAAAATATGTGTGGTTCACTATACCAAATTGAAAATTGCAGTACACTTGACCTGTTCATGCGGGCCGGTATCACCGGTATTTAAAAAAACATAACAAAGATACAGCAAACAAGGTTCACTATGTTGCCATTGTCCAGTAAAAAACCAGGAAGTAAATGCGGTGCACTTTGGGTATAAAAAAAGTCCAGTACAAAGGAATCTTCAGCACAGTCCATTTTAAACAAGATGCATGACAAATGCAGTGCACTTCGGTCGACAAAAAAGCCCACTATGAAGGACTTTTCAGTACACACATTTTGAAACAAAATGCATTTAAAAAATCATGCAAATGCGATGCACTTTGGTCCTGGAAAAAGTCTACTACAAAGGACTTTTCATACAATTCATTTAAAACAAAATGCATTTGAAAATAATATGAAGTTCACTTGACCATCTGATGCAGTGTGGTTTTCTGTCTAAAGCAGTGCGTTCTTCTCTCTGATGCAGTTCCCTCGTCGATTTTGCTGTCGCGAAAAACAGAGTGTCCGCATTTCGATAAAATCAAAACTGCTCTTAAACCGTAATGAATTAGAGGGAGTGTTCTACATGAAAAAGTTGCGTCTCAACGATATCTTTCCAACGGCGTATGTATTGAATCATTTCGACCAGCGGTTTGTAAAAATTTCGCCAAAAACGGCCGCTGCCCCTCGTAGTCAGCCGCATGATTTTCAAAATTAACTAAAAATCGTAAGGAATCCCAAAAACATTTCAACATATGAAAGTTGCGCCTTGTCCATAGCTTTTCAACGGTATATTACACGTCTTGTTTTGACAAACAGTTAGAAAACTGGAGTGAAAACAGTACAAAAAATTTGAAAAAATTCGAAAAATAGAATTCCGCGATTTAGTAAATTTGAAACTGCTTTTAAACTGTAATGAATTAGACAAAAAATTATATATGAAAAAGATGCGCGCTGACGATATCTTTCCAACGGTGTATCATATGCTTCATTCCGACCAGCGGTTTAGAAAAAACACGAAAAAACGCTCGCTGCCATTATTCGTCGGTCATACCGTTTTTAAAACTGCTCTTAAACCGTGCGGAATCTCGAAAAGTGTTCAACATGGCGAAATAGCGCATAATCCATACCTTTTCAACGGTATATTACACGCATTGTTCCGACAAATGGTTAAAAAACTAGAGCAAAAAAGATAACGAAAAAACAACACGTACAGTTTTTTCAACATGAAGTTCACTGGTCTCTGTGTTGCATTATGCGTGCAGTGCCCTCGTGTTATGAGAATATTATTCTCATAATGTTATGAGAATAGACCGGATGTATATATATATATATATATATATATATATATATATATATATAATATACTTCATTAGTAATTATTAGATACCTCACAATGAGTTTAATGAAAAAATTCATGCGAGTCTACATATTTTTATATATTTACGTATATACTGACGTGTTTGTACGTGAAAAAGGTATATTACAAAAAGTACGCCGCAGATGCTATTTTTTTAACAAAACTCGTATTGGGGTATCTTAGAATATTTAATGAAGTATATTGAGAATGATAAAGAGGTATAATTAATGTGTATATGAGGTATATTGAGGATGGGAGTACATACTCCCAGGAGTACAGAATATGAGTCATATATGTTATTCTTTTGTAGACAGAGCAAATCACACGACTTATTAGCAGCAATCCTTTCTGTTATTATTGGTCATCGCACACATTTCTGATTACGGACCTGTTTGCTGCATATCACACACATCTTGTTTAGTTGAACTGTTTCTATTGTCTTAGCTCATCGCAAATAGTTCATCTAAGTGAATTGTATGCCATCCATCGCACACACATTGATCTGGTAGACTGTTTTTATTGTGTTGTCTAATTACACGCAGTTCATCTTAGTGAACTGTATGCCGTATATCGCACACACACCCTCATCTAGTTGCCCGTTTCTATTATTCTGCCTCATCGCAAACAGTTCTGCTGGATTAACCGTTTGCCACGCATCGCACACGCAACTCTAATCTGAATAGTTTTTGATGTCAACGCCATCACACACGTTTTGTATCCTTTTTGATGGTTTAATTACATCACCGTTTGTGATTAATGTGTCGCACACAGTTTCGTCGAAGGGTCTCTGATTGGACTGTCGCGTTTGGACCAACCTGCAATAGTGGCAATGCATTGTGGAGTAGTTATTAGATGATGGGTTTCTAGAGTAACAGATGCTTAATGCTATGGTTCGATATTATCTTAATTCTTCTTTTGTAGTTGCTGATGTTTGCGAAGGAGGGTAATCGTAAGTTGGAGACTTGTTCAACTAAGAAAATCACCCAAGCATCGGTCCACCCACATATCAAATTATCAATGTAGCGAACACGAATCAAACCAATTTGATCAAAGTGACTAGATGAAATTCCCGTGTCTCCTCAAGAACGCTTTGCCTATTATAAGAAACTGTTCCGGCCTGACCTTTGCAACAGAAGGATTGGGCCACCATGATGCACTTATTTTTACTATTGCTACTTGTGGCTTGTCGCTTGTTACAAATTATCTTGCTATCAAACAACTTGTTACCACAAGTTCAGTGCCTGTAGAAATTACCTTGCTAGAAACCGCTTGCCATTTCCTTCTGCTCCTCATTGGGTTCGACACTCTCAACTATCGAAAGGACTACGATTGATCCCCTATATTTGTGGGTCATCAAGACTCTTTTCTGGCGCAGTTGCCAGGGAGTGAAGCAACTTTGGTAAGGAATAAATTATATTACTTTCTAAAATTTATTTTCATTTGTCACTATGGAAAAGAATCCTTTGAGGGGTTTGTTTGAGGTATCTTCACCTCGACTGGAAGCACAAAGAGTTGTTCCTAAACCTACTGCACCTACTGAAAATATTGGTTCCTTCGGGTATGATTGAGAAACTGCTAGCTAATCCTTATGTAGGACATGGAACATGACACATCCCCAATGTATCTATACTTTTTGATTGTTCCATGCTATTATATTATCAAATTTGGATGTTTTATATGCGTTAATATGCTATTTTATATTATTTTTGGGACTAAATTATTAACCCAGTGCCCAGTGCCAGTTTCTGTTTTTTCCTTGTTTTTGGCTTTCGTAGAAAAGGAATATCAAACGGAGTCCAAACGGAATAAAACTTTATGATGATTTTTATTGTACTAGAAGACACCTACGAGACTTCGAGAGGGGGGCATAGGACCTACGAGGAGACGACAAGCCATAGGGGCGCGCCCTAGGGGGCGCTCCTGGGCTTGTGGGCTCCTCGGGAGTCCCCTGCACCGCCTGTGAGCTTTATAAATACCCAAATATTCCATAAATCCTAGAGGAGTCGCCAAAAATACTTTTCCACCACCGCAAGTTTCTTCTCCCGTGAGATCCCATCTTGGGGCCTTTTTTGGTACTCCATCGGAGGGGGATTCGATCACGGAGGGAACATCAACCTTGCTGTCCTCCGATGATGCGTGAGTAGTTTACCACAGACCTACGGGTCCATAGCTAGTAGCTAGATGGCTTCTTTGATCTTCAATACAATGTTCTCCTCGATGTTCTTGGAGATCTATTTGATGTAATCTTCTTTTCTGGTGTGTTTGTTGAGATCCTATGAATTGTGGATTATGATCAGATCATCTATGAATATTATTTGAGTCTTCTCTGAACTCTTTTATGCGCGATTAAGATAGCTTTGTATTTCTCTTCGATCTATCGATTTGGTTTGGCCAACTAGATTGGTTTTTCTTACAATGGGAGAGGTGCTTTGTGATGGGTTCAGCCTTACGGTGTCCTCACCCAGTGATAGAAGGGGTAGCAAGGCGCGTATCGTGTTGTTGCCACTATGGATAAAAAGATGGGGTTTATATCATATTGCTTGAGTTTATCCCTCTACATCATGTCATCTTGCTGAAGGCTTTACTCTGCTTTTATGAACTTAATACTCTAGATGCATGTTGGATAGCGGTCGATGAGTGTAGTAGTAGTAGATGCAGGCATGAGTCGATCTACTTGTCACGAACATGATGTCTATATTCATGATCATTGCCTTAGATGTCATCATAATTTCGCGCTTTTCTATAAATTTCTCAACAATAATTAGTTTACCCACTGTACGCTTTCTTCGAGAGAGAAGCCTCTGGTGAAACCTATGGCTCCCGGGTCTTTTTTCCAACATATATTTTTAGATATATAAAACCAAAAACCCAAAAATACCTTGCCACAATTATTTTGTGTTCACTTTATTTTGCCTTTCACTTTATTTTAAATCTATTTCTATCAGATCTCACTCTTGCAAGTGATCGTGAACGAATTGACAACCCCTTTTCCGCGTTGTGTGCAAGTGTTTGTTAGTTCGTGCAGGTGCATATATTGGGGATTTGCTTGTGCCTCCTACTGGATTGATACCTTGGTTCTCAACTGAGGGAAATACTTATCTCTACTTTTTTGCATCACCCTTTCCTCTTCAAGGAAAAAATCAACGCAAACTCAAGAACTAGCAGAAAGAATTTCAGGCGCCGTTGCCGGGGAGGTTCTACATCAAGCTTACTAAGTAGTTGTCATAAAATCTCATCTATTGCGCTTACCTTATTTGCCGTTCGCCTCTCGTTTTCATCTCCCCCACTTCTAAAACGATTTCAGAAAAACACAAAAATATTTGCCTTTTTTCATTCATCTTTTTGTTTGCATGTGTGCTAGATCGCTTGCTTCGTCACAACAGGTCAAGATAATACTAATTTGTGTGACTTTTCCAATACTAATAATAGTGATTTTATTAGTTCTCCGATTGATCCCACCACTAGTGCAGAATCTTATGACATCAATGCCGCTTTGTTGAATCTTGTTATGAAAGAACAATTTTCTGGTAGTCCTAATGAAGATGCTACATCCCATCTAAATACTTTCGTTGAATTATGTGATATGCGAAATAAAAAATAAGTGGATAATGATATCGTTAAATTGAAGCTATTTCCGTTCTCACTACGAGATCGTGCTAAAGCTTGGTTTTCATCTTTGACTAAAAACAGTATTGATTCATGTAGTAAGTGTAAAGATGCCTTTATTTCCAATATTTCCCTCCTGCTAAGATCATCTCCCTTAGGATTGATATATTGAATTTTAAGCAATTAGATCATGAGCATGTTGAACAATCTTAGGAAAGGATGAAATCGATGATAAGAAATTGCCCTACTCATGGTTTAAGTTTATGGATGATCATACATTTTTTTTATGACGGATTGAATTTTGCACCAAGAAATGTTTTAGAT
Source organism: Secale cereale (assembly GCA_902687465.1). NCBI lineage: Eukaryota > Viridiplantae > Streptophyta > Magnoliopsida > Poales > Poaceae > Secale > Secale cereale. The sequence continues at coordinate 194,248,230 of LR738712.1, read as the reverse complement.
TCCGCCGCAGGACGTACTTTTATGGAAATCACATTAGGATAAGCTACTAAATTCCTAAATAATATTATGGCAAATTACTCTCAATGGCATACCGAAAGATCATCTACTAGTAAAAAGTGCATGCGATTGAAGAAATACATGTTTTGAGTGGAAAGCTGGATGATCTTATGAAATTAATTGCTACCAAGGGTGCTCCTATAGATCCTAATGATATGCCTTTTTCTCCTTTGCTTGAGAATAATAATGAATCTATGGATTTGAATTTTGTTGGTAGGAACAATTTTGGTAATAACGCGTATACGGGTAATTTAAACCCTAGACCGTTTCCTAGTAATTCCTCTAATAATTATGGTAATTCCTACAACAATTATTATGTAAATTATAATAAGATACCTTCTGATCTTGAGAGTACTATTAAGGAATGTATAAATTCCCAAAAGGTTTTCATTGCTATGGTAGAAGAAAAATTGCTTAAGATTGATGATTTTGCTAGAAACGTTGATAGAATTTCTCAGGAGATTGATTCCTTAAAAATTTGTTCTATGACACCAAAGCATGATATTAACGAGTCTCTGAAGTCTATGCAAATTTCCGTTAATGAGAGTAAAGAGAGAGCGGCTAGGATGTGTGCTAAAAACGAATTGCTAGAAAAGACGTGTTCTTCTAGTTTATGCGATAATAATGATGAAGATCTTAACATGCTTGGCTTGACTCCTATTGAATCTTTGTTTGATAATATAAATATTGGAAAATAACGGTATGGAGATGAATCCACTTTAGATAAAAGGCGCCTCGATAATTTGAAGAATAAAGATCTTAATGAAAAAGTGATAAAAATGGGATTGGAGAGGTCAAAACTTTAGCTAGCGATGAACCCGGTATTTTGGATTTCAAGCATTTTAATTATGTTAGTTGTTCTTTGATTGATTGTATTTCCTTCTTGCAATCCATGCTTAATTCTCCTAATGCTTATAATTAAATTAAATCTTTAACAAAACATATTGTTGATTTTATGATGAAATCTTTTGAAGAAAAACTTGAGTTTGAAGTTTCAATCCCTAGAAAGATTTATGATGAATGGGAACCTACTATTAAAATCAAGATTAAAGATTATGAGTGCAATGCTTTGTGTGATTTAGGTGCTAGTGTTTCAACAATTCCAAAAACTCTATGTGATGTGCTAGGTTTCCATAAACTTGATGATTGTTCCTTAAATTTGCATCTAGCGGATTCCTCTATTGAAAAACCTATGGGAAGGATTAATGATGTTCTTATTGTTGCAAATAGGAATTACGTGCCCGTAAATTTTATTGTGCTTGATATAGATTGCAATCCAACACGCCCTATTATTCTTGGTAGACCTTTCCTTTGTTTCGGATTCAGGGCTCCGCAAAACCCGTTAAGTTCGAACACTGGGGCCTGAACGAAGATCTCTCCCACTCACGTCTACCCAGCGCCTCGCTCTCGTCGCGGTGGAAGGATTCAAGCAAACAACGAACAAACACACAAGAGTTTATCCAGGTTCGGGCCACCGCGAGGTGTAAGACCTTACTTCCTGCTTTGGTGGATTGGCTCCGGGTGAGCTAGAGTATGAACTGGTACAAGGGTTCCTGAGCTCAGGAGGCGAGCTCAGGAGGGTCGGGAGGCTAGTGTTCTTGCTCCTTATGCGGTGGTCAAGTGTGTGTGTCGATGATCCTCCCCCCTTGCAGTGGAGGTCCTAGCTACTTATATAGGCGGCCACGATCCTCTTCCCCCGAAATGTTTAGGCGGGAAGGGATTCCACAATGGCCATTTTTGAGCGGGAACACAAGGACGTTCCTACCCTGACAAAAGCAGTCTTCGCTTGCAAAAGGATCAGGCGGTGACATGGTGGTGGGCTCGACGGTGACATTCTCCTTATCGTCCTTGCGGTCTTCGATCTTATTGCACCAAAGAGGAAACCTTTGCCTCGCTCCTTGGGAACCAACGGTTGCGCTGTCTCCTTTGCACCGACATGGCAACTGTGCCGCTGGCGAATGCTGGCACTCGCTGGCGCGATGCATCACTGCTGACCTCACTGCCTCCTCCTGTGGCAGGCTTGGCCATGGATTCTCCGCCCCTCTGGAGCACCTCATCGAGGCTGCTCCCGAGGGGGTCTTGACGTCGTTCTCCTCGCGAGGCTTGGCCCCTCGCGAGGGTCTTGAGCAGCTGGTCGATCAGCCGGGCCGTACCAGGCCTGCTTGAAGGAGCGCGTCGCGGCCCGCAGACAGGCAAGTCTGGGTACCCTGGTTCCCAGGACGCCGATAGTAGCCCCCGGGCCTAAGGCGCGCGCGGAGTTGGCTTCGGGGCGAAGCCTTAGTCGAGGACGAAGCGCCGCGAGCCCTAAAAAGGCTGCGGGCCAGGCTTGCGCGCGACGGTTGGATGGGACGCGAGCGACTCCACTTCCCACGCAATCTTGGCAGCCGTGTGACTTGACAACTCCTTGGCACGGGCAGCAGGGCCATTATGGCTGCGCGCGAGAGGCCGCCGGTTGGTCTTCTTGGCCTATAAACAGGGGGGTCAGGCTCCACGCCTGTCACTTGACTGTTGCAGGCCGATCCCCACGTTTCCATTGCTCCCAGGGTTCCATGGCGCCGGTTCGCAGATTCTCGGCCGCGGAGAAAAGGAAGAGCCCGATGGTGGAGCCTGAACAGCTCCCCCCGAAGAAGAGGCGCCGTGATTCCCCGGGCGCGTCCCTGAGGCCGGCGGACGCTCGCACATGGTGCACGTGGGCTCCACCAGGATTTCCGCTTCCCTTGCACATCTCATCGGCAGGCAGATTGAGCGGGGGCGGCGATAGGGGTGGCGCCAGTCGCCCGGAGAGACGGGCGTCTCCTCACACCCTGCTACCGTCCCATTCGGAGGATGATGCCCGCGAGTTCATCGTATGGGCGGGGGTCCCTCCACATTCCTGGATCCTTCTTCCTCCATTCCCGAGGGAGGTACTCCCGGCTCATGGCAGGGTGACGATGGAGCTGAGGCATGAAGGGTGTCGCTTTCCTCCTTCACAAGCTGACGTGGAGGTGGTTTCTTCTGGCTAGGTCTTCATGACCTGGGGCTGGGGTGTGGTGCGTCGCGCCTGCGCCTCCACCGGGAGGCACATTCTTCACTTCGCGTTGGACACGACGGGTGCGATAACTCTCAAAGTCTTCGGGGCGGACGGCCTCCGACTGTCGTGTGGCGCAGGGAATGGGCTCGCCGGCGACCATTCCCTGTGTCATCAGGGCGACGAAGCGCTCACCGTAGGCTATATCTCCAACTCTCCTGATAGCAGTTATGCTACCCCTGAGACGGCCTCGAGCTCTGACGAGAGCTACGAGCAGCCAAGCCGCCTCCCCAATCGCCGGAGGGAAACAGTGTCCTCCCGGCGTTGCCGTTGCTGAGGGAGTTCAAGCCGAGTTCCTTGGGAGTGCCTTCCTTAGCTTAGTTCCTGCGGGACATCATGGAGGCCTTCACAAGGACATGGAAATTCTCGTAGTACTTTTGTTATTATATAGCATTATAAGCTCATGCCCTGCATGGTTCCCTTGTTAAAGCATGATTTCCCCTTCCTTTCGTTCCCGTGGTAGCTTAAGGCCCTACGCATGTGAGACCCAATCCTGGAACCAGCCTCGGCCCGTGCTGGTATGCCAAGTCGCGGCATCATGGCCAAGGCCAGGAGGCGAGGGGTCCAGGATCTGGTAAGAGCCCCCGAGGCGCAACACTCGGGAGGTCCCTCTTGGCGTCCAGGCAGCTGCCCACTAGTTCATCAGGAAGGGCTTCGTAACCATAGTAAGTTGTGGTGTATGTATGCAAGGGGGTGCGGTCTTGAAAAACTTATCTTTAGCGATTTCTGAGGTGAGATGGTGTTTGATTCCTGTCGCCTCTCCCTTGAGGCAAGGTTTGGTGTCCGAGCGCCCTCGTGAGGCAGCGGCAATGATTGCTCCCGAGGCCCTGGAACAGAAGCCACATGGTCTGTGGAGACGTTTCTCCAGGCTGCCGCCATCGCAACCTAAAAAGGTGTAGACTAGTGATACTATGCTTGTCGATGCTTGATCTGTCCTGTTTATGGAGAGAGGTGCCTCGGGGAGGCGTAAGAACTTGGTTGAATTTGAAAAAACTTGTCGTTATTGTAATAGCTAAATGATTCCATGATTGCTTCCTTTCATGTTTGCTTTAGGTGCTCTGCGTCGGTAGGGCCCAACCCCGCGCATATCTCGATCGCCGCTAAGCCCTCTCGGCATCGGGGTTACCGTAGTAACTAGACTCGTTGAAGAGCCCTCCGGACGCCAGGGTTATCGTAGTAACTAGACTCAAGGGGTGAGGGGCTACGTGGCCAGTGAGGCCCTTGGGTCGCGATGCCCAAAGGGCCCCCCTTGACGTTCAAGCGATCCTGTTTTCGTTCTGCGTCGGCAGGGCCCAACCCCGCGCATACCTCGATCGCCATTGAGCCCTCCGGAGGACCGGTGTTATCGTCATAACTAGGCTATGTGGCCAGTTAGGCCCCTGGGTCATGATGCCCAGAGGTCCCCCTTGACGTACGAACGACTCTTCATGAAGGAGAACAAGCACCATACCTTTCCCATGAGCCTTCGCCTGGGATGGGGGCACGAGAAGGAAACATTCAATTTCAATTTCCATTAAGGAAGGTCATGGAACACTTTCCAAGAAATAAAATTAAGTTACCATATGAATCTATTATGAGGGCTACTTATGGGATGAATACTAAAGATGATAATACCAAGATCGTTGCATTATGCCTAGCTAGGGGCGTTAAACAATAGCGCTTGTTGGGAGGCACCCCAATTTTAATTTTATTTTAATATTTTTTCTTCTATTTTCCAATAAATAGACCTTCTAGCCTCTGGTAAGATGTGTTTTCATGTTTCAATTTAGTGATTGTGCCAAGTAATTCCTTATGGATGGTTTGAAAGATTGTTGATTTGATTTTGCTGAAAAACAGAAACTTTTGCGTGCAGTACAAGAAATTCTATAATTTTCTGAAATCTTTACACAAGATCGATATAAAAAATTACACGTTGTCCTAATTTTTCAAAAAAAAAAATAGTTGCATAAGTATACGAAGTTTTCATATTGCTACACATTGTTCTGTTTTTTTGACAGATTTTGTTTTCATTGTGTTGGTTGCTTATTTTGATGAATTTATGGGTAGTATCGGGGGGGG
>LR738712.1:194183308-194237105 GCA_902687465.1 Secale cereale | reverse complement strand
CCCCCCCCCCCCCCCGTTAAATTCGGATATCACTTTTCGAGTAGATGATTTTTCATATAAAAAACTTTTTAATCTGAGTTCGTATGCAAAAGTTATGCCCATTTTACAAATTCCAGAGATATTTTGCAAATAAAGTCAAAATTCATATTTGTAAATTTTCCCAACAAGTAGACCACATATCACATGGGAAACTTTTTTTTGACATTTCCATCATTTTCTTTTATTTATTTTTAAACTGAAAAGGCGGTCCATGGGGGGCGGGGGGGGGTGCATTCGGTGGAATTTTTGGGCCAAGTTAGTAATGGCGCACCACACACACGGTGCGCCATTACTAGTTTTGAAAAAAAAATTGAAACAAAAATTGAAAAGAACTTACTAGTGGTGCACCGTGGATGTGGTGCGCCATTACTAGTTTAACTAGTAATGACGCACTATCCACTGGTGCACCATTACTAGCTTTGAAAAAAAATAAAAAAATGGAAAACAAATTAATAGTGGCGCACCGTGGATGTGGTGCGCCATTACTAGTTTTGAAAAAAATGAAAAAAAATTGTTACTAATGGCGCACCGTGGATGTGGTGCGCCATAAGTATTTGGACACTAATGGCGCACCAACACATGGTGCGCCATTAGTATATAGTAATGGCGCACCACATGTCTGGTGCGTCATTAGCGGCCATATCATCTATAGCCCTTTTCCTAGTAGTGTACTATTGTCAGCACAAGATTAATATGGAACCAGATGCTAAACCTGTTGTTAATCATCAGCAACGATTAAATCCCAAAATCAAACAAGTGGTAAGAAATGAAATATTAAAGCTTCTGCAAGCAGGTATAATTTATCCTATAGCTGATAGTAGATGGGTAAGTCCCATTATTGTGTTCCTAAGAAAGGAGGTATTACTGTTGTTCCCAATGATAAAAATGAACTTATTCCACAAAGAATTGTGAATGGCTATAGGATGGTAATTGATTTTAGAAATTTAAATAAAGCAAATAGGAAGGATCATTACCCCTTGCCTTTTATTGATCAAATGCTAGAAAGATTGCCAAAGCACACCCACTTCTGCTTTCTTGATGGATATTTTGGTTTCTCTCAAATACTTGTCTCACAACCTGATTAAGAGAAAATCGCCTTTACTTGTCCTTTTGGAATATATGCTTATAGATGTATTCCTTTTGGCTTATGTAATGCAACTGCTACCTTTCAAACATGTATGCCTGCTATATTATCTGACTTTTGTGAGAAGATTGTTGAGGTTTTCATGGATGATTTTTCGTTTACAAAACTTCTTTTGATGATTGCTTGAGCAACCTTGATAGAGTTTTGCAGAGATGTGAGAAAACTAATCTTATCTTGTATTGGGAGAAGTTCCACTTTATGGTGAATGAAGGTATTGCCTTGGGTCGTAAAAATTTTGAATGAGGTATTGAGGTGGATAAAGCTAAAGTTGACGCAATTGAGAAAATGCCATGTCCTAAAGATATTAAAAGTATTCGCAGTTTCCTTGGTCATGCTGGTTTCTATAGGAGGTTTAAAGACTTCTCTAAAATTTCTAGGCCTCTTATCAATTTATTACAGAAGGACGTTCCTTTTATTTTGGATGATGTTGGTGTAGAAGCCTTAGAAACACTTAAGAAAGCCTTAACCACCACACCTATTGTTCAACCACCTGATTGGAACTTGCCTCTTGAAATTATGTGTGATGATAGTGATTATGTTGTTGGGGCTATTCTAGGACAAAGAGTTGATATGAAATTGTATGTTATCTATTATGCTAGTAAAACTCTAGACAATGCCCAAAGAAATTATGCTACTACAGAGAAAGAATTTTTAGCAGTTGTGTTTGCTTATGATAAATTCAGGTCTTACAATGTAGATTCCAAAGTAATTGTTCACAATGATCATGCTAATATTAAATATCGTATGGAGAAGAAAGATGTTAAACCTAGACTCATTAGGTGGGTTCTTTTGCTGCAAGAATTTCACTTGCATATCGATGATAGAAAAGGAGCTGAGAACCCCATAGATGATAACTTGTCTAGGTTAGAAAATATTCTTGATGACCCAGTACTTATTGACGATAGTTTCCCTAATGAACAACTTGATGTCATTAATGCTTCTCATAACACTCCTTGGTTTGCTGACTATGCTAATTACATTGCGGCAAAATATATACCACCTAGCTTCACCTACCAACAAAAGAAAAAAATTCTTCTTCAATTTAAGACATTACTTTTGGGATGACCCACATCTTTATAAAAAAAGGAGTAGATGGTATTATTCGACGTTGCATACCTGAGGATGAACATGAACAAATCCTACGGAAGTGACACTCTGAGGCCTATGAAGGACACCATGCAAGAGATAGAACTACACACACGGTATTGTAGTTTGGATTTTATTGGCCTACTTTTTTCAACGATGCTCGTAAGTTTGTCCTTTCTTGTGATGAACATCAAAGAATTGGTAATATTAGTAGACGTTAGGAAATTCCTATGAATTATTCACTTGTTATTGAACCATTTGTTTGGGGTTTTCATTATATGGGACATTTTCCTTCCTCTAATGGGTACACACATATCTTGGTTGTTGTTGATTATGTCACTAAGTGGGTAGAAGATATTCCAACCAGTAGTGCTGATCATAACACTAAGGTTTGGAGTCCCTAGATATTTAATGACTGATGGTCGTTCACATTTTATTCATGGTGCTTTCCGAAAATTGCTTGCTAAGTATGATATTAAACATAGAATTGCATCTCCATATCACCCCCAGTCTAGTGGTCAAGCTGAATTAAGCAATAGGGAAATAAAATTAATTTTGTAAAAGACTGCCAATAGGTCTCGTAAGAATTGGTATAAGAAATTAGATGATGCACTTTGGGCCTATCGAGCAACATATAAAAATCATATGGGTATGTCTCCGTATAAAATGGTTTATGGAAAAACATCTCATTTACCTCTTGAGTTAGAACATAAAGCATATTTTGAAGTTGAAGAACTCAACTATGATTTCAAACTTGCCGGTGAAAAGAGGTTATTTGATATTAGCTCACTAGATGAATGGAGAACTCGAGCTTATGAAAATGCTAAATTATTTAATGAAAAGGTTAAAAGATGGCATGACAAGAGAATTTAAAAGAGGGAATTCGACATGGGTGAGTATTTTCTATTATATAATTCTCGTTTTAGATTTTTTGCAGGAAAATTTCTATCCAAATGGGAATGACCATATAACATCTAAAAAGTCAATCGGTGTGGAGCTATGAAGATCAATAATCCGAAAGGCACCAATCCAAAGGTGGTCAATGGGCAAAGAATTAAGAACCATATTTTAGGTATGCCTATTAATGTTGAAACCAATATTATTCAAACTATGAAATCGGAGGAACACATAAAAGATACCTTCCAGAACACTCCAGAACCCTGAAAAGGAATAGGTACGTGATACGGTAAGTAAACCGACTCGGAAAAATCCGCAAAAATGCTTTCTATATGTTTTTTAATATTTAGAAAAATACAAAAATAAGAAACACACGAGAAGGCAACCCGGGTGCCCACGACGCACCAGGCTGTGCCACCTCCCCAGGCGCGCCCTGGTGGTTAGTGGGCCCCACGTGCACCTTCCCGACTTTGTTTTCTTGTAGTACATGTACTTCCTTATATAAAAAATATCTTTATATACCACCAGACGATTTGACCACCGCGTCGCAGAGATATACTGTGTTATTGTTTTGTGCTGTTTTCTGGTTAGATGCGAAAATATGTCTTCTCAAGATTCGGAGGGAGAGAGCTATGTCTCGCACCATGTTGCCAACCCAAGGACCTATGGGGATATCTCTCCCTATGGGTGGACTATGGAGGAGGAGGAAGACTCTGAGCCAGAGGAAACAAAGGACGTAAGCTCGGATGAAGACGATGTCCCTCTACCACAACCGGGGGATATGCACGTGGAGTTCTAGAAGTCAAGACTCCCAAACGGAGTAAACAAATCTAAGGTCCAATTCATCCCATCTTGTTTTCTGCAAGTATAATTGCTTTATGCAAGAGGGTATTTGAGGGAGTCCTGGATTAAGGGGTCCTCGGGTCGCTGGCCTATTTTGCTTGGGCCGAATTGATGGGCTGCTATGGAGCCAAGATCGAGTACGGACCCATGATCGGATAAGGAAACTTCGGAGTCGTGGTGTGCCCTCCAAGCCAAGAATTGGCAGGATCTTCCTCTTTTCGTGACTAATCACGTGTAACCTTAACCCTACCGGTGTCTATATAAATCGAGGGTTGTAGTCTTTGGGGCTAGAGCTACATCGAACACCTCATCACCTTAGGGTTTAGCTCATGCTGATCTCGAGGTAGATCCACTCTGTAACCATATTACACATCCAATGTAATCAAGCATGGCATAGGGGTATTACCCCTTCGAGAGGGCCCGAACCTGGGTAAGCACCGTGTTCATTATCCCTTGTTCCCCATTGATCCAAGATCCACAGCTCGGGACCCCCTACCGCGAGGTCTGCTGGTTTTAACACTGACATTGGTGCTTTCATTGAGAGTTCCGCTGTGCGGTCGCCCAAGGATTGATGGCTCGCCTGATAATAGGAGAAGGCATCAGCTATGGTGACCTCTTCGTCCCCAAACAACTCTTCGTGTTCGGAGCATCGGGTTGCACGCTGACCCGACTGGTCGTATGGATCGGATCAATAACTTCGCTCCTGAATACTGAATTTGATTTGGCAATCTGGAATACATTGCGGACATACAGGGTGATTTGGTGTTCGCATGATTCACTTCCCCTTCCCGCACCCCCGCAGGCCTTGCCGCCCCCGCTCTGGAGTGCCCCTCCGATCCGATCTATAGATCGGCCCCAGTCCCTCGAATAGCTTCGAGCCAGGAGGGCTCCACTCCAAGCGGGGACCAGACTCCACCATCAGCCGGACTCACCATACCCGTGGAGGACTTATCATCGGCCCTCGAGGCGGAATCAGGAGGTGGAAGCCAAGATTCAATCTCGGCCAAACCTTTCCTTCACTACACTCTTGTGGCCTTGTGCCCTTACGACGAGTCAGTGACTGATGGCCGGTAGTCACCCCCGGCCCGAAGCGGATCGACCTCGAATCCCGGTGTGAAGACCAAGGCCCGTCCTTAGTCCCTGGGGATAATCCGGACCCCCTCGAGGATCCCGTCCCGTAGCCCGAGCTTCGCTCGGCCTACGGAAACCAACGACCGGCTAGGGCACACACTGCCCCCCCCCCCCACCGCCCTGTTACGACGAGATTTTGCCTAGAGCCCTCAAATTCGGTGACCCTCGCTATGTTAAACGAGGGGCTGGACCGAATTCAGAGAATGACCATCCGGGAGGACCTGTTCTCATCCCACAATTAGCAACCCTTCGAGGCGTACCATAGGGAATTTTACGTCCCACCCACCACCCACTTGATAGCCACTGTCAAAGATTTATCTGACATGCTAGATTATAATTCGGAAAACGCCGAATACCTGGATGAGGATAGCGGAGCCACGGCTAGCACCGATGTTGCCCCCCCCATTACCGGTCGCTGGTCGGCCATATCCTCCTACGCTATCTACATGGTGGACACCCCCAAGGACGACGATGGCACTCCCAATCAGGACAATAACATGCCCAGAGATGAGCCGCCCAAACAACGTAGACAACGCCGCCGATCAAAGGCACATCAAAGCCATGCGAGCAACATGGACTCCACGGAGAACAACATCGTGAATAATACAGATGACCTCGTCGGAGCATCAGCCAACAAACATCAGCAGGATGACCCCGCGGGGCAGGAGGACCCGATCAACCTAGAAGACCTCGATGACTCCGAAGATAGCAACTACCTCCCACCCTCTCAAGAGGAGGCCAGTCTCGGAGATGAAGATTTCATCATCCCCGAAGACCCGTTGGTGTAGGAACAGTTCAAGTGGAAGCTCATAGCCACCGCCCGCAGCCTGAAGAAACAAAAATGCAGAATCAAGGCCAAATAGGACACCCTCAACGACCGATGGACTAAAGTCCTAGCCGAAGAAGGGTACGCCACGAATAGCCAATCAAAAGTTACCCGAAGCAAAGATTAATGCCGCAATTCGATGACGAGAACGTAGAGCCAACACGTCCCACACACACCCATGTTGAACAGCCAGACCGCCCTCCTAGAGGGCGGGACAGAGAAGCTGATGAGGCCGAACACCCTTCTGCCCCTCCTCGCCATTATGGTAAGGATAAAGTGCGACCTGCCTATGAATATGACCTCTGCCATGACCTAGACGCTCGAGGAAGTCATACCAGGTCCATCTACAGACCCAGAGAAGACTCACCCACACACCGGGAAGGATATTACCACTGGCTAAACCAAAACGATAGAGTTCAGGGCCAGTAGCGGACTCGGATGGGCGAAGACCTCCGACGTGATATAGCCCGAGTTTGGGGCACCGCACACCCCCTCTGCTTCACAGAGAGGGTGATGCAACACTAATTCACGGGAGGCTTCAAGCCCGTGCACATCGAACCATACGACGGAACCACAGACCCGACTGTATGGATAGAGGATTTCCTTCTCCACATTCACATGGCTCGAGGAGATGACCTCCACGCCATTAAGTATTTGCCACTAAAGCTTAAAGGACCAGCTCGACACTGGTTGAACAGCCTTCCCGAGGACTCTATAGGCTATTGGGAAGAGCTTGAGGACGCTTTTCGAGTGAACTTTCAGGGCACCTATGTCCGGCCTCCGGATGCCGACGACCTAAATCGCATCACACAACAGCTCGAGGAATCTTCCCGACAATTCTGGAACCGATTCCTGACCAAGAAGAACCAGATTGTCGACTGTCTGGATGCCGAAGCCTTCACCGCTTTCAAGCATAGTGTCAAGGACGAATGGCTAGTACGACAGCTTGGCCAACACAAACCAAGAACAATGGTAGGACTTACTTCTCTCATGAGCCGCTTTTGCGCGGCGAAAACAGTTGGCTCACTCGAAAAACTCAAATCCCGATACGCCCGGTACCTCTGAGGTTTGGGACGAAAACGGAATGCCACGATGCAGCAAGAATAAACGTCGCCACAACGACGACAATTGCAAGGATACGACAGTAAATGCCGGATTCCGAAACCCGAAGTCCGTATCCCAAAAGAAGGCCCCTAAAGGCAACAGCGACGACCCGTCCTAGTTAGACGCAATTCTGGACATGCCCTGCCAAATCCACGGTACATCAGAGAAGCCCGCTAATCACTCCAACCATAACCGTTTGGTGATAAAACAGGTCGACAAGCTCACAGTTTGGTGATAAAACTCTGGAAAAAGCCCACTAAGCGAGGATGATGATGAGCCCCGCAGGCCGAATAGTGGAGGCCAGAGACCCTTCCCTTCCAAGGTAAAGTGGTAAACATGATCTACGCAGCCCACATACCAAAGAAGGAGAGGAAGCGAGCGCTGCAGAACGTATATGTTGTCGAGCTCGTGGGGCCGAAGTTTTATCCATGGTCAGCATGTTCGATCACTTCCGATCGCAGGGATCACCCGAGCAGCATACACCATGGAGGGTCCACATGCTTTGTGCTCGACCCCATCATCGACGGATTCCACCTCACTAGAGTCCTCATGGACGGAGGCAGTTGCCTTAATCTGATATACGAAGACATAGTGAGGAAGATGGGGATCTATCCGTCAAGGATCAAACCCAGTAACACCACCTTCAAGGGGGTCATTCCGGGAGTGGAGGCCCGATTCACAGGCACGCTCATTTTTGAACTAGTGGTCGGCTCTCCAGACAACTTGTGAAGCGACGACTTGATCTTCGATATTGCACCTTTTCTCCGCGGCTATCACTCCCTCCTCAGATAAAAAGGCATTTGCTAAATTCAATGTCATTCCGCACTACACGTACCTCAAGTTAAAGATGCCCGATCATTTTGGTGTCATAATTATCAACGACAACATAGAACGCTCACTTCGGACCAAGAGCACACTACGGCCCTAGCGGCCGAAGGAAAAATTGGCCCACTGTAAAGGCCGGAGACGACTGCAAATGGGTCCGTACCCGTTCCCCGTCATGGGAACCGGCATGCGTTCATTGCAAATAGGGATGTGCGCTCCACGGCACACCCAAAATCTTCGCGCTCCATGTGCCTCATCAGCACAATTTCACGCTCAAAGTACCATGGGCAGCCGTGAGGTCTACATCAATAGATCTGCACAATGTTTTCGGCTAACCCGAACTTCAGAATCACCTTGTCTTCAGACGGTACGGGGGTAAATTTTGGACCCCCCCTAGCATCAAGCTTCATCATCAGGACCCTGTCCTCAAGGTTTCATTGAAGGTCCCAACCCCCACCTCTCAGAAGCAAAGGCGCATATGTGCAGCAGGGCACAATTGAGGCTTCGACTTATGCATCAAGGCCCTGTGTAAACCTTTACTCTGTAAAACTTTTCCATTTTTTACAAATAAATGCCTTGGCATTTCGAATTGTACGGTTAGACATCTTGAGCCTACAAGAAATAATAGAAACATCCTTTATGGTGTTCGGATATCTGCACCTTGCGACTCTATCTTTCCCTTCCAATTCTCCTCCGGCTCTTCAAACAGCCCGGGATGAAAACATGATCGGTTAACTTACCAAGAGCTCGATTTCCTCATCAGCTCCTGGTACCAAGTCTGCCACAGCTTTCCGTTGAGTGTTCGACGTCTCGGATATTGCACTATATGAATCAGTTCCAAACTATCTCTTGGGTCAATAGTTGGGTTGCCCATCTCCTGTGCTTTCCCCTTGTGTTCCGCATGTTTGGATAAGAGGGCAAAGGGAGAATCCCTACGATTGTACTTCTGGCTCACCCGATCAAGTACCTCATGGGGAGAAAGCTGAAAATTGACTATCATAGTAGGTGCGAACTAGTCAGCGATCTGATGACGAGGTTTTGACTCCAAAACTAGTTGGCGATTTCGCCGTGTCACATGAAGGGTTCGTCTTAACACAAACCACATGATTGGAAGGGGTAGGCCTTGGCTCCCAAGTACATCACAAAACACTTGGGACTAGTCCTTAGCCCCCATCGTCAAGCTCCTAAGGCTAAGTGAAAGCAATAGAGCCGAATAGTCTGATTGCCTAGTTTCACTCACGCACTACCGCCTCTAGGCACCAAGATGTTGGCTAAGGGTAACAGTGCGGAGACAACACACCCCTCGTGATATTCACCTAGGGGATGAAGCCGATGAATGGTAGCATTCAGAATAAACATACGTCCGCACGAGAGTCAAAATTAAATCATGACAAGATAAAATAAGTCAGGCGGACACATTATAAAGCATTAAGTCAAGTTGATAAACCTATTACAATCACTCAATAATTACATCCTTAGAGCACCGACCCTCTATCGCCTGTGCACCCTTCATCACCTGTGCAAAGTATAGCTCGGGATGGCGATGCTCCTTTCCCGTCGGCGGAGGACTAGTGGCCATGTCCAACAGCTTAATGTTCAGCCAATGCACCATGGTCTTCGCAAATGCTAGCCTAGCCACCTCAAGACATGTAGATCGCTGCATGGCGTCAATGCGGAGCGGCGCTTCATGCAACCTCTGCACCAGGCGAAAGTAGCTTTCCAAAACTGGCTCGGCGGGCCACAGCTGGACACAGAGATCCTTCGGCGCCAGCTCGGCCAGCCGATGCAGCTCTATCAACTTCGTCATCTCGTTGTTGGGGTGGGGAGAATGCAAGGAGGCCGAAAACTTTGACTAGAAGAGCCGATGCTCGGTGTCCTCCTCGTGAGTGACATAATGGTTCGGAAGTTCTTTAGAAGTTTGGTGAAGACGCGTGCAGAGCGCTAGTCCCGCATCAGCAAGGTGAACCTGTCACCTCCGAACACACTCTGCAGTAAGTATTTCTTACCATTTCCAATTCGCCCGACTTGCGGAGCTCCTCTCGGACACCTCGCACTTTGGTCCTCGCCTCCTGGAGCTCTTTCTCCTCTTTGGACAGCTGGGAGGATCGCTCCGCCTGATTCTTCTCAAGGGCCTCAAGCTTCTTGACGGCATCCTTGAGTTCACTTGCACCTCGGCTACTCGAGCCTCGTGCTGCTCACTAGCGAGCTTTGCCTTCTTGAGCTCGTCTACCGCCTTGTCAGCGGTCGTTTTCTTTGCGGCCACCACGGCCTTGGCTTTCTTCAGGGCCTCTTTCAAGACCTCGACCTCGGTGGCGGGAGGTACATGATCATAACATGATAAGGTCAGCATATAGTCCAGAGCGTTAGGCTCCGACACCAAGGAATTACACATCTTAACGAAAAGCTACCTTGCGCTTCGTCGAGCCGCTTGTTGACAAGGCCAAGACCTTTTTTGAAACGCTTGAGCTTCTGGTCCATCTCCTCTAGTGCCACGGCATTAGCAGTCGCATCCAAGGAAGATGCTTGTGTCAGCAAAGAATGTTCACATTATGTTAATATTCGGCCTACAGAGTTTGATCCTCTACAAGCTTCTCCGAAGTCCTTGCAGAGTCTCGGGGGCTACTACAGATACGGCATACTTAAACTAATGACTAAATCCACTTTATGAGAAAAGGGTATTACTTGACTTACCTCAAAGCATGTCAGTACGCCTTGTTTGGCGTCGTTCAGTCTGAATTGCACGGACCGAACACCTTGTATAACCGCACCCATGAGAGTGTGGTGCCCGTCAACGATGATGGAGTTGCTAACGAACTCCTCTAGCATGTCCGGCCAGCCTGCCGCCGCCCATGTAGAGGTGTTTGGCGTGGACATTGGCCCCCTCCCCTCCCCTTGTGGAAGGAGGAATCGGTGTTGTTGAGGGCCTCAGTGGCTCGGGAGCAGACGGCTGAGGGGGTCCGGGTGGTCCAGACTCCCTTCCCGCACCGGCCAGGAGGGACGTGCCCTCCTGGTCTTCAGCAACTGAGGCGTCAGCCTCGGCCATGATGGTGTCGACCTCCTTCTCCATGCTCCAAGGAGGAGGGATCCTTCGGGACAACACCTCCCCGATCTCTTCAGGGATCAGGTGAGGTGCAGAGTGTGACCCTGACTCGATGTCCGCCAGTTAAACGGGCGGAGATGTCCCCTCTGAGGTCTGCTCGGCGAGGCGGTTGCGTGGAGGGCTGCAGTTCTAAAGAGTTAGCCTCTGACCAGAATGAATTACTAAAAAACAAGGTACCTAAAAATACCAGCGCTATACCTGCCGAACGGGAGTCTGACCCTGGTTCCCTTCTTTGGAACTTCTTCGGATGCTTCGGGCTCCTCGTTAGAGCTATCACGCAGGACCAGCTTGGGTCGGCACTGCCTCTTCAGGGCCTGAGGGGGTTGTACCTCTTCGACATCCTCAGACTCCGCCCTCTTCTTGGAATGCGAGGAGGAACTTTCCTCGCCGTCCTCATCCTCGTCCCCATCTTGTGCGGACGGGGCTGCAGCATCTCCGGACTGGTTGTTCGGACGAGCTCTGCAGCAGAGGCCCTCCTTGGCCTCCGATACCTCCTTCTTCTTTCCCTTCTTGTCGAGCGCCTTGTAAGGCACCACGACCAACAACTTCTCTAGCTATGCTGATCGGGGCTCTTCGGGTAGCGGCGCCGGGCCACTGATCTTCTTGGCCTTGGTAATCCAGCCCTCCAAAATCCACATATAGAGGTTTAGATCGACTCGTATGCAGTGTGAATATCTGAACACATGTTAAGATGAATGCCGCTCACCTCCGTCGGAGGGTTCTCAACATCGAGGCCAATGTCCTTCCCATTGGTAGAAGACCCCACACTTTGTCGTGGGTTGTGCCGAAGAGGTGTTACACGGTGGCTGGGTCCTCGGGCTCATACTCCCACATTGGCTTGGCCCTCTCTTGGCACGGGTGGAGTAGGCAGTT
The DNA here is from genome assembly GCA_902687465.1 of Secale cereale. NCBI lineage: Eukaryota > Viridiplantae > Streptophyta > Magnoliopsida > Poales > Poaceae > Secale > Secale cereale. Next base: position 194,225,237 of record LR738712.1, on the reverse strand, counting down.
GAGCATGACCTAGACCACGTGGACTAGCTTCGCCCCGGTCCCCATTACGTTGACAACGCGCTTCTGCAGTGCCTTCAAGTCGACAGTGTACCCCCAGTCCGAACTATTAGTGGTCCACGAGGCCAGTTTGGTAGGGGGTCCGGATCTGAATGCGGGAGCCGCTACCCAGGCGACTTCCCTTGGCTCAGTGATATTGAACCATTCCTTTTGCCACACCTTGATGGTGTCCATAAACTTTCCCTCTGGCCACTGAACCTGCGTCAGCTTGCTAATCATGCCCCCCCCCCCCGCCCCCGCGGTCCACATGGTCGCCGCCAACCACCTTGGGCTTGACATTGAACACCTTCAGCCATAGGCCTAAGTGTAGTTGGACTCGTAGGAGAGCCTCACAGAAGATGAAGGTCACGATATGGAGGAGGGATTTGGGGGCTAGATGAAAGTGCAATTATCCCTGGGTGGTTTTGGTAAATCCTAACAACATATAGCTCATTGAACTAATGCTCTTTCAAGATGATCATTTCATAAAGTTCATTGATTGGCATGGCATGGACTAGGAATGTGGACCCCTCAAAATGCTAAGGACACATATTGGCTCAAGCTCAAGACTCTACATTTTATTTTTTAGTGATCCAAGATTACATTGAGTCCATAGGAAAGCCAATACTATTAAAAGGGAATGAGGTGTTGCTTAATGGGTTACTTGCTCAAAATGCTTAGTGATATGCTCCAAAACCCTCAACCACTTTCTCACATCCACATATGTCCCAAACCAAAAGTCAAACTCGGCCCCACCGAAACTTTCTATCCGGCGCCATCGAGTTCAGTTGACATAGCCATGGCCACAAACCCTAGCCACTTCGGTCTCACCGATAGGGATCTCGGTCTCACCGAGATGGGATTGCAAACTCTCTGTTTCCCTTCGTAACGTTTTGGTCAAACCGAGATGAGCAATCGGTCCCTCCGAGCTCGCAATGCAAACTCTCTGTTTCCCCTTCGTAACGTTTCGGTCCAACCGAAACGAGCGAATCGGTCCCACCGAGTTTGCCTGACCAACTCTCTGGTTAGCTTATTACCAAAATCGGTCCTACCGAGATTGTGTAATTGGTCTCACCAATATTACGTTATGCCCTAACCCTAATGAAATCGGTCCTACCGAGTTGATCATATGGGTCCCATCAAAATGCCTAACGGTCACATTATGAACTAAATCGGTCTAACCGAGTTCTCTGATTCGGTCCCACCGAGTTTGGTAAATTGTGTGTAATGTTTAGATTTTGTGTGGAGGCTATATATACCCCTCCACCCACTCTTCATTCGTGGAGAGAGCTATCAGAACATGCCTACACTTCCAACATACATTTTGAGAGAGAACCACCTCTCATGTGTTGAGACCAAGATATTCCAATCCTATCATATGAATCTTGATCTCTAGCCTTCCCCAAGTGGCTTTCCACTCAAATCTTCTTTCCACCATATATCCAAATCATTGAGAGAGAGAGTTGAGTGTTGGGGAGACTATCATTTGAAGCACAAGAGCAAGGAGTTCATCATCAACACACCGTCTATTACCTTATGGAGAGTGGTCTCTCCTAGATTGGTTAGGTGTCACTTGGAGCCTCCGACAAGATTGTGGAGTTGAACCAAGGAGTTTGTACGGGCAAGGAGATCGCCTACTTCGTGAAGATCTACCCTAGTGAGGCAAGTCCTTTATGGGCAATGGCCATGGTGGGATAGACAAGGTTGCTTCTTCGTGGACCCTTCGTGGGTGGAGCCCTCTGTGGACTCGCACAGCCGTTACCCTTCGTGGGTTGAAGTCTCCATCAACATGGATGTACAATAGCACCACCTATCGAAACCGCGACAAAAACATCCATGTCTACACTTGCGTTTGCACTCTCCAAACTCCTCCATTTACCTTCGTATGCAATTGCTTTACATTTCGATGCTATATTCTTAGAATTACATGTTTAGGTTGATTGCTTGACTTGTGCATAATTTCTAAAATTGGCCAAGACTTAAAATTGGGAAAAGGCTAGATTTTTATTTGGTCAAGTAGTCTAATCACCCCCTCTAGACATACTTTCGATCCTACAAGTGGTATCAGAGCTTTGGTCTCCATTTTCCTTGATTTTCATAGCTTTGGTGATCATAGCCTTGGTTTCACAACCTAGGAGTGTATGGCGTCTAGCGAGGGAAATTACCACCGTAGAGGTCCTTACTTTGATGGTACTAATTTTGCTAGTTGGAAGCATAAGATAAAAATGCATATTCTTGGACATAACCCCGCCGTTTGGGCTATTGTGTGTATTGGTTTGCAAGGTGAATTCTTCGATGGGAAGGAACCGAATCGTGAAGCATCCACGGAAGAATTGAAGATGTTGCAATACAATTCTCAAGCTTGCGATATCCACTTCAACGGATTGTATCCCGAAGAATTCAACAAAATCAGCTGTCTTGAGAATGCAAAGGAAATTTGGGATACTTTGATTGATATGCACGAAGGTACCGACTCCGTCAAGGAATCCAAGTTGGATGTGCTTCAAAGTCAACTTGACAAGTTCAAGATGAAAGATGGTGAAGGTGTCGCTGAAATGTACTCTAGGCTTGCTCTCATCACAAATGAGATTGCCGGCTTAGGAAGCGAGGAGATGACCGACAAATTCATCATCAAGAAGATCCTAAGAACCTTGGATGGAAAATATAATACCGTGTGCACATTGATCCAAATGATGCCCAATTACAAAAATCTCAAGCCTACGAAAGTCATTGGAAGAATTGTTGCTCATGAGATGTCACTCAAGGATAAAGAAGAGCTTCACAACAAGTGAAAGGATCGATATGGTTGACTAGAGGGGCGGGGGGTAAATAGGCAACTAACAATTTTTAGCTTTTCTTAACCAATTTAAATTAAGCAACAAAGTAAGTTGTCTAGATATGCAACTAGGGTACCAACTTATCGGAAGCAAAGATAACAACCTCACAAGCAAGCTTGCTAAGGTAAACAAGGAAAGCTTGCACAAGTAAAGGAAAGAAATAACCACAAGTGGCGCCGATGAAGACGAGGATGTGTTACCGAAGTTCCTTCCCTTTGAGAGGAAGTACGTCTCTGTTGGAGCGGTGTGGAGGCACAATGCTCCCCAAGAAGCCACTAGGGCCACCTTATTCTCCTCACACCCTCACACAATGCAAGGTGCCATGATTCCACTAGTGGTGCCCTTGAAGGTGGCAACCGAACGTTTACAAACATGGTTGGGGCTATCTCCACAACCGAATTGGAGGCTCCCAACGACACCACGAAGCTTCACCACAATGGAATATGGCTCCGAGGTGACCTCAACCGTCTAGGGTGCTCAAACACCCAAGAGTAACAAGATCCGCAAGGGATTAGTGGGGGAAATCAAATATCTCTTGGTGGAAGTGTAGATCGATGCCTTCTCAAGCAATCCCGAGGAAATCAACAAGTTTGATTGGCTAGGGAGAGAGATCGGGTGGAATTGGAGCTTTGAGCAACAATGGAGCTTTTGGGGAGGAAGAGGTAAGTCTTCGTGGAGAAGAAGACTCCCTTATATAGTGGAGAAGGGGATCCGGTCGTTGAGCAATAAGTGCTCTGCGACCTGCGGTACTACCGCTCCTCGGGAGCGGTACTACCGCAGCGCAGTAACGTAGAGGAACGTGCCAGACCACATTAGTATAAAATTAACTTCCGTGGGTACTTCCGCTTTGATAAATATTGCGCGAAAGTCCGACACGGTACTACCGCGCAGGAGGTCCGATACTACCGCGTAGGAGCAGATGTAAAAAATTACATCCGCACCTACTGCCGCATGTGTTGGAACTGTGACCGACACTTATGGTACTACCGCAGTGTCTCGTGGTACTACCGCGCAACAGGGGCGGTACTACCGCGCTAGGGCGGATGTAAAAAATTACATCCGCTCCTACTACCACAAGCCTGCGGTACTACCGTGGGCCTATGCGGTACTACCTCTCCCTTGAGCGGTACTACCATGGGTCACAGAACTTCTACATTTTGACCCTTTCTGATGGCAAGAAAAAGATAGAAGGAAAGAGTCTCCATTGAAACAAATGAAAGGTGGTGCGAAGGAAAAGATGTGTACGTGTTGATTCCTCTCTAACCTTTCCGAGGCGGACCCCCTCTTAATAGTACGGCTTTCCTACGACTCAAATCCACCGAAAAGAACCGAAAAGAAACGCCGTCTTCGACAAGCTTCGAGGGGCACCAAATCGTCGCATGCCAAACCAGGAGATCTCTGAAATGCTCAGTGCACACGATTAGTCCGCAAATGTATTGTCATCAATCACCAAAACTACTTAGGAGAAATATGCCCTTACAATCTCCCCATTTTTGGTGGATTGATGACAACACTGGATTTGCACAAAAGATAAGATAGGGACATAGGCAAACCCGACCCTCTATAAGATATAGCTAAGCTCCCCCTAGATGTGTGCAAACTTTTGAAATTTGCTTTGGATTGCAAAGCACACATACTAGGATCAATGCTCCCCTATATTTTATAGACAACTCAACCCTAGCAATAATAGATATGGATAAAGATAAGATAACAAGGTAAAGCATGTGAGAAGGAATATAATGCACCACTAAGAAATAACCTCACAAGCTACTAAGCATGCTAGATAATATGAAACGAGAGTGAGCATATGTTTTACACCATATGAAGGATAAAGTCTCACACACCAACGAGGACACAAGACAGACCAACACGGAACAGAGTTCAACAACACAAACGACAGAAAGAATGCAAAGCAGCAAATCCTACACTCTCTCCCCTTTGGCCTCGAGACGCCAAAAAGAAAAAGAGGACACCTAGTCATAGATGGTAGCCACCGCCTAGGGAGAAGAAGGTCCGGCCTCGTCATCTGACTCCTCCCAGTTGAGTGCATTCTCCCGCACCCAAGTCTCCTCAGAAGTGATGGACTGCTCAGAGCCGTCTGACACAGCCTGGCCCAAGGCCTTCAGGTGCATGATGCTGGTCCGGCAAGTCTTCTTCTCGTGCACATGAGCCTGATACTGGCCCTTGACCTGCATGCAGAACATCGTCTTCATCTTCATCTTCAGCTTCGTGGACCAAGATGGCTCAGCGGATGACGATGTGGTGGCATGAGATCTACGCCCAGCCACACCGCCAGGAATATCCTCTGGATCCACATCCATGCGAGCAGCCTGCTCCCGAGTGGTAGTGTTGGCCCACTTGTCCTTCCGGCGGAGTTGAACAGGCTCATGACGCTACACATCAGGAGCCCGAAACGGTATCCCTGGAGGAGTATTGTTGACCCCAGTGGACTCAATTAAGTGCATCAGAAAGGGGCAATAGATAGGCACCTTCCTATGAAAAATGGCAGCCCTGAGTTCCTTCCAGATGACGTTGGAGACGTCCAAGATCGCAGTGGGTTCATTCCGAGTGGCCTCGCAGAACAAAAGCATATCCACAATGTAAGAGTGCACCTTGTCCTTGTCCCCCATGCGAGGAAACAACGTCTGGCAAAAGATCATGTGCATCACATCCATGAAGGGGTTCAGCACCATAGAAGTCTTGCCGTTGGGTAAAGCCTTCTCAACATAGTAAGGAACAAGCTGATTCTTGACGGTTGAAGTGGGGTTAGCATGAGGACGGAACCCAATAGGCGAGTCTTCACCATCGTCAGCAACATGCAACAAATCCATAAACTCCTTTCACATCGCAGACAGTCTCCTCCCATTTGTCATCCATGTCATGGTCTGTGCCTCATCAGTGTGGAAGTGAACTAAAGCAAAAACATGTCCTACAATATCGCTGTCAAAGTCCTTGTGGAACGAGATGATGTCCTCGATCCCAAGGTGCTCTACAACCTCCATAGCCTCTCCAAAGTTGGTTGGGTACTTCCTCAAGTGTGCCATATCAATCCACTGCTGAGGGACAAATGTGTTTTGCTTCCCTTGGATGACATCAAGATATAGCACGTGATGTTGCTTTGTCCAGAAAAGACCGAGACCGCGGCCTTCAACTCTAGGATGCACATATGGGTTGACCATCCTCCGCTCCTGGAACTCTGGCTGAGGCATGGTATCCCAGTTGATCGCAGCTGGCTTGGTCTTGGTTGTAGTAGCTTTGGTGGCTTTAGTTGGGCGCTCAGAGTCCTCTGCCGCATCGGTGTTGGAGGTACGAAACTGCTTGAACCCTGTAGCACGAGCGGGGTTCGAGTGACGAGGCTCAGAACCGGAGCCACCACCTATGATACACAACACAAACACGAGAGAAAGCAAACACCGTTAATGCAAAGACCATGGACAAAACCAACAGGAAGTAGACACAAGATTATGAGGAAGACTACAACAAAATTTGGAATCAAAAAGGCGCACAAAGGTATCCATGGAACAAAAAAATGTTCCACTCGGAGCGCGGTACTACTGCTCTTACAAGCGGTACTACCGCGATCTGAGCGGAAGAATTTTTTTAGTGTCCCGCCCCTACGGTAGTACCGCTCCGGAGACGCGGTAGTACCGCACGGGTGGATCTAGCAGAGGATCACCCCAGATCTGTCCCTTTCTTCACCAAGATTCAAACTTAGAAGTATTCTACCACAAAATAATGCATCTACTACAAGCCACACCTCCTAACTCCTCCCCTTTTCACAGATCTAGAAATAAGAATATGGAACCACAAGACATTATCCCCAACCGCCTAGAGAAGACAAAAACACAAGAACGAGAATGGGGGGGGATACCATGGTCCATGGCTAAGGGGAGCGGTGGGGAGCAATCCCACCGGTCGGAACGAGTGGAGGGCGGCCGGAGACGGAGATCCGGTGAAGAACTCCGCCGCCGTTCTTGGAGAGGAGAGAGAGGAGAGTGGGGGGGAATGAGGGGATAAGGGAGAGAAAACCTCCCCAGCCTCGCACTTAACCCCCACGGGTCATCCCCGCGTGGTACTACCGCTGGTCATTGCGGTAGTACCACCCCGGGTGGAAGTACTGCACCAAGGGCGGTAGTATCACTCCCCCAGCGGCAGTAAAAAAATACTGTCGTGCCATGGGCGATAGTACCGTGCCACTCTTGTGAGAAGGAATCACAAATCTCCTTCTCTCCTCAGCGGTAATACGTGACTTGCCATGATAGTACCGTATGTCCAAGAACTTTGGTTAGGGCCAAAAACGATCTAAAGCAAAAACAAAGACACCCAAAAACCACAAGGCAACCAAAAGCACACACGAAAGGACAAGCAACAACTTCTCAAAAGAGAGGGCGGTGGCCGGAGCCACCTATGTTTGAGTAAGTTGGTATGGCACCACGAAGAATTATCCTTGGGTCCATGACCAAAACTCGTCTTTGAAGCACAAGTTTCATCATAAATGATGAATGTGGAAGAGTTGATCAGTTTATGCATAATGGGGGGAGGGAGAGTTCATTGAGAGAACAACACTCCCTGTATGTCCATGCCTACATCTAGGCAAGATAATCATATTGAGTGGGAGGAGTGTGTGCAAGGTTTCAAGCCACATTTCTCAAATCTATGATATTTAGCTCATGCCTTAACTCGCGAAATCTTGCTTCATCCAATGGCTTCGTGAAGATATCTGCAAGGTTATCATGAGTATTGACATAGTGAAGCTCTATTTCTCCTCGCTGAATATGATCTCGATGAAGTGATACTGAATCTCAATATGCTTCGTCTTGAACTGTTGCACTGGGTTGAGAGAAATCTTGATGGCACTTTCATTGTCACACCAAAGAGGCACTTTGTCACAAGTGACACTGTAATCCCTTAAAGTTTTCCTCGTCCATAGAAGTTGAGCACAACAACTGCCAGCTGCCACATACTCCGCTTCGGTGGACGAGAGAGACACACAACTTTGCTTCTTGGAAGACCAACTTACAAGAGAGCAACCAAGGAATTGGCACCCTCTGGAAGTGGACTTCCTATCCACTTTGTCTCCTGCCCAATCCGAACCAGAGAAACCTACAAGGTTGAAGTTTGCTCCTCTTGGGTACCATAAGCCAAAGTTTGGGGTATGAGCCAAATATCGAAAGATTCGCTTGACTGCCACAAAGTGAGTTTCCTTAGGTGAGGCTAGAAACCGTGCATAGATTCCCACACTCAATATAATATCTGATCTAGATCCACAAAGGTAAAGCACGGAACCAATCATAGAACGATATACCTTTTGATCAACCGCTTTACCATTGGGATCAATGTCAAGTTGGCACTTGGTTGGCATTGGAGTAGTAGCCGGCTTGGCATCACTTAGATTAAACCTCTTGAGCATGTCTTGAGTGTACTTGGCTTGTTTGATGAAGATTCCTTCTCTTCTTTGCTTAATCTCAAACACAAGGAAGTACTGCAACTCTCCCATCATGGACATCTCAAAATGCGTGGTCATGAGTGCGGCAAACTCATCATTGAAAGCTTTGTTAGGAGAACCAAAGATAATATCATCAACGTATAGTTGGCAGACAAACAACTCCCCTTCACCTTCTTAGTAAAAAGAGTGGGGTCGATTTTCCCAATTTCAAACCCACGGTCTTGCAACAACTCGGTAAGATGCTCATACCAAGCACGTGGGGCTTGTTTAAGGCCATAGAGCGCCTTATCTAGTTGATACACGTGATTGGGGAACTTAGGATCCTCGAACCCTGGGGGTTGTTTGACATACACCAACTCATTAATAGGACCATTAAGAAATGCACTTTTCACATCCATTTGTTGCAACTTAAAGTTATGATGAGAAGCATAGGCAAGCAACAAATGGAAAGATTCAAGGCGAGCAACAGGGGCAAAGGTTTCAACGTAGTCGATACCCTCGACTTGGGAGTAGCCTTGAGCCACCAAACGCGCTTTGTTGCGAATGACAATGCCATGAGCATCTTGCTTGTTCTTAAAGGTCCACTTGGTTCCAATGACATTGTGGTTCTCCTTTGGCCTAGGCACCAGACGCCACACTTTGTTGCATTCGAAGTTATGGAGTTCTTCATGCATTGCATTGAGCCAATCAGGATCTTCGAGTGCCTCATAGACCTTTTGAGGTTCAACACAAGAGACAAAAGCTTGATGAGCACAATAGTTTGCTAATTGTCTACGAGTGCTTACCCCCTTTGTGATGCTTCCAAGAATATTCTCCATGTGATGTTCTCTAGAAGCAAGTCTGGAGGCAACTTTTGCAGCATGACGCTCCAATTGCTCTTCAAGAGATAATTGAGGAGCACTGAGTTGATCATCTTGAGCGACGTCAAGAGCTTGATCTTGATCTTGAGCTTCCTATTGATCTTGATCTTGCTCAGGGGAGAGAACTTGGCCTTGTGCATAATTTGGTGGCTCACCACCATCTTGTGATTGATCTTGCACTTGGCCTTGTTCGTCCGGTTGAGGGCCTTCACTTTGTTCTTTGGAAGCGTGTGGGTCTTGGGTTGGTGATGGTTCCACTTGAGTGGAACATTGTCCTTCTCCTTCGGCCACAAGGGGTTCCTCAATGGGTAGGATATAGCCAACACCCATTCTTCTTATGGCTTGAGGAGGAATTTCATCACCAACATCACAAGTACCACTTTGCTCCACTTGGGAGCCGTTATTCTCATCAAACTCTATGTTACACGTCTCCTCAATGAGTCCATTGGACTTGTTGAGGACATGGTAAGCATGAGAGTTTGTAGCATAACCAACAAATATGCCCTCATGAGCTCTAGAATCAAATTTAGACAGACGAGCACCTTTCTTAAGGATGAAACACTTACACCCAAACACCCGGAAGTACTTGAGCTTGGGCTTGTTACCGGTGAGAATCTCATACGGAGTCTTGTTGAAGCCTTTGCGGAGATAGAGTCGATTGGATGCATGACACGCGGTGTTAATGGCTTCGTCCCAAAAGTTGTATGGAGACTTGAATTCTGCCATCATGGTCCTTGCCGCGTCCATCAATGTCCGGTACTTTCTCTCTGCTACACCATTTTTTTGAGGGGTATAAGGTGCGGATTATTGATGTTTGATCCCCTCATCACTAATAAACTCATCCTAGGTGTAGTTCTTGAACTTGGTGTCGTTGTCACTTCGGATCATCAAGATCTTTGCATCATGTTGAAGTTGAGCTTCATTTGCAAAGTTGATGACGGTTTGTTGGGTCTCACTCTTCTTCTTGAAGAAATATACCCATGTGTATCTTGAATAATCATCCAAAATCACCAAGCAATACTTTCTGCCCCCAAGACTATCAAAGGTTGGAGGCCCAAAGAGATCCATGTGAAGGAGCTCTAATGGTATTTTTGAGTAGATGATAGTCGTGGGAGGGTGAGCCGTCTCATGTAGCTTTCCTTCAATACAAGCACTGCAAGCACGATCTTTGGCCAATCTAACATTTGTTAGTCCATGGACATGGTCCCCCTTGAGAAGACTTTGCAAAGATCTCATATTGACATGGGCTAACCGGCGATGCCAAAGCCATCCCACGTCAACTTTAGCCATTAGGCATGTCGCGGTCTTAGTGGGTTGCTCCGAGAAGTTAACCACATAGAGACCATTCTCGACATGTCCAACATAGGCTACTTTAAGAGTCTTGCTCCACAAGAGGGCCACGGTATCAATATCAAAGAATGTGGCAAAGCCCATGAGTGGAAGTTGACTAATAGAAAGTAAGTTGTATGCAAGGGACTCAACAAGCATGACTTTCTCGATCGTGAGATCATGAGAAACGACAACCTTGCCAAGTCCCAATACCTTAGAAGATGAAGCATCACCCCATTCGACGTTGGTGGCCATTGATGAACCTTGATGCACGTGCACCACCAAATCTTTGCTTCCGGTCATATGATTTGTGGATCCACTATCGAGCAACCATGACCCCCCACCGGAAGCAAACTCCTACATGAGATCAAAGCTTGGATTTAGGTACCCATTTGGTAATGGGTCCTTTGAGGTTAGTAACAAGGGTCTTATGAACCCAAATACACCATTCAATGTACCCATAAGAAGAACCAGCAAATTTAGCAAAGACATGACCATCACTAGCACGACATAAAACATATGAAGGATTAAAGTCGTCGGCTATGTTTGATGGCATGGTGGGGTTTTTCTTGACTCCACCACTTTTCACATTGTTCTTCGTCTTAGAAGCACCCTCTCCCTCTTTCACAAATTTTTGTTTGAGAGGAGGAGGTTGCTTGGTCTTGTCGTTCTTCTTCTTCTTAGTCTTGGGAGCAAACCCAATTCCTTCCTTTGCCACAACCTCCTTTTGATTGTTCAAAAGATCGTTGAGGTTCTTCTCACCTTGTATACATGTCACAAGGCCTTTCTCAAGTTGCTTCTTCAACTTGGCATTCTCTTCAACAAGATGCACATGCTCGCAACATGGGTTAGTAGCATTTGCATTATCAATCAACACCATGCAAGGAAAGATAGCTTTCTCCTTGGTTACCCAAACTTGGGGTTGATCATGAGACTCTTTGAGAGAAGCATGTACACCTTTCAAGACCTTGTGAGCCTTGTCAAGTGTAACAAACTCCTCCTTGAGTCTAGCATGGTCAACCACAAGTTTTGCCTTCTCAGAATTAATCATATGAGAGACAACTACAGCATGATCGAGATCTTTCTTTAATTTAGCATGATCATCATTGTGTGACTCCTCAAGAGCCAGACGAAGACCACGCTCTTCCTCTAGAGCATTAGAGAGATCCGATATCTCATCGGCATAGTCTCGACTATGTCCTTCCATTTTAGAAATGGTCTCCTCGTGAGCCTCGATCATGTCATTGGCCTCACCGAGTTGTTCCAAGAGAGCAACAAAGTGCTTCTTGGGTTTGCCCTTGAGTTTGATCATAAACAACTCAAATTCATTCTTTTCGTCCTCTGCCTCCTCACTCTCATCAATACAATCCGTCAATGAAGGATTAGAGGTGATGGTAGTGTTGATGTTGGGAGTTACCTTGTTGGTGGCCTTAGCCATGAGACAATTGGCGGTGATGTTCTCATTTGGTGAGTCGAAGAGAGATGAGCGTGGAGTAGTAGCAATAGCAATTGTGGCCATGGTGACCACCTCATCATCTTCATCATCATCATTATCCTCAACATATTCTTCTTGGGCCACCAACCCTTTAGGAGGGGTCTTCTTGTTGAGGTTGTTCTTGTTGGGATAAGACTTGGCCTTGTCCTTCCGGATAATCTTGCCTCCATAGTCTTCTCTTTTCTCATATGGGCAATCTACAACAAAGTGGCTCACATTCCCACAGTTGAAGCACGTCCTCACTCGTTGCTTGCCCTGGTTGCTACTTGAGTTGTTCTTGTTGAAGTTGGGCCTTGAGTTCTTCTTGTTGCCCCAAAATTGCCGTGATGCAAGAGCCATGTGCTCATGATAGGCATATTTGGTGTCCTCGGGGCAACACTCATCGTCATCCTCCTCCTCCTATTCTTCCACATAAGCCTTGGCCTTCACGACAAGATTAGGCTTCTTTGATCGTTGAGCTCTTAAAACCGCATTATCGGCGGTCTTGTCCAAGATCCTCATGGCAACAAACTCATCCAACACTTCACTTGATGACAAAGTGTGGAAGTCCGGTCTTTGGCGAATGACGGAGGACATGGCCTTGTGGTAAGGCATCATGGCCTTGAGAAAACTTGCGCTTGATCCAATTGTCATCCATGTCCTTTCTCCCATGATCTCAAAGTGAAACCGCAAGAGTGGTTAATCTCTGATAAAGCTCACGGGGATCTTCATCTTCGATCATAGCAAACTCATCGGCTTCATCTTGCACAACTTCATAGTTTGAGCGTTGAATGCTTGCGCTTCCCTTGTACATGGAACCAACATGCTCCCATGCTTCCTTGACCACGATGAAGGGTCGAAGGTGTGCAATGTCTTCGGGTGGGATAGCATCTTGAAGTATTCAAAGAACGAACTCGTTGAATTTATGATCCGCAGCTTCTCTCGGAGTTAAGTTTTTGGGATCATGTGGGTAGAAACCTTGCTCAATGATTCTCCAAAGATTAGTAGAACAATGATTTAAGTGAAATTTAAAGCGAAACATCCAAGTAGCAAAATCAGAATTTTTCACAAACTTAGGAGGAGGACCAACGAAATTAAAATGCGGAGTAGGAACGGGTCCTCCATAGTGGTTAGGAGGAGCGGAGTGGGCAAAAATCCCACTCCCATTCTTAGTAACCGGGGCTTGCTCACTACTAGCTTCTCCCTTGTCGGGAGTAGCCTCCGATACGTTGGTAGCGGGACGAAACACTTCCAACGGTGTGGTGGATAATTTAAGTCCCTCAAGCAATTCCTTAAACATGCCTTTGACCTTGGTCGCTAGTGATTCTTTCAATGTGACCATCGCCACATTAAACTCCTCACGGGAGACCGAGGCTCCCCCATCGGACGTAGGCAAGGACGGAGTTCCACCGGAGTGTCCCTCCGTCTCGACTACATTGTCACCCATACTCTTTGGACGGTAAAGTCCTTATGAAGAGACAAGGCTCTGATACCAATTGAAAGGATCGATATGGTTGACTAGAGAGGGGGGTGAATAGGCAACTAACAATTTTTAGCTTTTCTTAACCAATTTAAATTAAGCAACAAAGTAAGTAGTCTAGATATGCAACTAGGGTGACAACTTATCGGAAGCAAAGATAACAACCTCACAAGCAAGCTTGCTAAGGTAAACAAGGAAAGCTTGCACAAGTATAGGAAAGAAATAACCACAAGTGGAGCCGGTGAATACGGGGATGTGTTACCGAAGTTCCTTCCCTTTGAGAGGAAGTACGTCTCCGTTGGAGCAGTGTGGAGGCACAATGCTCCCCAAGAAGCCACTAGGGCCACCGTATTCTCCTCACGCCCTCACACAATGCAAGGTGCCATGATTCCACTAGTGGTGCCCTTGAAGGAGGCAACCGAACCTTTACAAACAAGGTTGGGGCTATCTCCACAACCGAATTGGAGGCTCCCAACGACACCACGAAGCTTCACCACAATGGAATATGGCTCCGAGGTGACCTCAACCATCTAGGGAGCTCAAACACCCAAGAGTAACAAGATCCGCAAGGGATTAGTGGGGGGAATCAAATATCTCTTGGTGGAAGTGTAGATCGATGCCTTCTCAAGCAATCCCGAGGAAATCAACATGTTTGATTGGCTAGGGAGAGAGATCGGGTGGAAATGGAGCTTTGAGCAACAATGGAGCTTTTGGGGAGGAAGAGGTAAGTCTTCGCGGAGAAGAAGACTCCCTTATATAGTGGAGAAGGGGATCCGGCCGTTGAGCAATAAGTGCTCTGCGACCTGTGGTACTACCGCTCCTCGGGAGCAGTACTACCGCAGTGCCTTGCGGTACTACCGCAGGGACCCGCGGTACTACCGCAGCGCAGTAACGTAGAGGAACGGGTCAGACCACGGTAGTATAAAAATAACTTCCGCTTCGATAAATATTGCGCAAAAGTCTGACACGGTAGTACTGCGCAGGAGGCGCGGTACTACCGCGTAGGAGCGGATGTAAAAAATTACATCCGCACCTACTGCAGCATGTGTTAGAACTATGACCGACACTTACGGTACTACCGGAGTGTCTCGCGGTACTACCGCACAACAGGGGCGGTACTACTGCGCGAGGGCGGATGTAAAAAATTACATCCACTCGTACTACCACAAGCTTGCGGTACTACCGCTCCAGGGAGCGGTACTACCGTGGGCCTGTGTGGTACTACCGCTCCCTTGAGCGGTACTACCGCGGGTCATAGAACTTCTAACTTTTGGCACCCTTTCTGATGGCAAGAAATGGATAGAAGGAAAGAGGCTCCATTGAAACAAATGAAAGGTGGTGCAAAGGAAAAGATGTGTACGTGTTGATTCCTCCCTAACCTTTCCGAGGCGGACCCCCTCCTAATAGTACGGCTTTCCTATGACTCAAATCCACCGAAAAGAACCGAAAAGAAACGCCGTCTTTGACAAACCGGGAGATCTCTGAAGTGCTCAGTGCACATGATTAGTCCGCAAATGTATTGTCATCAATCACCAAAACTACTTAGGAGAAATATGCCCTTACAACAAGTCTAGTGGTGCTTACAAAGCCTCATGCGATGCTTCTACATCATCAAGTGAGAAACAAGTCTTCAATGAAGAATTGAGCTTAATGGTGAAGAACTTCAACAAGTTCTACAAGAATAGAAGCAAAGAGAGAAGTTCCAAGTCAAGGTCCTACAATGAAAAAAGATCTTCTAGTCGTGACCGGAATTGCTACAATTGTGGAAGACCCGGTCACTACTCCAATGAGTGTACGGCTCCCCACAAAAGAAGAGAAGACTCACCTAAAAGGTGAAGTAGAAGAGAAGAATCACCACCAAGAGAGAGGAGTAGAGATGATCGTTATGAACAAAGACCCTCTCATAGAAGCAAGGATTCGGAAAAATCATCAAGGAGCTATACAATACGAAGACATCAAGCTCATGTTGGTGAATGGGTATCCTGTTCCGACTCCGATGACCACTCCAAGAGAAGCTATTACTCCGACTCCGAAGATACTCAAGATGAAGGTGTTGCCGGAATTACTCTTGTGTCATCCAACTCCTACGACATATTTGACTCACCAAATGAAGGAATTGGAAGATGCTTCATGGCTAAAGTCCCTAAGGTATCACACCCCAAGTATCTTGATTCCAATAGTGATGAATATGAGTTGCTAGGAGATGATGATTTACTTGTTGGTAGAAATAGTGATGAAACCTATGATGAAAACTATGATGAAATTGCTATTAATCATGCTAATCAAGATAAAATGAATGACAATGATAAGGAGAAGATTGAGCGTCTAACTAAAGAATTAAACACTCTTAAGTTAGCTCATGAAACTACCTTGGAAGATCATCTAGAACCTTTAAAGACTCATGAGAATTTACGCTTTGAAAAGGTCAACCTTGAGCAAGAGCGTGAGTTCTTAAAAGCAATCAATGATGATCTTCGCAAGAAAAGTTCTTCTTACATTTCCAAGCATTTACTATTGTCTACTTACATGCCACAAGTAAAATCTAGCAACAAGAACAAGAAAGATTCTTCCTCTAGTAGTAACAACAATCATGCTAAATCCAATATTGTTGCTTCTAGTAGTTATCTTGATTCCACTAATGATTCTCTTAGCCAAGTTACACTTGAGCAAGAAAATAGCTTATTGAAGGGAATTATAGAGAAAGGCGTTTACAAGACCCTTGCCGGGAGTAAGCAATTTGAGGAAATTGTACGCAAGCAAGGAAGACACCGGAAGAATCAAGGTGTTGGTTCTGAACGAAAGTTCAATGCCAATGGAGTTGAGTGGGAAGAAGATCAATACCCCAGGACGAAGTTTGTTCCTCAACAAGAGAAGTATGATCCTACTTATTTCCAAGGAACACAAGCACAAGATGATCTTCCACCACAAGATCACAAGCTAAAGGTTAAGGACAAGCTTCAAGAAGAGATTGATGCATTTGAAGAAGCTCCGAAGGCCTTGGTCAAGTGGATTCCCAAGACTACATCAAGATCTACTTCATCAAGTACATCTACAACTCCAAGGATTCCCATCAAGATGGTGTGGATCCCGAAGAAGAAGAACTAGAGAGTTCTTGAGGGTGACTCCGCCAACATACTTCACTCGTATCACTTTGGCGAGGACAAGTGCAAACAACTTCCATATCTTGCACTAGTTCAAGGAGTCACAAAACCCTCTTGTTGGTAAGACAAGAGACAAGGTAACCAAATGCTTTCATGGACATCATCTTATGTGAACGTCACTCTATGTCCATGGATATCTTTGTTTATTCCTTGTGGGACTAACCCGTGTACGTATTGAAAGTGCAACTCACTCCAATGGATTGCTCCAAATGATCTACATCAACATTGAGCATCCACATCTTCAACACCTGCATGAAGTCATCATAAACAAAACCCAAGGTTAGTTCATCCCTCTTAGGGGGATATCACATCTAGGGGGAGCTTTACTCTAATAAATTGAGCTAAAGCAACTCTAATGATGTGAACACAACAATGATTTATGTAAAAGTGGTAACCCCACTTATGTTTAAACGATGAGTATGACCTCTAATCAAATGTTCTCATTTGACTCCTCAGTCAATATACTCATATATAGATGACCTAGTCATCGCCAATTGCTTGATAGATGATAGAACGGTTGTGCATGCTTTGTCAGGACCCCTATCCTAAGTCACACCGATCTAGCATGTAAAACATCATATCACTTTGCGGACTCATGCACGGTATCTCCACGAGTGCCACCTTACCTGGCCTGGGGCCGTTTGCGCATTTTGGCTCACGTATATGATAGTGCCGCAAGCATCCATATGACAGAGAACCCGGGCCGACATGACTAGTTATAAACCAAAAGTGGCACTAAATTACAAAGACAGGCATACATGACCCAGCAACGAACGTGTCGGTCATCAACGTATGTACCCAAGTCGTAGCAAGCTACAAGGACTTAAAGGAACAATGCGTGACATTTCCCCTAAGGGACAGACACAGGAACGAAGAAAGACACATGCCGGCCAGCCTAAGTGTTCTGGAGAAGTAGCAAGCTACCAAGGCTCAGTGGAAGCACTAGGAGACATTTTCCTGTAAGATAGGCTACCAAGGGTAAACAACTAGGTGTCGGATCCCACACATAGCAATACACATTACACGTATGCATAACATGCAAGTATGTGCTGTACAACATGGCATCACAACATAACTCAATGACTCATAGATAAAAGCCCACAAGAGCCAACATAGCATTTATTACAAAGAGTGGGTCTCATGACCCAACATACAGAGCATACAGGCAACGGAGGCATAAACATGTCTGAGTACAGACATTTGAAAAGGGAAAAGGCTATCAAGCCTGGCTATCTACAAGACCCTCCCAAGGGTACAAGATCGTAGCTGAGGTAACAAGCTAAACGTCGAAGTCCACGTGGAACCACTAGTGAGACTGAAATCTCTCTGCAAAAACATAAATTAAGCAAACGTGAGTACAAAGGTACTCAACAAGACTTACAGCAGAACTAGCTGCATATGCATCAGTATCAACAAAGGGATGGTGGAGTGTGACTGCAGCAAGCCAGCTTTGACTCGGTGGCTATCCTGAACTATGACTGTAAGTAACTCTTGAGGTGGCGCACACGAGTCCACATATTCACCAATCAATACACCACTATGGATCCGCTCCCGTCTCCCTACGAGAAGGCCATCCATAGCACTCATGCTTATCTTGCGCGTTTTAGAGTATCCACTTTCACTTGTCTATGAACTGTATAGACAACCCAGAAGTCCTTCACCGCGGACATGGCTATTCGAATAGATCAATTGTAACCCTGCAGGGGTGTACTTCTTCACACGTGTTTCCACCACTTAGCGTCTGCACACGACATGTGCTCGGCAGACTTCAAGCGAAAGCAGACGTGGGTGTAGACCACGACCTAACCAACCACTCAAGTCTCTAGTCCAGGTTTATCGCCTATTTGGGTTCCATCCGTGGGGAGATCCGGTCCGGGTGTCGCTCACGGCCCCAAACGATGTGTACAGGGTTCCCGAGCCACCAAACGGGCGACTCGGTACACCGGGCCACGTCCCTACCGCATCACAGCCCACCCCTCCAGTCAGCGCTGTGCATGGCCTCCAGCATACTACAAACACCAGAAACTAATTGCAACTCTTGGACAGAGGACAAGGGCAGTTAATAAGTCGAGCGGGGTCATATTTGAGGGCCCAACATGTGGTAGTAGCTATTCATGGATCAAGCAACACAGAACTCAGTTCCTGAGGACGGTTTCAATGAGACAACCCACCATGTACTCCAACATGGCCTCTCATCGCTACCTTTACCAAATCATGTTCACACACTTAGCTCTCAATAGTAGGACATGATGGCCACATTCCAATTCATCCCCGATGAATCAGACCTGACACAACTCTAAGCGGTAGCAGGCATAACCAGAAAGCATGAATGAGTAGGCACATCATGGCTCAAACAACTCCTACTCATGCTAGTGGGTTTCAACTATTTACTATGGCAATGACAGGTCATGCAGAGGAAAAGGGGTTTCAGCTACCGCAACAAATAGCAGTTGAATCATTGGTGTCCTAATGTAGTAAAAGAGAGCAAGAGCGAGAGAGTGGGATTGTATCGGAATGCTCAATGGGGTTTTGCTTGCCTAGCACTTCTGAAGATAGTATAGCTCTCCATCGGTGTCATCGATCTCATCGTCGGAACCACGTCTACTGAGAGGGGACAAACACCGGCAATAGAGAAAGAACACAATCAATGCCATGCGACAATATGATGCATGATAATGACATGGCAATATGATGTTGATTGAGCTAATGCAACTAGCAACCATAGTAAATGAAGTTGGTTTGAACCAAAGGTTCAAATTCAAACTCCATATGTGATTATTCAAATGTCATTTATTCAAATTTTCCTAAATAGTGCATGTAAGTTGTTCAAACATACATGCAAACGCCATAAATAGATTCTTTGGATTTTTCTGGTCATTTTTCATATATAAATTATTTTCATTGGAGTTATAGATTATTTTCTGTGATTTTTAGAAGTTATGGATATTTTCTGAAATAAATAAATCATTTCTGATTTATTTAAAATCCCAGAAAATACTTACTGTGTCAGCATGACGTCACAATGACGTCAGCGGGTAAACAGGGCTGGTGCAGGTCAAACCTGATGGCTGGGTCCCACACGTCAGTGTCTAACTAAACTAACCTAATTTAGTTAACACTAATCCAACCTAATTAGCCTGGAGGGTCCCACATGTCAGTGAGCCAGTGGCTTAACTAAAATTAGTTACTAACTTAACCAAAAGTTAGCAGGGGCCGGGCCCACACGTCAGTGACCCAGGGGAGGTCAAACCCCTGGTCCGCTGGGTCAAAGTCGCCGGCGTTAAGCCGCCGGTGAGGCCCGAAACGGCGGCGAGCTGCAAAAACTCTGCTCAGGGCGCCATTTGCCGTGCGGTTTGCTCCTACGTGCTCCTGGGAGTGGGCCGCATCGGCTGGTGGTGGTGGCTGAGCTCAAGATGGCCGGGAACGGTGCCGGCGATGAGCACAGCGGCGGCCGGAGTAGGGGTGCTCGCGGGTTTGGCGCTAAGGCTTGCAAACGAGGGAACCAAGGTGTGGGGGCTGCTCTATGTGAGGCTGCGAACGCGTTGCACACCGACGTATGACCAAAAGGTCATCAGAGCATCATCGGCGGCAAGCACGGGCGGCGATGGATTTCAGTCGTCGGCGAAGCGGCAGCTACGGCGTGCAACCGAGAAAATAGAGAGGGGGAGGAGGAGCAGAAGATCACAGAGGTTGCAGCAGGCGTCCAAGCGGGCTCGGGGAAGGCCGGAGCAGGGCAGGGTGGTGAGGCGGATCTCCGGCGGCCGCGGAGGGGGAAAGGCGTCGGGGGCGGTGCTTCGGGGCTTCCAGCGATGCGTGGCTCGGTGTAGAGCTTCAGCACAAGGAGACGGAGCTCGGGGGCACGAAGACGAGGCGAGGCGGTGGCTGTGGCCACGGTGACGGTGGCGCTCGGGCGCGTGCGAGGGAGAGAGCAGGGGAAGGAGATGAGGATAAGGGAGAGTGAGAGAAGGGTCGGGGGGCTGCGTGGCACTCGTGGAGGAGTCCAGGTGAAGCGGCAAGTAGGAGCTGGCCGGGCGCGTGCCGGTGCGCGGCGAGTACACGCGCTCGTCCTCCTGGCGCGGTGGAGACGACGACTGGCATGTGTCAGTGGATTGGGCCAGCACAGTGCGAGGCCAGGTAAGTGGCCCAGGTAAAGTCTCTCTCTCTGCTTTTCTATTTTTCTTTTTACTTTTTCTCTGTTTTGAATTAGTAAAAAAAATACTAATTCATTTGGTAAAATCCTGAAAATAATTGTGGGCACTTATGAAAATAATTCAACAGCCCTCAAATTGTTTCAGAATTGTTTGGACATTTAAAATATTTATAGCATTTTAAATGTCCAAAAGCAAATAGTTATGACTTAATTCAAAGATCCAAAATGGCTCCCAAAATTATGAAACCATTTTTGGCAGAGGTTTTAGCCAAGACAAAAAATGATGAACATTTTGTGAAGGGCATTTTGGGTACATTGAAAGGTATTTAAGTAAACCCTAGTTGGATTAAAGGGGGTGCTGGGGGTTTCTACCATCCCCATTTCAACCTTCAAAAGAAATTAGACATGATGCACATGATCATGCAGAGTCAAGCAAAGGCTAAAGCTATAAGGCTGTGACATGCTTTGCCACATGTTTCATTTGCTATCTTATTGTGTGGGCATGTTCAATGTATTTTTCTCATTTGAGGACATCCATTTGTTGCTTTGATTGTTTGGCTCTTTTCTTTTGCCAAATGGATGGACAAGAATGCCTAAGAACCCCCTCTAGCTATCTATGCTTTTCTCGTCTCAAACTCTATTCATGCTACATCACAAAGTTTGATCAAGTCAGATTTGAACCACTCTGTGTGAGGAGCACTCGGAGTCCCCGATTCGTCATACACTTAAAATTTCAAAACCTCTTTGTGCATTTTGGTATGACTGAGTCATCCATTTCGGTCACATCGAGATCACTAAGTTGATCTAGGTTTTCAATCTCGGTACAACCAATTTGAACTTTTCGGTCACACTGAGTTGCAGTAACTCATAGCAGTTTTGCATCTCGATGCCACCGAGTTGTTCCACTCGGTCACACCGACAGGGTCAGGTTATATATACCGTCGGGTTAAATTTTGGAAAACTTTCGAAAAACTTCTCGCCTGCGCATGACCTACTCTCCCGTCTCGGGTCTCCGGATCATCACCTCACCGCCAGCGACCTCCTGCCGCTGGTCTCCGCCGCCGTCAACGGCAATATGCTCCGCCGTTGCCACCGTAGCGAGCTCACCGCCAAGTTAGGGTATGAGCTCGATCTATGTTCTATTCCTTAACTCTGATTCATAGCACATTACTTTGCCATGATTCTTGCCACGATTGAAATCATCATGTCCAGTAGAAACTCCGTATAGATTAGTTTTGATTCGAAAATTTAGGGTTAGGTATGCCCCGAACTCATCTCAGACGGACCGAGTTGTAGAAATCGGTCTCACCGGTTTGGCTTAGGCCATTGCACATGCGATTTTTGTTCTGACCGAAAACTTCAAATCGGTGTGACCGAGTTCAACTCTCTGTGAAAACCTAGCAATCTCGGTGCCACCGAAGTGTGACTCGGTCTGACCGAATTCACTATTTTAGGTTCCAAAATTGCTTCGGTATCACCGAGTTTAACAAATCGCTAGCTCCGAAATGCTTTCTGTGGAGAACTAGAACTAAGTTTTTGAGTCATCTATTTTGCAAAAACTCTGCACTTTGTGATGCTTATCCACTCTACCTCATCTACATCTATTCGCAGGGTTTGCTTTCAGTGTATTTTCCAAGATGTCTGACCAGAGTGACAGCCAGAACAGGTGTGAGGAGCAAGTTAACATGAGTGAGGGCGCTAGTCCCTCTAGCAGTTATGATGAGGGTAGCAGGGGCACACCAAGCAACTTGCCTAAGGCTGCTACAAAGACAGAAAGACGAAAACCTCAGATTTTGAGGATGAGGATTTTGTGGCTGATGAGGCCACTTCAAAGAAGAAGGTGCTGAAGAAAGAGTATGGCACAACTGCTGCAACAAAGCCAGGTCTGAACAAGAAGGTCCCTACCAAAAGAGTTCCAATGTCAAAGACCAGAGCCTCTACTCAAGAAACAATGGTGTTCACTCTTGAAACCAGAGATGATGAGCCAGGAAGAACTAAGAAGAGATCTAGAAAGACAACAGCCAGAGTGATTGGCAAGCCATCCATGAGGGATGATGATGATGATGATGAAGCAGAAGAAGAGGAAGAGGATGCTGCACCAGCATCCAAAGCTCAGAAGCTTATGGGACATGCAATCAAGTCAGGGTCTGCTCCTTCAAAGCCCAAGACTGCCCCCAAAGCTGTTGCTCAAGCCACCAAGTCTGCACCCAAGAAAAGCACAAGGAACATTCCAGCTGCAAAAAAGAACAAGGCCCCAGTGCCTAAGATTGATGAAGATGCTGAGGTCCAAGTGCTCAGAAAATTGAAGCCCAAGATCCCTGATCATGATAATACTCATATTGTTGTTGAGGAATGAAGTTGAAGAAGGATGCAGGTCTGAGAAGATGGAGACAATCTAATCCATATGCTGTGAGGAGAAGGACTGATGTTGACTACAGATTTCATACCAAAGAACAGCAAGACTTCCATGAGACAGTTCTGCTTGACAAGAAGCCAATGGTATGTGACATGAGATGTGTTGATTGGGAATATATCAAGGAAAATGAAGATCATTTTCCAATTGTGCATGAGAGCTTCAAGGCTTGTGGTGTTGACAAGTTTGTGGGTCAGAAGCTGACAAAATGGAATGATGAACTCATCATGCAATTCTACTCCACAACTCATTTTTATCCAGATGGTAGAATTGTGTGGATGTCTGAAGGCGCAAGGTACCAGTCAACTGTTGATTAGTGGGCCAAGTTGATAAAAGCCCCTGAAGAGCATGAGGATGACTTGGATGTGTATGCGAGAAGAATAAAGACCACAACTCCATGGCAAACACGTACATGGAGATCCCTGATACAGCTTTGGAAACTCACAAGTTTGGATCTGTACATTACCTGTTGTCTGGTCTAGCTACAATCAACACTATATTGAGGCATACATTGTTGCCCAAATCTGGAGATCACAAGATGATCAGAGGACACTCAATCAACTTGCTGCACATTTTTATGTCCCTCAAAAGTTCAAAGTGATGAGTTTGATTGTTGAAACAATCAAGAGGACTGCTGTAGACTAGAAGAGATCATGTGGGTATGCTCCACACATTCAGGAGCTCATCAACTCCAAGATGGGAACATGCACATACTTGTTGGACAAAGAACATCTACCCCTACATCCTGAATTTGAGGACAACACGGTTGTGATAGATGAGAATGAACCTTCATCAGTGCAAGCACATGAGAAGAGAGTCAAAGCTAGAGCTGAGAAAGCTGCCAAGATGCCAAGTGTTGAAGAGGCATCTCAAGTGTCCCTCAAGTCAAAACAAGATCAAATGGCATATCTGATTCAAGCAACTTTGAGGATTGAGAAGGGCTTGGCCACCCTGACTCAAAATCAGGAGAGCTTGGAGAGGATCATTGAAACAAAGTTCTATGATGTTGATCTGAAAGTGACTGAGATACAGACTGCTGTTGAGCAGCTCCAGGAGAAAGCAGAGGAGAGGAAAGGGCAGGCTACCACAGATGCCTTTCAGAGAGTGCCTAGAGGTCATAGGTCTCCTGCAGTGCATGTACCTAACACTAGAGCTACAGCATCAGCACCAGCAGCCACAGCTTCAGTGCCACCTCCAGCAGCCACTCCACCAGCTCCAACAACATCTATAGATGCCTTCGTCCTTGGAGTCCTCTCTACACCGCCTCCTGAAGACCAAGCCTGAGAGACGCATAGCACTATGCATTTTCAAACTTTCTGGTAACTAGTTGCCAAAGGGGGAGAAATATGTATAGATCATAGGCTTCGAGAGAGAGTGTTTTTTCTTCTTGGTCTCTTGCTATTTTGTTGATACATTTGTGTGTTTGCTTGATACCTCACATTATGTATGTGAGATACTTGTTTGATCATGTGATTGATCATATGCTACTTTAATGCTTGCTCGAATGATAGTATCATTTATATTCCTATATTATCATTCACTTTGGTTGGTGATGAGTGCATGCTTTTAGTTTATATCATTTTGAGCGCTCCACCAAGATATATGTGACATGTAAGAGTAACCCATGATCCTAATCGATTGTGCATTTGCATTCAAACGCAAATTTTAAATAATGCACAAATTTTGGGGGAGCTATTGCTTATCACATACTTCTCCAAGCGACGGTGTATTTAAATCTTATTATCATTTGTCGAAGCTTTGATCTATATGTTGTCATCAATTACCAAAAAGGGGGAGATTGAAAGTGCAACTATCCTTGGGTGGTTTTGGTAATTCCTAACAACATATAGCTCATTGAACTAATGCTCTTTCAAGATGATCATTCATAAAGTTCAATGATTGGCATGGCATGGACTAGGAATGTGGACCCCTCAAAATGCGAAGGACACATATTGGCTCAAGCTCAAGACTCTACATTTTCTGTTTTAGTGATCCAAGAGCACATTGAGTCCATAGGAAAGCCAATACTATTAAAAGGGGATGAGGTGTTGCTTAATGGGTTTCTTTCTCAAAATGCTTAGTGATATGCTCCAAAACCCTCAACCACTTTCTCATATCCACATATGTCCCAAACCAAAAGTCAAACTCGCCCCACCAAAACTTTCTATCCGGCGCCACCGAGTTCAGTTGAGATAGCCACTGCCACAAACCCTACTCACTTCGGTCTCACTGATAGGGATCTCGGTCTCACCGAGATGGGATCGCAAACTCTCTATTTCCCTTTGTAATGTTTTGGTCTAACCGAGATGAGCGATCGGTCCCACCAAGTTCGCACTGCAAACTCTCTGTTTCCCCTTCGTAACATTTCGGTCCAACCGAAACGAGCGAATCGGTCCCACCGAGTTTGCCTGACCAACTCTCTGTTAGCTTATTACCAAAATTGGTCCCACTGAGTTTGTGTAATCGGTCTCACCAAGATTACGTTATGCCCTAACCCTAATGAAATCGGTCCTACCGAGTTCATCATATCGGTCCCACCGAAATGCCTAACGGTCACATTATGAACTAAATCGGTCTGACCGAGTTCTCTGATTCTGTCCCACCGAGTTTGGTAAATTGTGTGTAACGGTTAGATTTTGTGTGGATGTTATATATACCCCTCCACCCATTCTTCATTCATGGAGAGAGCCATCAGAACATGCCTACACTTCCAACATACATTTTCCGAGAGAGAACCACCTACTCATGTGTTGAGACCAAGATATTCCAATCCTATCATATGAATTTTGATCTCTAGCCTTCCCCAAGTTGCTTTCCACTCAAATCTTATTTCCACCATATATCCAAATCTGTGGAGAGAGTTGAGTGTTGGGGAGACTATCATTTGAAGCACAAGAGCAAGGAGTTCATCATCAACACACCGTCTATTACCCTTTGGAGAGTGGTGTCTCCTAGATTGGTTAGGTGTCACTTGGGAGCCTCCGACAAGATTGTGGAGTTGAACCAAGGAGTCTGTACGGGCAAAGAGATTGCCTACTTCGTGAAGATCTACCCTAGTGAGGCAAGTACTTCGTGGGCGATGGCCATGGTGGGATAGACAAGGTTGCTTCTTCATGGACCCTTCGTGGGTGGAGCCCTCCGTGGACTCACGCAGCCGTTACCCTTCATGGGTTGAAGTCGCCATCAACGTGGAATTACGATAGCACCACCTATTGGAACCATGACAATAACATCCGTGTCTACAGTTGCGTTTGCGCTCTCCAAACTCCTCACCTTACCTTCATATGCAATTGCTTTACATTCCGCTGCTATACTCTTAGAATTGCATGTGTAGGTTGATTGCTTGATTTGTGCATAATTGCTAAAATCTGCCAAGCCTTAAAATTGGCAAAAGGCTAGATTTTTATTTGGTCAACTAGTCTAATCACCCCCCCCCCCTCTAAACATACTTTCGATCCTACACTAGATCATGAAAATCTAGCATGTAGAAGAACATCAACCCCCTCACAAAGGGGTGCATGGGAAACCCAAACCCCCTAAGTAAATGGGAGATGAATACAACCCTTTCGCCTGGCCTGGGTGTGGGGATGATCTGGCCCTGTTCAGGGGCCCGATGGGCGATGTTGGCCGACAAGTAGTTGGCCCGCTTCAGCTCCAGGTATGTCGCTATCGGTGACGATGGAGGCGTCCCACTTCCCGTTGGCACCAGATCCGGCCGTTGCTGGGATGAGCGGGCTGGGATTCATCATGGGGCAGAGAGATGGGGTGCTGGAGCTTTGAAGGATTACGTAAGCAACAACGGAAGGTGGGAGAAGGAGTGTGATGCAGATTGCCGCTATCCCCTCCTTATAAGCCATAGAAGGTCCATGATTTCCTATTTTCACGCCATGGGCCTCTCCAATTACCAATAATCTCTTGACGTTATGTGTGAATGGAGAATCAGGATCATTGATCATATCCCCCAAAAAACAGAGCACGATCTCCACCTTGATGAGACGTGCCAATAAGGGGCCGGCCTCGAGCCGCGCATCAAGAAAGGCCTGCCGCCCAGAGTTATGACCAGTTGTGGCCCTTCTTTATAGAGGAAAAAGTTGTCAGTCAAGGACACTATTCACACTTGAACGGATGTTTTCCCCTCAGGTCAAAGTAAAATGGACGTTTTAGGTTCCGAACACCACTTGACTCCAAACGTGTGCATAATACATTGAAGAACTCACCACGCAAGCCGAAGAGAATCTGGTGTGCGGATGCCAGACACAAGCCCTGGAGTTGGAGGCAAGTTTGGGGGCTACTGAGAGAGTCCTAGATTAAGGGGTCCTCGGGTCGCTGGCCTGTTGTGCTTGGGCCAAATTGATGGGATGCTATGGAGCCAAGACCGTGTACGGACCCATGATCAGATAAGTAAACTTTGGAGTCATGGTGTGCCCTCCAAGCAAAGAATAGGCAAGATCTTATTATTTTCGTCACTAATCACGTGTAATCCTAACCCTATCAGTGTCTATAAAAACTAAGGGTTGTAGTCTTTAGGGCTAGAGCTACATCCAATACCTCATCACCTTAGGGTTTAGCTAATGCTGATCTCAAGGTAGATCCACTCTGTAACCATATTACACATCCAATATAATCAAGCAGAACATAGGGTATTACCTCTTTGAGAGGGCCCGACCCTGGGTAAACACCGTGTTCCTCGTCCCTTGTTCCCCATTGATCCAAGATACATAGCTCGGGACCCCCTACCCCAAGGTCTGCCAGTTTTAATACCAAAAGTATTGAAGCTAGAGGAAGAGAACGATGATTTGAGGGAGGAAAATTTTATCCTAAGGTTTAAGTTGGAGAGGAAGACCACCCCTTCCTCACCACCATCATCATCAAAAAAGGATACTTGAGTAAACGGGTATGGGCACTCCCCTTGGATTTTTCCAAGCTTGCGGGAGGTGCCTCGGTATCGTATCACCATCACTTTTACTTCATTCGCAAGTTTTAGTTTGATCCTTAGTATTTCCATGAGCTAGTTTAATAAAAGTTTAGTGTGATCTATTTTACATGTGTTACTTCGTGATCTATCTATTTATGTAATCAAGTTTATCTTCTTTACTTTTTATGTCTCAATCAAAATAAAGGGAATAATGAACAAGGTCATATGGTAATCTTATGGAAAGTAATGAAATTACATAAAAAAGAGTACAAGTGGTAAAATTTATTGAAGATTGACAAACATAGCATTGGACAATGGTGAAATTCATGAAAGAATTAATAAGGGAAGAGAAGATTCACATGCAAATATACTATCTTGGACATCTTTTATGATTGTGAGCCCCCATTAAATATTTTGGTTGATGTTGGACAAGGAAGACAACGTAATGATTTATGTTTGTTCATATTCAATAGAACCTATATTGTCATGGATCCTCTAACATGTGGTGCTTGCTCAATTATCTTTGCTAGCCAAAAATCGGCACTAAGTAGAGATACTACTTGTGCATCCAAAACCCTTAAATAATTTCATGTCATGAAAGTCCACCATACCTACCTATGGATGGAATAATATCCTTCAAGTAAGTTATCATCGGTACATAAGGCAATAAAAATTGCTTCTAAATATGTTTGATGTTTTATTGTAAGGGAAAATAAGCGTTGTACAAACATATCATGGCAAAGTAATAAAAATGATGGACTGCATAATAAAGGTTGCTATCATAGGGGGCAATATAGCGTGGCGTTCATTTGCATCAAGGGATTGTGCATCCAAAAATAAAAGCGCATGACAACCTCTGCTTCCCTCAGCGAAAGGCATATCCTTTACTTTTATGCATTTACCTTTTATGTTTGAGTCAATAGTATTCTCCTCTTTTCCTTTTTATCTTTCTCTTTTGCAAGCATCATGTGGTGGGGAAACATCTAGGCACATATATCCAGTTGAATGTGAATGATCATGAGTTATTACTGTTGACATCACCCCTTGAGGTGAATAAGTTGGCAGGCGAAACTATAAGCCCCTATCTTTCTATGTGTCTGGCTGAAACGTGACTCTTCCTGAAAATATGATGAATATGTTGTGAGTGTTAGCAATCATAGAAGAGTAAATGATAGTTGAGTATGTGGACTTTCTACAAAGCTGCGACACATGACTCTTCCTGAAAATATGATGAATTGCAATTGCATTGTCGACTAAGAAAATAGTTTGTTAGTTTTCAAGTAAGTTCATGCTTCATACTTTGCTATTGTAATGAATTGTTAGTTGTTCATGAGAAGCCTTTTGATAATTTTTTTGATGTTATAATACTGATCATGATGCTTCTATGTCCGTATTTTGTTTTTATCGACACCTCTCTCTCTCTAAACAGGTGGACATGATTCTCGATATCGGTTTTCGCTTAAGGACAAGCAAGGTCTAAGCTCGGGGGAGTTGATACGTCCATTTTGCATCATGTTTTCTTACTGGTATTTTTAGTGTTTTTATCCATTATAACACTTTGGGGAGTAATTCTAATGCCTTTTCTCTCATAATTTGCATGGTTTACACAAAGAGGGAGAATACCGACAGCCAGAATTATGTACCTGAAAAAGCTACATCAAAGATACCTATTATGCACATCTCCAAATGGGCTGAAAATTTACACACAATTATTTTGGAATATATAATAAATATGTTGGGGATGTTGCATGGAAAACAAAAAAAATTACGCACACGCAAGATCTATCCATGAAGATGCATAGCTACGAGAGGGGGAGAGCAACTTCATACCCTTGAATATCGCTAAGTGGAAGCGCTTATCAACGCGGTTGATGTAGTTGTACACATTCACGATCCGTCCTGATCAAGTACCGAACATATGGCACCTCCGCGTTCAACACACGTTCATCTCGATGACGTCCTCTCCTTCTTGATACATCAAGAGGGGAAAAGTAGTAGGTGAGTTCCAATGGCACGACGGCGTGGTGACGGTGGTGGTGAAGAACAATCCCTGTAGCGCTTCGCCTAGAACAATAGAAACTAGACAGAGGATAACCTAGAGGGGACGGGGTTGCCGCACACGGCTTAGTGAATCTTGATGTGTTCTGGGTGCTAGCCCTGCACCTCTATTTATATGTTGAGCCCTGGGGTCGTATCATGGAGAAAAAACCTCCTCAAAGTCGGTTTAGCCCGCCGAGAAGAGTCATTCTCAGACTTCTAGGACCAGATGCCACAGTCCTCAGCGTCTGGCCACACGCCAGGCCCCTGGCGTCTGGTACCAACCTCCGCATAACTTCCTTTTGCATGACCAAAAGCCCCGTGGGCCTTACCCCTTGGCCCAACCATATCATCCAATATATAAATTTTTACCTCCGGACCATTCCGGAGCTCCTCGTCATGTCCATGATGTCATCCAGAACTGCAAACAACATTTGGTCACCAACATACATAACTCATATAATACTATATCGTCAACGAACGTTAAGCGTGCGGACCCTACGGATTCGAGAATGATGTAGACATGACCGAGATGTTTTTTTGGTCAAAAAGCAATAGCGGGACCTGGATGCCCATATTGGTTCCTACATTTTCTACGAAGATCTTTATCGGTCGAACATTTATGACAACATATGTAGTTCCCTTTGTCTGTTAGTATGTTACTTGCCCTAGATTCAATCGTCAGTATCTCCATACCTAGTTCAATATCATTACCGGCAAGTCTCTTTACTCGTCCCGTAATACATCATCTTGCAACTAACTCCTTGGTCACTTTGCTTGCAAGATTCTTGTGATGTTGTATTACCGAGAGGTCCCAGAGATACCTCTCCATTACACAGAGTGACAAATCCCAATGTCGATCCATGCCAACCCAACACACACCTCTGGAGATACCTGTAGAGCATCTTTATGATCACCCAGTTACGTTGTGATGTTTGATAGCACACATGGTATTCCTCTGGTATCTAGGAGTTGCATGATCTTGATGGAAATATGCCCTATAGGCAATAATAAAGTTTTTATTATTTTATATTTCCTTATTCATGATAAATGTTTATTATTCATGCTAGAATTGTATTGACCGGAAACTTAAATACACGTGTGAGTACATAAACAAATACCATGTCCCTAGTAAGCCTCTACTAGACTAGCTCGTTGATGAAATATGGTTACTGTTTCCTAACCATAAGCATTAATTGTCATTTGATAACAGGATCACATCATTAGGAGAATGATGTGATGGACAGGACCCACCCGTTAGCCTAGCATTTGATTGTATAGTTTACTGCTATTGATTTCTTGATGTCAAATTCCTTTGACTATGAGATCATGCAACTCCTAGATACCGGAGGAATACCTTGTGTGCTATCGAATGTCACAACATAACTGGGTGATCATAAAGATGCTCTATAGGTATCTCTGAAGGTGTCTGTTGAGTTGACATGTATCAAGATTAGGATTTGTCACTCCGTGTATCAAAGAGGTATCTCTGGGCCCTCTCGGTAATACACATCACAAGAAGTTTGCAAGCATAATGACTAAGGAGTTAGTTATGAGATGATGTATTATGGAACGAGTAAAGAGACTTGCCGTTAACAAGACATAACTAGGTATGGAGATACCGACCATCGAATCTCAGGCAAGTAACATAGCGATAGACAAATGGAATTGCGTTTGTCGTCATAACAGTTCGACTGATAAAGATTTTCGTAGAATATGTAGGAACCAATATGGGAATCCAGGTTCTGCTATTAATTGTAGACCGGAGAGGTGTCTCTGTCATGTCTACATAGTTATCAAACCCGTAGGGTCCGCACGCTTAAGGTTTGTTGACGATATAGTGTTATATGAATTATATGATTTGATGACCGAATGTTGTTCAGAGTCTAGGATAAGATCACAGACATGATGAGGAGCTCCGGAATGGTCTGGAGGTAAACACTAATATATAGGACTATGATATTCAGACACCAGAAGTGTTTCGAAGTGCACCGGGTAATCATCGAGGCACCGGAAGGGGTTCCGGACACCCCCGGGAGAAAGATGGGCCTATTGGGCCAGTAGTGATGGAATTATGCCCTAGAGGCAATAATAAAGTTTATATTATTTTATA
The DNA here is from genome assembly GCA_902687465.1 of Secale cereale. Taxonomy (NCBI): domain Eukaryota; kingdom Viridiplantae; phylum Streptophyta; class Magnoliopsida; order Poales; family Poaceae; genus Secale; species Secale cereale. The sequence goes on along the minus strand of LR738712.1, from coordinate 194,192,986 downwards.
TTCCTTATTCATGATAAAGGTTTATTATTCATGTTAGAATTGTATTGACCGGAAACTTAAATACATTTGTGAATACATAAACAAATACCGTGTCCCTAGTGAACTTCTACTAGACTAGCCTGTTGATCAGAGATGGTTAAGGTTTCCTAACTGTCATGGTGGGCGCACTACACATGCCAAGGGATGGCTAAAGATAGCAACAACCTCGAGGGCACCAGTGGGCTCAGAAGCGGGGTTGGCATGAGCGAGCGTGGAACACAAGACATACCCAGGTTCGGGGCTCTCCAGAGAGATAACACCCCTAGTCCTGCCGAGTGTTTTATGTAAGGGCGAACATAGCAGTACAGAGTTGCTCCTAGAGCTGTTTGGAGGAGGAAGGAAGACAAGCCAAGGCTTAGGCTGCTTCTCCCTCGGTAGATCAGTGTGTATGTGTGTGGATGAATCAACTGCCTGTAGATGGAGGCCTCCTGGGGGGGTTTTATACATCAACCCCAAGGGTTACAATGATAAAAGTACAAGGCCATGGGGCCGGGTTGCTAGTGATTGGAAGCTGGCGCTATGGCCCGCCGGGTACCAGGGTACACCGGGTTCTTCGGAAAACACTGTGCCTCGGAGTGCCGTATGCCACGGAGTGGGCAAGCCTGATCAACTACAGTGTCAGGACGCCCCGTCGCCATCTGTACCCGCTGACGGGATGGATGCACAGTGTAGCCATCATTGCGTATGGTTAGTGGGAGTAGGTGGGACTCTATAGCCACACATGGTCCATCATGGGGCTCCGCCTTGTCGTACGCTTGGAGTGGACGGGCGCTGACTTGTGCGCCGGGTTGGAGTCTTGGCCGGGTTGCGGAACTCGATTTAGAGCAAGCCATCTTGAAGGGCGGAGTCGGCCCCATTATTTTGAAAAAGATCTAGGCTCTGTTGCCTACCCAAGGCTCATCCCCCCGATAGTAGTCCTCGAAGCTGTGAAGGCCCATCGGCTTCGAGCAGGGGGATTCGCAGTTTCATCCCTGAGAAGGCGGCAGTTGTCGTTGGAGGCTTGCGGCCACCGGGTCCGGTGGCACCGACCGTTCGCGTCCGTCTCGGAAGACGAAACGCGGTAGCCCGCCGTGGGCGGGAACCGGAAGATCCCCCGTATCTTGAAGGCGAGGAGTCATGCCTCCTTGAATTCGGCATGCACGTCGCGTGGCGTGCGGCCATTGAAGACATCTGAAAAGCCACACGCGTGACAGGATGTTACGGTGGGGTGGGGCCCTCCACGTTGCGCCCTCGGCCCGCGCATGGGGATTTATTGCGGTGATCATGGATGGTAAAGCGCCGAGGGAGTGGGGGAGGTTGACGCAAACGATCCGACTCCCCCATGCCCACCGCGCGGTTATAAATTTGGGGCGGTAAATACTCATCGCACACGCCCTCCCTTTGCTTTCTTCCTCTTCTCCTCGCCCTGCCTAGAGCTTGCCGCGCGTCGCCGCGCACAGCTTGCCCAGGCAACACACCGTCACCATGCCACGCGAGCAATAGCTGCGCCTGCCCACCGCGTCGTTCCTCCTGGCCGCGCCCTAGGGATGGGTGGTTCTTGGGAGGGGTCGGAGGTCATGGATGCTAATATCATGTACCTCCGCGAGACGTGTCGGTTGCCGCCAGCAGAGGACGTAGCCGCACATGTGCCGGGGACGGAGCAGTCGCCGGCGCCGCGAGACGGCGAGCGCATGGTCTTCCTCAGCCATTTCCGCCACGGGTTCGGCCTCCTCGCGAGCAATTTCTTTCATGCCTTTCTCTCCTTCGTCGACCTGCAACCGCACCACATGGGCGCGAACACCGTGGTGCATCTCGCCGCTTTCGTCTCCCTCTGCGAAGGGTATCTGCGGGTGGAGTCGGATCTGGATTTCTGGAACCTGCTCTTCTTCCTCAAGCAGCAGGTGCCAGGGGCCGGATCCATGGCGGACTGCGGGGCCGCCGTGGTCTCGATCCGGACCAACGTTGGGTTACCCAAGAATTGGCAAAATTCTTTCTTCTACGTGTGAAACATCGGCGGGAGAGCCAACGCCATCACCTTGCTCCCCTTCGGCAAAAACTGGCCGGCGGCCAAGATAAACTGGGGGCACACGATCAAGAACCCGCCACGGGGCCTCGTGAACCTCCAGGACCGGCTCCGGGTGATGACGGCGTGGGAGTGGCTTAATGGGACGGACCTCGTCTCCGCCTTCATCGCTCTCTATGTCTTGCTGTTGCAGCATCGGGCCCCGCCGAGATCCTACCCGGATGTCGGCCGAAAGGCTGGACCAGACGCAGGTGTCTGAGCGCGTCAACGCCATCTCGAAGGCCAACCTTGGCGAGGACTGGGACTTTGGCAGTTTGGCAAGGTGCCCTACAACGCCCGGTATCCGGCGCCAGTGGTCAGTTTCTTCTCTCTTGCTCCTGCTTGAGCTTTTCTCCCCCCGCCATGATGCTTGACGGAACGGGGACACAGATCGCGGGCATTGTGATGCCTCGCCTGGAGGCAGCGGCCCAGGCCGCTGAGCACCCGGCGCCGGACAGGAGCGGAGCCGGCGACGCGCACCGCACGGCGAGGTCTCCTCGCCATGACCCCATCCATGATTGGTCAGACAATGATATCGTGGAGGTCCCGACACCGAGTAGTGGCGCAGCGACCGGGAGGGGAAGAGATGGCACTATCAACCCCCCAAGGCAGCTGTAGAAGACGGCGGATGCCTGGACATCCCGCGGGGCCAGTTGGCCGCATAGGAAGGAGGGCGTGGTGGAGAGCCGGCCAACCGCGAAACACGCAGCCAAGCCGGCCGTAGGCGGCAAGCCTGCCGTCAAGACGAGGCGCCGTGCTGCGCCGGTCATGCTCGTAAGGCCGGTCATCTTGATGGTGATTGGGTAAGTCTTTATGCCGCCTTCGGCGAGCTGACGGATTACACCTTTCATGTTTCTTAGCTTGCTTCTTGCTCCAGGACGCTGTTGTAGCTGGCGTTGGCGGCGAGGGAGGCTGCGTCTAGGGAAACTTCACGTTTCGGAGGTCCCTGAGTAGCGCCATCGATCCGCCCGAGGACCCGGCCGCAGTGGATCTTGGCCTGGATCCGCCGAACGCAAAGCGCTGCGGCTGGAGGGACCGGAACAAGGCCCTCCAGGAGATGGTTGAGGAGGACCGGGCCTCACCGGCATTGCCGGAGGTGCCGGGGGACATGGCGGCCAGCATGCCGCAGACGATGGAGGAGCGCGGCCCGGGCGACTGGGCGGGCACGAAGACAGCCGACCGGGAGGTCGTGATGGTGGGTGATGACACCCCATCGCGGGCCGAGGTGGCCGAGCAGGTGGAGGAGGAGGAGGGCTGAGGCGGGCCGCTCCGGAGGCGACGCCGAAGGCGGCCTCAGACGAGGCACCATGGGAGGCAGCGGATGGGGCACCGCAGGCGGCACCTGACGCGTTGCCGAAGGCGGCGCCAGTCGGCACGCCAGAGGGGACGCCGGCCACGGGTGGCACGACGAGCACGCCCTGGCGGTGAGGTAGCCGCCGCTAGTGGTGCTGGGAGGTCGTCAGGCCGCGAGGACGTGGCAGGCCTAGGTCGAGGCCGACCCGCCCGTCTTCGGGCCTATGACGCAGGAGGAGGCCGCCATGGCAGCCGTGACCCAGCGCCTTCAAGGGCGCGTGGCTCAGGTTCAGGCCTTTGCGCAAGCCAAATCCGAGCTGGGGTGGGAGCAGGAGTGCGCCGTGCGCGTAAGTTTTTCTTTCTGTGAGTTCTTTCCTTTCTTGCGGCTGAACAGTGGGGGCACGCAAGCACACCCACCGTGTGTGGCCCCCGAGACTTAAGCCAACTTTGTAGTAGTTGGCTCGAGTCTTCAAAATGCTTCGTATTGTTTTGACACTTGTTTCTTCACAACAACTGGATGCTTACCGGGTTGGTGTCTACAGCCAGCTCCTGGAGAAGCACCAAGAGGTCACGATGGAGCTTGCCGCCATGACGGGAGCGCTCCATCTTGCCGAAGGTAATTCTTTGCATGCTCTTAGTGGGGGCACGTGAGCGCACCCACTGGTTGAAGCCCCCAAGATTCAGTCCAACTGCGTAGCACTCGAGTTGAATCTTAAAAAATGATCTTTCCCTTTTCTTCTGTCTTGACTCTGATTGCTTGTTCGCATGACCACTGCAGCCGAGGTGGCGAGGATGAAGACGGAGGCCGCCAAGGTGACGGAGGCCCAACAGGCGCTCGCTGAGGCCATCCAGAGCGCGACCAGCTGGCCGACGACAAGAGCCGGCTGGAGGCCGACGTGGAGCACCTGACGGCAGAGGCCCGACATTCGCTTGCCGAGGTCGGCGAGCAACGTGATCGGCTGGTCCAGGACAAGGGCCATCTGCAGGCTGAGGTCGATCGCCTGAAGGTGAAGGTAGTTAAGACGGCAGAGGCCCACCTGGCGGAGCTCCTCCGCTCAAGGGGGAGCACGAGAAGGCGGCGGCCGCCAAGGATGCCGAGCTAAAGGCGGCCGTGGACAAGGCTGTCGAGCTGGAGAAGGCACTGGAGGTGCGCGACCGTACCGGGACTTAGCGTGGCACGGTATGTTGCTTGAAGTGCAGGACCTGCACGTAGCTTTGGCCAGTAAGTGTTGCTTTGTGGTTTCGTCGGACTGAGAAGCCAGCTTTGATTTTTTCGTTACTGATCCTCTTGTTTTTTCCCTCTTTGCAGGCCACTTCAAGGACATGCAGAAGACAACAGAGGGGGCCATCCGCATTATGCGGACGCCAACGGACCCTGGCACTAAGCTTGATCACAACATGCCTTGGAGCTTCTCCGAGATCATGGGCGCCCCCATGCTCATCTGCAAGTCTGAGCAAGCAGATGGAGCGGGTCTCTGAAGCCGGTACAGGGACGACGGCGGCCCTTTGGCCCGGTGCAATCGTGCCTGATAGCTTGTCTCAGATGGCAGGGTGGCTAGAAGTTGGGACGGAGCGCCTTCACGCGTGGCGCTTCTCCGTGGCCCACGCCAATGCTAAAATGGCGTTGCGGTTCATCATGTCTTGGTACCCGGACCTGGACCTGGACAAGCTGATGGGCCAGCGAGCTGGCTCACAGCTGCAGCTGCAGGCGAAGGTGGACGATATCGCCGCCCAGGCTAGTTATGTGGCCGGTTTTGCGGCGCATGATGAGTTCTAGCTAGAGCGGACGGACGACGGCGGAGCCGTGTCGCCCGAGGACTTCAGCTTGCTGCTGGACGACCCGATGGGCAGCTTTGGCGATACGGGCATCTATGCGGACGATGATGCCGGGTTAGAGGACACCGGCATTTTGGCCCACACTAAAGCCGTCGGCACCTCATCATCTGCACCGCCTGGCGCGGGGACCACTTGAAGCCGCCGTTTTTATCTTTCATCGTATTTTTGTTAAGTAGCAGGTCCACCCACCCACCGGGGTGTTTTGGTGAATGTAATGAACTCCGGCCGTGGGCCTATTGATGTAAATATTTTTGTGGATGTTTATGCTTTCACCCTTTGTTTTTGGAACCATTTTTCTTACTTGCGTCCCCTTCGGGTCCCCCCCCCCCCGAGCCAGACAATCGGGTTCCGGTCTGTGACAAGGGGTTTGACCTTTGGGAGAAGTGCGTAGTACTTATGTCCTTTAAACATTGAGTGTGAGTGAAACACTCACTGGGCCGGCTGGTGGCAGCCGGTGGGACCGGGTGGCGAGTAGCCGGTCATGCAGCAAGTTAACATGGCGGGGCCGGGATGGCCAATCCGATGAACACACACTTAGTCGTCGCAGCGAGCAAGTGCTTCGGCCCTTGATTTTTGCTGGCCGACAGCCGAAGCCGGACTGTGGTGCTGCGCAAATTGAAGGGCATGGGCTTCCTGGGCATGCCAGGCCTTGTGGTGCTCCCGTAGTACGAACTCGTGCCAAACCCCAAAATTTGTTTCTTTCTACTACCAATGTGCCGGCCCGTGCGTTGCAAAAATGCCACAACTTACCTCAAAGTCGTTAGATGCAGACCTAATGGTCAGAAATGACAGATGGCAGACACACCATCATCACCAACTGAGTCTTTTATAGGAGTAGAGAAACATGTATAAATTGTAACATTTTGTTCTGCTCCTTGGCACGATCGATAGACTGAAAAAACGATTGGAAACGCTAGGGCAGGGCTTTTCCCACCAGATAAGCATGGTAGTAGCTAGGAACGGCAATGCAATAGTACAATAAGAATTAAGGCCACTACAACGCGATCGCAGTGGTGATTACAGGAGGCAAGAAGAAAGATGTATCCATCAATGACCTCCTCCTCCTCGACTCAGTGCGCCGGGCCACAGACCGGCGGCTGAGGAGTGGCAGCTTTTGTGGTGAGGTCAAGGTGCTTCTCAACAAAGGTGTCCAAGGCTTCTAGCCGGTTGAAGAAGGCCAACGTCGTAGCATCCTCAGCGGCCTTGTAGATGCCTATGTACATGACTTCCTCATACACGTGGATGTGTAGGTTGATGAATTCTTGCAGGGCGAGGCGCCTAGCGGCGAGTGCGACCTCGAGGTGGATATTCTTCATTTCGTCGGCGGGTAGTCGCAAGGCCACCAGGGCTTGAAAGAGTTTCTCACCGTGGAGGACGATTAGGGTGGCAGGCAATGAGGAGCCTCGGTGCACAGGCTGGAGGAGTACGGCGATGTCATCGGCGAGCTTCTTTACAACGATAACTTGTTGATGGTGGCAACGATCATCTTGTCCAACTGAGAGTTGTAGCTAGCGTCGACGATGGCCATGAACCAGCCGGTCGCCAACACCATCTGGAGACGATCCTTGGTGCCATGCCGCAGGCCGGCGTCGTGGACCATCTGGCACAGCCGCTGGCCGCTCACACACATCATCGCCATGGGTCTGGAGTGAGCACTTTTGCGCTTAGTTTTGGTGCTTAGGTGCGTACGGTGTGGTAGATGCATTGGAATGGAGGGGTCCCTTTATATGAGTGCAAACTGCGTTGCATTCACATTGTGCTGCCTCTTTTCCCCGTCCTCCTCCCATTACTTCCCTCATGCATTCATCAGCATGCTCCATTGGTCATTCAACATTTCGGGAACTGCTATCTTCTCCCTCTTCTGCATTAAAGCCGTATTGGGAACTGTCCTGGTTTACTATAGCTGTCAAATAAAATAGTACCGCGCCGCTCGCTACACGCTCGGCTGAACACGCCTCCTCGCCTCCATCAAACCCGCATCCAAACCAAGAAACCTACTCCGGCCACACGTCCGTTCATGAGCGGGCCGGAGTTAAAGGCAACACCGGCCAAGCTCCTCCCCTCTGCCCTCAGTTTAAGCAAGGCGAGATGCCATCCAAGATCCTATCGTCCGCCCTCTATTTAAACAAGGCTAGACAGTAGGCAAGAATCGCACCCCTCCGCCTCTCCCCCATCTCCTCTTTCACCATTTTCTCCACTCTTCTGATGGCTTCCGAGGAGCCGTTCTCCGGCATACTACCTAGCTGGCTGTCCCGCTGAGCCCTCCGGATACGAGCGAGGCCGCTCAATGCTTCACCTACCTCGCATGGCCTGACGGAGCCAGTTTCCACCCCAAGCCGGCACATGGTTTAGCAACTCGCTGCTCTAGTTCAGCTCGATGAGGAGTGGCGAGTTGCTCCATGTCGGCACAACGGTGAGCACGGCGGCACGGGCATCCTCGCTGCCGTGTCGTACCGCGCCATGAGTATCTGTGGCCTTGCCTCCCATGTCTATGGTGGTCGCGCCTCCCGTGTTTGTGGGCGCGCCTCCCGTGCATGCGGAAACGTCATGTAGCCAGAGACAGAAGCCGGGTGCGCGGAGAGCGATGAGTCGGTGGCCAGCTTCTCCGTGTCCGCTGCCATCGTCCAGGAGAAGTAGAACACGGGAGGCCGCCTCCGCTTGGGTCCCATGAAGGCCACCGCCGAGGGGACAACTACGTATACATGTGGTTTTTTGGCTGCTTCGTCTCTTGTGAGGACCTTCATCGATCTCGCAAGTGTCTGCCGGACATGAGGAAGGCAAAGGGAGACGCTGACGGCCATTCATATTAGGTATTAATTATACCACGAGAGCCGGATTAGCAATCCACTTAGTTCATGTAAATATAATGAAATATGTCATGTTTATATGAAGATCCGGCTTTTTTAAACGAAATCATTCATGCTTATATGAAATCAGTCCGAGTTTGCATGAATTTCCTCTGGTTGGTTAGAGTTGTGAAAATGTATGCCGTTGGCGTTGGATGTCGTCCTCCGTGGAAGGAAGCGTGAGGAAATTTGCACCGGTTGCCATTGGAGATGCTCTTATGCTCGAAATAATAGTCACATCCAAGCAATTTGAGTTAATTGCGCGTATGATTCCCCTCTATAAAAAGTTAATTACACGTACGGTGTACATGACTTGCAGGGTGGCTACAGATTCGTACAGAAAATTAAAAAGAAATAAATCCATCCTTAATCTTATTCTAAGTCTTTGTGGGTTCCACTATCAGTACATTAGTGAAAGAAGTATATATTAAAAAAATATAAAGTCTAAGACATAATTCAAAGTCATGTCATCACGTTGCGAGCATCCGGCGATAACCAGTCCACCACATGTTTGTTGTGGACGATTCAAGAGATATATCTCTATTCTTACTAGCAATGTGCCCGCGCGTTGCAACGGATCCAAAGAATAGTACTTGTTTACAAACTTGAAAGAAAACACTGTTGTTCTGATATACATATATACCACTAAAAATGTATTACCTTCACTCAAAATATATTTCTTGGGTTGTTTTGATGAGGTGAGGGAGGGATGTGGTTGCTTATAAGATAATAAGGGGAGTTCTACAAATTGGAGCATAGAAGTGGCCTATTGTTGCAAAAATGCCACAACCTACCTCACCACCGTTAGATGCAGATCTAATGGTCATAAATGACGGATGGCAGACACACCATCATTACCAACTGAGTCTTTTATAGGAGTCTATATTTCTACTCTTATAAAAATAGAGTTCGTGATGATAGTGTGTCTGCCATCCTGCAATATAGGTCTTCCGATCTATATCTGACGGATAGGAAGGAAACTATAACAATTTTGCAAAAAGATACCCGCACTCCTCTCCACATTTGCAGATAAGGCCTTCCCTCGTTCATCCTTATCTCCCACAGGATAAACTACTCATATAAATGCTTCTTGATGTTCCTTGCAATGCATGGGCATCTTGCAAGTTTCTGTTTAAATAGTTACAGCGATAATTGGTTGAAGCGATATATTTTATGTCTGCCCCGAATGATCTCAAATTCACTAGTAGTAACAAAGAAAATGTTGCCTTGTTAATTAACAGAAAACACGGTGAAAACTATCACATGAGGCCGGTAAAAACAAGGCACATTGGGTCCATCATCATCGTCACTACAGTTGTGTGCGCGCGAGAAGTCTACAAATCGAGGGGGCTTCGGAGGGAAAGACATATCGAGTGTGTGTGAGAAAGGCACGAAGACACAACTAGCGTGCGTGCGTGCGTGTGTGTGTATTTGAGAGAGAAGCCAATTGATAGATTAAAATCAAGATCGAGTTCTCACCCTTCTGCGGCCATTGTTGGGGGGTGGGGAGGGGAGAGGGAGAGAAAGACATATCGAGAGTGTGCGCATGGTAGGCACAGAGGCACAACTAGCAAGTGTGTGTGTGTGTGTGTTTGAGAGAGAGGCCAATTGATAGTTTAAAAT
>LR738712.1:194077734-194170158 GCA_902687465.1 Secale cereale | reverse complement strand
GCCGACGGCGCCACTCGCCGCCCCAACGCCGCGTCGACACCGCCTGATATGTCCATTTTGCATCATGCTTACAAGTTGATATTTATGGCATTATGGGCTGTTCATACATGTTTTGTTACAATACTTATGCCTTTTCCCTCTGATTTTGCAAGGTTTACATGAAGAAGGGGGAACGCCAGCAGCTAGAATTCTGGGCTGGAAAAGGAGCAAACTTTGGAAACCTATTCTGCGCAACTCCAAAAGCCCCGAAACTCCACAGAATTTTTTTCCGGAAAATATAAAAAATATCTGGCGGAAGAAACCCACGAGAGGGGCCACTGGCTGGCCTCGAGGGTGGGGGGCGCGCCCCCCTGCCTCGAGGGCCAGCCGGTGGGCCCCAGGTTCCCACCTTCTCCTATATGAAGCGTTTTGACCTGGAAAAAATCAAGAGGAGGATTTCGGGACCAGACGCCGCCGTCTCGAGGCGGAACCGAGGCGGAAACCAATCTAGGGCTCCGGCAGTGTTATTCTGCCGGGGATACTTCCATCCGAGAGGGGGAAATCGTCACTGCCGTCATCACCAACAACTCTCCCATCTTGGGGAGAGCTATCTTCATCAACATCTTCACCAGCACCATCTCCTCTCAAACCCTAGTTCATCTCTTGTATCCAATCTTTGTACCCAAACCTCAGATTGGTACCTGTGGGTTGCTAGTAGTGTTGATTACTCCTTGTAGTTGATGCTAGTTGGTTTATTTGGTGGAAGATCATATGTTCAGATCCATTATGCATATTAATACCCCTCTGATCATGAACAATATTATGTCTTGTGAGTAGTTACTTTTGTTCCTGAGGACATTGGAGAAGTCTTGCTATTAGTAGTCATGTGAATTTGGTCTTCGTTCGATATTTTGATGAGATGTATGTTGTCTCTCCTCTAGTGGTGTCATGTGAACGTCGACTACATGTCACTTCACCATTATTTGGGCCTAGAGGAAGGCATTGGGAAGTAATAAGTAGATGATGGGTTGCTAGAGTGACAGAAGCTTAAACCCTAGTTTATGTGTTGCTTCGTAAGGGGCTGATTTGGATCCATATGTTTAAGGCTATGGTTAGGTTTACCTTAATACTTCTTTTGTAGTTGTGGATGCTTGCATTAGAGGTTAATCATAAGTGGGAGGCTTTTCCAAGTAAGGGCAGCACCCAAGCACCGGTCCACCCACATACCAAATTATCAAAGTACCGAACGCGAATCAGATGATCGTGATGAAAACTAGCTTAACGATAATTCCCATATGTCCTCGGGAGATTTACCTTGCATAAGAGTTTGTCCAGGCTTGTCCTTTGCTACAAAAAGGATTGGGCCACCTTGCTGCACCTATTTACTTTTACCGTGTGTCACTTGCTACCAATTATCTTATCACAAAACTATCTGTTACCTACAATTTCAGTGCTTGCAGAGAATACCTTACTGAAAACTGCCTATCATTTGCTTCTGCTCCTCGTTGGGTTCGACCCTCTTACTTATCGAAAGGACTTTTATAGATCCCCTACACTTGTGGGTCATCAAGACTCTTTTCTGGCGCCGTTGCCGGGGAGTGAAGCGCCTTCGGTAAGTGGAATTTGGTAAGGAAAAATTTATATAGTGCGCTGAAATTTATTGTCAGTTGTTACTATGGCTCAAAATCCTTTGAGGGGCTTGTTCGGGGTATCTTCACCCCGAGCAGAAGAGCAAAGAGTTGCTCCTCAACCTACTGCACCTATTGAAAATGTTTGCTTTGAGATTCCTTCGGGTATGATAGAGAAACTGCTTGAAAATCCCTATACCGGAGATGGAACACTTCACCCCGATTTACATCTAATCTATGTGGATGAAGTTTGTGGATTGTTTAAGCTTGCAGGTATGACCGAGGATGTTATCAAGAAGAAGGTTTTCCCTTTATCTTTGAAGGGGGATGCATTGACATGGTTTAGGCTATGCAATGATATGGGATCTTGGAACTATAATCGTCTAAAGTTGGAATTTCATCAGAAGTTCTACCCTATGCACCAGGTTCATCGTGATCGTAATTATATTTATAATTTATGGCCTCGCGGAGGAGAAAGCATCGCTCAATCTTGGGGGAGGCTTAAGTCATTGTTATATTCATGCCCCAATCATGAGCTCTCAAGAGAAATGATCATTCAAAAAATTTATGCTCGGCTTTCTCATAATAATCGCTCCATGCTCGATACTTCTTGTTCTGGCTCTTATATGATGAAGACTATTGACTTCAAATGGGATTTATTGGAAAGAATTAAATGAAACTCCAAAGATTGGGATCTCTACGAAAGTAAGGAGTCAGGTATGACCCCTAAGTTTGATTGTGTTAAAGCTTTTATGGACACCGATATTTTCCGTGAGTTTAGCACTAAATATGAACTTGACTCTGAGATAGTAGCTTCTTTCTGTGAATATTTTGCTGGTCATGTTGATCTCCCCAAGGAGAAGTGGTTTAAATATCATCCCCCTATTGAAGTAAAAGTAGTTGAACCTAGTAAAGTTGAAGAAAAGACTCTCACTTATAATGTTGATCCTTTCATTCCTACCGCTTATATTGAGAAACCACCTTTCCCTGTTAGGATAAAGGATCATGCTCAAGCTTCAACTGTAGTTCGTAAGAGTAATACTAGAACACCTACACCCTCTGAGCAAATTAAAGTTGAACCTAGTGTTGCTATGGTTAAAGACCTCTTGGTAGAAGATTTAGATGGACATGTTATTTATCTCCAAGAAGAGTCTGCTGGAATAGCCAAACCCAATGCTAGGAATAAACATAAACCTATCGTAGGCTTTCCCGTTATCTCTGTTAAGATAGGAGATCATTGCTATCATGTTTTATGCAACGTAGGTGCTAATGCGAGTATTACCCCTCTTGATTTGTATAATGAAATTATGCATGATATTGCACATGTTGAGTTAGAAGGGATTGATGTTACTATTAAGCTTGCTAATAGATATAATATTTCACTAGTTGGGATTGTTAGAGATATTCAAGTCTTATGTGGGAAGGTTAAATACCCTGCTGACTTTCTTGTTCTTAGTTCCCCACAAGATGCTTTCTGTCCCATTATATTTGTTAGACCCTTCTTGAATACCGTTAATGCCAAGATAGATTGTGTGAAAGATACTGTCACTGTCGGATTAGGGGACATGTCTCATGATTTTAACTTTCCTAAATTCCATAGACAACCCCTTGAAAAGGCACCACCTAGTAAAGATGAAATTATTGGTCTCGCTTCTATTGCCGTGCCACCTAATGACCCTTTAGAACAATATTTGCTAGACCATGAACATGATATGCATATGAATGAGAGAAGGGAGATAGATGAAATATTCCTTACACAGGGACCCGTATTGAAAAACAACTTGCCTGTTGAAATCCTAGGGGATCCTCCTCCACCCAAGTGTGATCCCGTGTTTGAACTTAAACCTTTGCCTGATAATCTTAAGTATGTTTATCTTGATGAAAAGAAGACATATCCTGTTATTATTAGTGCTAACATTTCAGAGCATGAAGAAGAAAGATTTTTTAAAACTCTGAAGAAGCACCGAGCTGCTATTAGATATACTCTGGATGATCTTGAGGGCATTAGTCCCACTATATGTCAACACAAGATAAAATTGGAAGAAAATGCTAAACCAATTATCGATCATCAGCGACGGTTAAATCCTAAGATGAAAGAAGTGGTAAGGAAGGAAATACTAAAGCTTCTAGTGGCAGGTATTATCTATCTCATTGCTGATAGCCAGTGGGTAAGTCATGTCCATTGTGTTCCTAAGAAAGGAGGTATGACTGTTGTCCCTAATGATAAAGATGAATTGATCCCGCAAAGAATAGTTACAGGTTATAGGATGGTAATTGATTTTCATAAGTTAAATAAAGCTACTAAGAAAGATCATTACCCCTTGCCATTTATTGATCAAATGCTAGAAAGATTATCCAAACATACTCATTTTCACTTTCTAGATGGTTATTCTGGTTTCTCTCAAATACCTATGTCAAAAGGGGATCAAGAAAAGACCACCTTTACTTGTTATTTCGGTACCTTTGCTTATAGACATATGCCTTTTGGTTTATGTAACGCACCTACTACCTTTCAAAGATGCACGATGGCTATATTCTCTGATTTTTGTGAAAAGATTGTTGAGGTATTCATGGACGATTTCTCCGTTTATGGAACTTCTTTTGATGATTGCTTAAGCAACCTTGATCGAGTTTTGCAGAGATGTGAAGACACTAACCTTGTCTTGAATTGGGAGAAGTGCCACTTTATGGTTAATGAGGGCATTGTCTTGGGACATAAAATTTCTGAAAGAGGTATTAAAGTTGACAAAGCTAAAGTGGATGCTATTGAAAAGACGCCATGCCCTAAGGATATCAAAGGTATACGAAGTTTCCTTGGTCATGCTGGATTTTATAGGAGGTTCATTAAGGACTTCTCCAAAATCTCTAGGCCTCTGACTAATCTTTTACAGAAAGATATTCCTTTTGTCTTTGATGATGATTTTCTAGAAGCATTTGAAATACTTAAGAAAGCATTGATCTCTGCACCTATTGTCCAGCCTCCTGACTGGAATTTACCCTTTGAGATTATGTGCGATGCTAGTGATTATGCTATATGAGCTGTTTTAGGGCAAAGAGTTGATAAGAAATTGAATGTTATCCAGTATGCTAGCAAAACTCTAGATAGTGCCCAAAGAAATTATGCTACCACTGAGAAAGAATTTCTAGCAGTTGTGTTTGCTTGTGATAAGTTTACACCCTATATCGTTGATTCTAAAGTAACTATTCACACTGATCATGCTGCTATAAAATACCTCATGGAAAAGAAAGATGCTAAACCTAGACTTATTAGATGGGTCCTCTTGCTGCAAGAATTTGACTTGCATATTATTGATAGAAAGGGAGCTGAGAACCCCGTAGGAGATAACTTGTCTAGGTTAGAGAATATACTTGATGACCCACAACCTATTGATGATAGCTTTCCTGATGAACAACTAGCTGTCATAAGTACTTCTCGTACTGCTCCCTGGTATGTTGATTATGCTAATTACATTGTTGCTAAGTTTATACCTCCTAGCTTCACATACCAGCAAAAGAAAAAGTTCTTCTATGATTTGAGACATTACTTTTGGGATGACCCACATCTTTATAAAGAAGGAGTAGATGGTATTATCAGACATTGCGTACCTGAGCATGAACAGGAACAGATCTTACGCAATTGCCACTCCGAAGCTTATGGAGGACACCATGCGGGAGACAGAACTGCACATAAGGTATTGCAATCCGGTTTTTATTGGCCTGCTCTCTTGAAGGATGCCCCTAAGTATGTCTTATCATGTAATGAATGTCAAAGAATTGGTAATATTAGTAGACGTCAAGAAATGCCTATGAATTATTCACTCGTTATTGAACCATCTGATGTTTGGGTTTTTGATTATATGGGACCTTTTCCTGCCTCTAATGGGTACACACATATCCTAGTTGATGTTGATTACGTTACTAAGTGGGTAGAAGCTATTCCAACTAGTAGTGCAGATCATAACACCTCTATTAAGATGCTTAAAGAAGTTATATTTCCAAGGTTTGGAGTCCCTAGATATCTAATGACTGATGGTGGTTCACACTTTATTCATGGAACTTTCCGTAAGATGCTTGCTAAGTACGACGTCAACCATAGAATTGCATCACCTTATCACCCACAGACTAGTGGTCAGGTAGAACTAGATAATAGGGAGTTGAAACTAATCTTGCAGAAGACAGTTAATAGGTCTAGAAAGAATTGGTCCAAGAAACTAGATGATGCATTATGGGCCTATAGAACTACATACAAAAATCCTATGGGTATGTCTCCATATAAGATGGTATATGGGAAAGCTTGTCATTTACCTCTTGAGCTGGAACATAAGGCATATTGGGCTATCAAAGAGCTCAATTATGATTTCAAACTTGCCGGTGAAAAGAGGTTATTTGATATTAGCTGTCTTGATGAATGGAGAACCCAGGCTTACGAGAATGCCAAGTTATTTAAAGAAAAGGTTAAAAGATGGCATGACAAAAGGATACAAAAGCGTGAGTTCAATGTAGGTGATTATGTTTTGCTATTCAACTCTCGTTTTAAGATTTTTTGCAGGAAAACTTCTCTCCAAGTGGGAAGGACCTTACTTTATCGAGGAGGTCTATCGTTCTGGTGCCATAAAGATCAACAACTTCGAAGGCATAAATCCGAAGGTGGTGAATGGTCAAAGGATCAAACATTATATCTCAGGTAATCCTATAGATGTTGAAACTAATATTATTGAAACCATGACCCCGGAGGAATACATAAGGGACACTTTCCAGAACGATTCAGCCTCCGAAAAGGAAGAGGTGATACGGTAGGTAAACCGACTCCAAAACAGTTCTAAAGGCAATTTTTCTTCGTTTTGGAATATTTATAAAAATAGAAAAATAAACCGCAGTCCGAAGGAGACACGAGGTGGCCTCGAGGGTAGGGGGCGCGCCCCCCTTCCCAAGGCGCGCCCCCTACCTCGAGGGCACCCCGTGTGTCCCCTAGACTCTGTTTTCTTGTGGGTTACTCCTTTTGTCCGGAAAAAATTCATTATATATACTCCCGAAGGTTCTGACCTCTGTATCACGTAGAATTCCTCTGTTTTCATTTCGAGCTGTTATCTGTTAGGGTTTGCGAAGCCAGGCATCATGTCGTCCCCCTCCTCCAACAACGAAGGCAACGATGCTTGGTTGATGAAGATAGATCTGAAGAGGGAAGGACCCGAGGAGATCCACAAGGAGAAGAAGATCAAGATGGACGTGGAAGATCCGGCTCCGGCAGCGGGAGAAGAAGACATCCCCAAATCCCTTCCTAATCTCTTTACCTCAACTAAGCTAGAAGCTTTCAGGATGCTTGAGTTAACTCAGATTCGCAACAAGCATCTCACAAGTGAAAATCTTTTGTTGAAGGATTACATAGCTGCTCTCAAAGGTATTATCCGCAAGTTGGAAGATCTCCTACGTTCAATATATGAGGATCCCCCGTCACTACTTGCAACTCCATCATCACCAACCCCGAAGGAGGAGACATAATCATATGGGTATGGGCACTCCCCTTGGCAACTGCCAAGCTTGGGGGAGTGACCCCGGTATCGTATCACCATCACTCCTATCTTTACCGTTTTACTTACTTCGATCCTTTTGGTAGTATCTTGATCTATTAGAATAAAGTTAGCATGATCTAGTTGTGAGCTTTTGCTTTGTGAGCTTTATCCTTTGTAATCGAGTCCGTGAGCTATATAATAAAGATTAGTGTTGAGTCAAGGGCTTGATTTCCTCACTTGGGTCATGATAAAAGAAAGAAAACAAAAGGAGAATCAAAGAGATCATATCGGTCTTATGGGAAGTAATGACTTCACATACAAGAGTATGATAAATAAAAGTTGTTGGGAGGTGACAAACATAGTTTTGGTCATCGTTGCAATTAATAGGAAGTAATAAAAGAAGAGAGGCTTCACATACAAATATACTATCTTGGACATCTTTTATGATTGTGAGCACTCATTAAAGTATGACATGCTAAAGAGTTGATGTTGGAAAAGGAAGACAACATAATGGGTTATGTCTTCTTATATCCGAAATAAAGTATATTGTCATGGATCTTCCAACATGTTGAGCTTGCCTTTCTCCCTCATGCTAGCCAAAACTCCTCCCACTAAGTAGAGATACTACTTGTGCCTCCATACATCCTTAAACCCAGTTTTGCCATGAGAGTCCACCATACCTACCTACGGATTGAGAAAGATCCTTCCAAGTAAGTTCTCATGTTGTAAACCCGCTAAATATGTATTATTTATTAGTGTGGGAGAAATTAGCTTTATACGAGCTTGTGATATGGAAGT
Source organism: Secale cereale (assembly GCA_902687465.1). Classification (NCBI taxonomy): domain Eukaryota; kingdom Viridiplantae; phylum Streptophyta; class Magnoliopsida; order Poales; family Poaceae; genus Secale; species Secale cereale. Next base: position 194,162,243 of record LR738712.1, on the reverse strand, counting down.
AATAAAAGCGGCGGACTGCATAATAAAGGTCCTTATCACAAGTGGCAATATAAAGCGAAGTTCTTCTATGCTAAGACTTTGTGCATCCAACCATAAAAACACATGACAACCTCTGCTTCCCTCTGCGAAGGGCCTATCTTTTATTCTTGTCTTATAAGTGTCAAGGTGAGTTCCACCTTTCCTTTTTCATATTATCCTTTGGCAAGCACACTGTGTTGGAAAGATCCTGATATATATATATACCCACTTGGATGTAAGTTTTCATGATCTGTTACTGTTGACATTACCCTTGAGGTAAAAGGTTGGGAGGCAACACCATAAGCCCCTATCTTTCTCTGTGTCCGACTAAAACTCCATAAACATAAGTATTGCGTGAGTGTGAGCAATTGTGAAAGACTATATGATAGTTGAGTATGTAGGCTTGCTGAAAAGCTCTTATATTGACTCTTTCCGATGTTACGATAAATTGCAATTTCTTCAATGACCGAGACCAAAGTTTGTTAGTTTCCAATGAAGTTTATGATGCATACTTGATATTGTGGATGAATTGTTACTTTTGCATAATGATCATATGACTATATTTATATAAGTTGATGTTATGAGAATGATCATGATGCCCTCATGTCAGTATTTTGTTTTTATCGACACCTCTATCTCTAAACATGTGGACATATTTTTCGATATCGGCTTTCGCTTGAGGACAAGCGAGGTCTAAGCTTGGGGGAGTTGATACGTCCATTTTGCATCATGCTTACAAGTTGATATTTATGGCATTATGGGCTGTTCATACATGTTTTGTCACAAAGCTTATGCCCCCTCTTATTTTGCAAGGTTTACATGAAGAAGGGGGAACGCCGGCAGCTGGAATTCTGGGCTGGAAAAGGAGCAAACTCTGGAAACCTATTATGCACAACTCCACAAGCCCCGAAACTCCACAGAACATTTTTTCGGAAAATATTAAAAAATATTTGGTACAAGAAACCCACGAGAGGGGCCACTGGCTGGCCTCGAGGGTGGGGGGCGCGCCCCCCTTCCCAGGGCGCGCTTCCTGCCTCGAGGGCCAGCCGTTGGGCCCCAGGTGCCCATCTTCTCCTATATGAAGTGTTTTGACCTGGAAAAAATTAAGAGGAGGCTTTCGGGACCAGACGCCGCCGTCTCGAGGCGGAACCGGGGCGGAAACCAATCTAGGGCTCCGGCAGAGCTGTTCTGCCGGGGATACTTCCCTCCGGGAGGGGGAAATCGTCACGGCCGTCATCACCAACAACTCTCCCATCTTGGGGAGAGCTATCTTCATCAACATCTTCACCAGCACCATCTCCTCTCAAACCCTAGTTCATCCCTTGTATCCAATCTTTGTACCCAAACCTCAGATTGGTACCTGTGGGTTGCTAGTAGTGTTGATTACTCCTTGTAGTTGATGCTAGTTGGTTTATTTGGTGGAAGATCATATGTTTAGATCCATTATGCATATTAATACCCCTCTGATCATGAACAATATTATGTCTTGTGAGTAGTTACTTTTGTTCCTGGGGACATGGGAGAAGTCTTGCTATTAGTAGTCATGTGAATTTGGTCTTCGTTCGATATTTTGATGAGATGTATGTTGTCTCTCCTCTAGTGGTGTCATGTGAACGTCGACTACATGACACTTCACCATTATTTGGGCCTAGAGGAAGGCATTGGGAAGTAATAAGAGATGATGGGTTGCTAGAGTGACAGAAGCTTAAACCCTAGTTTATGCGTTGCTTCGTAAGGGGCTGATTTGGATCCATATGTTTCAGGCTATGGTTAGGTTTACCTTAATACTTCTTTTATAGTTGCGGATGCTTGCATTAGAGTTTAATCATAAGTGGGAGGCTTGTCCAAGTAAGGGCAGCACCCAAGCACCGGTCCACCCACATACCAAATTATCAAAGTACCGAACGCGAATCAGATGATCGTGATGAAAACGAGCTTGACGATAATTCCCATATGTCCTCGGGAGTGCTTTACCTTGCATAGAAGTTTGTCCAGGCTTGACCTTTGCTACAAAAAGGATTGGGCCACCTTGCTGCACCTATTTACTTTTACCGTTTGTCACTTGCTACCAATTATCTTATCACAAAACTATCTGTTACCTACAATTTCAGTGCTTGCAGAGAATACCTTACTGAAAACTGCCTATCATTTCCTTTTGCTCCTCGTTGGGTTCGACACTCTTACTTATCGAAAGGACTACGATAGATCCCCTACACTTGTGGTTCATCACCGCCCACAACCACCTCGTCAGCGTCGCCTTCCCACCTCTCCCTCAACGGCTCCGTCGAGCCTCGACGACCCTGATCCCCTACAAACGGGGGTGAGACCCCGAACCTCTCTCCTCTGCCCCTGTAGCCGTTGTCAGTGCTCATGCGCCTCGTCGCATGCCACCGTTGCCCGCAGCATGCGCCCGTCCTAGCTGCACAGCCCGTCCCACCTCTGTTAGCTCCGGCCGCCGTCGTAGACGACTGGCTCCCCTGGTCGTGCTCCCCCGCTTCGCCTGCACTGGCCACACCCAGGGGGCCTCACCGCCGCCTCCACCAGCTCCTCTCGCCGCCGCGCGCGCCTTCTTGCCCCAGCCACCGTCGCTGACCATGCCGAACGGCTCCGCGCGAACCTGCACCCGAGCCCCGGCTCCACCACCTCACCTGAGACGACGTGTCGCTTGGCTGGAGCCACGCCCAGCCAGCCTCGCCCGCCTCTGCCTTTCACCGGACGTCGCGGCCACCGCCCAGGCCAGGTTGACGCCCAGCGCCCGTCGCCTGTTACGTCCAACCGGTTAGGCCTGGGCCTCTGACCAGAGGGTCCCGCCCCTGTGATGTTAAAGAAAACGAAAAATGAAGTTATAATAATAATAATAATTAATAATTAATTAATCAAATAATTAACTTAATTAAGTTTGTTTCATTAACCTAATTACACATTAGTCTAATTAAACCTGTTAATTAAACTAGTCTATGACATGTGGACCCCTTTGTAAATTAAAATGATAAATTGAAATAAAAGTGCCTAAGTTTATGACAGCCGGGACCCACCTTTACTATTCACACTTTGACCAGTCAAATGTTGACTGAGTCAACACTGCTGACTAGACTCTCCCCGGCCCATTGTCAGCCATAGGTGGACTCTGGCTGGGTACACTTTTGGGTGCCTATAGCTTTTACTATTTAATTTTTGAATTAATATTAATTTCGGAAATCCAGAAAATCAATTAAAACTTTGAAATTAATATAAAATAAACCGTAAATCAGATGCAAATAATTTATATATGAAAGTTGCTCAGAATTTCGAGACGAATCAGAATACATAGCCCGTTCGTGCGTCACACATCCCTAGCTTAGCGAACACGCAACTTTCCCCCTTCGGTTCATCTGTCCGAAAATGCGAAACACCAGGAATACTTTCCCGGATGTTATTTCCCTTCGCCGGTATCGTGTAGCACCGCGTTAGAGCCCCCTAGCACTACGTGTTGACATGTCGTGCTTCCTTGTTTCATTTGTATGCTTTGTATTTATTCTTCCTTCCCCCTCTTCTCTCCGGTAGACCTCGAGACTGATGCTACCTCGGTGATCGACTGCATCGTCAACGACCCCTCCTTCTCATCTGAGCAACCAGGCAAGCCAACCCCCCTTGATCATTCCGATATCGCCCACTCTCTTCTTTCTTATGCTTGCATTAGAACTGCTACTGCTTTTTGTATGATCCTATTATGATGCATAACCTGTTGTTGATACCTACTTTCATACCTTACATGTTTATGCTAAACTGCTTAGTATAGGCTGGTTAGAGATCCATTAGAGACCCCCCCTCTTTGTCTTGACTGCCCCGCTGGATTATCAGAATACCCGATCAACGGGATCGAAGACCGGGACCCGGCACCGCACATCAGTTTCCCCTGAGTTGCTCGACACTACTGGGTTACTATCGAGTGTCGACGGTGAGACCTCATCAACACTTCTGATGTTAATTATGTAGGTTAGTTCATCGGTTATGGTCATCGAGGGTGATTTCCTCCTTCTCCACTCCCGATAATGACACCGTCGTGCAACTCCTCAAGCGTGAACCTCGAGGGTGAATCCTCCTTCGTTCGCCTTGACGATAACATCAGGTGGAATTCCATATAGGGTGATTCCTCAGGGTTCCCTTGTTGTTAGACACACAGTTACTATGGTTACTATGACTTTACACAGAACCTTGTTACTAAAGACGGGTCAACCCTGAGGGGTACCCACGCGAGCTTAATTGCGAGTGATGTGTAGTCGGGTTGACCTGGAAGGTGCCCGAGAGATAATTACGAGGCGTGGCCGGGCATTCTTAGCCCTTGCCGCAAGTCCTCGAGACGGGGCGATGGGGTCACATGATCGTGAGTCTCTGCTCATTACCGCGTGTTCCCAAGACACTAAACGGTTTGGATATTTGATCCGAGGGACCTCTGGCCTGATAGCGCTAACCATCACATGGGCATAGTATGGGCGTTCTGCGTCGTATGCATCAACCAAAGCTTAACTGACGTCATGTGACTGAGCTGTGCGTGCCGGGTTGGACCGCGTAAGCACCTGCCTTTTTAAGGAGGTAGCCCAGGTCTGCTCACCGGCCGCGTACGCAACATGCAGGAGTTCCCGGGGAGATGGCCCATGACCCCTGGGGCATAGGTTTAGTCTGGCATGCATGACCTCTGTATTAAGCCTAGGTCGGGTTGCGGCGTATTGTTTGGCCGAGGTTGGGCATGACCTGATGGTGTGTACGGCTGGAGTTAAGCGAGCATGGTGGGAAAGTTGGTGTGCCCCTGCAGGGAAGAAAACATCTATCAATAGCCTGCCCTATGGTAATGGACACTTGGAGTTGTATCCCGATCGATACAACTAGAACTGGATGCTGAGGCATGAATTGGATATGTTGCTCCCGGTGTCGAAAAAGGATCCCGGGGCGTTGACAACAACATAAATATGAATTATGTTATACTACTCTATTCCCCCTGTTGCTGCAAGACGATGGTTTCCAGAAGATGCTAGTCTTCGATAGGACTAGCTTCTCCCCCTCTTATTCTGGCATTTTGCAGCTTAGTCCACAGATACTACCCTTTCCATTGATACCAATGCATATGTAGTGTAGTTCCTTGCTTGCGAGTACTTTGGATGAGTACTCATGGTTGCTTTGCTCCCCCTTTTCACCCTTCTTTCTTCTTTCTGGTTGATGCAACCAGATGGTGGAGTCTAGGAGCCAGAAGCCACCTTTGACGACTACTACTACCCCGATGGAGGACACTACTACGTGCAGACCGCTGACGACCAGGAGTAGTTAGGAGGTCCCAGGCAGGAGGCCTTGCCTTTTTGATCGTTGATGTTTTGTGCTAGACTTCTTAAGGCAAACTTGTTTAACTTATGTATGTACTCGTATATTATTGCTTCCGCTCACTCTTGTGTATTCGAGCTTATGTATTCGAGCCCTCGAGGCCCCTGGCTTGTAATATAAAGCTTGTATTATTGTAATTTGTGTCTAGAGTTGTGTTGGGATATCTTCCAGTGAGTCCCTGATCTTGGTCGTACACATTTGCGTGCATGATTAGTGTACGGTCAAATCGGGGGCGTCACAATTTTCGATGTGGAATGTGGACATTTGGACTTTTATATGGTTCAAAGCAATAGTCTAGTTTTGACATGAGATTTAAATACTCAAACATATCAATAATCAACCATGTCTTTCAAAATATCAATGCTAAAACAAGTTATATCTAGTCCATCATGCTTAACCATTGATCCATTCATGAAACACACTCGCATATTAGTTACACCCAATGCTCAAGTACGATCATAGTGTTTCCTAGTTGGTGCTTGTAAGAGAAGATGGAGACTTAAATTCTAAAAAAATAAAAAAATGCATAAGTAAAAGAAAGGCCCTTCGCAGAGGGAAGTAGGAATTTGTAGAGGTGCAAGAACTCAAAGCTTAAATTGAGTGATAATTTTTTTTGGGAGGTATACTTTTCCCACCAGCGAGAACGACTTAAGGTTCCCAACACTTTCCATGCTAGATCTATCTTAGGCGGTTCCCAAACAGAAAATAAAGTTTATTCCTTTTCCACCAACTTTCACAAGCCATGGCTAGCCGAATCCATGACTGCCTTCCATACCAACACTTTCCAAGGAATTTATTGTTAGACAACATAAAGTAAATTTGTTTTTCATTTCGAGATTGGGCATTCCTAATACATTTTCCTTACTCTCGTGCAATGACAAGTGAGTAAACACTCATCATGAGAATAATACATGTAGCATGGAAAATATTGGCCAGCCCTCACTGCCTCGCGAGCAGTACGGGCACACAAAATGGAAATTTATTATGAAAATTAGAGATGGCACATAAAAATTTGCTTAGAACGGCAAGGGAATACCGCATATAGGTAGGTATGGTGGACTCATGTTGCAAAACCAGGATAAAGGATTTTAGATGCACAAGTAGTGGTCATACTTAGTGCAAAATGAAGGCTAGCAAAAGACTAGGAAGCGACCAACCATGAAACGAATAATCTCATAAGCTCACACTGAGCATAAATAACAACGAATAATGCACCACAATAGGATATAATTTCATTGTATAATTATTGACTTTCGTGCTTGCATAGGGAATCAAAAAACCTTAACACAAATATTATTACTAAAGCATAATTACTCATTAACATGCCTCACATATCATATCATCATGTCTCAAAACTATTACAAGGAATCAAGTGTATTTTGTCCAATGATCTTCATGAAAGTTTTTATTATATCCTTCTTTCATATCTATCACTTCGGGACTAATTTCCATGTGTTGCTTTTTATAAGCTCGAACAATATAAATGAAGATCATGAGCATAATAATTTTCTTTCTCTCAAAATAATTTAAGTGAAGCAAGATAGAATTTCTTAGAAATTTACTAACTCTCAAATAAATCTAAGTGATGCAAGAGAGTATTTCTCCAAAGATACTAAAGCACACGGTGCTCAAAATGATATAAATGAAGCACTAGAACAAATCCATAGCTCATAAAAATTGAAGTGAAGCATAGAGAGCTATTCTAACAAGTCATGGCATAAGTTTGGCTCTCTCAAGTAGATGTGTACAGCAAGGATTGATGACTTAAAAATCAAAACAAAACAAGCAAAGACTCATATCATACAAGACGCTCCAAGCAAAACACATATCATGTGATGAATAAAAATATAGCTTCAAGTGAAATACCGATGGGCGTTAGAAGAAAGAGGGGATGCCACTCGGGGGCCTCCCCAAGATTAGTTGCTTACTTATCTTTGGATAATAGCTTGGGATGCCAGGGCATCCCCAAGCTTAGCCTTTTTCTTACTCCTTATTCCTTCATCCATCGTAAGATAACCCAAAACATGAAAACTTCAATCACACAAAACTCCAACAAAACTTTCGTGAGATTCGTTAGTATAAGAAAACAAATCACTACTATAAGTAGTGTAGTAAACCCATTCATATTTTGTATTTGTATTATATCTACTGTATTCCAACTTTTCTATGGCAAAAACTCATCAAAGAAAACCATAGAATCATCAAAACAAGCACATAACACAATAAAAATGGAATCTGTCAAAAACATAACAGTCTGTAGTAATCTAGAAGTTTCGAATACTTCTATAACTCTAAAAATCTTGAAAAAATAGGGCCACGTGGGAACTTTTTATATTAATCTTCCGCAAAAATAATCAACCAAAAATCACTCTTTTGTTAAAAATGAGAAGTTTTCTCGTGAGGGCAAAAGTTTATGTTTTTCAGCAAGATCTAATCTACTAACACCCAACGTGTTCCTAAGGCTTTGCTTGGCGCAAACCTTTATTCAAACCACAAAAACACATCTCAACAGAGATATTAATTTTTTATATATTGAAAATAGAAAGGAAATCAAAATGCAAAAAGATACAAGTTGAGTTGCCTCCTGACAAGCGCTATCGTTTTACACCCTTAGCTAGGCATAATACCAAGATTTCAAGTATTGTCATCCTTGTTGGATGTTCCATAAGTTGCCATCATTATAGATTTATAAGGAAATTTGATCTTGGTTCTAGGGAAGTGTTCCATTCCCTTTCTCAAGGGAAATTGGAATTTAATATTCCCTTCTTTCATGTCAATCACCGCGTCAATAGTGCGCAAAAAGGGTCTACCAAGTATAATTGGACAAGACGGATTGCAATCGATGTCAAGAACAATAAAGTCTATGGGTACATAGTTCCTATTTGCAAGAATAAGAACATTATTGATCCTTCCCAAAGCCTTTTTAATAGATGAATCCGCCAAATGCAAATGAAGAGAGCACTCTTCAATATTGGTAAGACCAAGAACATCACAAAGAGATTTCGGAATCGTGGAAACACTAGCACCGAAATCACACAAAGCAAAACACTCATAATTTTTAATTTTTAATTTGATGCTGGGTTCCCATTCATCATGCAATTTTCTAGGGATTAATATCTCCAATTCCAGCTTATCATCTAAAGCTTTCATCATAGCATCAACAATATGTTTAGTAAAAGCTTTATTTTGTTCATAAGCATGGGATGAATTAATCATGGATTGCAACAAAGAAATACTATCATTCAAGGAACAACTATCATAATTAAAGTCTTTGTAATCCAAGATAGTGGGCATATCACTAGCTAAAGTCTTGACCTCTCCAAACCCACTTTTATCAATTTTCTCAACAAGATTTTTACCCTCCGAAATATTGGACGCCTTCTACCTAAAGTTGACTCTTCTTCAGTCCCTTTATCATCAAGTTGAACTTTACTAAACAAAGAATAAATGGAAGAAACACCAATCATATTAACGTCTTCATCATTTTTATGAAAGCAATCACTAGAAAACGCATTTTCTAAAAATTCTCGTTTAGCCCTAAGCATGGCAGTTCTTTTCTTACTTTCATCCATAGAAACATAAAGAGCTTTAATTGATTCTTCTACTTTAGCCACAAAAATTTTCAACTTGAGATTCTCTACATCATGAGAAATTCTATCAATACTCCTAGACATATCATCAATCTTATTCAATTTTTCTTCTGTGTAAGCATTGAAAACTTTCCGAGTATTGATAAATTCCTTAATATTATTCTCTAGATCAGAGGTGTTCCTATTATCATTGTAATATTGATTTCCATAGGAATTACCATAATTATTAGATTAATTACTAGGAAAAGGCCTAGGATTAAAATTACCTTTATAAGCATTGTTATTAAAATTATTTCTATAAATAAAGTACACATCTATAGCATCACTAGTTTGCTCAATCAAGGTAGACAAAGGCATATCATCAGGATCAATCGAAGCACTTTTGCTAGCAACCATTTTCATAAGAGCATCAACTTTTTCATTCAAAGAATCAATCTCAACCTAATTAACCTTTTTGCAAGTCGGTGCCCTTTTGGTATGCCATTGCAAATAATTCGCCATAATATTATCAAGCAATTTGGTGGCTTCACCCAAAGTAATTTCCATAAAAGTGCCACCAACGACGGAATCCAAAAGATTTCGAGAAATAAAATTCAATCCCGCATAAAAAAATTGTATGGTCATCCAAAGATTTAACCCATGAGTTGGGAAATTCCTTAGCATCATTTTCATCCTTTCCCAAGATTGTGCAACATGCTCATGTTCAAGTTGCTTGAAATTCATGATCTGGGTTCTAAGGGATATTATTTTTGCGGGCGGAAAATATTTGGTAATAAAAGCGTCTTTGCATTTGTTCCAAGAATCGATACTATTGCGAGGCAAAGAAGAAAACCAAATTTTGCATGATCTCGCAAAGAAAATGGAAACAATTTCAATTTCACAATATCATTGTCCACATTTTTTTTCTTTTCCATATCGCATAATTATACGAAGGTATTAAGATGGGACGCGGCATCCTCATTAGGAGTGCTGGAAAATTGATCTTTCATGACAAGATTCAACAAAGCAGTATTAATATCACAAGTCTCTGCACTAGTGGCGGGAGGAGCAATCAGAGTGCCAATAAAATCATTGTTGTTGGTATTGGAAAAATCACACAACTTAGTGTTCTCTTGCATCATTTTTGAGAAATTGTAAACGAGAACACCAATGGCGATAGATCCGAACGGAAAACGGCAAACGGAAAAAGAGGGCGAATAAAACGGCAAATATTTGTGAAGTGTGGGAGATGAAAATGAGAGGCAAATGGAAAATAATGTAATTGCAAGGAGATGAGATTTGTGATTAGGAACCTGGTATATGTTGAAAGTGGTCCCCGGCAACGGCGCCAAAAAATTCCTTTTGATGGCTGCTAAAGCTATGTCGGTTTTTTACCCAAAGAGGAAGGGATGATGCAGTATACCAGCGGTAGGTATTTCCCTCAGTGATGAAATCAAGGTTATCGAACCAGTAGGAGAACCAAGTAACACAAGGTAAACAACACCTGCACACAAATAACAAATACTCGCAACCCGACGTGTAAAAGGGGTTGTCAATCCCTCTCGGGTAATGGACGTGAGAGACATATAAATATTGATAGATCGGATGGTAAATAAGATAAATTGCAGCAAGGTATTTTTGGGTTTTTGGTTTAATAGATCTGAAAATAAAAGCAAAGGAAAAATAGATCGCAAAGGCAAATAATATGAAGAAGAGACCCGGGGGCCGTAGATTTCACTAGTGGCTTCTCTCAAAAAAATAGCAAATGTTGGGAAAACAATTACTGTTGGGCAATTGATAGAACTTTAAATAATCATCACGATATCCAGGCAATGATCATTATATAGGCATCACGTCCAAGATTAATGCCTACATCTACTACTATTACTCCACACATCGATCGCTATCCAGCATGCATCTAGTGTATTAAGTTCATGGAGAAACGGAGTAATGCAATAAGAACGATGAAATGATATAGAAAAGATCTATTTATGTAGAAATATACCCCATCGTTTTATCCTTAGTAGCAACGATACATACGTGTCGGTTCCCCTTCTGTCACTGGGATCAAGCACCGTAAGATGGAACCCACTACAAAGCACCTCTTCCCATGGCAAGATAAAGAGATCAAGTTGGCCAAACAAAACCCAATATCGGAGAAGAAATACGAGGCTATAAGCAATCATGAATATAAGAGATCAAAAGAAAATTCAAATAACTTTCATGGATATAAAAAGATAGATCTGATTATAAACTCAAAGTTCATCGGATCCCAACAAACACATCGCAAAAGAGTTACATCATATGGATCTCCAAGAGACCATTGTATTGATAATCAAAAGAGAGAGATGAAGCCATCTAGCTACTGACTACGGACCCGAAGGTCTACAAGGAACTACTCACGCATCATCGGAGAGGCACCAATGGAAGTGGTGAACCCCTCCATGATGGTGTCTAGATTGGATCTGGTGATTCTGGACTCTATGGCTGCTTGATCGAAATTCCGTCTGCTCCCCTAGGGTTTCTGGAATATTGGGGGTATTTATAGAGCAAAGAGGCGGTCCGGGGGCACCCGGGGTGGGCACAAGCCGCCAGGGCGCGCCTGGGCCTCCTGGCTCGTCCTGGTGGGTTGTGCTCCCCTCGGAGCACCCCCCCTAGGAGTTGCCTTGGCCCATTGGGTTTCTTCTGGTCCAAAAAAAATCTCCGAAAAGTTTCGCTACGTTTGGACTTTGTTTGATATTGATTTCCTGTGATGTAAAAACATGCAGAAAGTAGCAACTGGCACTTGGCACTATGCCAATAGGTTAGTACCAAAAAATGATATAAAATGATTGTAAAACATCCAAGAATGATAATAGAACAGCATGGAACAATAAAAATTATAGATACGTTGGAGACATATCAAATCTCTACAAAGACATGTATTTAGGAACAGAGGTAGTACATTACACAAAATCATAGGTGGCATGTAGGAATTCTAGTGCACTACATTAGGCTCCCTTAGAGTGCCTGCTAGTCTAGTACACAGAGTCATGGCTAGTTTATGCTAAACACACAATCGTTAATTGGTGGTTTAAATATGCGCAAGGGATATGCAATGTATTATCATGTAGAGATATCTGTAATTAGCCGTGTCAACTTGCAGATAGGGTTACGCAATGAAAAAGTACAAGATGTATGTGGCAATTTCATGGAACATCGCGAAAAAAAGGAGAGGCAACGGTGAGCCTATACAGTGTGCTATGTTAGGTCACTCCCATTGTAATCATTGTGACATGTTATTTGTATGTCAGTGTTGTTGGCTAAATTTCTTAGGGACAGTTATTTCGAGTTATGCTAAGAAAGTAAGTAGCTTTGAAAGTGTGTTATGGTAGCTCATAGCAATTCATCAAGCTAGCAGCAACATTAGCACCTTATAGCACCTCATCATATAGCAGTAGCAGCTCATAGCAATTAATCAGATAGCAGCAGCAGCTCATAGCAATTCATCGTATAGCAGTAGCAGGAACCCTAGCACTGTAGGCAAAGGAATGAGGTAGAGGGAAAGGGGAGAGGAGATGCAAGCGGGCAGGGCAATGAACACTTGCGTGTTTTTTACTTGAGGGTCAGGTGTGACGCGGGCCTGAGCAGTGGCATTATGAGTGTAATATACGCAGACAACCGAGTCATTTCTCTATTCCCCTTCCCTTCAATTTTTAGCGAGCTTCGAACCGAAGCACCCCCCAAGCGAAATAAGTTAAGCCCAAGCCCATAACTCAAAAACAACTTCTTTACATATTTTATGGCTTATTTTGACAATAAGCTCTGAAAAGTCGGAATAGAACTGGTGCAATGATGAATCACTCATGCGTGCTATAGTGTACATTTAGGCATCATACATGGCATACCCTAATACATGTGCATTTCATTATAGAATCTGACATATGCAATGTTTATGTTAGTTCATACGTTGCACATGATGTTTAAATGGCCCTTAAATCAAGTCAGTCAATTGATGGTCTTTAAGCCTCCTTATATGCTTCTTTTCTTGATATGTAATTCAGAGTTGTGCAAGATTTTCTCACACATCTTTTCAATTGCATGTTTTTATCAGCCAGCCATACTAGGATTGTTTGCTTTGATTACTTGTTGTTCTTGACCTAACAGAGCTTGTAAACGATTTAAACACTAAGGTCTGCTGTAGTGGGTGAGGGAGTCCTTGACTAAGGGGTCCTCGGGCGTCCGGCCTGTCATCTATGGGCCGGACTGATGGGCTATGAAGACATGAAGGCCGAATACGGCACCCATGTCCGGATTGGACTCTCCTTGGTGTGGAAGGCAAGCTTGGCGACCAATTATGAAGATTCCTTCTTATGTAACCGACTCTATGTAACGCTAGATCCCCCCGGTGTCTATATAAATCGGAGGGTGTAGCTTGGATAACAGAGACACATTACCATAGTCATACAGGCTAGGCTTCTAGGGTTTAGCCATTACAATCTCGTGGTAGATCAACTCTTGTAATACTCATATTCAGCAAGATGAATCAAGCAGGAAGTAGGGTATTACCTGGGTAAACATCGTGTCCCCAGTCTCCTGTAACCATCGACCTTAGACGCATATTTCGGGACCCCCTACCCGAGATCCACCGGTTTTGACACCGACATTGGTGCTTTCATTGAGAGTTCCACTGTACCGTCGAGGAAAGGTTCGATGGCCCCTTCAATTGTCGATAGTGACGCCATCCAGGGAGAAACGTTCCTCCCTGGACAGATCTTCGTATTCGGCGGCTTCGTACTGCGGGCCAACTCGCTTGGCCATCTGGAGCAGATCGACAGATACGCCCCTGGCCATCAAGTCAGATTCGGGAGCTTGAACTACGTCGCGGACATCCACGGAGACTTGATCTTCGACGGATTTGAGACCGCAACGATCGCTCCCCCTCACTCCGATGAACATGACTTAAATCTGTCATCGGATCACATCCAGGAGATGGTTCCTGTTGCTGCAACGGCCTTAAATCCGGAGTAGATTGTGCCATCCGAGGCCACAGAGTCCGCGGCTTTGGAGCCGCACACAAACTCGACACCTTGAAATATTTGCGTTAACGGAACTCCGGACTCATCTCCGGCTATAAGTTCCGAATCACATACACCTGCTGACACCGAGCTGGATCGGTTATCGATTTTTGAATTCGGCGCCGTAGACATCTTCCAACACTCGCCCCTGGGCGACGTGCTAAACTTGTTAAAAACATGTCCTTGGTGGGGGACTCACCACCGAACTATGTCCGGTTCGAACTAGGGGCTGACGATGGAGAATTTCGCTTCCCACCCGCCACCCACTTCATAGCCACTGTCGAGGACTTAACCGACATGCCTGATTATGGCTCCGACGACATCGACGGTATAGACAATGATGCCAACAAGGAGCAAGGACAAGACCCGCCATTCATATGACGTAAGACGGCCACCTCTTGGTACGACATGTGCATGGTTGATACACCTAAAAAAGCTAGCGACGATGACAAAGAAGATCCAGTCGAGAATAAACCTCCTGAGACACAGTCTAAATACCGGCACCCTAAACTTCGCTCTAAGTCACGTTGCAACAATGCTGGCACCAGAGAAAATAGCACTCCGAACAACGCCGAAGACAACGAAGACCCTGTTGGAGAAAGATCCGAGCAGGAGGAACAAGAAAACGGGCAAGCCAGCCCTGATGAACAGGCCCAGCCCAGCGACAATTCGGAGGACAACAACTACCTTCCGCTCTTCGAAGATGAGTTAAGCCTCGGCGATGAAGACTTCATCGTACCCAAAGAACCCCTTGAGCAGGAGCGGTTCAAGCGCAGGCTGATAGCCACTACAAGGAGCCTGAAAAAGAAGCAACATCAGCTTCAAGCTGACCAAGACCTACTCAACGATAGATGGACCAAAGTCCTGACCGCCGAAGAATACGGCCTTAATGGTCCAGTCAAAAGCTACCCGAAGCATAGATGGCTACCTCAGTTCGTTGACGAAGCGTTGGAGCCCACACCATCATCACACAATGCGGCAGGTCATCGACAATCCCGTCCGAATAAAGAGGCAACTCAAGCTGAACACCAGACTGGCCCATCTCGCCATAAAGGCGGGAATAACACAGCTCACAGTTGTACAAACGACCTTCGACGGGACTGGGACAGTAGAGCAGGACACGCAAGATCGATCTACGGATCACGAGGGCATGCCTCGACACGCGATGATGTCTACCTATTCGAACGTGACAAACCCAGTCACGCCCGAGCCAAAAGCCGCAAATGGACTCCGTCGGAGTTACGTCGCAGTGTGGCCCTACACAGAGGCGCCGCACACCCTCTTTGCTTCACTGATGAAGTAATGGACCATGAACTCCTCGAAGGATTCAAACCCGTCAATATTGAATCATATGACGAAACGACCAACCCCGCGGTATGGATAGAAGATTTTATCCTCCACATCCATATGGCCCGTGGAGACGACCTCCACACCATTAAATATCTCCCACTAAAGCTAAAAGGGCTAGCTCGGCACTGGCTGAACAGCTTGCCTGAAAACTCCATAGGCAGCTGGGTAGACTTGGAAGAAGCTTTCCTGGACAATTTCCAAGGAACATATGTCCGGCCACCGGATGCCGATGACCTACGTCACGTCGTCCAGCAGACCAGAGAGTTAGCCAGGAAGCTCTGGACTCGGTTCTTAGTCAAAAAGAACCAAATCCTCGACTGTCTAGAAGCGGAAGCTCTCGCAACCTTCAGGCACAGTGTCCGGGACGAATGGCTTGCACGCCACCTCGGTCAAGAAGGACCTAAATCCATGACAGCCCTTACTGCTCTAATGACCCGCTTTTGCGCGGGAGAAGACAACTGGCTCGCTCGTAGAAGCAACAACACCAGCAACCCGGGCACTTCCGAAATCCGAGATGGCAACGGCAAGCCACGACGAAGTAAACACAAGAGTCGCAATGATAATGAAAGATCACACGACACAGCGATAAACGCCGGATTCAGGAATCCCAAGCCCGGTCAATGAAAGAAGCCACTTGAGGCGAACTTAGACAAACCATCCAACCTAGACAGGATATTGGACCGACCCTACCAGATTCACGGCCACCCCGACAAACCAACTAATCATACTAACAGAAACTATTGGGTCTTTAAGCAGGCCGGCAAGCTCAACGCCAAACACAAGGGGAGGAGGCCACCAGGCGATAGGGACGACGGAGAGGTCCACCAACGAAGTACCGGGAGTCAGAAGCAATTTACACCCAAGGATCGGCTACTCTCGGAGCGAAAATAGCAGTCCGGCTTCCGCCGCACACCTCGTACACCTGCAAAATTTGTATCGCGCATACATCACTACGCACTCAAAATACCATGGGCATTGGCGGAAGCACAGTACGGACAAGCATGCAATCACTCCCATAACACTTCTATCTATTTTCTTTTTATATCTCCCTTCACTGTCTCTTAAAAACAGGTGACGAACAGGACAGACATCTAAAACTGACTCTATCGGAGTTCGGATCCGTACACTCACCTAAGGGGCTACTTCCATCAAGGATTCCCCTCATCGAGGACAGGCGGCGCAGACGTGCGACAGGAGGTCCAAAGTAACTTTTGTAGACCGCACTCTTCATTTTGAGCATGTACTATGCCTCTTCCTCCGCCTACAACCCCGAACATGTCAAATAGTCGGGGTTGTGGTCTTTATATATATACAGTAATCATTGGCATATCGCTCAGGTCCCAGAAAATAGTATCCGAATTAATCATCCGTGTTGTTTCGCCAATGAATATGGCTCCTATGGTTGTCTCACAAATGTACCTTGGCATAACCTGCTAGGGTATCAGTACGGGAACAAATTGCCAGCAAAAGCCCGAACAGCTCTATAGCGTACTTTGGCGTCGCAAGTTTGGCCTTATATGCATCAGCTCCGAATCATTATCTTTCGTCAATAGTTGGGTTGCCCGGCTCCTGTGCTTGCTACCCTGCATTCCGCTCCATCGGCTAGGGTAGTAAAGGGAGAACTACTGAGATTGTGCTTCCGGTTCATCTGGTCAAGTACCTCAGTAGAGAAAGCCGAAAACTGGCTGTCATGATGCGGCGAGAGCTGGTCAACCACTTGACCACTTATTGGAATCTTTAGTGATTCTCTGTGTCACATGAGGGATCTTTTTTAGATCAAATATGTAAGGCATCATATTTTAATACGCCGCATACATACCAAGGACTATGTCGTAGCCCCACCATAAAACTCCTATGGCTAAGTGGAAGTGTTAACGCCCTATATTCCGATTGCCTGGTTCGCCGCATTATAACCTCCTTCATGGACCAAGACGTTGGATAAAGAGTGATTAAATGCTTTTCCAAACACCCCCATACTTCCTACGAGGGGGCTGAAGCCGACGACTAGAAAACTTTCAGATTATATTAAAACAGCCGCACAGGAGGAATTCAAGCTTTCAAGCAAAAGATAAAAATTGATTAACTATGAAATTATCTTTACAATTCTCATACACCTCACTCGAACATTACGTCTTTCGAGCATTGACCCTCTATTAAGCGGGCAGCCTCTAGGACGTCTTCAAAATAATGCTCCGGCCCAGGACAGTCCTGCCCTTGGGTGGACTCTTCGCCGCAACATCTATGGCCTTCATCTTCCCCCAGAATGTCTTGACTCGGGCGAAAGCCATCCATGCACCCTCAATGCACGTTAACCTCTTGACAACGTCGATACGGGGCTCCGCGTCAACAAGCCTTTGTACCAAACTGAAGTAGCTATTCAGAACAGGCTCAGTTGGCCACAACCAGACTATGACATTCTTCATGGCAGCGCCAGATATCCTATGAAGTTAGGCCCATTGGGACATTAGTACATTCAGCAACAGAGGGCGCTTTGATGCGCCAAACTATGACCAAAAAAGCTTCTCTGTTGTGTGCCCCTCTCGTGCTTGTAGACGTTGTTGGGCCTCTAAGTGCAGAGGTTTGTAGGATAGTAGCAAATTTCCCTCAAGTGGATGACCTAAGGTTTATCAATCCAGGGGAGGCGTAGGATGAAGATGGTCTCTCTCCAGCAACCCTGCAACCAAATAACAAAGAGTCTCTTGTGTCCCCAACACACCCAATACAATGGTAAATTGTATAGGTGCACTAGTTCGGCGAAGAGATGGTGATACAAGTGCAATATGGATGGTAGATAT
Organism: Secale cereale; assembly: GCA_902687465.1. Taxonomy (NCBI): domain Eukaryota; kingdom Viridiplantae; phylum Streptophyta; class Magnoliopsida; order Poales; family Poaceae; genus Secale; species Secale cereale. The sequence goes on along the minus strand of LR738712.1, from coordinate 194,144,102 downwards.
AGGTTTTTGTAAACTAAAAATATAAAAACAGCAAGGTAGCAAGTGGTAAACGTGAGCATAAATGGTGTTGCAATGATAGTAGGCAAGGCCTAGGGTTCATACTTTCACTAGTGCAAGTTCTCTCAACAAGGATAACATAATTGGAACATATTACTAGCCCTCAACATGCAACAAAGAGTCACTCCAAAGTCACTAATAGCGGAGAACAAACGAAGAGATTATGGTAGGGTACGAAACCACCTCAAAGCTGTTCTTTCTGATCGATCTATTCAAGAGTCCGTAGTAACGTTCAATCCATCATAGAGTTCGTACTAGAATAACACCTTAAGATACAAATCAATCAAAACCCTAATGTCACCTAGATACTCCATTGTCACCTCAAGTATCCGTGGGTATGATTATACGATATGCATCACACAATCTCAGAAACATCTATTCAACCAACACATAGAACTTCAAAGAGTGCCCCAAAGTTTCTACCAGAAAATCAGGACGAAAACGTGTGCCAACCCCTATGCATAGGTTCACAAGGTCATTGAACCCGCAAGTTGATCACCAAAACATACATAAAGTGGATCACATGATATTCCATTGTCACCACAGATAAACACGTGCAAGACATACATCAAGTGTTCTCAAATCCTTAAAGACTCAATCCGATAAGATAACTTCAAAGGGAAAACTCAAATCATTACAAGAGAGTAGAGCGGGAGAAGAAGATCCAACTAGAATAGCAAAGCTCGCGATACATCAAGATCGTGCCATCTCAAGAACACGAGAAAGAGAGAGAGATCAAACGCATAGCTACTGGTACATACCCTCAGCCCCGAGGGTGGACTACTCCCTCCTCGTCATGGAGAGCGCCGGGATGATGAAGATAGCCACCGGAGAGGGATTCCCCCCCTCCGGCAGGGTGCCAGAACGGCTGTAGATTGGTTTTCGGTGGCTACATAGGCTTTCGGCGGTGGAACTCCCGATCTAGGTTAATTTCCAATGGTTTCAGTATTTATAGGATTTTTTGGCGTAGGGAACACGTCAGGGGGGCTTCTGGGCTGTCCTCGAGATAGGAGGGCGCGCCCCCCTGCCCAGGGCGTGCCCTCCACCCTCGAGGGCAGCCCGTGGCTCTCCTGGCCCAACTCTTTTGCTTCGGGGGCTTCTTTTGGTCCAGAAAAAATCGTAAAAAATTGGCTCGTCAATTGGACTCTGTTTCATATTCCCTTTCTGTAAAGCCCTAAAACAGGAGAAAAACATAAACTGGCACTGGGCTCCGGGTTAATAGGTTAGTCCTAAAAATCATATAAAAGTGTATAATAAAGCCCATAAGACATCCTAGAAGGATAATATAATAGCATGGAACAATAAAAAATTATAGATACGTTGGAGATGTATCATACCGCATCGGAAGAACTCTTCGGCAAGTCTAAAAACTCATCCGGAGAACTCCACACACTACAAATAAAGACACATCCGTGACATTTTGGGCCGAACAATTTTTTTCTGTCATACTTATGACACTTCTATGACGATAATTGTGACAAAACCCGGTATCATCATAGATGTGGTGGGGTCCTACTTCTATGACAAAAAATGGGCTTTTCATCATGTGCCGGCCGGAGATGCGGCTGCATGACATTCTTTGGGCCATCCATGACAGAAAAAACCGTGGTAGAAGCGAGGGCGAGGAAAATATCAGGGTGTCCCTGGTTACGGTGGGTGGTCGGGGCCGAGGGATGCACGTTTCTCTCGTACACGCACACGCGTGGGTGCGAGGCGTTGGGCTCTAACTGAACCCGAGTGATTGCACTGCAGGCTATGCGTTACTGAACCCGAGCGATCGGTTGGTGGCTGTTAACTGAACACAATCGAGCGATTCCTTCGCTACTGCTGCTAACTGAAGCCGATCGATGCTGCCTTTGGATGAACAGTGAGTGTTGCTGGGGGGTGTATGAATAGTTCCCGGTGGGGGTGGATGAACATGACCCTGTGGTCTTGCCTCTGGATGAATAGGACCCCGATCGATCGAGCCGGTTGGGGCTGGATGAACAGGACCCCGTGGAGGGCTGGATGAACAGGACCACCCCGTGGAGGGCAGGATGAACAGTAGACGATGGAGGGCTGGATGAACAGTAGCCCGTGGAGGGGTGGTTGAACAGGAGCCCATGGAGAGGGCTGGTTGAACAGTAGCCGGTGGAGTAGCGCGCGGTGGAGGCTGGATGAAGAGGAGCACGTGGATGAACAGTCGCAGGTGGAGGCTGGAGGAGGTCGATGGTGGATGAACAGTAGCCCGTGGAGGCTGGAGGGGGTCGATGGTGGAGATGAACAGTATCCTGTGGAGTCCCGTTTGGCGGTACGCCACACCCCTCCCGATGAACATGACCCCCGTTTCGACCGTAGCGCTCCAACACAAGTTCGTTTCCTCCGTTTTGCGGTACGCCACACCCCTCCCGATCAACAGGACCCCCGTTTCGATCGTAGCGCTCCAACACAAGTCCGTTTCCTCCGTTTTGCGGTACACCACACCCCTCCCGATCAACAGGACCCGCGTTCCGATCATAGGAGGCCCATTTCCTCCGTTCTGCGGTATGCCAGACCCTTCTCGATGAACGGTATCCCGTTTCAACCATGGCCGGTCGAACACAAGGCCGTTTCCTCCGCTCTGCAGTAAGCCAGGCCTCGTTTTCATCGGCTGTTCCGTCCAAGCCCTCCCGATGAACACAACGACGCATTCCGTTCCGACCCAGCCGGTTGGCTCCCCATGAACACGACGATGATGTTATTTCTCCGTTTCGACCCAGCCATGTACACGAGCCCTGGCCGTAGGTATGCGCGAGTAGGCGTTTGAGACCCTGCCCGTATGTACGTACGTGGCCGTATTTTCTTTCTTGCACACTGACCGCTGTACGTACGTGTACATGCTACATGCTTGCCTCTACATCGACCAGTATGTACGTACACGTCCGCGACCAGAATGACAATGCTATGTATGCTTTGACGAGGTGGGTCCCGACTGCCAGGCACTTCCTTGCGTGCGAAGATGTAGCTGGTGGGTCCCAGCAGTCAAGGGGGCGAATCATTTTTTGTGCCCGGACGCACTTCCTTGCGTGCGAAGATGTAGCTGGTGGGTCCCAGTAGTCAGGGGGAAATGTTTTTTTCGTGAAATACGGTGGCCCGTCCGGTGGGTCCCCGCTGTCAGGTGGAGGAATAATTATTTTGCGCGTAATAAGGAGGCACTTCCTTGCTGCGGCCATGGACCCAGCTATCAGCCTCTCCACGTACAGTACTCTTCCGATGGAAGTCTTCCTTGACCACGTTGACCATGGTGCACCGAGAGCACCAGGGCGGTGGATGACCGCGAGGCCTAGGAAGGGGACGACGCGGAGCCGAGGAAGACACGGCAGTGGAAGCCCGCACGAAAAGGAGTACGACGGTTCACTGGTTCGGTTGCGGTGTGAGGCTGCCGTCGCCGCAGGGCCTGGCCAGCGGTGCGAATAGTAGGGGCGGTGAGGCCTCCACGGCAGCACAGCCGGCCACAGGAGGCACGAGCATGCGTCATGACCGGCGCTGCTTTGGGCGGCTGGAGCAAGAAGGGCCGAGGTTGAAGAAGCACTACGGCCGTTGGATGGACATCGTACGGTCACTGGAGCTAGAATCGTTCATATTGACTAAGTTGACAAAGCACTCCGACCCCGTCAACTTAGTAGGCCCACAAGTCAGCCACCTACCAAGGTGGGTCCCAACTAGCAGGGGGAGTATTCATTTTTTTTTGTGCGTAATAAGGCGGCACTTCCGGTGGGTCCGAGCTGACAGCGGGGGGAATGTTTTTTTCGCGAAATCAGGTGGCCCGTCCGGTGGGTCCCAGCAGTCAGGGGGGAAACGTTTTTCTCGCCAAATACGGTGGCCCATCCGGTGGGTCCCTGCTGTTAGGTGGAGGAATAATTATTTTCCACGTAATAAGGAGGCACTTCCTTGCGGCTGCCGTGGACCCAGCTGTCAGCCTCTCCACGTACAGTCCGATGGAAGTCGTTCCTTGACCATGTTGACCACGCCGCGCCGAGAGCACCACTGCGGTGGATGACGACGAGGCCTAGGAAGGGGACGACGCGGAGCCGGGGAAGACGCGATAGTGGATGGCCACGCGAAGAGGAGTATGAGGGTTCACTGGTTCGCTGCGGTGTGACGCTGCCGTCGCCGTAGAATAACAGGGGGTGTGGGTGAGTAGAGGGATGGCCTGGCCAGCGGTGGGAGTAGTAGGGGCGGTGATGCCTCCACCGCATCGCAGCCGGCCACGGGAGGCATGAGCATGAGGCACGACCGGCGCTGGTTTGGGCGGCTGGAGCAAGAAGACCAGAGGTTGAAGAAGCACTACGTACAGTCGTTGGATGAATATCGTACGGTCACTTGAGCTAGAATCGTGCATATTAGCAAAGTTGACAAAGCCCTCCGTCCCCGTCAAGTTAGTAGGCCCACAAGTCAGCCTGCCACTATACTGGGTCCTAGCTAGCAGGGGGAGTATTCATTTTTTTGTGCGTAATAAGGACGCACTTCCTTGCGTGCGAAGATATAGCTGGTGGGTCCGAGCTATCAGCGGGGGTAACGTTTTTTCGTGAAATATAGAGGCCATTCGGTGGGTCCCAGATGTCAGGTGGAGGAATCATTATTTTGCGCGTAATAAGGAGGCATTTCCTTGCGTGCGGCCATGGACCCAGCTGTCAGCCTCTCCAGGTATAGTCCACTTCAGATGCATGTCGGTCATTAACCACGTTGACCAGGCCACACCGAGAGCACAAGGGCGGTGGACAACGGCGAGGCCTAGGAAGGGAACGACACGGAGCCAGGGAAGACTCGGTAGTTGTTTCCCACGCGGAGGGGAGTACGACTGTGCGAGGGTTTACAGATTCGTCTCCCGTCGCCGAAGAATAATAGCAGGTGTGGGTGAGTAGAGGGATGGCTAGGCCAGCGATGGGAGTATGGTGGGGCGGTGAGGCCTGCGCGGCAGCACAGCCGGCTGCGGGGAGGAGAGAGCAGGCAGTCCCGCCGGCGCTTGTTTGAGCGGTTGGAGCAGAAAGAGCAGAGATTGAAGAAGCACGACGGCCGTTGGATGGACATCCAACAGTCACTGCTTGTGCATCAACCTTTTTCTTAGGAAAGCCTCAAATTTGTGGAAAACAGCATACAGCCCATCTGCCATTATTTCTAATAATTTACAGCCATTTGCTAATTCTTAAGGTTTAGTTGGAGCCCATATTCTTTTTGTTAGCATTACAGCCCATATAGTGGCCACCGTTAAAAAATTATACAAAATTTTGCATATTTCAGTGCGGTCCAAACTGTTTTTAAAACCCGAAATTTCGAGTCACATTCAAACTGATTTTAAAAATAAATGTATATCAATATAAAATCCAACAAATTGTCCATGCATAATAATTAATGTAATTTAATATCTCGAAATGAAAAAATGAAATTTAAACTAATTGTAGGTTTGATGTGTTTTAGAAATGTACAACCCATTTCTCATTACTGATAGGCCATTTTCTCGTCCAGCCGAATGAAATTGTCCTCGTCTTGAAGGATTTGCAACCCAATAGGCCTGACAAAGCGACTTACTTGGCAAATCACAAAAAACTGGGCTTGCCATTTTCAGAAAGAAAAAAAACTACTGGGCTGGTTTGTGGTAAACAAAAAAGAGAAGGCACAGTCTAGTTGACACCCTGCGTCCGTCTCAAAAACAAATTAGATAAATGCCACTCCAATTATGGCAATTCATAAAAATGCCACTGCAATTTCCAAACTTTGGAAAACGCCACTGCAATTTGCAAACTTTGAAAAACGCCACTCTAGACTTTGAAAAATGCCACTAGAAATGGCTTGAAATGGCATTTTTCAAAGTTTGGAAATTGCAGTGGCATTTCTCCGAAACACCAGATTTGGAGTGGCATTTATCAAATTAACCCAAAACAAAAATAACTGAGCCAGCTGCTGGATCCCTGGTGTCAGCCGCTCGTTGTGCAATTGTCTCGTTTATTGACTACGTTGACAATGGCATGGGACCGAGATGTCAGGAATCCATTAGGAGGAGCCATTTTTTTTGGCTTGAAATAAGGAGGCACTTGCTTGCGTACTGCCATGACCTTGGCAGGCCCCTGGTGTCATCCTCTCCACGTACAATCATCTCCTGATTGTGTATGCGTCAACTTGGTAGGCCCATAAGTCAGCCTATAAACCCGTGGAGGACAAATACAACCCATTTAAAAAAATAACAGCCCATTCCTTACGTTCAAACGAAAAGTTCAACATTCAGAGCAAAGTAACAGGACCGATCCACATATCGAGTACTGAACTTCCATGTTAACAACCATCATAGCCAAGTTAACTATCTACTTCCACTAATACTCTAGTAGCGTACAAGTACTAACTTACTCTTCGCTAACTAGACGATGCCGGCCGTCATCTGCGGTACACGCTAAACACCGGCAACGGCGTCCTTCGACTCACCTCGGACTTGCCAGAGGTGCGATAGGGCGCGTTGCTCGCGCGCGTTGGCCCTTTCCATGCCGGCGTGGTCCACCAAAGCTTCGGCTTCTAAGCGGGAAACCCACTTGACGAGCTGGTAGTAAAAATTGGCATCGCGAACGCGTGCGTGCCCGACAGTCTCCAGGGCTATTTGTCGGGCGCCGGCCTCCACTTAGTCGGCCCAGTTGCGGGCGCTCTGCTCTCGACTCAAAGCGTCAGTGCACTGCTGCTCCATGTCCCGCTGGCGGCGCAAATCGGCGATACGCTGCTCCTCCACCAAGCGGTCGCGCTCCAACCACCCCTGCTCCTCCGCCAGGCGGTCGCGCTCCAACAATTCCTCGATCTCCGCATTGCCATCTAAAGAACGATAGAATGCCTCCTCCCTCCGTCTGCCTTCCCGTGAAAAACCGAACATTAGTTCTGGCGGTGACCGCCTCCGGCCTCGCCTATCGCGGACGGGCGGGGGCATGGCGGACGTGGCGAGAGAGAGGATAACAGGCGAGCGACGTCCGGCCGGTGGGGGCTTATGAGGATAGGGCGAGTTGGGTCATGGAGCCACCATAGAAGGCCGGGAAAAGGTACTTATAGGCGGAAGGTAGCGCGACGGTCATCAGAATTTAATGCATAATTAAGCAGGCATGGCTTAGTGCGCCAGCTTGCCGTGGAAAACTAGAGAAACTGAAATTCTGACTATGTCGTCCCGTCCCATCTGTGCTGGGTCGCACGCCGGCATGACGGTCAAACGAGTGCACTCGAATCATCTCCCTCCTTGTCAATAATGATTCCACGGATTTAAAAGGCCCGCAATAGTTAAAGCGCATCTTTTTTCGCATCTTTTAGCTGCCTTAATTACGGCCGACTGCATGCAGTCACTCAAAATCTCTCGCAGCCAGTACGCGGAGCAGCATGCAACGAGTCGCAGCCGAGGGCATTAGTTGATGAACTTTAGCTGAGAAATAAGGCATTTAGCTGGGAGATAAGGCATTTGCGAACTAGAATCTTCCAGATGAGGTACTCCCTCCTTGTCAAAAATCATTCCACCACTCATCATCTACCTTGGTTGGTGAGATTTTTGAATTAAGCCCTGCAAACTGAAAAGGAGGTAGTACGTGTGTGATCCGTTGTTTATTTGTGTAGGATCGAGTAGGTCATTTTTTGAATTGAGCCCTGCAAACTGGAAAGAAGGTAGTACGTGTGTGATCTGCTATTTATCCGTGTAGGATCCAGTAGGTCGGATAGTGTACGTGTTGGATCGAGTAGGTCGGATGGTGTACGTGTATGATGGCATTAACTGATGAACATTCACTGGGAGATAAGGCATTTGCCAACGTTTTTGTTGGCAGTTTCTTCAGATTCACATGGCATTTTCTTCAGAGCACCTTGTCAGTTTCTTCAGAGCTAGGCATTTTTATTCAAAAGGCTGCCACATCGGATCTTGCGTCGCAACTAAAACTACCAGGAGCGCATTAGTAGGCTAGCTGGTGATCGATCAGTAACTTGTAAACATTGAGCGAAGAGATATAAGGAACTGTTAATGCATCTTAATGATTCACATATCATATACAAATATGTAGCTCCCAGAGCAAAGATCAGCCACAATTAAAACCAACTAGTACGATTCCCATACATAAGATCAACATGTTAATGCATCTCAATGATTCACAGATCATATACAAATATGTAGCTCCAAAAGCAAAGATCTAGAAAAAACATATGTTCTTCCTACTAACATGGATGCTTCTCTTGGCGACCATTCAGTACAGACTGAAAGACAAATTTCTTTGTGAAGTCTACAATTCCTCTTGCAAACGTAAGTGGTTTGACCAACAGCTGGAACCATTAGAATGAACCACACATGATGGAGGAACATCCACTGCAATATGATTTGGTCTTCTCTCGATCACACGGCGAGACTATTTTCGAAATACAAACACTAAATTAGGAAAAATGATGCCCATTGTATAATCAGACCAAAGCAATGAAGCACCTAGTGTTGGCCAATAAATAGTACAATACTACTTTTTTGCAGTCCATGAAGTGACTATCAGATCTTTATGTGTCTATTTTCAAATGGCACTACATTCAGTGACTATACTATTCTCTTGTGCAGGTCAACCAAAATTGCGGTCACTTTGTGTGTTTTCCAAATAGCAATGGGTAGACATCTCTGTCTGCACAAATATCAAGCAGCTAGTAAACATATACCCCACCTTGTATTTTCGGTTTAAACATGTCTCTTCCGCTTAGCATCTGTCATGTTTTGCATTGGACAATTTGATACAGTCATGTTTTGCCCTGGACAATTTCATACTGAATTGATTTGCTTGTTCAGAGCAGAAATATAGCGCATATTCTTCATCATACCAAGGATATCCATGTTCGCAGTGATGGAAGAGGTGAAATCGGTAAAACCGAAATTGAGCATCTAATCATTGAATCATGTCATGCACCTCCAATGTAGGTCCACCCTGCCAATAAATTCACATGCAAACCACTAGTATTACTATCTGATGATAGTAAAAAAAGAGTAGCAAGATAGTAGCAAACCATGTACCTTCTTAATGAACAGCTCATAGTGCCACCAATTGGATATAAAGGTTTGGAAGAAAACATGCTCCTAATGTTGAACCAGTTGGAGTTTTTGTGCAGTTCCACTAAAATCGAGCATCCCTGTTTGCATAGATATTTAAAGTGTGATTACTATAAAAGTGGCGCTAGTTGAAGCATAGACTCACAAATATAGCATTCCAATTTCTTAATGGGAAAAGGTAGCAAGACTGTTTCTAACCACCTGTTTGAAGATATAAATAAGGCAAAAATGGCTGATGTCAGAAAGGCATATATAGTGCGTCAACGCTGCACGTCCTTTTCTTCCCCGGCGGATCTGTGACCACCGGTGAGGAGGGAGAGAGAGGCTGTCTTTTTCAGATCTGGAGAGAGGGTGATAGTGTGAGAAGCAAGTGGGCAGCCCTTAGCAAGAAAGCTCTAAAGCTCCAGCCTATATATCTTTTTTATACTACTAGTACTAGAGGTGGAGTAGTGGTAGAGTAGTTTATATTTTCTCTGCAGACAGTACCAGTTAGTTGTGCTTCAGAACTAAACGGCACGCCATTAAAAAATAAAGTTCGATAACTAATGCGACACCTCGGGCCAACACGGCCAGATCGCATTTTGCACGAGAAATTACAAACCATGTTTCATTGACATGTGGTCCCATGTACCAGATGAATGACTCCAAGTTCGACCACCGTGATGCTAGGTGCGAGCCGAGGAACACTGTTTTAGATACCCCCCTCATAATTTTCCTAGATTGGTCGTTTGATTCATAGGATAGAATGCTATAGGATTTTTTTCCTATGTAATCATGTTTTAATTGGCAATCTAGCATCCACTCCAACTTTTGTTTCACTTCCATTGATCCTATGAAGAGCCTCCTATATTAATTAACCATGCTCTAAAAAGGTGGACCAGCTTTGGCTATAGTAGTATTGTAGGTTAGTAGGTGACCTTGCGCTTGGCTCTTCTTCTCTTCCGGAAGTCGAACAATAATGATGGTACTACTTCTGGCAATCTGACACCAAATGAACTGCTGCACGTCCACCGCTTGTAAGCAAAAGTTTCTCCTTGTGCTGCGAGCCACCGCGCACGCGTTGGCGAGGGAGAAGGCGTAGTAAGCAAGCTTCTCGTCATTCTGCGAGTTGACGGGACACATCAAAGTTACGTATTTATTAGTACTCTCTTCAAAAAGGGCAGACCATGTCCATGGCTACCATCCCGTTCTCTGTCATTGAGTACGTGCACTATTCACGTGCCATCGAGGAGAAAAAATATTGCGGAGTACTAGGTGCCATCGAAGTGCACGACTCACTTACGCACTGCATATCTCCATTTTCTTGCATAACATGCCACCTTGATGCTAGATGTCCCGCGTGTCATGGAGGCATATAGTATGATTTTGTAAAATGGAGGCATATAGATGTCCCGCGTGCCGGCAACAGGATGAACAAAGCTCATGTCTTAAACGAAAGAGTGGAAGAACATAGATTCCCGACGACCGAGGAGGAGCTACAAACCTCGGGGTAGAGCATCTGCACTCATAATATTTTATATTATTCAGCGGTAACTAATGCGGCACCTCAAGCTAACGCGGCCAGGTCGCATTTTGCACGAGAAATTACACACCATGTTTCATTGACATGTGGCCCCGTTCCAACATGTCTGTGAGACGACGGCGGGTCGTTTTGTACAATTTCTGAAAGGACGTGTCGGCTAGGGCGCCTCTTCGTGTACCGTGGCAAACTGGCAACCGTCCATCAACTCTTCGCCTTTCCCTCTCGATTTGGAACTGATGTCGCACACTCTTCCTCCCTCCTCCATTTGCCTTCACCCTTCCTTCTGCCATTGTTCGATCGTCTTCTCCATGGAAGGAACAAGCCGGAAACGACCCCGTTATTCTTGCCCCGATCTAAAAGATGACGTGGTGGGGGAACTCACCGATCGGTGCGACATCATCACCTCGGCTAGCATGGCAGGTTCATTCAAGAACATTCTCGACTCAACTAATAACATCATTACAAAGAACCCAAGGGTCCAGGAGCGGTTTGATCTCCCTTATCTTCTTCGCCGTGACCCTGTTGACTGGCGCGGGGACGAGGGAAACCTCGCCTTGTGCAATTTGATGCCGCTTGATAATGATACACATGATGTTAAGATGCCATTGCTTGAGGGCAAGCATTAGGCAGGCGCAAATGGAGATTGGGTTGTTTATATTGGGTACAATTGCGAGTAGGAACTTGTGAATGTGTACACTCGTCAGCGGATTCCACTTCCAAAAATCTCCGAGTGCCCTGAGGTTGAGCACACAGATGATCTACGTACATTCAAATATGATCATGGTGACTGTCGTCTACGGAAGATAGCAATTTCTCGAGTTCCCAACAACTCTTGGAATTACAAGAACTATAAAGTTGTTGCTATCTTCGACAAGTTTGTTGCCGTCCTTCGTGGTTTGACTGGATGGATATTGCTCAAAAATCAGTTTCTATACACGGATGTGTACTGTGATGCAATTGAATACGAGGGTCTTGTGTTTGCTGCCACCACTCGTGGCACTGTTTTTGCATGGGATCCTTATTGTTTCGGTACGTTTGTCTTCCACTGTAATTTTAATTGTTTCATCCACATGCATGCGAGTTAGCAAGTTTCCCTTCTCTACTAATTAACCTTCTTCTTGTGTTTCCAAGGTCCTGTGAACATTCCACCACCTATACTTGAAATTTTTTATAACCAAGGGGGGGATGATGATGGTGATGATCACGAGCATGCGGACGAGCAGGGCCAATATGCTCACTGGTGGCTGGCAACTAATTCCAATGGATCACCACTTCTTGTCTGTATACAGCTCACTGCTGATGTTACTACTAAGGGAGTAGGTGTTGTCTCCCATGGTCGCACTCTCTGGACCTATTCCAACACCCGTTGCATGGTATTCGGTATGGATACTAGTGTGCTAGCGCCAACACCTTCTCCCTGGTACAGTATTGATAGTCTTGGAGCAAAATCGCTCTTCCTTGGACATAACTATCCAATGATGGTGAAAGGCGATCCAACTGTTGTTGACACAACATTATTACCATTTATGAGAAATAACTCTATCTATACGTCGGACATTGTGGTGGCTCCCTACCCTGGTCGAGATATAGTAGGCCGCTTCAGCCTGGATGATCAGTCCTGCGTTGGTCTTGAGATTGACACTAGCTGGCCCTTCCGAGAGAATCACTTGTGGTTCAAAGCAAGCGTTTCCAACGCCGAGGATTGGTTGAGTTGAAGTTCATTTCATTGCTTGTTATTTGTTGTGTGATGAAAACTTTTGTATTTATAATGTATCCTCATTCTCGTTGTGGGTTGATGACATGTTGTAGGTAATAAAATGATATGCCTATGATAAACTTACTAAATTTATTACTGGCTTTCGAGTTGCTTCTCTGAGTGGGTGCTGCGACGAGGAAAAATATATTTCCCGAATACATAATTGTGCGTGCATTAGAACAGGTTATCGGATGAGGCCAATTAACAATAGTACACTATTTGTACTAGCTTCACATGTTGCACTATCTCTACGTCTACGTACGTAATACAACAAGTTTTAAACTTGAGACCAGCCACCCATCCTCACAAAGAACACTTTTTAACCTAGAACAGACTCCAGGAAATTTGGCCAAAGTGTGAGGTGGGCCATATGTTAATGTGTTCGTTGTACGTAACCAGCACCTCGAATCCTCGATACTACTACTATAAGTAGTAGGAGTAGTAGGGTGGCATGGTCCAGAACAAGCATTCACATCCAGGAGTACGGCACACGCCACCATCACGACTTCCATCTGACACCATATTTGTTGGAGTCTGTGCTACAACAATCTCTTCAACATCATCATTTCTCTAACTCAGCCATCGCGCGGCGGGCGAGGTGGGGGTTTGCCGATAGTCGGTTTCCTCAACTGCAGTCCCACTTGTAAGGCCAACTCCAACGCACGACCCCAAACGGACCTCCGTTTTTCATGGATTCTGTCCATTTGGGTAGGGCAATGGAATCGTGTCCGGGCCATTTATTGCATGCAGTGGCTGTGCGCCGAACGCGCGGACGCATCCCGGCCACGTACATTTTTCTTTGCAAACACATATCTTTTTTTCATCATTGATTTTTTGGTACATGGAAATACATCACCAAAATTTTGACTAGAAAAACAAGAACCACAAGAATACATTTCAGAAGATATCCAACTTCCATAACTGCTGCTGTAAGTTGGATTAGTGCCTTCTCGATACATTCATTGTTGATCTGTGGAGGCTCGATCCTGCATGCTTCTTTGTTCTTCGAGTGTAAAGAAGTAGACGTGTCTAGCCTCTATTCTATCAACAAGTGCACTAGTCGCATCTCTAGCCTCTATGCTAGCTAAAAGTGCTAGAACATCTATTAAATTGCTCTCTGTCAATATATCATTGTACTCTTCTTCCCAATACCGAAACTTGCATCTATTCTACACAATAAAATTTTAAGTTAGCATAACTAGTCTAATCTGAGAGCACAACCGAAGATTTGGTCGATTTCTTCCTCCCTTTGCCGACACGTGGGACATCCAGCATCCAGGTCGTGTCATGCAAGAAAATAGAGTGGTAGTTGAAGCCACGTGATGTGCATCTTGGGTCAAACTGTAAATATAATCTTAATACTCTTGAGTAACTCCAAAAGCGGCCACCGAAGATCTTTATTGGATTTGTTTTTCATCACCAACACGTCGAGGTGAAAGATGTGCAGGTTCAGTGGGTCCTCTTGCGTTTTCACTGACAAGTGGGGCCGCATATGAGCAAACAGACGATGGGCTCCGCGCGTCTGCTAGCTGGCTGATAAGAGAGATAGAGGAGGGCTGAGCACGGACTCCAGGAAATCTGTTCTATGTAACCAGCACCTTGTTGGAAATATGCCCTAGAGGCAATAATAAAAGAGTTATTATTATATTTCCTTGTTCATGATAATCGTTTATTATCCATGCTATAACTGTATTGATTGGAAACTCAAATACACGTGTGGATGAATAGACAGACTTTGTGTCCCTAGTGAGCCTCTACAGGACTAGCTCGTTGATCAAAGATGACCACGGTTTCCAGGTCATAGACATGAGTTGTCATTTGATAACGGGATCACATCATTAGGAGAATGATGTGATGGACGAGACCCAAACGTTAACATAGCTTTTGATCGTGTCAGTTATCGCTATAGTTTTCTGCATGTCAAGTATAAGTTCCTATGACCATGAGATCATGTAACTCACTGACACCGTAGGAGTGCTTTGTGTGTGCCAAACGTCACAACGTAACTGGGTGACTATAAAGGTACTCTACAGGTATCTCCGAGGGTGTCTGTTGAGTTGACATGGATCGAGACTGGGATTTGTCACTCCGTGTGACGGAGAGGTATCTCCGGGCCCACTCGGTAATACGTCATCTCAATGAGCTCAAAGTGACTAAGTAGTTGGTCACGGGATTATGTATTACGGTAACGAGTAAAGAGACTTGCCAGTAACGAGATTGAACTAGGTATAGAGATACCGACGATCGAATCTCGGGCAAGTAACATACCGACGAGACAAAGGGAACTGTATACGGGATTGCCAGAATCCTTGACATCGTGGTTCATCCGATGAGATCATCGAGAAACATGTGGGAACCAATATGGGTATCCATATCCCGCTATTGGTTATTGACCTGGGAGTGTCTCGGTCATGTCTACATGGTTTCCGAACCCGCAGGGTCTACACACTTAACGTTCGGTGACGCTAGGGTTGTTAGTGAGAAGAGTGCATGGTTACCGAAGGTTGTTCGGAGTCCCGGATGAGATCCCGGACATGACGAGGGTCTCCGGAATGGTCCGGAGACGAAGATTGATATATAGGATGAAAGGTTTCGGAGTCCGGAAGTGTTCCGGGGAGCATCGGAAAATCGGCGGAGTACCGGAAGGGGTTTCGGGGGTTCCGGAAGTAGTTCTGGGCCTATTGGGCCACAAGGGGGGACACCACAGCCCTCAGGGGGCTGCGCCCCCCCCCCCCTGGGCCCTCTCCTTGTGCGCCAAGGGAGGTGGGACCCCCTAGGGTGGCCGCACCCCCTTAGCCTTGGGGGGCAAGGCACCTAGGGGGGGAAACCCTAGGGCCTGCCCTGGCCGCCGCCCCTCCCCTTGCCCTGGCCGCCGGCCCCCTAGGGGAAACCCTAGGGGCGCCCCCCTCTCCTCCTTCCCCCTATATATAGAGAGGTAGAGGGAGGGCAGCCAACACAAGTTCGTGCCTCGGTGCTGCCCTCCCTCTCCCATAACATCTTCTTCTCCCGCGGTGCTTAGGCGAAGCCCTGCCGGAGTTCTTCTCCACCATAACATCTTCTACAAGGGTATGTGGGTCCTACTCTCCCCTCGTAGTTGCATCTACTAGATTGATCTTGGTGAACGTAGAGAAAATTTTTTGTTTTCCATGCAACGTTCCCCAACAGTGGCATCATGAGCTAGGATCTTGCGTAGATGCTTTCTCGAGTAGAACACAAAAGGGTTTGTGGCGTTGATGTTTAAATTGCTGCCCTCCTTAGTCTTTCTTGATTCAGCGGTATTATAGGATGAAGCGGCCCGGACCAACTTTACATGTCCACGTACATGAGACCGGTTCCATCGACAGACATGTGACTTTTGTTGCATAAGATGGCTGGCGGGTGTCTGTCTCTCCTATCTTAGTTGAATCGGAATAGAACAAGGCGGTCCTTGTAGAAGGTTAAATAGCAACTTGAATATCACCGTTGTGGTTTTGCGTAGGTAAGAAGCGTTCTTGCTAGATACCCATAGCAGCCACGTAAAACATGCAACAACAAATTAGAGGACGTCTAACTTGTTTTTGCAGGGTATGTATGTGATATGATATGGCCAATGACATGATGAGTTATATTTGATGTATGAGATGATCATGTTGTAATAGTTAATATCGACTTGCATGTCGATGCATACGGCAACCGGCAGGAGCCATAGGGTTGTCTTTATTTTTTTGTATGACCTGCGTGTCAATCATTAAGCGCTTTGTAATGCTTTACTTTATCGCTAAACGGTAGCAATAGTAGTAAGAGCATGGTGGGCGCCGACAACCCCGATGGCGACACGATGATGGAGATCATGATGATGGAGATCATGGTGTGGCGCCGGTGACGATGGAGATCATGCCGGTGCTTTGGAGATGGAGATCAAAAGCATGAGTTGATGGCCATATCATGTCACTTATGATTTGCATGTGATGTTAATCCTTTTATGCATCTTATTTTGCTTAGGACGACGGTAGCATTATAAGATGATCCTTCACTAAAATTTCAAGATAAAATTGTGTTCCCCCCGAGTGTGCGCCGTTGCGAAGGTTCGTCGTTTCGAAGCACCACGTGATGATCGGGTGTGATAGACTCTATGTTCGCATACAACGGGTGCAAGCCAGTTTTGCACATGCAGAACACTCGGGTTAGACTTGACGAGCCTAGCATGTACAGACATGGCCTCGGAACACGGAGGACCGAAAGGTCGAGCATGAGTCATATAGTAGATATGATCAACATGTTGATGTTCACCATTGACACCACCTCATCTCACGTGATGATCGGACTTGGGTTGGTGAATTTGGATCATGTCACGCTCGAATGACCGGAGGGATGTCAATTTGAGTGGGAGTTATAAATAATTTGATTAGGTAATAACTCACTTATCATGAACAATAGTCTAAAATGTCTTTGCAAATTTTTGGTTGTAGATGGCTCGCGCAGTAGCTCCCCTGAATTTTAATGCGTTCCTAGAGAAAGCTAAACTGAAAGATGATGGGAGCAACTTTGTGGACTGGCTCCGCAATCTAAGGATCATCCTCACAGCTGCCCAAAAGGTTTATGTCCTAAATGCACCGCTAGGTGAACCCCCCGCTCCTGGAGCCTCTGCGGACGTTATGAACGTTTGGCAGACGCGTTCGGATGACTATTCGATAGTGCAGTGTGCCATGTTGTACGGCTTGGAAGGAGGACTTCAAAGGCGTTTTGAACGTCATGGTGCATATGAGATGTACCAGGAGTTGAAGTTCATCTTTGAGAAGAATGCTAAGATCGAGAGGTATGAGACCACCGATAAATTCTTCGCTTGCAAGATGGAGGAGAATTCGTCTGTCAGTGAGCACTTACTGAAGATGTCTGGGTACTATACCCGCATAGCTGATCTGGGACTTGTGTTCCCGGATGAGGCTATCATTGACAGAATTCTCCAGTCACTCCCTCCAAGCTACAAGAGCTTCGTGCAGCAGTATAACATGCAAGGGATGAACAAGACCATCGCCGAGCTGTTTTCGATGCTGAAAGTCGCTGAGGCAGACATCCAGAAGGAGTATCAAGTGTTGATGGTCAATAAAACCACCAGTTTCAAGAAGAATGGCAAGGGCAAGAGGGGTAACTCTAAGAAGGGTGGCAAAGCAGTTGCTAATCCAGTGAAGAAACCCAAGGCTGGGCCCAAGCCAGAGACTGAGTGTTTCTATTGCAAGGGGAACGGCCACTGGAAGCGGAACTGCCCCAAGTATCTGGCGGACAAGAAGGGGGCCAACAACAACAAAGGTATATGTGATATACATGTTATTGATGTGTACCTTACCAACTCTCGTTGTAGTGCCTGGGTATTTGATACCGGTTCGGTTGCTCACATTTGCAACTCTAAACAGGAACTGCGGAATAAACGGAGGCTGGCGAAGGACGAAGTGACGATGCGCGTGGGAAATGGTTCCAAGGTTGATGTGATCGCCGTCGGCACGCTCGCTCTTCGATTACCATCGGGATTAGTTATGAACCTGAATAATTGTTATTTAGTGCCTGCGTTAAGCATGAACATTATATCTGGATCTTGTTTATTGCGAGACGGTTACTCATTTAAATCAGAGAATAAAGGTTGTTCTATTTATATGAGTAATATCTTTTATGGTCATGCACCCGAAGTTAGGGGTTTATTCTTGTTGAATCTCGATAGTGATGATACACATGTTCATAACATTGATACCAAAAGATGTAGAGTTGATAATGATAATACCACTTTCTTGTGGCACTGCCGTCTGGGTCATATCGGCGTGAAACGCATGAGGAAGCTCCATGCTGATGGACTTTTGGAGTCTCTTGATTTTGAATCACTTGACACGTGCGAGCCGTGCCTCATGGGCAAGATGACAAGGACCCCGTTTTCAGGAACAATGGAACGGGCAAGTGACTTATTGGAAATCATACATACTGATGTGTGCGGTCCGATGAGTGTAACGGCGCGCGGTGGATATCGTTATTTTCTCACCTTCACTGACGACTTAAGTAGATATGGGTATATTTACTTGATGAAGCATAAGTCTGAAACTTTTGAAAAGTTCAAGCAATTTCAGAGTGAAGTTGAAAATCATCGTAACAAGAAGATCAAGTTCCTACGATCTGATCGAGGGGGAGAATATCTGAGTTATGAGTTTGGTGATCACTTAAGAAAATGTGGAATTGTTTCACAGTTGACACCACCTGGAACACCACAGCGTAATGGTGTGTCCGAACGTCGTAATCGAACCTTATTAGATATGGTACGTTCTATGATGTCTCTTGCCGATTTGCCACTATCGTTTTGGGGATATGCGTTAGAGACAGCTGCATTCACTTTAAATAGGGCTCCATCTAAGTCCGTTGAGACAACACCGTATGAACTATGGTTTAGTAAGAAACCGAAGTTGTCTTTTCTCAAGGTTTGGGGTTGCGATGCTTATGTCAAAAGGCTTCAGCCAGAAAAGCTCGAACCCAAAGCGGACAAATGTGTCTTCATAGGATACCCAAAAGAAACTGTTGGGTACACCTTCTATCTCAGATCCGAGGGCAAAGTGTTTGTCGCTAAGAACGGGTCCTTTCTCGAGAAAGAGTTTCTCTCGAAAGAATTGAGTGGGAGGAAGGTAGAACTTGATGAGGTTATTGAACCTCTGCTTCAACCAGAAAGTAGCGCAGCACAGAAAGATGTTTTTGTGGAGCCTGCAGAGGTTGAAAAGGAAGCCAATGATGATGATCAAGAAGCTTCTGATCAAGTTACTACCGAACCTCGTAGGTCGACAAGGGTACGCACTGCACCTGAGTGGTATGGTAACCCTGTCTTGGAGGTCATGTTGTTAGACAACGGTGAACCTACGAGCTATGGAGAAGCGATGGTGGGCCCAGATTCCGACAAATGGTTAGAGGCCATGAAATCCGAGATGGGATCCATGTATGAAAACAAAGTATGGACTTTGGAAGTATTACCTGAAGGGCGGAAGGCCATTAAGAATAAATGGATTTTTAAGAGGAAGACGGACGCTGACGGTAATGTCACCGTGTATAAAGCTCGACTTGTGGCAAAGGGTTTTTCACAAGTTCAAGGGATTGACTACGATGAGACTTTCTCACCCGTAGCGATGCTTAAATCCGTCCGAATCATGTTAGCAATAGCTGCATATTTCGATTATGAAATTTGGCAGATGGATGTCAAGACAGCGTTCCTTAACGGTTTTCTTAAGGAAGAGTTGTATATGATGCAACCAGAAGGTTTTGTCGATCCAGAGAATGCTGACAAAGTATGCAGGCTCCAGCGTTCCATTTATGGGCTGGTGCAAGCATCTCGGAGTTGGAATCTTCGCTTTGATGAGGTGATCAAAGCGTTTGGGTTTATACAAGTTTACAATGAAGCTTGTATTTACAAGAAAGTGAGTGGGAGCTCTATAGCGTTTCTAATATTATATGTGGATGTCATATTGCTGATTGGAAACAATATAGAATTTTTGGATAGCGTGAAGGGGTATTTGAACAAGAGTTTTTCGATGAAAGATCTCGATGAAGCTGCTTTCATATTGGGCATCAAGATCTATAGAGATAGATCAAGACGCTTGATAGGACTTTCACAAAGCACATACCTTGATAAAGTTTTGAAGAAGTTCAAAATGGATCAATCCAAGAAGGGGTTCTTGCCGGTATTGCAAGGTACAAAGTTGAGTAAGACTCAGTGCCCAGTGACTGCGGAAGATAGAGAAAAGATGAGTGTCGTCCCCTATGCTTCAGCCATAGGCTCTATCATGTATGCAATGCTGTGCACAAGACCAGATGTCAGCCTTGCCATAAGTATGGCCGGAAGGTTTCAAAGTAATCCTGGTATGGATCACTGGACAGCGGTCAAGAATATCCTAAAGTACCTGAAAAGGACTAAGGATATGTTTCTCGTTTATGGAGGTGATCAAGAGCTCGTCGTAAAGGGTTACGTCGATGCAAGCTTTGACACTGATCCGGATGACTCTAAGTCTCAAACCGGATACGTATATATTCTCAACGGGGGAGCGGTAAGCTGGTGCAGTTCCAAGCAGAGCGTGGTAGCTGATTCTACATGTGAAGCGGAGTATATAGCTGCCTCGGAGGCGGCAAAGGAAGGTGTCTGGATGAAGGAGTTCATGACAGATCTTGGAGTTGTGCCTAATGCACTGAACCCAATGACTCTGTTCTGTGACAACACTGGTGCCATTGCTCTAGCCAAGGAACCAAGGTTTCACAAGAGGACCAGACACATAAAGCGACGCTTCGATTCCATCCGCGATTCGGTCAAGGAGGAGGACATAAACATTTGCAAAGTACACACGGATTTGAATGTTGCAGATCCGTTGACTAAGCCTCTTCCACGGGCTAAGCACGATCAACACCAAGACTCTATGGGTGTTAGATTCATTACCTTGTAATGCTAGATTATTGACTCTAGTGCAAGTGGGAGACTGTTGGAAATATGCCCTAGAGGCAATAATAAAAGAGTTATTATTATATTTCCTTGTTCATGATAATCGTTTATTATCCATGCTATAACTGTATTGATTGGAAACTCAAATACACGTGTGGATGAATAGACAGACTTTGTGTCCCTAGTGAGCCTCTACAGGACTAGCTCGTTGATCAAAGATGACCACGGTTTCCAGGTCATAGACATGAGTTGTCATTTGATAACGGGATCACATCATTAGGAGAATGATGTGATGGACGAGACCCAAACGTTAACATAGCTTTTGATCGTGTCAGTTATCGCTATAGTTTTCTGCATGTCAAGTATAAGTTCCTATGACCATGAAATCATGTAACTCACTGACACCGTAGGAGTGCTTTGTGTGTGCCAAACGTCACAACGTAACTGGGTGACTATAAAGGTACTCTACAGGTATCTCCGAGGGTGTCTGTTGAGTTGACATGGATCGAGACTGGGATTTGTCACTCCGTGTGACGGAGAGGTA
This sequence comes from Secale cereale, assembly GCA_902687465.1. NCBI lineage: Eukaryota > Viridiplantae > Streptophyta > Magnoliopsida > Poales > Poaceae > Secale > Secale cereale. Next base: position 194,122,752 of record LR738712.1, on the reverse strand, counting down.
TCTCCGGGCCCACTCGGTAATACGTCATCTCAATGAGCTCAAAGTGACTAAGTAGTTGGTCACGGGATTATGTATTACGGTAACGAGTAAAGAGACTTGCCGGTAACGAGATTGAACTAGGTATAGAGATACCGACGATCGAATCTCGGGCAAGTAACATACCGACGAGACAAAGGGAACTGTATACGGGATTGCCAGAATCCTTGACATCGTGGTTCATCCGATGAGATCATCGAGAAACATGTGGGAACCAATATGGGTATCCAGATCCCGCTATTGGTTATTGACCTGGGAGTGTCTCGGTCATGTCTACATGGTTTCCGAACCCGCAGGGTCTACACACTTAACGTTCGGTGACGCTAGGGTTGTTAGTGAGAAGAGTGCATGGTTACCGAAGGTTGTTCGGAGTCCCGGATGAGATCCCGGACATGACGAGGGTCTCCGGAATGGTCCGGAGACGAAGATTGATATATAGGATGAAAGGTTTCAGAGTCCGGAAGTGTTCCGGGGAGCATCGGGAAATCGGCGGAGTACCGGAAGGGGTTTCGGGGGTTCCGGAAGTAGTTCTGGGCCTATTGGGCCACAAGGGGGGACACCACAGCCCTCAGGGGGCTGCGCGCCCCCCCCTGGGCCCTCTCCTTGTGCGCCAAGGGAGGTGGGACCCCCTAGGGTGGCCGCACCCCCTTAGCCTTGGGGGGCAAGGCACCTAGGGGGGGAAACCCTAGGGCCTGCCCTGGCCGCCGCCCCTCCCCTTGCCCTGGCCGCCGGCCCCCTAGGGGAAACCCTAGGGGCGCCCCCCTCTCCTCCTTCCCCCTATATATAGAGAGGTAGAGGGAGGGCAGCCAACACAAGTTCGTGCCTCGGTGCTGCCCTCCCTCTCCCATAACATCTTCTTCTCCCGCGGTGCTTAGGCGAAGCCCTGCCGGAGTTCTTCTCCACCATCACCACCACGCCGTCGTGCTGCCGGTTCTCCATCAACCTCTCCTCCACCCCTTGCTGGATCAAGAAGGAGGAGACGTCCCCGAGCCGTACGTGTGAAGAACGCGGAGGCACCGTTGCTTCGGTGCTTGGATCTTCAGCGATCTGAATCGCGGCGAGTACGACTCCATCAACCGCGTTCTTAACGCTTCCGCTTAGCGATCTACAAGGGTATGTGGATCCTACTCTCCCCTCGTAGTTGCATCTACTAGATTGATCTTGGTGAACGTAGAGAAAATTTTTTGTTTTCCATGCAACGTTCCCCAACACACCTTGATATAGTGGGGTGGGATGGGCCATAAATAGCATTCATGTCTCGTAGTATGGCACACGCCACCCATGCGAGTCCCATCCGACACCACTTTTCTTGGAGTCCGTGCTACAGCCATCTCTTCTCCCTCCTATTTTCTCAGTCATTGTGCGGTGGGCGGGGTGGGGGTTTGCCGATAGTCGGTTTGCTCAACTGCGGTCCCACTTGTAAGTAAAAATGCAACACACCACGCATTCCCCCTTCAGCGGCGTGCCGGACCAACCGTGTGGGGGTGCGATGCGAACACGGCAAGCTTTTCCTTTTGAACTTGTAACTTGTAAAATTTGGTTCTGCTCCATGGCGCGACCGATAGATAGAAATAATAATTTCCCTAGAGTAATGACAAGTTTGGTTCTGACGCGGTTCATGCATGGAGTACGTAGGAAAATTATGAAGTTGATGCGAAAGGTAAGATAATTACTAGTAGTACCATATACTACTACATGGATTTGACGAAAAGATAAAGATACATACGGATCCATCAACGACATCCTCACGTCCTAGTGCACCGGGTCACCAACCGACGTGTGAGGAGCAGCGGCGTTGGCGGCAAGCTCAACGTGCTCTTGAACAATGCCGTCCAAGGTTGCCCTGCGGTCCAAGAAGGCCAGCGTCCTATCGTCCTCCTCTTGCATGTAGTAGTCCTTGTGGATGATTTGCGCGTAGACGTGGGTGATTATGTCGATGGTGTCTTGCTGTGCCAGGCGCTGCGCAGCGAGCGCGACCTCGAGGTGGACATTCTCCGGCGAGACGGCGGGCAGTCGCAGGGCCACCAGTACGTCGAAGAGGTTGTCACCATAGAGGCCGTCGAGGGTGGAAGGCATCACAGAGCCTCGACACGTGGGCTGGAGGCGTACGTCAAGGTCGTCCGCGAGCTTCTTAATGACAATGAACTTGTCGAGGAAGCCGATGAGGACCTCGTCGAACAAGGAGGCGAAGCTGTCGTCCAAGCACTACTTGGAGACGTTCCTCGGTGCCGGGCCGCAGGTCGGCGTCATGGACCATCTAGCACAGCCGGCTGATGCCCGCGCTCATCGCCTCCATGGGTCTAGCTTCTAGTCAACTAATCTTGCGATTGGAGTGATCACTCTTGCCCTTGGGTGCGTAGGTTTGTAGGATTTCGTAGATTGGACTGGCGAGAGCCTTTATATGAGAAGTGCAGACTGTGTTGAATTCACGTGCGTGTTGGCCATCTACTCCTCGCCCCTCTACTGCACCTGCCTTTGGTTGTATGACAGGTTGGGCAGCCACCCGTGGGGCCCACGTGTCATACACCCAAAGGCAGGTGCAGTAAGTCAATGAAGCTGTGTCCCCCTCCGTGCCCGTGCATGCTTTCAATGACTTGAGACAACCAAACATCACATGAAGTGGTTAGTTAATTGCATGTAATCCTATTAAGTAGCAAAAAGGCATTAAGTTATATCACCGATAGGAATAAAACAATACACCATGTATTTATTTATAGAGGGAGTAGTACATTTTTTGTGACATGCATTACTAGATATTGCTAATCAAATACTAAATCCAAATGGACATGGTAGTACTACTCAATCCAGACGGTGGTGCTAGTACTAGTAGTAGTAGTACTACCAATGTAGTAGCACTGTACTACCCGTTGGTCAAATTATTACGTGTTGCTCCTCATAGTGAAGTGACAAGCACTACAAAAAAAGACACAACCATGACATTTTGGTCCGAACAAAACTTTTTTCTGTCATACTTATGACACTTCTATGATAATAATTGTGACAAAACACGGTATCATCATAGATGTGGTGGGGTCCTACTTCTATGACAAAAAATCATGATAGAAAATGGCCTTTTCATCCTGGGCGGGCCGGAGACGCAGCTGCATGACATTCTTTCGGCCGTCCATGATGGAAAAACCGTGGTAGAAGCGAGGGCGAGGAAAATATCGGGGTGTTCCTGGTTACGGTTGGTGGTCGGGGCCGAGCGATGCACGTTTCTCTCGTACACGCACGCGCGTGGGTGCGAGGCGTTGGGCTCTAACTGAACCCGAGCGAGGCGTTGGCTCTAACTGAACCCGAGCGATTGCACTGCAGGCTACGCGTTACTCAACCCGAGCAATCGATCGATGGCTGTTAACTGAACCCGATCGAGCGATTCCTTCACTACTGTTGCTAGCTGAAGCCGATCGATGCTGCCTCTGCATGAACAGTGAGCGTTGCTGGGGGGTTTGATGAATAGTTCCCGGTGGGGGTGGCTGAACAGGTCCCCGTGGTGTTGCCTCTGCATGAATAGGATCCCGTTCGATCGAGACGGTTGGGGTTGCATGAACAGGACCCCGTGGAGGGCTGCATGAACAGGACCACCCCTTGAAGGGCTGCATTTGTAGTAGACAGTGGAGGGCTGGATGAACAGGAGCCCGTGGAGGTGTTGTTAAACAGGAGCCCGTGGAGAGAGCCGGTTGAACAGTAGCCGGTGGAGTAGCGCGCGGTGCAGGCTGAACAGCCGCAGCTGGAGGCTGGAGGAGGTCGACGGTGGATGAACAGTAGCCCGTAGAGGCTGGAGGGGGTCGACGGTGGTGATGAACAGTATCCCGTGGAGTCCCGTTTTGCAGTACGCCACACCCCTCCTGATGAAAAGGACCCCCGTTTCGACCGTAGCGCTCCAACACAAGTCCGTTTCCTCCGTTTTGCGGTACACCACACCCCTCCCGATGAACAGGACCCCCTTTTCGACCGTAGCGCTCCAACACAAGTCCGTTTCCTCTGTTTTGCGGTACGCCACACCCCTCTCGATCAACTGGACCCCCGTTTCGACCGTAGGAGGTCCATTTCCTCCGTTTTGTGGTACGCCAGACCCCTCTCGATGAACAGGATCCCGTTTCGACCGTGGCCGGTCGAACATAAGGACGTTTCCTCCGTTCTACGGTACGCTAGGCCTCATTTCCATCGGTTGTTCCATCCAAGCCCTCCCGATGAACACGACGACGCATTCCGTTCTGACCCAGCCGGTTGGCTCCCCATGAACACGACGACAGCGTTGTTTTTCCGTTCCGACCCAGCCATGTACACGAGCCCTGGCCATACGTATGCGCGAGTAGGCGTTCGAGATCCTGCCCGTATGTACGTACCTGGCCGTATTTTCTTTCTTGCACACTGGTCGTTGTACGTACGTGTACATACTACGTGTGCGCCTCTACTACGACACATGCGTGCCTCTACATCGACCAGTATGTACGTACACGTTCGCTACCAGAATGACAACGTTATGTACGCTTCGACCAGGTGGGTCCCGACTGTCAGGCACTTCCTTGCGTGCGAAGATGTAGCTGGTGGGTCCCAGCAGTCAGGGCGGCGAATCATTTTTTTTCGGACGCACTTCCTTGCGTGCGAAGATGTAGCTGGTGGGTCCCAGCAGTCAGGGGGAAACGTTTTTTTTTTGTGAAATACGGTCGCCCGTCTGGTGGGTCTCCGCTGTCAGGTGGAGGAATAATTATTTTGCGCGTAATAAGGAGGCACTTCCTTGCTGCGGCCGTGGACCCAGCTGTCAGCCTCTCCACGTATAGTACTCTTCCAATGGAAGCCGTTCCTTGACCACGTCGACCACGCAGCGCCAAGAGAACCAGCGCGGTGAACGACGACGAGGCCTAGGAAGGGGACGACACGGAGCCGGGGAATACGCGGTAGTGGAAGCCCGCGTGGAGAGAAGTACGAGGGTTCACTGGTTCGGCTGCGGTGTGAGGCTGCCATCGCCGCAGAATAACAGGGGGTGTGGGTGAGTGGACGGATGGCCTGGCCAGCGGCGGGAGTAGTAGGGGGCGGTGAGGCCTCCGCGGCAGCACAGCCGGCCACGGGAGGCATGAGCACGAGGCACGACCGGCGCTGGTTTGCTAGCTAGTCTGGGCGACTGGAGCAAGAAGACCAGAGGTTGAAGAAGCACTACGGCTGTTGGATGGACATCGTACGGTCACTGGAGCTAGAATCATGCATATTGACTAAGTTGACAAAGCCCTCCGTTCCCGTCAACTTAGTAGGCCCACAGGTCAGCCTTCCACTATACTGGGTCCCAGCTAATAGGGGGAGTATTCATTTTTTTTGTGCGTAATAAGGAGGCACTTCCTTGCGTGCGAAGATATAGCTGGTTGGTCCGAGCTGTCAGCGGCGGTAACGTTTTTTTTTCGCGAAATACAGAGGCCCTTTCGGTGGTCCCAGATGTCAAATGGAGGAATCATTATTTTCCACGTAATAAGGAGGCATTTCCTTGCGTGGGGTCGTGGACCCAGCTGTCAGCCTCTCCACGTACAGTCCACTTCAGATGCATATCGGTCGTTGAGCACGTTGATCAGGCCACGCCGAGAGCACCAGGGCGGTGGACAACGGCGAGGCCTAGGAAGGGAACGACACGGAGCCAGGGAAGACTCGGTAGTTGTTTCCCACGCGGAGGAGTACGAGGGTTTACTGGTTCATCTGTTGTCCCCGGAGAAAACAGTAGGTGTGGGTGAGTAGAGGGATGGCTAGGCCAGCGATGGGAGTACGGTGGGCGGTGAGGCCTGCGCAGCAGCACAGCCGGCCACGGGGAGGAGACAGCAGGCAGTCCCGCTGGCGCTTGTTTGAGCGGCTAGAGCAGGAAGAGCAGAGATTGAAGAATCACGATGGCCGTTGGATGGACATCCAACAGTCACGACTTTTGCATCAACCTTTTTTTAGGAAAGCCTCAAATCTGTGGAAAACATCATACAGCCCATCTGCCATTATTTACAAAAATTTATGGCCCATTTGCTAATTCTTAAGGTTTTTTTGGAGCCCATATTCTTTTTGTTAGCATTACAGCCCATATTGTGGCCACGGTTAAAAAATTATACAAATTTTTTTATATTTCGGTGCGGTCCGAACTGTTTTTAATCCCGAAATTTTGAGTCACATTCAAACTAATTTAAAAACTAAATGTATATCAATATAAAATCCAGCAAATTGTCCACGCGTAAAAATCAATGCAATTTAAAATCTCGAAATGAAAAAAATAAATTTGAAACTAATTGCTGGTTTGATGTGTTTTAAACATGTACAGCCCATTTCACATTATTGATAGGCCATTTTCTTGGCCAGCCCAATGAAGCTCTCCTCATCTTGAAAGATTTACAGCCCAACAGGCCTGACAAAGCCATTTACTTGGCAAATCACAATATAACTGGACTGTGGCCGTGGACCCGGCTGTCAGCCTCTCCACGTACAGTACTCTTTCGATGGAATTCGGTCGTTGACCACATTGACCACGCCGCACCAAGAGCACCAAGGCGGTGGACGACGGTGAGGCCTAGGAAGGGGACGGCGCGGAGCCGGGGAAGACGCGACAGTGGATCCCCATGTGGAGAGGAGTACGAGGGTTCACTGGTTCGGCTGCGGTGTGAGGCTGTCGTCGCCGCAGAATAACAGGGGGTGTGGGTAAGTAGAGGGATGGCCAGGCCAACGGTGGGAGTAGTATGGGGGCGGTGAGGCCTCCGCGGCAGCACACCCGGCCACGGGAGGCAGGAGCATGCGACACGACCGGCGCTGCTTTGGGCGGCTGGAGCAAGAAGACCAGAGGTTGAAGAAGCACTATGGCCGTTGGATGGACATCATACGGTCACTGAAGCTAGAATCATTCATATTGACTAACTTGACAAAGCCTCTGTCCCCGTCAACTTAGTAGGTCCACAAGTCAGCCATCCACTATGGTGGGTCCCAGCTAGCAGGGGGTATTCATTTTTTTGTGCGTCATAAGGATGCACTTACTTGCGTGCGAAGATATAGCTGGCTGGTCCGACCTGTCAGGGGGGACGTTTTTTCACGAAATACAGAAGCCCTTCCCATGGGTCCTAGCTGTCAGGTGGAGGAATCATTATTTTGCGCGTAATAAGGATACATCTCCTTGCGTGCGGCCATGGACCCAGCCGTCAGCCTCTCCACGTACAGTCCACTTCCGATGGATGTCGTTCATTGACCACGTTGACCAAGCCGCGCCGAGAGCACCAGGGCGATAGACGACGGCAGTCCTAGGAAGGAAACGACACGGAGCCAGGGAAGACTCGGCAGTAGTTTCCCACGCGAAGGAGTACGAGGGTTTACTGGTTTGTCTGCCATCCACTGAGAAAACAATAGGTGTGGGTGAGTAGAGGGATGGCTAGGCTAGCGATGGGAGTACGGTGGGGCGGTGAAGCCTGGGCGGCAGCACAGCCGGCCGCGGAGAGGAGAGAACAGGCAGTCCCACCGGTGCTTGTTTGAGCGGCTGGAGCAGGAAGAGCAGAGATTGAAGAAGCACGATGGCCGTTGGATGGACATCCAACAGTCACTGCTTGTGTGTCAACCTATTTTTTTGGAAAGCCTCAAATCTATGGAAAACATCATACAGGCTATCTGCCATTATTTCTAATAATGTACATCCCATTTGCTAATTCTTAAGGTTTTTTTGGAGCCCATATTCTTTTTGTTAGCATTACAGCCCATATTGTGGCCACGGTTAAAAAAGTATACGATTTTTTGCATATTTCGGTGTGGTCCGAACTGTTTTTAATCCCGAAATTTTGAGTCACATTCAAACTGATTTTAAAAATAAATATATATCAATATAAAATCCAACAAATTGTCCACGCATAAAAATTAATGCAATTTAAATCTCGAAATGGAAAAAATAATTTTGAAACTAATTGCCGGTTTGATGTGTTTAAAGAATGTACATCCCATTTCTCATTACTGATAGACTATTTTCTCGTCAAGCCCAATGAAGCTCTCCTCGTCTTGAAAGATTTGCAGCCCAACAGGCCTGACAAAGCGACTTACTCGGCAAATCACAAAAAAAACTGGGCTAGCCATTTTCAGAAAGAAAAAAAAACTACTGGGCTGGTCTGTGGCAAACATAAAAGAGAAGGCTGTCTAGACAGGCCAGAGTGCCCCGCGCAGCCCAGTTGACACCCTGCTTCCGTCCCAAAAACAAATTAGATAAATGCCACTCCAATTATGGTGATTCATAAAAATGCCACTGCAATTTCCAAACTTTGAAAAATGACACTTCAATTTTTGCAAACTTTGGAAAAAGCCACTGCAATTTGCAAACTTTGAAAAACGCCACTCCAGACTTCGAAAAATGCCACTGGAAATGGCATAAAATGGCATTTTTCAAAGTTTAGAAATTGAAGTGGCATTTCTCAGAAACAACAGATTTAGAGTGGCATTTGTCAAATTAATCCAAAACAAAAATAACTGGGTGAGCTGCTGGGTCCCTGCTGTCAGTCGCTCATTGTGCAATTCTGTCGTTTATTGAGTACGTTGACAATGGCATGGGACCTAGATGTCAGAAATCCATTCAGAGGAGCCATTTTTTTATTGGCTTGAAATAAAGAGGCACTTTCTTGCGTACTGCCATGACCTTGGCAGGTCCCTGCTGTCATCCTATCCACGTACAATCATCTCCTGATTGTGTACGCGTCAACTTGGTAGACCCATAAGTCAGCCTCTAAACCCGTGGAAGACAAATACAACCCATTTAAAAAAATAACAGCCCATTTCGTACGTTCAAACGGAAAGTTCAACATTCAGAGCAAAGTAACAGGACTGATCCACATATAGAGTACTGAACTTCCACGTTGACAACCATCATAGCCAAGTTAAATATCTACACCCACTAATACTAACTTACGCTTAGCTAACTAGACGATGCCGGCCACCATCTACGGTACACGCTAAACGCCGGCACCGGTGTCCTCCGCCTCGCCTCGGACTTGCCATATGTGCGATAGGGCGCGTTGCTCGCGCGTGTTGGCCCCTTCCATGCCGGCGTGGTCCACCGAAGCTTCGGCTTCTAAGCGGGAAACCCACTTGACGAGCTGGTAGTAAAAATCGGCGTCGCGAACGCGTGCGTGCCCGACAGCCTCCAGGGCTATTTGCCAGGTGCCGGCCTCCACGAAGTCGGCCTAGTTGCGGGCGCTCTGCTCGCTACTCAGAGCGTCGGTGCGCTGCTGCTCCATGTCCCGCTGGCGGCGCAAATCGGCGTTACGCTGCTCCTCCACCAAGCGGTCGCGCTCCAACCACTCCTGCTCCTCCGCCAGGCGGTCGCGCTCCAACAAGTCCTCGATCTCCGCATTGCCATCTAAAGACCGATAGAATGTCTCCTCCCTCCGTCTGCCTTCTGGTGAAAAACCGAACACTAGTTCCGGCGGTGACTGCCTACGGCCTCGCCTATCGCGGATGGCGGGGGCATGACGGACGTGACGAGAGCGAGGATAAGTGGCGAGCAATGTCGGGCCGGTGGAGGCTTATGAGGATAGGGCGAGTTAGGTCACGGTGATACCATAGATGGTCGGGAAACAGTACTTATAGGCGGAAGGTATCGCGACGGTCATCAGAATTCAATGCATAATTAAGAAGGCATGGCTTAGCGCGCCAGCTTGCCGTGGAAAACTAGAGAAACTAAAATTCTGACTGTGACGTCCCGTCCCGTCCGTGTTGGGTTGCACGCTAGCATGACGGTCAAACGAGTGCACTCTAGTCATCTCCCTCCTTGTCAATAATGATTCCATGGATTTAAACGACCCGCAACAATTAAAGCGCATATTTTTTCGCATTAGTTAGCTGTCTTAATTACGGTTGGCTGCATGCAGGCACTCAAAATCGCTCGCAGCCAGTACGCGGAGCAGCATGCAACGAGTCACAGCCGAGGGCATTAGCTGATGAACTTTAGCTGGGAGATAAGGCATTTGCGAACTCGAATCATCCAGATGAGGTACTCCCTCCTTGTCAAAAATCATTCCACCACTCATCATCTACCTTGGTTGGTGAGATTTTTGAATTAAGCCCTGCAAACCAAAAAGAACATAGTACGTACGTGATCCGCTATTTATTTGTGTAGGATCGAGTAGGTCGTTTTTTGAATTGAGCGCTGCAAACCGGAAAGGAGGTAGTACATGCGTGATCCGCTATTTATCTGTGTAGGATCAAGTAGGTCGGATGGTGTACGTGTACAATCGCATTAACTGATGAACATTCACTGGGAGATAAGGCATTTGCGAACGTTTTGTTGGCAGTTTCTTCAGATTCGCATGGCATTTTCTTCAGAGCAGCTTGTCAGTTTCTTCAGAGGTAAGCATTTTTATTCAAAAAACTGCCACTTCAAATCTTGCGTCGCAACTAAAACTGCCAGGAGCGCATTAGTAGGCTAGCTAGTGATCGATCAACAACTTGTAAACACAGCGAACAGATATAAGGAACTGTTAATGCATCTCAATGATTCACAGATTATATACAAATATGTAGCTCCAAAAGCAAAGATCAGACACAACTAAAACCAACTAGTATGATTCCCATACATAATATCAACATGTTAATGCATCTCAATGATTCACAGATCATATACAAATATGTAGCTCCAAAAGCAAAGATCTAGAAAAAACATATGTTCTTCCTACTAACATGGATGCTTCTCTTGGCCAACATTCAGTATAGACTGAAAGACAAATTTGTTTGTGAAGTCTACAATTCCTCTTGCAAACGTAAGTGGTTTTACCAACAGCTGGAACCATCAGAATGAACCACACATGATGGAGGAACATCCACTGCAATATGATTTGGTCTTCTCTCGATCACACGGCGAGACTATTTTCGGAATACAAACTTTAACTTAGGCAAAATGATGCCCATTGTATAATCAGACCAAAGCAATGAAGCACCTAGTGTTGGCCAATAAATAGTACAGTACTACTTTTCTGCAGTCCATGAAGTGACTATCCAATCTTTCTGTGTCTATTTTCAAATGGCACTACATGCAGTGACTATACTATTCTCTTGTGTAGTTCAACCAAAATTGCGGTCACTTTGTGTGTTTGTCAAATAGCAACGGGCAGACATCTCTGTCTGCACAAATATCAAGTAGCTAGTAAACATATACCCCACCTTGTATTTTTGGTTTAAACATGTCTCTTCCGCTTAGAATCTGTCATGTTTTCCACTGGACAATTTAATACAGTCATGTTTTGCCCTGGACAATTTCATACTGAATTGATTTGCTTGTTCAGAGTAGAAATATAGCGCCTATTCTTCAACAGACCAAGGATATCCATGTTCGCAGTGATGGAAGAGGTGAAATCGATACAACCAAAATTGAGCATCCAATCATTGAATCCTGTCCTGCACCTCCAATGTAGGTCCATCCTGCCAATAAATTCACATGCAAACCACTAGTATTACTATCTAATGACTGTACAAAAGGGTAGCAAACCATGTACCTTCTTAATGAACAGCTCATAGTGCCACCAATTGGATATAAAGGTTTGGAAGAAAACATGCTCTTAATGTTGAACCAGTTGGACAGTTCCACTAAAATCGAGCATCCCTATTTGCATAGATATTGAAAGTGTGGTTACTATAAAAGTGGCACTAGTTGAAGCATAGACTCACAAATATAAGCATTCCAATTTCTTAATGGGAAAAGGTTTCTATAAGCTCTAGCACTGGAAGATTTCCATAAGCTCTAGCACTGGAAGATTTCTATAAGAATTAACAATACAAAATGTAAAGGTAACAAGTTTCAGCATTGGTATACTAGATGTGCAAGAGCATTAAACCAAATACAAAAGTCTGAAGGTAACTAGCATTATTAACTAATGACAGTATTAAAAAATTGCAAACCATGTACCTTCAAGGTAAATATCATTTCGAACTCGGGTGAACATGAAAAATTGCTATCCCAATCTTAACAAAGGTGTGGCTAGCTTTACGGGCAGTATTTTAGTGAACTCTACACCCTCTGTACCAATGCTGAAACTTGTTGCACAGCTACTATACCAATGTTGAAACTTATTGCTCTGGGAAAGCTTGCCACACCTTATATATGTCGATACATTAATGCAACACCATTCAAATAGTACATATATACACTAATCCACTCGCTAGTGGAATAGTGGAGTAATTTTTTTATTACGGGGTAGAGTATAATGGTTTTACTGAACTGGTCTCCATAAGCTAGCACTTGAAGATTTCTATAAGCATTAACAATACAAAATATAAAGGTAACAAGTTTGAGCATTGGTATACTAGCTGGCAACAACATTAAACCAAATACAAAAGTCTCAAGGTAACTAGCATTATGAACTAATGATAGTATAATTTTTTTGCAAACCATGTACCTTGAAGGTATATATCATTTCGAACTCCAGAGGACCTGAAAATTGCTATCCCAATCTTGATGGTCGATTAATCATAAAACTTGACCAACCGAATCAAAGAAAACAGCCGGATAAGGAGGTGCTCACTCTTGACCTTTCCTCTTGTCTTCACAATTTTTTTGCAGTTTAACCAAAATAAAGTGACAGCAGCGCCTTGGCATTTTGGTGACACTGTACAAAAAAATTGATTTATCTCATGAAAGTGAGGTATGTAATCTATAAGCATTAATAGTGCAAAAATCTGAAGGTAGTAACAAGTTTCATCGTTGGTATACTAGTTGTGCAACAACATTAGAATGCCTTAGCTGAAAAATCTTTAATGCATCCACAATCAACAGCTAACCCTAAAATAATCCAGAGACATTAAATGGCATTGCTTAAATTTGTCGGTGGCATTAGACTGAGTGCGGCATTAGTTAAATGTGGCATCACTTTAGCAGTAGCATTGGTAGACTTTACCGTTGGCGTTATACTAACAGCAAAAAAGTGGCAATAAGAGCATGGGAGACCCATTCGGACAGTGGGCGCACCAGTACGATGTACGTCCACGGACGCATAGAGTGGTGAGGGAGGTATGGTTGCCCAGAGAAACAAATATACAGGCAGCATATGTGGATTACATCCCATTTTTGTTATGTTCAGCCACCTTTTTCCTATGTAAGGACAACAAACCGATCGACCTGGTCATTCTCTATTGCGTTGTCATGCCTTTCTACCCTTCTTCAACCAAGAGACACGAGACTCATTCCTTAGCTACTGATTTTCCCCTTTTCAACCTAGATGCGGGTTCGATGCCTACTCTCTTGGACAGTACAGTCTCCCTTCCTTTCCTTATTCAACCCAGACATGGATTAGTCTGCATGAAGTAGGGTTTCCTCTAATAGTGCAAATTAAAGTTTTTGTCTGCGTGACCAGCAGAGCAGAGGATAGCAAATTGGGAAGATGGCGGAGTGGAAAAAGATCCACATGCAGCAACGTGGCAGATGGGGCAATAGAACAAGGGTATGGTACGAAAAGAGGTAGCATACCTGAGGGTCGGCGGGAAGTGGCTTCGCTCGTGGTCGTCGTCCTCCGCACGCACTACGGCAGCGAGCTTGGGGACGGAGGCCATCCCGCGCGGGCGCTAGGTTTGAGAGGACGACCTTGTCGTCAGTGCGTGACCTCACTCGCCGACGACGAGTGCGTCAACGCTGCACGTCTTTTTCTTCCCCAGCGGATCTGTGACCACCGGTGAGGAGGGAGAGAGAGGTCGTCTTTTTTAGATATGGAGAGAGGGTGATAGTGTGAGAAGCAAGTGGGCAGCCCTTATTAAGAAAGCTCTGAAGCTCCAGCCTATATTTTTTTTATACTACTAGTACTAGAGGTGGAGTAGTGGTAGAGTAGTTTATATATTTTTTCTGCAAATAGTACCAGTTAGTCATGCATCAAAACTGAACGGCACGCCATTAACAAATAAAGGTCGATAACTAATGCGGCACCTCGGGCCAACGCGGCCAGATCGCATTTTGCACGAGAAATTACACACCATGTTTTGTTGACATGTGGTCCCATGTACCAGATGAATGACTCCAAGTTCGACCACCGTGAATGGGAAGTTTTGAGACTACATTTTCTTTACCGGGAGTAAGGAAATCGAGAATTCTTCTATGATCGTATATGTTTAAAATTCAAGTATTTATCATAGTTAAAATAACAGAATATGAAATGACGCATATACTCAAATGTTCTCTATCTAGATAAAAAATAAATTATTTAATCACCTATAATATTGGTATATAATGCATTGAACACATTGAAAATAATTTTTTTTATTTTTTCATTCACTTGACATCTATTCCAACCAGTCTCAAGAGTAATGAAGAAGTTTACTTTAGATATAAGATGAAAGAGCTTCACATAATCAACATGAAAAACAATTGTACCTTGATGTTTAAAATTCTTCTCGATTTCCCCCATCAGAGACCATTTTTATTACTTATTTTCTTGTCCAAAATTTTCTGATGAAAAGAAGGAAGCCTAGTCTCCAATTGATATAAGAAAATCATGCATAGTGAAAAGAGTTATGTGGTCGAGCTTTAGTACATGCTTCCACGGTTGCAGTTTTCTGCATCTCCTTTGCTTGCATCATATCATAATTTATTGATCTAAACATGTTCACTTTCATTATATTAGTCGTTTCCGAAAAGTAAAATATTAATATATTAACATATACTTCCTCCATCCCATAATATAAGATCACTTTGCAAGTTGTTTTAGCTTGCAGAACTATCTTACATTATGAGACGGGGGAGTAGAAAAGAGTAAACTATTTTGGTCACTGTTTGAATTCACATGAACTTTGGCTACTCTGGTATATACATACAAAAATCTTACCGAAATAATTTATAATATAATGAAACAAAAACAAATTAGAATCCATATTGTATTTATAGATAGACTGATACATTATTTACCAACAATTGTATCTATCAAACAAAACAAACCGACACACATGTCTCATATCCATTACTACAACCCTATATATGTGGTTCCTACGAATTAACATGCATATTATTGCTAAAGTTGTAGTTTGCCGAGTTCTTATTTTTCTAAACTCGGCAATGCCTACTTCAACATTTGTCGGGTGTCTAATAAAGAGAACTCAGCCAAGTTAATGATGAACGCTACCTGCAGACAAATAGTATTGAGAGGATGGGAGCTAAAGTTGTAGTACATTGGAAACTCAGCAAATTCGGCGATTCCCAGTCTTCCATTGATGAATGCTACCTGCAAAGAAATAGCATAGAGAGGTGCATCCTAAAATTGCATTGTAATTAAATAAGAATGATATTATACTGCCTCAGATCAAAAGCTTCTTCACATGCTTAATCCATCACCAGACCAGTTGCTTAATGGTGAGCTTATCACCTCGTCCTCGCCCGTGACAGTGCCGCGGCCAAGAAGAGATTCCCATATGCACCCTGGCTAGATTAGCTAAACAATGCAACCATTGACACACCACACGGAGAGACAACACATACTATTTACCTAATCATATGGCTGGGCAGGGCGATGCTTAAACGATTATTCACTGCATAGTTGATGGTCCTGCATTGCACCTCGTCACCCAATTTTGTATAACTTGTGGAGACAACCAATTACATAATAAGTTGACGATGTTCATCAGCTGCATGCAAACCTGGTTTTTCTCATATTTCCCACTGGATCTAACTCGATGCGTTCTTTTCATCAGAAATTTGTGGAAGAGAACAATAATTATAAGATAGTACTTGTATGATGATGAGTATATGTGCATGAAAATAGATATAAATATGTTCAGTTGACTACTTGTACGTGCTATGATTCATGCTTGTATGAATATGGATTATGAATGAATAGAAAAGAAAGATGAGTATATGCACGGACAGAAAAAATACAGTCATGCATGCACATGTTTTTTGACATGCCGTACCCATACCTCATGTGTAAAGACTTGATTATATCTGGCAATCTAGGCATGCTACTGTGTATTGTTTCTTGATTCCAATGTTTCACATCCATAAACTGGGAATTCCTTTTTTTAGTTTCCATCCGTAAGAAATCTGAATATTAGTAATTCACTTTTTGGGTGAGATCATAAGTAGCGCCATGGGAATTTAAATCTGGGTGCTCAAAATTACTAACAACAAAGTATTCACTTACCGGATTTAAAAATTTATCCATGGCCTCAATCAACTTTGGTTGCTCGAATTCTACACAGCTCTCAAAGAATCATATGAATATCAAGATTGTACAAAACTAAAAATGCACTCATTACATAGATAAAAGAGAATTTAGATCCAACATGCGACATTGACAGAAATAATATGAATAGCCCCAAACTCTTATTAGTAAACTGATTATTTCTGGACCTGGTAGAGCAATCTGTTAGCCAATATAGCAATCAAAAAGGTAAAGCGACAGAGCTTCAGCAATTAAATTAATAAATCAATGCCGCAATTAAAGAAACTTTGTGATAAATCAATCGAGCCCCACTAAAAAAATCAACTATATCGTCTGCTTACCTCGTAGGTGACTGCAGGAAGTTATTTCTCTTGATTCCATCGTAAGAGCAGATCTGATTCACCTTCTTTGTTGCCGCCAAATAGAATTATAGTTAACTGATACTATTGCATGATAGATGCAAAGAAAATTGATAAAAACATCTACCGTTAGCACATCACTCATTGGTATAAAATAGTGTTACATTGCTCTTGTTTTCAATTAAAATAGTGTTACACTGCCCTGACTTTGTCACTAAATTTCTCAAGTGTGCATCTCATGAGAGTAAGTTGTTCGCAATTCTGGTACACACAACTCAGTATGACAACGTCGAAATCAGAATAATGAATGTGATCAGTTACTTGAAATCATAAGCACCAAAAACACTAATTGTGTTCGAATCCGACTAATGGATAACAGTAGTTACTTGAAATCATATGTAACACTAACTTCTAATACCTGGTACCTGCGATGCAAGGATATGTCGTGGTTGCTGAAGATTGCCTCATGAAAGTGACGGCGGCTGGCAGCGTCAGAGAGAGAGAGAGAGAGGGGGGCAGGCTGATAGCACGCATGGAGTACTTATATGTGAGAGAGAGAGAGAGAGAGTACAGACATGTTGAGCACATACATCTGCAGTTGTTTGGTAGCCTGTATGTGTACAGACATGCTGAGTTGAGACTTTGTTTGGTAGCATGTATCTGTCGGGACATGCTGGGCTTAGACTTTGTTTGGTAGGCTGTACGTGAGATGGTCAGGATAGTTACAAATACATGATAAAAAAATTGTGTGCATAATTCAAAGGAGTTTTGGGTGGCATACATCATTCGACCAACATTTCGACAATATGTAAATATGAAGAAAAAATACCACTTAAAATAAATAAACATATGTATTTCTCGGCAATTATTAATTTATTTTTAATAATTAATACATAATATTGTTCATTCTTAAAAAACTGTGAATTAACATTACATCTTCTCGCAAATGAAAAGAATGAACACGTGAAAATTGGTAGGTGTATTTTATAATGAGGCAAAATTGCATAGCATGCGTTCATGATTTTTTTTGAGACAGATACATTAACACTTCGAGAAATCTTGTGGCATTGAACGACAACAGACATGCTGAACTATTTGAACACTATATTAAGAAAAGTAACTTGGTTGAACCAATAAATCTTTAGATCCATATTACATATAGTCTCATTCCAAATTCAACTTATTAAAGGGAAAGTTCTCAAAATGCACTAGCTAACATCAACTCAAACAAGATCAGGATTCTTCTCCAAGATACGCTTGAACGATGCTTTGCGGACTTCCTCATCCATCTTCACGAAATTAAGGCATTTTCCCTTATGTTCAGTGAGATAATCTAAAATAGCCAACCGCTCAGCGAGATCAAACTCGACAAGGTCCATTACAGCCTTGTACAACTCAGGGTGTGTTTCTATATGACATGTGTTGTTGATAGCACTTGCAATCTCACGAACAGCATCAGACATGTTGTTAACCTGGATTGAGTCTTCTTCAGTCATAATGGATGTCCTCTTCCTCTTCTTAGTTGTACTAGGAGAAGGATCATTAGTTTCACTAGCACCAACAAATACGAACTCAGACCCAACCGGACCATTCACAAATCCCTCGCCACTTGTTCCTTGCCCCTCCACAACAATGGGTTTTTCTTTGCCCTCCACATCAACAGGTTTTCCCAATGCCACACCAGAGCCCATTGAAAACCTCCCAGTGGCGAGCTTATCAGCGAAGCAAAGTTCCATATAATTGTAGTGCTCAAGCGGTGTGTTTAGTAATTCAGCATCCGTTGGATGGTCCTACAGAATTAAACAACATTTGAACATTTAGCCAACAAAAGTAACTAATTTCAGCACAAAGAGTAATTTGCAATCATACCTGGGTGTGGCCTAAATAGTGTTGCTCTTCAAGGATTATCATTTTCTTGTCATCATCCCAAAGTGCACCACTTAATCCACGAAGATGAACAATTCTTTGCCACCTAGTACGCCACTTGCGAAGATGATTGTGCACATGGGTGTTACTCACATCATAACCAACAAAAGCGGTCAAAGCCTTTGCAACTTTTATTTTATCGGCCTCCTTGAATCCTTTGTCAGTCCTAACACCTTTTGCTACTACCTCTGCAAGACCTTTCAACATGATAGCAGACATAGGCGGGGTCCAATTCATGACC
The DNA here is from genome assembly GCA_902687465.1 of Secale cereale. NCBI lineage: Eukaryota > Viridiplantae > Streptophyta > Magnoliopsida > Poales > Poaceae > Secale > Secale cereale. The sequence goes on along the minus strand of LR738712.1, from coordinate 194,104,078 downwards.
TTTGGGGCCTTTTTGGCTTTCGCTCCAAGATCCGGAATCTCTTGCACGTCATTATCCATCTACAACATATATTCCAGGAATTAGTAACATATTCAAAAACCTAGGTTTGATTTTTTCTCAATATTTCGTTATAACATTCCAAGCTACAATACAACATTCTAGCAATTAAAAAACAAATTTCAGTACATCAATATAACATTCAGAAATTGTTTCACAATGCACCACTCAATTCAAATAGAGGAATTACAACACGAGTCACAACTAAATTATTAAGATTACATGGTCAAGTTTGAACATGATACATCAAATGTGTGCAGCCCCCCTATTCGCCCACATTTGATTTGCTAATTGGTCTCTCTTATGAGCCCAAGAATTATTGTCATGGACTATATCATTGTGATCTTCGTCGGTGGGTTCCGGGTTCCAAGTTTCCTCCGGAGGGAAATATTCATCCTCACCAAATTGAGGTACCCAATTGTGGAGAATTGCACAAGCAATGACAACTTTTACTTGGGTCTTGAAAGGATGAAATGGCTTATTGTAAACAAACTTCCACCGATTTTTGTACGCGCCAAAAGCCCTTTCGACCGATGTCCTCAAAGAAGAGTGTCTTAAGTTGAACAACTCTTTCTCATTTTGAGGATGATTCCCTCGCCCATACTCCTTCAAGTGGTACCTTGTGGCACGGTATGGTGGAAGAAAACCCGGTCTCACAGCATACCCCGCATCAACGAGGTAGAATTTCCTATGAAAAAACAACTATTAGCTACGAGAGAAAAATATTACTATATTTAGCTACGAATCTAGTTTATTACCTGTAGGAACTTTCAACCCATCATCCCTCTCCAATGCATTTGCAAGTATAAGGGCATCATGGGCTGAACCCTCCCACCCCGCAAGTACATAGGTAAACTTTAGATCAAAGTCTACCGCGGCCATGACATTTTGGGTAGTCCCTTCTTTTCTACCCCTAAAGGCAGCCGAGATCCTTCTTGGGACTCTAGCAAGCACATGAGTTCCATCAATTGCTCCAACACAATCCTAATTAATGAAGACAAATTTTTGTTATTCATAAGTCTCATCAATTGTTTGACCATATTTGGAAAGAAGATAATTTACCTTGAAATATGGATTGAAGCGGGTGCTTTGTTGTATTTTAGGGTGGCATCTATTGGAGGGAGGCCGAATCATCTCATCTCGCAACTCTCCAACAGCATAAAGGACCGCCTTAAAATACCTACTAATTACTTCAGTAGATCTTCTAAAGATAGGTTGTAGTGTCCTAAACCTTTGGTTGTGCCCGACCACTAGAAGAAACATGGCTACTTGTTCCTCGATAGAAGTATGGATGCTATCCATCAATAATCCTCTCTCTCTAAACAAAGTACACAAACGAAAAAAGGGAGCTTTTCTCATTCTGAGCTGATTTGAGCAATTTATGTCGCTAGAGTGATAAATGTATCTCAAGTTGGACTCCCTAGCGACGGCACGTTCGGCCATAGTACCCACTATTATCCCCGGGGTTTGTTCCCTAGCTCTTCTTAACACAAATGTCATATAAGCACACAATGCAGCTACTAGACTGGCTCCTCTCACAATTAGTTGGCGTCTTTTTCTAGCCAATTCATCCATCTAAACAAATAGAAATACATGAGTGTTCCATGTTTGAAGATAATAAATGGTAAATAAATAAATAAATGTGGTATCTTGCAAATTATACCAACTAACAAATAAGCATGATTCACAAAAAAAACCAAGCAAATAAACACAAACTGTGATGGATGGGAAACATGATCTGTATTTACAGAAAAATATATCAGTGCTATATAAACTAGCACTATCTCTCTCAAACGATACAACCTGGGCATCTAGCAGTCATGTCGTACTAGGAAAAGACATCTAGCAAAACAACTTGGACATCTACTGTATTTAAAAGATCAATCTGTTATTAGAAAAAGAGTACGTCAATGCAACCTGGACATCTAGCAGTCTTCATGTACTAGGAAAAGACATCTAGCAAATTAACTTCATCTATGATATATGTAAAAGCTCATTCTTTTCATAAAAAGAACAGTGCAGCTGCAACCTGCACATCTAGCACCAAACATCAAAGGACAAACAAGAGAGAGGATGATTTTTTTTTCTTCAAACATCAAACGTAGACACCTTCTAATCTAGTTTCTCTTTCAAGGTTCATCTATTTTTCAGTACGTGCTAGCTGATTATAAGGAGGAGGGTGGTAGATTGAGGGAGGAGTAGGAACGGGAGGGAGGAGTAGGAACGTGAGGGAGTACCTTGCTGGGCGGCGGCGATGGCGAGTTGGAGCAGCGACGGCGCGCGGCGACCAGAATATGACGAGGCGGAGAGGAGAGAACGGGATCGCTCGGGAGTCGGGAGAGTTGGGTAACCCTAGCGTTCGTGGGTCGAGATGGGAACCGTTGGGTTGGGCTTAGATTTTTTTGAGGGTTCGACCCATGCACGCTGACCAGCGAACCTCCTTTCACAGGTTCTCTCGCGAGCGTGGCTACGGGGGTATTTGGGGTGAGCGGAGCATAGCTGCGGAGACCCCGTGCACACTACCAAACAGTCAAAAATGGGTCGAGTAGGGAACATACAGGCTTATGCAGGCTACCAAACACATCCTATATGTATAGGTTGGGTCACGTACATGTGCGAGCTGTGGTGGGCCTTCTTTTACACAATCAAACCGTATGAGAGATGGTTTGCCATTGTATTACGTAGATCTTAACCAATAGATTTAGGATCTCACAGCATCTGATTTTTTTTCTTTGGTATCAAAAGAGTCTTTTTCCGGATGAGGATTCTACGATTGAATCTACACCGTAATAATTCGGTCCCACCAAATAAACGGCTCATAAAATCTAATTAACATGATAATTTCTTGGGAGTCTCTAATTAGTATAGGTATAGATTGGTCGATTGATTCATAGGATAGAATGCTATAGGATTTTTTTTCCTATGTAATCATGTTTTAATTGACAATCTAGCATCCACTCCAACTTTTATTTCACTTCCTTTGATCCTAGTACCAAGAGAGTATTTGCTCTAAATGATGTGCCGCTGCAAGAGCCGCCTATATTAGGCTACCCGTAATGAGAGTATCATAGGTAGTATCATGCATGCCAACTAGGCAATTTTGATGAGGTGTTATAGAATTAAATGAAGAAAAAGAGAGTTGAGTATCATATCATGATACCGTATCATATTAAATGATGTGCTACTATGTGTCATGCATGACAATAAATTAACTATCCTGTGATACAAACATATGATAGTACTATATGCACTACGGATGTAGTATCATGCACTAGTATCATATGCATGATACTAGTGTATGATACTCCCCATTACAGCCAGCCTTAATTAACCATGCTCTAAAAAAGTGGATCAGCTTTGGCTATAGTAGTACTGTAGGTTTTTTTTTTGCGGGTGTAGTAGTAGGTGACCTTGCGCTTGGCTCTTCTCCTCTTCCAGAAGTTGAACAATAATGATGGTAATCTGACACACAAATGAACTGTTGCACGTCCACCGCTTGTAAGCAAAAGTTTCTCCTCGTGCTGCGAGCCACCGCGCACGCGTTGGCGCGGGAGAAGGCATAGTAAGCAAGCTTCTCGTCGTTCTGCGAGTTGACGGGACACATCAAAGTTACGTACTCTGTCATTAGTACTCTATTCAAATATATTTTTATTAGTACTCTCTTCAAAAAGGGCTGACCATGTCCATGGCTACCATCCCGTTCTCTGTCATTGAGTACGTGCACTATTCACGTGCCATCGAGGAGAAAAAATATTGCGTAGTACTAGGTGCCATCGAAGTGCACAACTCACTTACACACTGCATATCTCCATTTTCTTGCATGACACGCCACCTTGATGCTAGATGTCCCGCGTGTCATGGAGGCATATAGTATGATTTTGTAAAATGGAGGCATATAGATGTCCCGCGTGCCGGCAACAGGATGAACAAAGCTCATGTCTTAAACGAAAGAGTGGAAGAACATAGATTCCCGACGACCGAGAAGGAGCTACAAACCTCGGGGTGGAGCGTCTACACTCATAATATTTTATATTATTCAGCGATAACTAATGCGGCACCTCGCGCCAACGCGGCCAGATCGCATTTTGCACGAGAAATTACACACCATGTTTCGTTGACATATGGTCCCGTTCAAACATGTCAGTGAGACGATGGCGAGTCCTTTTGTACAATTTTCGAAAAGACGTGTAGGCCAGGGCGCCTCTTCGTGTACCGTGGCAAACTGGCAACCGTCCACCGACTCTTCGCCTTTCCCTCTCGATTAAATGTTGTCGCACGCTCTTCCTCCCTCCTCCATTTGCCTTCACCTTTCCTTCTGCCATTGTTCCATTGTCTTCTCCATGGAGGGAACAAGCCGGAAACGACCCCGTTATTCTTGCCCCGATCTGAATGATGACGCGGTGGGGGAACTCATTGATCGGTGTGAAGTCATCACCTCGTCTAGCATGGCAGGTTCGTTCAAGAACATTCTGGACTCAACTAACAATATCATTACAAGGAACCCAAGGGTCCAGGAGCAGTTTGATCTCCCCTATCTTCTTCGTCAAGACCCTGCTGACCGGCGCGGGGACGAGGGAAGCCTCGCCTTGTGCAAGTTGATGCCGCTTGATAATGATACGTATGATGTTAAGATGCCATCGCTTGAGGGCAAGCGTTGGGCAGGCGCAAATGGAGATTGGGTTGTTTATATTGGGTACAATTGCGAGTGGGAACTTGTGAATGTGTACACTCGTCAGCGGATTCCACTTTCAAAAATCTCCGAGTGCCCTCAGGTTGAGCACACAGATGATCGACGTATGTTCAAATATGATCACCATGACTGTCGTCTATAGAAGATAGCAATTTCTGAAGTTCCGAGCCGCTCTTGGAATTACAAGATCTATAAAGTTGTTGCTATCTTCGACAAGTTTGTTGCTGTCCTTCTTGGTTCGACTGGATGGATATTGCTCAAAAATCAGTTTCTATACAAGGATGTGTACTGTGATGCAATTGAATATGAGACGCTTGTGTTTGCTGCCACCACTGGTGGCACTGTTTTTGCATGGATCCTTATTGTTTCGGTATGTTTGTCTTCAACCGTAATTATAATTGTTTCATCCACATGCATGCGAGTTAGCATGTTTCCCTTCTCTACTAATTAACCTTCTTCTTGTGTTTACAAGGTCCTGTGATCACTCCACCACCTATACTTGAAAAAAATTATAACCAAGGGGGGATGACGATGGTGATGATCACGAGCATGAGGACGAGCAGGGCCCATATGCTCACTGGCGGCTGGCAAATAATTCCGATGGATCGCCACTTCTTGTGTATATACAGCCCACTGCTGATGTTACTACTGAGGGAGCAGGTGTTGTCTCCCATGGTCGCACTCTCCGGACCTATTATAACACCCGTTGCATGGTATTCGGGATGGATACTAGTGTGCTAGCACCAACACCTTCTCACGTACAGTATTGATAGTCTTGGAGCAAACTTGCTTTTCCTTGGACAAAACTATCCAATGATGGTGAAAGGCGATCCAACTGCTATTGACACAACGTTACTACCATTTATGAGAAACAACTGTATCTATAGGTCGGACATTGCGGTGGCTCCCTACCCGGGTCGTGATATAGTAGGCTACTTCAGGCTGGATGATCAGTCATGCGTTGGTCTCGAGATTGGCATTATCTGGCCCTTCCTAGAGAATCACTTGTGGTTCAAAGTAAGCGTTTCCAATGTTGAGGATTGATTGAGTTGAAGTTCATTTCATTGCTTGTTATTTGTTGTGTGATGAAAACTTTAGTATTTATAATGTATCCTCGTTGTCGTTGTGGGTTGATGACCTGTTGTAGCTAATAAAATGATATGCATGTGATAAACTTACTAAATTTATGAATGGCTTTCGAGTCGCTTCTCTGAGTGGGTGCTGCGACGAGGAAAAAATATATTTTTCGAATACATAATTGTACGTGCATTGCAACAGGTTATCGGATGAGGCCAATCAACAATAGTACACTATTTGTACTAGCTTGACATGCTGCACTATCTCTACGTCTAGGTACGTAATACAACAAGTTTTAAACTTGAGACCAGCCACCCATCCTCACAAAGAACACTTTTTAACCTAGCACAGACTCCAGGAAATTTGGCCACAGTGTGAGGTGGGCTATATGTTAATGTGTTCGCTGTATGTAACCAGCACCTCGAATCCTCGATACTACTACTATACGTAGTAGGAGCAGTAGGGTGGCATGGGCCAGAACAAGCATTCATGTCCAGGAGTATGGCACACGCCACCAGCACGACTTCCATCTGACACCATATTTGTTGGAGTCCGTGCTACAGCAATCTCTTCAACCTCGTCGTTTCTCTAACTCAGCCATCACGTGGCGGGCGAGGTGGGGGTTTGCCGATAGTCGGTTTCCTCAACTACGGTCCCACTTTTAAGGCCAACTCCAACGCACGGCCCCAAATGGACCTCCATTTTGCCGTGCGCCGAAGTGTGGACGCATCCCGGCCGCGTACATTTTTCTTTGCAAACACATATCTTTTTCTCATTGTTGATTTTTTGGTACATGGAAATACATCACCAAAATTTTGACTAGAAAAACAAGAACCACAAGAATACATTTTAGAAGATATCCAACTTCCATAACTTCTCCTGTAAGTTGGATTAGTGCCTTCTTGATACATTCATTGTTGATCTGCGGAGGCTCGATCCTGCGTGCTTCTTTCTTCTTCGAGTGTAAAGAAGTAGACGTGTCTAGCCTCTATTCTATCAACAAGTGCACTAGTCTCATCTCTAGCCTCTATGCTAGCTAAAAGTGCTAGAACATCTACTAAATTGCGCTCTATCAATATATCGTTGTACTCTTATTCCCAATACCAAAACTTGCATCCATTCTACACAATAAAATTTAAGTTAGCACAAGTGCACAACTAGTCTAATCCGGGAGCACAACCGAAGATTTGGTCGAGTTCTTCCTCCTTTTGCTGACACATGGGACATCCAGCATCCAGGTCGAGTCATGCAAGAAAATAGAGTGGTAGTTGAAGCCACGTGATGTGCATCTTGGGTTAAACTATAAATAGAATCTTAGTACTCTTGAGTAACTCCAAAAGAGGCCAGCGAAGATCTTTATTGGATTTGCTTTTCATCACCAGCACGTTGAGGTGAAAGATGTGCAGGTTTAGTGGGTCCTCTTGCGTTTTCACTAACATGTGGGACCGCATATGAGCAAACAGATGATGGGCTCTGCGCGTCTGCTGGCTGGTTGAGAAGAGAGATAGAGGAGGGCTGAGCACGGACTCCAGGAAATTTGTTCTACGTAATCAGCACCTTGATATAGTGGGATGGCATGGGCCATAACTAGCAGTACGGCACACGCCACCCACACGAGTCCCATCCGACACCAATTTTCTTGGAGCCCGTGCTACATCCATCTCTTCTCCCTCATGTTTTCTCAGCCATCACGCGGTGGGCGAGGTGGGGGTTTGCCGATAGTCGGTTTGCTCAACCGTGGTCCCACTTGTAGGTGAAAATGCAACACAACACGCATTTCCCCTTGAGCGGCGTGCCGGACCAACCGTGTGGGGGTGCGACGCGAACACGGCAGGCTTTTCCTTTTGAACTTGTAACTTGTAAAATTTCGTTCTGCTCCATGGCGCGACCGATAGATAGAAATAACGATTTTCCCTAGAGTAATGAGAAGTTTGGTTGTGGCGCGGTTCATGCATGGAGTACGTAGGAAAATTATGAAGTTGATGCGAAAGGTAAGATAATTACTAGTAGTACCATATACTACTACATGGATTTGACGGAAAGATAAAGATACATACGGATCCATCAACGACATCCTCACGCCCTAGTGCACCGGGTCACCAACCAACGTGTGAGGAGCAACATCGTTGGCGGCAAGCTCAACGTGCTTCTGAACAATGTCGTCCAAGGTTGCCCTGCGGTCCAAGAAGGCCAGCGTCCTATCGTCCTCCTCTTGCATGTACTAGTCCTTGTGGGCGATTTGCGCGTAGACGTGGGTGATTATGTCGATGGTGTCTTGCTACGCCAGGCGCTGCGCGGCGAACGCGACCTCGAGGTGGACATTCTCCGGCGCGAAGGCGGGCAGTCGCAGGGCCACCATTGCATTGAAGAGGTTGTCACCATAGAGGCCGCTGAGGGTGGTAGGCATCGCAGAGCCTGGCCGCGTGGGCTGGAGGCATACGTCAAGGTCGTCCACGAGCTTCTTAACGACGGTAAACTTTTCAAGGAAGCCGACGAGGACCTCGTCGAACAAGGAGACGAAGCGGTAGTCCAAGCGCCCCCTCGCCCTGGCGGCCTCAAGCACTACCTAGAGACGTTCCTCGGTGCCGGGCCGCAGGCCGGCGTCATGGACCATCTGGCACAGCCGGCTGATGCTCGCGATCATCGCCTCCATGGGTCTAGCTTCTAGTCAACTAATTTTGCGATTGGAGTGATCACTCTTGCCCTTGGGTGCGTAGGTGCGTAGGATTTCGTAGATTGGACTGGCGGGAGCCTTTATATGAGAAGTGCAGACTACGTTGAATTCACGTGCGTGTTGGCCATCTACTCCTCGCCCCTCTACTGCACCTGCCTTTGGCTGTATGACAGGTTGGCCAGCCACCCGTTGGGCCCACGTGTCATACACCCAAAGGCAGGTACAGTAAGTCAATGAAGCTGCGCCCCCCTCCGTGCTCGTGCATGCTTTCAATGACTTGAGACTACCAAACATCACATGCAGTGGTTAGTTAATTGCATGTAATCCTATTAAGTAGCAAAAAGACATTAAGTTATATCGCTGATAGGAATAAAACAATACACCATGTATTTATTTACAGAGGGAGTAGTACATTTTTTCTGACATGCCTTACTAGATATTGCTAGTCAAATACCAAATCCAGATGGACGTGGTAGTACTACTAAATCCAGACGGTGGTGCTAGTATTAGTAGTAGTACTACTACTACCAATGTAGTAGCACTGTACTACCCGTTGGTCAAATTATTACGTGTTGCTCCTCACAGTGAAGTGACAAGACCGTACGCTGGAGATGACACCTGAGTATAGGCGCACCGTCTGCAGTCACTATCATCATGGCTGTAGACCTAGCATGCTTACAACTAGTCGTGTTCGACATAATTTCCCGTGCGTAGATGCCCGTGCATTGGACGGGACACCAAGATTGGGGGGTGGACGGCGCCAGCAGCGGCCATCGCGCCAGATTTTTTCATGGCCTTCTAGATATGGTGGGGAGGAGATAAGGCTTATTGTGAGAGACAATGAGTTGTTTGTAAATAGCGAACAAGTGCGGGCATCTTTTTGCAAAACTGGAGAAGTTTGGCTTGTATGCGTCAGATCTAGATCCGACGGCTATTGGTGAAAGATGGCAAGCACAACATCATCACCAACTCAGGACCTGTTTGATTTGCAGGATTTTGAAAATGCAAGAATAGGACACGGCAATATTACAAGTTTCAAACTGATATTACAAATGTTAGGAGTAATGCTGCACCTACGAAGAGGGAATTACTTGGAAGTTTACGTAAGAACTTTCGTTACTTTAGGTGGATGCAACATTATCGTACAAACTAAAATCCACCACCCTGACAAATCACTAATGGGCAAATAACTTTTCGAGTCTCTGGCCACTTGATGTTTCAAAAACAAATTCAGCTTCCGTGGAGACTTTTTCATTTAGGCTTAGACGCTTGCGGTGATCAGCACGCCATTCATTGTTGCGCCAGAGAACACCAAACCTCATTACCTTGAGCACACTTGCCTCCAGAACAAAGAACCTGGCCAATTTAATCTCAGATGTGCTACCTCGATAGTCGATCAAATCAATTTCTGTAAGATGGAGATCAAGGCATTCAATGAGATTGTTATAGTGCAGCACATTTTTCACTTTCGGGTCTTTTTTTATCTGCAAAAAAAAAGAGAACATAGTAGAGCAGCTGGATGTATAAGATTGCCGTGTCATCAAGAGGTACCAATATCATTCGCTCATACGATAGGGTTGGCTGGCTAGTGATATTCTCTCTCTCTCTCTCTCATTTACCTAGGAGTACGTGAAGAGCATGGGCATTTGTTGCCTTCCACTATGTGGCCGATGCCATATTTCGCAAAACTATGCCACATAATACGCATTGATGTCAAATCAAGAGATTTTGGCACCGCTGTGCACACGGACCCACATGTATACACAAATCAATCAAACCAACTACACCAGCCTCTCACTCTCCCAAACAAGTGTTTTTTTATTGCCTCAGTCCTTAATGCGCCCTCAATTTACTAGCGTGCGGGGTGCTACCCCGAGTGGTTTCAACTTTTCTTACTTCACCGCGTGTCAGATGGGCCTCTAGTTTACTTATTTTCACCCACTACCACATGGGCCAGCACACGAAGATACAGAACACGAGCTGACAAGGCAGCATGTGGACAAGTTGACCGGTCAACTAAACAATATATGGAGCTATACGCTGACACAATGAGCATATAATCCGTCCGTATAGAGTGTTCATGTGAGAGGGGAGGCCCGTGAGAGATAGCAGAGAGAGAGAAAGAGCTACTCCTTCAGTTCGATAATGTAGTTCCAACATTTTTTTTAAGTCTAAGTTTTGAAACTTTGACAAAGTTTATAAAGAAATTACTTATATCTACAATACCAAAGATAAATGATAGTATGAAGTAAGTACATGTTGTGATGAATCTAATTATCTTTCCAGATGTAAATTTTTTTCTCTGCATATACCTGGTCAAACTTTTATGAGGTTTGACTTTTTAAAACATCCATATGCTTATGGACGTGAGAGAGTCCCTAACTAGAGAGAGAGTGAAATAGAAAGAGTGAGTGAAAAAAGTGTGTGTGCGTGTGTGAAAGAGACATGGGCAAGACTCGATAAAAGTTGAGAAAAACGTGTGTCTTATGCAAACATATCACACATGCATCGTCGACAATAGAAGCAAGGTGAGGACATAGTGTGTGGTTGTTTGCAACCGTGAGAGCAAGACCCCTAGCACGTGGCCAAGAGGGGCTGACAAAGAAGGGAGAGAGGTCGAGAGAGACGTACGGAGAAAATGCAGACATGGGGAGGAGAGAGTGTATGTTTGTCCTAAAGAGATCCCCTGGAGATCGTGATGGGACTACATGGGTGGGAGATCGAGTGACAAGGTGTGTGTGCAATAGAAGATACCCCCGAGAGATATCGAGATAGACGTATGGATGGAAGGAGACAATACGTGTGTTCCTGATGGCTAGTGAGAGATAATCATACTTAGGGGGGAGTGCTTGCGCCTACGATGGAGTGAGGGATTATGGTACTTATTAGGGGGTGCATGTCACATAGAGAGAGAACAAGGGTGGAGAGTGTTGGATGGGTCTATATGTATAGCGTGAGCGAGACATGTGTATGTGTGAACCAGGGAGATATAAAGTTTGAGAGAGATTGAGGAGCCCCGATAAGGCTGAGTGGTGCGTCAGATAGCTGAGAGGGGGAAAGAGATATTCCATCCGCTCGATAATGCAGTGCATGTAATTTTTTTAGAAGTCAAACTTTGGAAACTTTGATCAGGTTTACACAAATGTTATTTATATCTTCAATACAAAAGATACATCGTATGAAACTATATCTCATGGTGAATCTAGTCGTATATGTTTGTCGTTCCAGATGTAATTGTTTTTCTCCACGTACATGGTCAAACTTTGTGATGTTTGACTTTTCAATAAGTCAATATGCTAAGGACCGAGGAGAGTGCCTAAGTCGAGAGGGATCAAGTGCGTGTGAAGGAGAATGAGTAAGTGTGCAAAAATAGTATGTGTGTGAAAGAGAAAGTGACAACAAACGATAAATTAGAGAGAGTGTGTGTTTTTTCGTTTCTTAGGCGAACATATCACACATGCATCTCTGAGATAGAAAAGCGAGGTGAGGAGATACACGAAGATAGCTAGTGTGTGATTGTTTGCAACGGAGAGAGACACCCCTATAGCACATGCCCAATAAAGGTCTGGCCAACAAGGTACAAAGGTCGAGAGGGACACATGGAGAACATGGATGCATGGGGAGGGCGAGAGGGTGTGTTTACGATAGAGAGACCCCCTCCAGATCGTGAGGGAGCTATATGGGTGGGAGATCGAGCGAGGTGCGTGCATGATAGAAAGAAGCCCCGAGAGAAATCGATATAGACCAAGCACATGTTTGTGATGGAGACTAAGATTAGCTAGTCATATACATATAGGGGGGACTGCGTGTGTGTGGGGACCCCGACTCATAAGTCATGATCACCAAATGCACGTGTACAGTGATCCCAGAGGTCAATGCTCACTGAACACAAAGAAGCTGAATAACAAGAGTCTTACATCCATACATACCGTATTACACAAATAGGACCATTAAGGTCAAGTCTTGAGTATATCAGCGTAGCAGAAATCTTCAATAACAACTTGGACCCATGCCATCTACCTTAACCCTACAGGCATTCTGACTGGGAAGCGTCTTAGCTCGCATGTTCGTCACCAAGATATCTTCATCATATCCTGTTCTTTCATGCCTGGCCCATAAAATAACCAGTGGCAAGCCAATGAGTACTTTGAATGTACTCGCAAGCAACCCAAGTGTGATGACAGAATTAATTATGCAGGGCTCTATTGCTAAGTTGGCAGTTTTGCGGAAAGCTAGTTTTTCATATGCAAGTATGATCAACATATAACAAGGGCATGCATGCGTCTGCAACAAGTATCAGGAGGTTACAGACATCAACATCATGAAAGAGTCATGAACAACTCTTGCTTACGCTCATCGTGACTTTCTCACAATCACATCAACAGATTTACCAAACCGTGTTGTTTTTCCAGAAACTTATGGACATAGTCTAAGTAGCACCACCCAACTGTCCTTGACCGTGGACATGGCTATTCGAATAGTTTTACACTCTGCAGAGGTTGCGCACTTTAACCACAAGATCCGGGAAGCTTTCGTGTCACCCACGATCCGCAGTACCTCAAGTACTCGGGGGAAGCACCCGGTCATTACCTTTCCCTAGACGACACTAACATAGGGTCCACTCGTTGGTGCACGTCCCTCGTGTACAAATGATAGATCATGGGACTTGCCCTTTTTACAATGTCACGCGTACACGAAGGGACCAACGGTGTGTCCGGTGCCCTGTAAAAACAGTCATGGTCGCCTATCCAAGCACGACCCCGTCCCGGGAGTGACCTCAAGTCTCCCCCGTCACTAGTGATGTGGGCACCATTCTAGTATCAGCCTAAGTAATTAATAATGCCCCGTCCCATAAGGGGTAGAGTGGTTGCACATGTTTGGTTGGGACGGTAATCACACATAAATCTAATCCATCACTGTAAACAACACTTTCATCAAGCCTCGGTACACTACTTCTCCACCAAGTAGTGCCCTAGTTTCTCATCACCTCCCAGGGGCATTAGGGGCACCCACTGGGTTATTTGCAAGTATGTCATACCACACTTGTTTCTCTCAATGCATAACCCTGACCCATTTGCGTAGCCAACTACTATAGCATACATCTATCTACTCCCACCGGCATAACCCTCATAAGAAGGTAGGGTCATGCACAATGCAAGTATCAACGAGGAAGTACAGTGGCAAACCATCAAACTGGTTCCACCTCATCATGATTCCGTTGCAACAATGATCGGACGCTATATGACATGCATAAAAAAGGGTTCCATAGACATGGTCAAAGGGCTACTTGCCTTGTCCTTCTGAGTCTTCAAACCTTCTGGTCCATCTCCAAGTACTCCGTTTATTTCGTCAACTAACGATGGAAACAATCATAATAAGCAACACAACAAGGAAAAAATAAAAGTGCTCTAAAAATAGGAGTTGGACTTTTCTAGGATATCCCTGGTTATATGAAAATTAACCAGAGTAGTTTCATTGGGATTGGATTAGTGGATGCTTCAGATCATTTCAATATGTTGGAATCAAGGGGTTTATGGATTTGCAAGAAGTGTACAGAAATATATTTTTGAAAAATGAGCAGAGGTACCTATCTAACAAGCAATGATTTTAGAAGTAGATAGGAGTTGGTTTCACTTGATTTGGAGTTCAAATGAATATCCTAGGATTTTTCAAAGTTGACAAATATGAAGAAATGGCTCATTATTTTGTGGGGTACAGAAAGTATTAGAAAAAATGTTCCAAAACTAAGTTTTGATATTACAAGCATCTAGGAATTTGAACCATTGCATTTGGATCAAATTCGAGCTCTCTGTGATTTTCTAAAGTTTATCACAGAAATAGAAAAATGACATTTTGATAATATTTGTGAAGAAAAGGTCTCTGGAAAAATGTGCATGCTGCACCAACAGGTAGATCATGATTTTAGAAACTACCATAAATTTGAATCATCAAATTTGGAGTTCATTTGAATTTTATGTGGATTTTAGAAACTTACTGAAAAAGAAAAAGAAAAGGAATCTACCTAGATGGGCTAGATTAAACCCTGCGCTGGCGTCCACTGAGCGAGGAGTAGCGTCGGAATGCTACTGGGCCGGCCCAGTGGCTCGGCCACACGGACAGAGGGCGACATCGAAGGCGCCATCTCCGGAGTACGCCTTCGCCTTGGGGACGCGGATCTGGCGATGTCGTCTCCACTTAAACACCTGGGCCCGCTGGCCGGCCCGCTGACAGGTGCCCCTCCCCCCCCCCTCCCGCAGGGTCATCTTCATCCTCCCGCTCCCGCGAAAGAGGGGAGGGGAGGCCCTGGCCGCGCGAGGCCGGCGCTTGCCCCCGGCGGCACAGGCCACCTCTGGCCAAACTGCAGCCACCGGAGGGACCCTCAGGGAGCGGCGCGTCAGGGAGGTGGGCCGGGGTCAGCGGATGATGGCTGGGGCGCCCCCAGCACGGGCCTTGGCGGACGGCCATTCGGGTGTCTGTGAGCAGGGGGCACGGTGCCCCGGAGCGTTGGGAGAAGAGGGGAAAATAGTCGCCGGACCCTGGCGCTTCTTCTGGTGGGGAGAGGATGAGCGGGGAAGTCCGCTCTTGCCCGAATCAAAGCGTAGGCCGGCGGCGGCACCCTTGCCATGGAGGACGCCAGGAGGCTTGAGAGGGAGAGGGAGCCTGTCTGGGAGGTTTGTGGGATGCAGGGGGTTCGATCAGAGGCGAGAGGGAGAGTTGGGGATAGCTTAAATAGGCGTGGCCACGGTGCACCGTGGGCGCGGTCCAGGCCATGCTCGGGCGAGCCCTGCGGAGAGGTGAGAAGAGAGGATAAGGAGGGTCCCGACAGCGAGGCGTGTCGTGGACGTCGAGGCGACCTCGACGGACACGCTCGCTGTGCCCAATGCCGCCTGGGTGCCTCGGGAGGGCCGAGCTATAGTGCCTTGGCGCACTGTAGCGTGCTCCAGAGCGCGCCTTTGGCCGGCATGGCCATGTCCCCTGCGCCCTGGCTGTGTCCCCCAGTGTCCATCAGCCCTAGGGGGTAGTAAACAAGGTGGGCATGGCCTTGGATGCCCTGGTTACCCAATGGAAGAGGAGGGAGGTTGAGGGAGAGTGGGAATTGGGCTGTCCAGCAGAGTAAAATGGGGTTTTACCCCCTCAATCATTGAGCTGTGGGCATGAGTGACTTACTGGAGGTAGAAGGTGACTAGGAGATGCTATGGTAAAAAGTTGGGCTCAAGAAGAATAGTGTAAGTGGTCAGAATGGTGATTTTTGAAAAGTGACAGAAGGTATTTGATGCAAATTTGGGCAAGCAAATTAACTCCACTTGACATGAGACTTAACAGGATCAAATGGCATATAGAAATAGGGTATTTCACCAAGTTTGAGCTCATTTGAAGAAAGTTGCCAATGTAACTTTGGTGAACCCTAGAAATCAACAGAAATGGATTTTCCAAGATTAGGTTAAGCAAATCATCCCTCATTGATGCACCACTTGGTGTGGTGTCCTCATTTGGGGTTGTGAGCATGTCCACAAAATTTGAGGCCCCAAGTAAAAAGTTGGCAATGTAGAGTTGTTCAAATTTGGATCTGGTCAGAAATGGTTTTGGGGCACTTAGATCAAGTTATGCTTCTCCAATACTTGTGCGATTTGGTCTAGATGCATAATTAGACCATTTTAGCATGTGCACCAAGTTTGAGAGAATTTAGACAAGTTTGACAATGTAAAGTTTCTCAAACTTCAAAATGGACAGAAATGGTTTTGAGGGGATTAGATGATGTTTTCTTGATCTTCACGGCATGAGGCTTTGTAAGATCATCCAATATGTCATATTTGACATGATAGAATTTCCCTGGAATTTTTTTGGAGAATATTTCCTTTGTAAATATTTCAAAATCTTGAAATATCCAGAAAGGGTTTAGGAAGGATTTGCCAATTCTTTTGAACATGATCATGTGTTGAAACTCTTATATGTGGACAATATTTGTCCTAGGAGTCTCTTTGAATTTTGGCAAATATTTTTGATATAGTTAAATATTTTTAACCTATTAAAGACCATTTCTGGCCTAAAGAAAAAGCATTTAAATAAAATATAAAAATAACTTTTAAAATTATGCTTTTATGGTTTAAGGAAGTCCTATACCTAATAGGATTCAAATATATTTTTTAAAATATTTTTCACACCTCAAATAAGGTACTTGCAGTGCAAATCCTAATTCAGGGGTTTTTGGAAAACTAATTTTAGAAAATACTTTTGTCCAAAATATTTTTATAAGAAAATACTATACTGTTCTATACACATGACATGATCATTGGGAAAAGGTTTTGGAGCAAGGGGATGAAGTATAAGAGTTGGAGGATTTATTATATTTTTAGAGCACTTGCAAACAGGAGACAAAAATCAAATCAAGCAAAGTCCAAAACACTCAAAAGTTTTTGTCAAACCACATGTTTAGCATAATTATTAGCTTAAGTGTTGTGGCATGAAAATCAGGGTGTGACAGACCTACCCCCCTTACAAGAATCTCGTCCCCGAGATTCCCAGACTAGGCGTGGAAAGGAATACGAAAACTTGGATATGGGGTAGTCTTCACTTCTTCTTGTTGGTTCTGCTTCCGAGTGGTGCTCCATGGAATCTTGAAGTACTTGGTGGTGTGGCTTCTCGCTTGTTGCCCTCTTTGATGCAGGTTGCTGAGGGGTCTCTTGTATGGGTTAAGTTGGGCTAGACGTCAAAGGCTCGGTGATCGATGTCCTTGCAGGGACCGGGCTAGTCAGGAAGTAAGAAGTACTTCTAGAGTGGTGACCCGTGGAATATTTGGTGCACGGTGGGTATCTTAGGTGGTAAATCTAGCTGGTAGCCGTCTACTATTTGACTTGTAGTGGTCTTGAAGAAGGTCGATAAATCTTGGTGTGAGCTTTCCTTCGACATGGAAATGCTTGGTTTCTTCGAGAGGAGTGGTTTGCAGATACGCCCGGTCTTCGACGCGAAAGTTTATCTCTTGATGATGGTGGTCGATGTAGTTCTTCCTTCTTGACATGTCGGTTTTCAAACGTCTTCTAACCAGCTGCACAGCTCTTCCTTCATCTTCGGGTAGTCAAGTATGTTGCCAAATAAAGATGACAACTAACCTGTCCAAGTACTCCATGAAGTCTATGGGGTACGCAAGGTAGGCTGGGGTATTGGTGGTGGTCTCCGTTGAATGTTGGCAACGGTCTTCTTGACTTAGAGTCAAGGCCCGTGGTCATGATCTGACCATGTTGTGGCTTGGTGGGGCTTAAGGGTTTCAAGGATTCTAGTGAGTGAGTGAACGTTTATTATCTTATCCTTAAGCATGGTTTCTGAGATGCCAATAGTTCTACCTAGTCCCACAATCCTTATACCACCGAAAGCATCGTCTCGCATAGGCTAACTCCACTCACCACTCATGCCATACATATCCTCATGACTCCCAAGGGGCGGTCTAACAAAATTATACTTGTCTATGATCCCCAAATCCATATGTATGTCTACCCTAAAATCCATGGGTAGATCATACATGCTGCTAAGCTTGAATTAAACACCACAATCCAAGCACTCAACCTATTCTTGCAAGGTTCAAGATAATGCATCTCTATTCTAAGGAAACACGTCATATGCCACTCCAAGATCTGGTTTCCTTCCTATAGATCAACTCCAATAGCTCGGTAACTTCCATCAATCACCACATAATCCAACAATTCTACAAATCCGATGTCTACGGTGTTCCACAAGATCTCAAGTCCCTATAATATCCAAATACTTGGAAGGACTATGCATTACTATAGTAAGTCCACCAAATTCCCACCATCATGGTCAAGTAAACTCCAAGGTCATGATTATATAGATCCCTAAATCAACTCCGACAAATAATCCAATCTCCTAGTTTATTGTCCACCAAGAAGCATGGTATCATGATCGGGATCAACGGTCTAAATCCAATTTACTCCGAATCATGCAGACATATCTAGTATCTATACCCAACCAGAATCACCTACTTAAATCCAAATCTCATGTCCAACGAGAATTCCTACATGCTTCCCCAAAGTCATTATCAGAATGTCGACTAGCTTCTATCAATATCCCCTGGCTAGGTCAAATCCTTATACCTCCAAGAATTTCAATTTGCGATCACAATAGCCCTGCAAATCCAAGTTACTCCAGGGTGATGAAAGTTATGCTACTCCATTAATCATGATCCCGCCAACATGAAACCTCACAACCCATCAAGGTCTCAGATAATTCCTCGAAGTCACTGATATAAAGCCACCCAGTCATCTGTCTTATATCCTCAAACTGGTCTTCATATGGCATCGTCAGTTCTTGTGCTATATTAGGACGAAAATGTGCTCACTCACTGTGTCCACTAGTTCCATTACGAACCCAGTGTTGTGCAAGGTTACAAAGACTTAACTGGTTCTCTCGCAATTCTATGGGTTAAGCACATGGTTAAGGATTCGTGCTGGAGTATCTCGTGAAGTCTCAAAGGGTCTAGGAATAGGTTTCTAGTCTCGAGGGTTAAACATAACTTCACAGGGTTGCGCTTGGTCGTGGAGGTTGTAGCAGAAGTCTTCATTGTTAGTCGGTTGCCGAGTTGGAATCCTTGGTACTTCTTGTCTTGCTGGTCTTCAGTTGAGGAGAGAGAAGAGAGGGAGAAAGTAGCATAGAGGAGGGGAATGCCTAAAAGGGGGTTCTATCGTGCAAGTGCAAACAAACAGGTGCAAAAAGAGCGAAACAAAAGAAACAAGGTAAGGAAGATGATATAGTCGTGTATTTGTTGCCTAGGGCAAAAGTGCGAGTTATATCAAAACACAAACAATATAAGCAAGCAACACGCAATCATGGTTCTATTCGAACCATCATACGGACTCGACTGCGCATAGGGGGTACACGACTCACCCTACCCTAGGGGTTATCGGACTAGTAGTCGCGCCTTGTGCCTCGTGCAGTCTTCTGAGTTTCCTCAGGTGTTGCTATGTCCCTTGTAGTTGTTTGATGAATGATCTGGGTTGAGCCTGAAGAATCTTCAACAACCTTTTGCCTGATGAGGTGATGTGGTGAAGGCGTCTCCTTGTAGCTGGCGTTGACATGGTCTTCTCTTGTTTCTTTAATCATGATGATCTCTTGTGCCTTCTGGGGCGTCGAGGGTACCAAGTAGGCAAATCCTTTATGCAATGATATTAACATGGCATAGTAGAGATTCAACATGTCGGTTATGTTGATGTCAACATCGACACCAAGAGCAGGGGGACGAAGAGAACCGTTTTCCTGCTCACTATAGTGAGGCAGACCAAATGGCAAGGTTCTCATCCACCAGTGGTTGCCGACACAACAATGGTAGTGACATGATTACTCTATTAGCGATGTATATCATGATCTTGCACAACTTATGCCATGTTCATCGTAGGGCAAGGTTGCATCATTTTGGGGCACTGTCAAGGATGTCACCATCTTCTGGGTCTTCATGTCCTCATTCCTCGAGGATGTATCTTCTGTTGGCATCGTCTTGTTGTGGTGTCACCAATCTTGTGTTTAGAAGAGATGGGTGAGTGTTTGGCAAGGTGCACTCCTTCTAGATTATCCACGAGGATTGCAAGGAAATCCAGTGGTCTGGGGCATAAGGGTTCTAGCGACCAAAGTTTTGAAGGGGAAGAGATCAAGTATAGCCTAGTTTTAGAAAAACTGAGAAGGGAAGAGAAGTATAGATAGTTTTGAAAACTAGTAATAGTTTTGGAAATAGTTTTACCCTAACTAACGACCATGCTAACTAAGGCTCGCTACAGTCAGGATGGCTCTGATACCTGTGGGGACCCCGACTCATAAGTCGTGATCACCGAATGCACGTGTATAGTGATCCTAGAGATCAATGCTCACTGAACACACATAAGTGAATAACAAGAGTCTTACATCCATACATACCGTATTACACAAATAGGACCATTAAGGTCAAGTCTTGAGTATATCATCGCAGCGGAAATCTTCAATAACAACTTGGACCCATGCCATCTGCCTTAACCCTACAGGCATTCTGATTGGGAAGCGTCTTAGCTCGCATGTTCGTCACCAAGATATCTTCATCATATCATGTTCTTTCATGCCTGGCCAATAAAATAACCAGTGGCAAGCCAATGAGTACTTTGAATGTACTCGCAAGCAACCCAAGTGTGATGAAAGAATTAATTATGCAGGGCTCTATTGCTAAGTTGGCAGTTTTGCGGAAAGCTAGTTTTTCATATGCAAGTGTGATCAACATATAACAAGGGCATGCATGCGTCTGCAACATTGTGAAAGAGTCATGAACAACTCTTGCTCACGCTCATCGTGACTTTCTCACAATCACATTAACAGATTTACCAAACCGTGTTGTTTTTCCAGAAACTTATGGACATAGTCTAAGTAGCACCACCCAACTGTTCTTGACCGTGGACACAGCTATTCGAATAGTTTTACACTCTGCAGAGGTTGCACACTTTACACACAAGATCCGGGAAGCTTTCGTGTCACCCACGATCCCACAGTACCTCAAGTACTCGGGGGAAGCACCCGGTCATTACCTTTCCCTAGACAACACTAACATAGGGTCCACTCGTTGGTGCACGGCCCTCATGTACAAACGATAGATCATGGGACTTGCCCTTTTTACAATGTCACGCGTACACGAAGGTACCAATGGTGTGTCCGGTGCCCTGTAAAAACAGTCACGGTCGCCTATCCAAGCACGACCCCGTCCAGGGAGTGACCTCAAGTCTCCCCCATCACTAGTGATGTGGGCACCATGCTAGTATCAGCCTAAGTAATCAATAATGCCCCGTCCCATAAGGGGTAGAGTGGTTGCACATGTTTGGTTGAGACGGTAATCACACATAAATCCATCACTGTAAACAACACTTTCATCAAGCCTCGGTACACTACTTCTCCACCAAGTAGTGCCCTAGTTCCTCATCACCTCCCAGGGCTATTAGGGGCACCCACTGGGTTATTTGTAAGTATGTCATACCACACTTGTTTCTCTCAATGCATAACCCTGACCCATTTGCGTAGCCAACTACTATAGCATACATCTATCTACTCCCACCAGCGTAACCCTCATAAGAAGGTAGGGTCATGCACAATGCAAGTATCAACGAGGAAGTATAGTGGCAAACCATCAAAGTGGTTCCACCTCATCATGATTCCGTTGCAACAATGATATGACGCTATATGACATGCATTAAAAAAGGGTTCCATAGACATGGTCAAAGGGCTGCTTGCCTTGTCCTTCCGAGTCTTCAAACCTTCTGGTCCATCTCCAAGTACTCTGTTTATTTCGTCAACTAACGATGGAAACAATCATAATAAGCAACACAACAAGGCAAAAATAAAAGTGCTCTAAAAATAGGAGTTGGACTTTTCTAGGATATCCCTGGTTATATGAAAAATAACCAGAGTGGTTTCATTGGGATTGGATTAGTGGATGCTTCAGATCATTTCAATATGTTTGAATCAAGGGGTTTATGGATTTGCAAGAAGTGTACAAAAATATATTTTTGAAAAATGAGCAGAGGCACCTATCTAACAAGGAATGATTTTAAAAGTAGCTAGGAGTTGGTTTCACTTGATTTGGAGTTCAAATGAATATCCTAGGATTTTGCAAAGTTGACAAATATGAAGAAATGGCTCATTATTTTGTGGGGTACAGAAAGTATTAGAAAAAATGTTCCAAAACAAAGTTTTGATATTACAAGCATCTAGGAATTTGAACCATTGCATTTGGATCAAATTTGAGCTCTCTATGATTTTCTAAAGTTTATCAGAGAAATAGAAAAATGACATTTTGATAATATTTGTGAAGAAAAGGTCTCCGGAAAAATGTGCATGCTGCACCAACTGGTAGATCATGATTTTAGAAACTTCCAGAAATTTGAATCATCAAATTTGGAGTTCATTTGAATTTTATATGGATTTTAGAAACTTACTGAAAAAGAAAAAGAAAAGGAATCTACCTAGATGGGTTGGATTAAACCCTGCGCTGGCGTGCACTGAGCGATGAGTAGCGCCGGAATGCTACTGGGCCGGCCCAGTGGCTCGGCCACGCGGGCAGAGGGCGACGTCGAAGGCGCCATCTCTGGAGTACGCCTTCGCCTGGGGGACGCGGATCTGGCGATGCCGTCTCCACTTAAACACCTGGGCCCGCTGGCCGGGCCGCTGACAGGTGGGGGCCCCCCGCAGGGTCATCTTCCTCCTCCGGCTCCCGCGACAAAGGGGAGGGGAGGCCCTGGCCGCGCGAGGCCGGCGCTTGCCCCCGGCGGCACAGGCCACCTCTGGCCAAGCTTCGGCCACCGGAGGGACCCTCGGGGAGCGGTGCATCAGGGAGGTGGGCCGGGGTCAGCGGACGATGGCCGGGGCGCCCCCAGCACGGGCCTTGGTGGACGGCCATTCGGGCGTTTGTGAGCAGGGGGGCACGGTGCCTCGGAGCGTTGGGAGAAGAGGGGAAAATAGTCAACGGACCCTGGCGCTTCTTCTGGTGGGGAGAGGAGGAGCGGGGAAGTCCGCTCTTGCCCGAATCAGAGCGGAGGCTGCCGGCGGCACCCTTGCCATGGAGGACGCCAGAAGGCTTGAGAGGGAGAGGGAGCATTTCTGGGAGGTTTGTGGGATGCAGGGGGTTCGATCAGAGGCGAGAGGGAGAGTTGGGGATAGCTTAAATAGGCGTGGCCGCGGTGCATCGTGGGCGCAGTCCAGGCCATGCTCGGGCGAGCTCTGTGGAGAGGTGAGAAGAGAGGGTAAGGAGGGGCCCGACAGTGAGGCGTGTCGTGGACGTCGAGGCGACCTCGACGGACACGCTCGCTCTGCCCAATGCCGCCTAGGTGCCTCGGGAGGGCCCAGCTACAGTGCCTTGGCGCACTGTAGCGTGCTCCAGAGCGCGCCTTTGGCCGGCATGGCCATGTCCCCTGCTCCCTGGCTGTGTCCCCCAGTGTCCATCAGCCCTAGGGGTAGTAAACAAGGTGGGCATGGCCTTGGATGCCCTGGTTACCCAATGGAAGAGGAGGCAGGTTGAGGGAGAGTGGGAATTGGGTTGTCCAGCAGAGTAAAATGGGGTTTTACCCCCTCAATCATTGAGTTGTGGGCACGAGTGACTTACTGGAGGTAGAAGGTGACTAGGAGATGCGGTGGTAAAAAGTTGGGCTCGAGGAGAATAGTGTAAGTGGTTAGAATGGTGATTTTTGAAAAGTGACAGAAGGTGTTTGATGCAAATTTGGGCAAGCAAATTAACTCCACTTGACATGACACTTAACAGGATCAAATGGCATATGGAAATAGGGTATTTCACCAAGTTTGAGCTCATTTGAAGAATATTGCCAATGTAACTTTGGTGAACCCTAGAAATCAACATAAATGGATTTTCCAAGATTAGGTCAAGCAAATCATCCCTCATTGATGCACCACCTGGCGTAGTGTCATCGTTTGGGGTTATGAGCATGTCCACAAAAGTTGAGGCCCCAAGTAAAAAGTTGGCAATGTAGAGTTGTTCAAATTTGGATCTGCTCATAAAGGGTTTTGGGGCACTTAGATCAAGTTATGCTTCTCCAATACTTGTGCCATTTGGTTTAGATGCATAATTAGACCATTTTAGCATGTGCACCAAGTTTGAGATAATTTGGACAAGTTTGGCAATGTAAAGTTGCTCAAACTTCAAAATGGACAGAAATGGTTTTGAGGGGATTAGATAATGTTTTATTGATCTTCAAGGCATGAGGCTTTATAAGATCATCAAATATGTCATATTTGACATGATAGAATTTCCCTGGAATTTTTGGAGAATATTTCCTTTGTAAATATTTCAAAAGCTTGAAATATCCAGAAATGGTTTAGGAAGGATTTGCCAAATATTTTGAACATGACCATGTGTTGAAACTCTTATATATGGACAATATATGTCCTAGGAGTCTCTCTGAATTTTGGCAAATATTTTTGATATAGTTAAATATGTTTAACCTATTAAAGACCATTTACGCCCTAAAGAAAAAGCATTTAAATAAAATACAAAAATAACTTTTAAAATTATACTTTTATGGTTTAAGGGAGTCCTATACCTAATAGGATTCAAATATACTTTTTGAAAGATTTTTCACACCCCAAATAAGGTACTTGCAGTGCAAACCCTAATTCAGGGGTTTTTGGAAAACTAATTTTAGAAAATACTTTTTGGCCAAAATATTTTTATAAGAAAATACTATACTGTTCTATACACATGACATGGTCATTGGGAAAAGGTTTTGGAGCAAGGGGATGAAGTATAAGAGTTGGAGGATTTATTATATTTTTAGAGCACTTGCAAACAACAGACAAAAATCAAATCAAGCAAAGTCCAGAACACTCAAAAGTTTTTGTGAAACCACATTTTTAGCATGATTATTAGCTTAAGTGTTGTGGCATGAAAATCAGGTGTGACAGTGTGCCTACGATTGAGTGAGCGACCATCATATTTGGCTAGCTAGAGATTTTGTGTGTGTGCGTGTGAGATGGAGAGAGAACGAGGGAGAGAGATAGAGTTTTAGATGGGCCTATCGAGTGCGAATGAGATATGCATGTGTATGTGTGACCCAGGTAGATGGAGAGTTTGAGAGAGAGGGGGGAAGAGCTTCGAGATGACAGAGTGGTGCGTGAGAGAGTTACGGGCAACGAGCCAAGGAATTTGTGTGCGTACGATGAGTGCACCAAAGATATCTAGCTTGGACTAGAGAATCATACATAGTGTGCGAGAGAGACCTATAGATGGAGTATATATGCATGCAAAGTAGAAAGACCCCCCCATGCACACACACAAAGAGAGAGAGAGATGGAGAGAAAGAGAGAGGACCAACAAGGTTTGTGTGTTGGATGCGTGCGACAGAATTGAAGATTGTCGGTGCGCGCGAGAGAGAGAGTAGGAGTCCACGAGAGGGGGAGGTCGCGTTTTATGCATCAAAGACTGATATAAACCATGTTTCGATATAAACTTGCATTCAAATATTTAAATTGGAGAACATGTTGTCTGTAATCCACAATGAACTGATATATGCGTATATCAAACAAGTTCATTAATTTGACTTTCAACATGTTCATGGAGTACTGTAATACTGTACAACATGCTATTCGATTGAGGTGTTCAATTTTGGATTTAGTTCACTATTTCGACCGGGTGAACGAGCTATTTCGTTGAATCAAGATATTTCATTTTGGGTTTGATTCCCGTTTTTGAGTGGGTAAACTATTTGTCATATAGTAAATCGCTAGCAACGAGCATGTAAAAACACATTACTCCTGAGCATCATCTCTCCATCTAAAAAAGAAGTGGCAAGCTAATATTTCTAAATTTGATTCGAATCGACTTGGTAAGGTAGACGTGGATGCTCGTTCTCCCAAATTTTGAATGAACCGTTAAACATCCTCTGCTCGGTGGAATTCGCCCGAGAAAATAAATGGGAGACGCAAAATTACCGTCCTATGTGGGAGACGCATTAATTGGCCCGTTGTGCATCGAGGGTAGGTTCGTAACTTCATCCAAGCGCGCCTTCTCCTCCGCCGAAATGACATGTGCCGGATAATTCATAAACCATGGTCGGCAAAACACGCTCTCCTCGCCCAAAATAGCTCGCGCCCACTATTTGAAAACACGCTCTCCTCACCCAAAATCGCTCGCGCCCACTGTATTTCAAAACATGCCCTCCTCGCCCGAAATCGGTCCCGCCCACTATTTGGGGAGAAGCAAAGTTACTCTACTATCCCCGACCCTTAGTACACAGACCCAAGCCGAGAAGCCTAAAGGTAGGGGTAGAACTGTAACTCCCCCTCACATTTCAAACAAATGCGTACATGGTTCCACTCCCCTCCCA
>LR738712.1:194064941-194077648 GCA_902687465.1 Secale cereale | reverse complement strand
CCCCATTCATACCTCGTGGGCGCCAAATCACCTTCTCCCCGGAAGCTCCCTTCTCCCGAGCCGCGAAACCTCAGCCCCTCCTCCATGGCGTCCCCCACCGCACCAATTTCACAGCCACCCTCCTCCCTAATGCCCGAGAAGCTGTCCATTTTCCGACGTCCACTGGGCCGTGTGCCTCTTACTCCATGCTACTGGAGCTGCCTCGACGACGACCACGTGAACCGTACCGGAGCCGATTCACCCCCGTCGTTGTTCACGGCGCCGGAGCGGCTCCAACTTCGTATCCGTCCAGAGTCCTGGCGCTGCTTCCCCGTAGCCGTCAACCGTCGCGACATCGCTGTTTCCCTGCCGCCGGTGGCCACCGCAACCGCGCCGGCCTCACCGACTCGGCAGCTGCACCTGCCTACTTCACCATGCTGCTAGATAGTTCGCACCCTCATCTCAAATCACTTTATTTAGGCATCAGTTGTCTGAATTTTTATTCTGGGCCAATCGATTCCCAATGGGAAGCAGTACCCCTCGAGACGAAGCTCCTAGGCTGCCGGTTGGCTGGTGTCTAACATAACGGTGCGGAGCCGCAAGTTTGCCCCGAAAGCAGCGCTTAGATGGCTATCTTAGAATTGCTTGGGTTCGAGGTACTGCCGCCGCCGGATCTGGATGATGGGGAGTCTTTGTGGATTGGCCCGGGGGCGGCACAACCACGGCAATGCGGTGGGGCGGGGAGCGGGGTTTTGGCCGGGGCCAAGGACGGTGGAGGCAAGCTGCTCTGCCGTTGGTCGCTGGCTCTTTGGGGAATATTCCTAACAGTGTCAGCCGGGAGGCATAAGACGGCCATCAAGCCATCCGGCGTAGATCGGACTGTACCAAAATAAAATAAAATCATGCGACCCCAATTTAGTCTCAGCCAACAGACGTGTGACCACTCTCGTACCTTGCTGTTGATCTCTTAGTATATTTCGTCAGATCAAAGAGATGTGTCGTTCTTAACATTATGCGTTATCTGCATCCTCACCCACACCGTCTTCCGACTCACCGCAGCTGCTCCAACAAGAGAAGCATACACTAGAAGGGAGCTATAGTCCCCACTCAACAGTTCCCTGCATCGAATGCGCGTGCCCGACATGGACAGCCACAACAACTGCAGGGCCATCGACAAGTCAGCACATGATGCTCGGCCAGATAGGTTGTACCCCCATCTTACTTGTGTGCAACATTTATGGCTTTGTTATTCATCTAAGCATGGACAATAAATTATCACATTTCACTATATATTCATGCTGATCTCTTACGGGTCTTGTTCAGGAGTTAGCGATGTTCCATAGTTCAGCTAAGATACTTGTTTTTTAGGTAACATTGTTCCATCGTTATCATCCATCAGCCAATGCTATCCCATAGTCTGGCGATTATAGTATTATACCACTTCTAGTATTACCTATGTTGTTCTTTAATACTTTTGTGTGCCATCTAGTTAATCTCGAGTACAAACGATACATATTCTGTAGCTTTCATCTGTGTTCTCCATTTAGTTTTTGAGACCTGTTGCTGCTAGTTAACCCCAGTCCTACTATTTATGTCGTCTCCTACAGGCACTCATTACATAAATCGAACTACTAGTTGTCTTCCATGCATGTCAGATATAATTGCACACATTGATATATCCACAAGAACCTCGGGGAGCAATGTAAAGGCCAATAAACTTGATATCAATGATACCCAATATGATGGAACATGTAAAGGCAGTTCTTCAGAAGACTTGCAGAAAGATGTTGAATCCTCTTCACCCCACAAGGTCCTTGATCTAACTTGGCCCGTGATATGGGTAGAACATGCATATAATGTCCTGGAGAGTATCTACTTTGTTGCAATGCCATGTGATTAGCATGCTGATCATGCATGTAAATATGTCATGCCTTCCTGTTTTTCAGTACCTATTCCATTCATGATAACATGTTTTCAAATTCAAGTACTGTCATTCTACTCTATCGCAATGCCATCTGCTTAATTTGGACATCATGCTTCTGAATATCTGATGCATTGTTATTCATCAGTATGTACTTCATCTGTCTACCATACCATGTTTTTTACATTGAAGTGTTGTTCTAGTGCTATGTTGCAATGCCATCTTAGTTTCGCAAAAATACACGTGTATGTTGCCTTAGTTTATTCTGTACGTATTCTGCTAGCATATAGTTTTACATTCAAATAGTGTTTTTACTGTGTTGTCGTGTCGTATCCCTAGCTCTTACACCATACTCCCTCCGTTCGGATTACATGTTGCCGAAATGGATAAAAAAGGATGTATCTAGAACTGAAATATGCCTAGACCCATCCATTTATTTCCGGATGGAGGGAATACATGTCAATATGTCATGCCTTTCTATTCTTCAGTACCTATTCCATCTCTCTGTTGTAGCATGTTTTATAATTGAAGCACCATTCTTCTATACAAGGCATTCAAGGGGAAGACAACTATGTTAGAATCTGAAGGGTTACAAACCAGGTGTTTGCAAAAGATCCAAATGCGAGGAGATAATAAACCAACTCCAGTTTTTATAGATACTGTTGCAGCACGGAGAAACCCAACTCCTACTGATAATAAGCAGATTCCAGTGGCCAAAGAACTAGTCCGCTCTAGTCCAGCTGAAATATGTCAACTCCATTCTAAGAAGCGTGAGCGTATCCTTGCATCATGAAATTTTATAGCATGCTGATCATATTTTCTACATGTTTCTTACCCATCTCTCTTTTAGAAAATAAGCTTAACAAATAGAAGAATTTCTGCACTGGTATCGTCTCTGAGGAAAGATTCTTGCAGGAATTCTCTGTTGTCCAATGCAGGTGTAAGTACCTGTTGTATATCACTATATTTTTACATCAGCATGTATTTTGTTAATCGGCATGAATCCAACCTTTATCTGATCTAAATTTAGTTGTAGTAAAATGTATGATTAAAGGCCACAATGTTGATTTTTCTAAGGAAAACTACCTGGTAGTTTTGCATCCTGAGCTGCATGAGTGTACTATCTCATATCAGTTGGTTTGATTACTTTGGTTCTGCAGTGGGTTTTCAGTGTTTTTTTACTGTGTTGCCCTGTCGTATCCCTAGCTCTTACATCATACTCCCTCCGTCCGGATTACATGTCGCAGAAATGGATAAAACTGGATGTATCTAGAACTGAAATACGCCTAGACCCATCCATTTTTTCCGGATGGAGGGAATACATGTCAATATGTCATGCCTTTCTATTCTTCAGTACCTATTCCATCTCTGTTGTAGCATGTTTTATAATTGAAGCACCATTCTTCTATATAAGGCATGCAAGGGGAAGACGGCTATGTTAGAATCTGAAGGGTTACAAACCAGGTCTTCGCAAAATATCCAAACGCCAGTAGATAATAAACCAACTCCATTTTTCATGGATACTGCTCCAGCACAGAGAAACCCAACTCCCACTGATAATAAGCAGATTCCAGTGGCCAAAGAACTAGTCCGCTCCAGTCCAGCAAAAGAATGTCAACTCCATTCTAAGAAGTGTGTGTGTATCCTCGCATCATGAAATTTTATAGCATTCTGGACATATTTTCTACATGTTTCTTACCCATCTCTCTTTTAGAAAATAAGGTTAAATGATATAAGATTTCCTTCATTGGCATTGTATTTGAGGAAAATATCTTGCGGGAATTCTCTGTGCTCCAATGCTATTGTAAGTACCTGTTGTATATCACTATATTTTTACATCAGCATGTATTTTGTTAATCAGTGTGAATCCAACCTTTGTCTGATCTAAAATTAGTTGTAGCAAAATGTTAAAGGCGCCAATGTTGATTTTTGTAAAGAAAACTGCCTGGTAGTTTTGCATACTGAGGTGCATGAGTGTACTATCTCATATCATGCACATTACTGAATTGTAGTGCTTCTCTGATTGCCCATTCATTCATTGTGTCAATGTTGCTTTCGTATTACCTTACATGGCTGATGATAGTTGTTCCATATTGTGTTAATTTGGTGTTGGCTAGTTGCCCAAACGTTCGTTGTGCCAATGTTGCTTTCATATTATCTGACTTGGCCAATGATAGCAATGCTAGTGTCTTAATTTGGTGTAGGCTGCTGAATATTAGAAGACAAACTGTGAAAACAGCAAGGCAACCCCATTGTTTCTTTCCAATAAATCTAGTCCAGGTAATATGCCAATAAGTCATGATTAATCTGTTTTGTTCCCCTCCTAATTTCTGTTATGATGCAGTGGTCGAGACACTCTCCCCTATCAACAATACAAGCCTGCCAAGATCGCCATCTGAATCTGTTCAGTATCCTGTGTCTCGAATGCAACGGAAAAAATGTATGTTTGTGAACCAATTAATGGCTGAAGGAATGATGGAAATGGTGGAGGAATCAGAGCTGCAGAGTCGTGCAACACAACAACTAATCAATGTTTTCAGAGACAGTGTAGCAAAGCAGCAAGAACTTGCCCACATGCTTATGGGCGTCATCCGTGCTGAGGTTGCAGATTGTGACGTTGTAGATCGTTAGGTTCTGTTCATTTATTTGCACTAGCATCAATATTTGATTGCCCAATGGATGTAATTTCCTGTAATATATGCTGGATGTGCAACGTTTTTCCCTGTATGCCGTACCTTTGCTTGATCGGTTTCGGTCCGATGCATAATTGCTTGTCGTAATGGGCTCAAATTATCTAATTTGGCCTAATGACATGTACGAACTTTAGTGGCCCCATTAAGTTAATGGGCTGTTACAAGGCCGAAAGTTAATGGTCGGCCCTCTTAACTTTCGGGTCGTTAACAGGCTGACATCGAAGCAGGCAACAGGTGGGCCCAATTGATTTCACGGGCTGTTAACAGGCCGTTACTAAGTTCAGGCTACTCATGGCCGAACTATACTGTGGGCCTTTAGCAGGCCGAAAGAGACAGCGGGCTTGTACTGGACCATGAAGAGCATGGGCCGCTAAGAGGCGGAAAGTCAGGTCGTATTGTAAATGGCCCAACTGTGTTGTGGGCCTTTAGCAGGCCGAAAGAGAAACCGGGCTGGTATTGGACCATGAAGGGCATGGGCTGTTAAAGACCAAAAATCAGGTCTGACTACAAATGGCCCAACTCATTTATCGTCCGTTAACAGGCTGAAAGGCACATAGGGCCGAAAATTGGCCCAACACTTAAATGGGTCGCTAAAAGGCCAAAACTCATGTCCGACTACAAATGGCCCAACAGATATATGGGCCGTCACCAGGCTGAAAGACACACCAGGCCGGAAATTGGCCCAACACTTAAATGGGTCGCTAAAAGGCTGAAACTCGGGTCCGACTACAAATGGCCCAACTGATTTATTGGTCGTCAACAGGCTGAAAGACACACCGGGCCGGGAATTAGCCCAATATTTAAATGGGTCGCTAAAAGGCCGAAAGATGTACATCATGAAAATTGGCCCATCCACTGAATGGGCCGTTAACAGGTCGAAATCTCATCGGGCCGATATTGAGCCCAAATATATAGCGGGTTGTTAATGGGCTCGAACTGACAATGGGCTGCAATGGTGTCAAATCTTTAACGGGCCATTGACGGGCCGAATTGACACATCTTGTATGGGCCGTGGGCTTAAATGGACCCCGACACAAGTAGGCCTTATATGGGCCGGACTGCTATTTTTTACTAGGCCGGCCTTTTTCACCGAAATGGGCCACTGTTGGGCCATGCCACGTGTCGACCTATCATAGGCGCCACCTGTCCAATGAGTGGATGACATCTGTCCCAATGGTGAGGCAACACGTGTTTCCTCCGGCCAATCATGATTTTACACGTGGAAAATCTGCATTGGTCGGGGCTGTTAACGGGTTATCGGGTCCAAAACCGGACCCGATAGCTTAACGGCGTTCCGTTACGGTGGATGCCACGTGTCGGTCACCCTTGAAGAAAGCACATCTGTGACGCGCGATTTATCGTCATGGAAGTGGACACTTCCGTGATGATAATTTTGGTAATGTCATGGAACACTTCTATGACAGCACAGGTATGACTCTCTTCATTCTATCATAAATTTTTCATGGATGTACATGCATGACAGAAAACGTGACCTACTGTGACAAACACGTATCATCACGGAAGTGTACTTTTTTGTAGTGAAGACCCTACGCCGGAGATGACACTTGAGTATAGGCGTCGTGTTCGGCATACCATAGTCAGCCTCACCGTCTGCAGTCACTATCATCATGGTTGTAGACCTAGCCTGCTTACAACTAGTTGTGTTCGACATAATTTCCCGTGCGTAGATGCCTGTCCATTGCATGGAACACCAAGATTGGGGGGTGGACGGCGCCGGCAGCGGCCATCGCGCCAGATTTTTCCATGGCCTTCTAGATGTAGTGGGAAGGAGATAAGGCTGATTGTGAGGGACAAGGAGTTGTTTGTAAATAGGGAACAAGTGCGGGCATCTTTTTGCAAAACTGGAGAAGTTTGGTTTGTATGCGTCAGATCTAGATCCGACGGCTATTGGTGAAGATGGCAGGCACAACATCATCACCAACGCAGGACCTGTTTGATTCGCATGATTTTGAAAACGCAGGAATAGGACACGGCAATATTACAGGTTTCAAACTGATATTACAAATGTTAGGAGTAATGCTGCACCTACGAAGAGGGAATTACTAGGAGTTTACGTAAGAACTTTCGTTACTTTAGGTGGATGCAGCATTATCGTACAAACTAAAAGCCACCGCCCTGACAAGTCACTAATGGGCAAATAAGTTTTCGAGTCTCTGGCCACTTGATGTTTCAAAAAAAAAATCAGCTTCTGCGGAGACTTTGTCATTTAGGCTTAGACGCTTGCGGTGATCAGCACGCCATTCATTGTTGCGCCAGAGAACACCAAACCTCATTACCTTGAGCACACTTGCCTCCAGAACAAAGAACCTGGCCAATTTAATCTTAGATGTGCTACCTTGATAGTCAATCAAATCAATTTTAGTAAGATGGAGATCAAGGCATTCGATGAGATTGTTATAGTGCAGCACATTTTTCACTTTCGGGTCTTTTTTATCTACAAAAGAAGAGAACATATTAGAGTTGCTGGATGTATAAGATTGTCGTGTCATCAAGAGGTGCTAATATCATTCGCTCATACGATAGGGTTGGCTGGCTAGTGATATTATCTCTCTCTCTCTCTCTCTCTCTCTCTTTCTCTTTCCTCTCATTTACCTAGGAGTACGTGAAGAGCTTGGGCATTTGTTGCCTTCCACTATGTGGCTGATGCCATATTTCGCAAAAGTATGCCACATAATACGCATCGATGTCAAATCAAAAGATATTGGCACCGCTCTCGCGATGTGAGAGAGTTGGCATGACTGTGCACATAGACCCACACGTATAAACAAATCAATCAAACCAACTACACCAGCCTCTCACTATCACAAACAAGTGTTTTTTTATTGCCTCGGTCCTCTCTCTCTCCCACGCAAGTGTTTTTTCATTGCGTGAGTTAATTTGGCACCGGAGCAAAGTAGGTGATCCAGATTGGGGCACCAGGTGAGCAATGGAGGGGCATCGATGCCAAATGCATCACAAGTAAATTTGGCACGTGTTTTGGCCTACATAGTGGAGGGCCGTTATAGCCCACTTTTGTACTACCTCTTATCTAGTATAAAATTTTGACCATATATTTATGTAAGAAAATGCCAATGCATGTCACTAAAAATTACACCATTTGAAATTATGTTCGAATACAAATCCAACGATATAGTTCTTAGTGACATGCATTAACATTTTGTCAGTTAAATCTACGGTGAAATTTTGATACTACAAAATAGGAAGAGTAAACCAGGACGGAGGTAGTACTTGCTCTTAGGGTAACCATAGAGTTACTAGAGTAGTCTAAGTTACTTTCCACTATGACTAGCCTAGGCTGCTATAGTAGTACAACAAAACAACGATGCAGGTGATCACGTGAGAAAAAAATACTAAAAACATTTCTTTCGGTGCAGTGCGTAGATGCAGTTTTGAACACTACACTTGTCATCGTAATTTGGGAAAATTATGAAAAATTTGAGCTATGTTGTGATTACCGTTTACTAATAGGGAAGACGTTTCACCTCGATCAGTAGCTTCTCCGTGCACGGAAAGCATGTAAGGAATCCAACAACTTGATCCAGATTGGGGTCGATAGATTTTATTGCCAAGATCTTCACTTTGCTCATACACTGGGTCAAGCTTGTGGGAATCATTTTCTTCAAGACGGTCGTAAATACATCAAGAAGAAATTTAAAAATGTGAATTTCAAGAAGACAGAGAAGAAGATGAGTGTTGTACCTAAACGATTACGAATCCAATAAAGAGTTCGGAGAATTTGGCAGACGAGTGCACCAACGCTATCAATTTATGTTAGACCTTCTAGATCTGATACAAGCAATCTCTCAAGGAGAGGCGCATTCTCAATGACCATAACGTGGAACAGCTGGAGTGATCTCTGCCCAATTGATGTCTTGTTGCGGGGCCAGCAAGACACATAAATCCATCAGAGATTCATCGAGGCGATGTGGAGCCTAATGAACCCGTGGATCTTCTCAAGACGAAGGTACTCGAGCACAGTACAGCTGCGGAGCAGGTGCTCCATAGCCTTCTTCGAGATGACAACGTCAGAGAGGTCGAGCTGCTTGAGTTAAGGGAAAAGAATGGCGGGCGTGGCATTAATCTGGGGAAGATAGCAGGAGCTGAAGCTGGCACGGCGCAGCGCTGGCGCGAGGTGGAGCGCGGACGGCGGCAGAGAGTGACATTGTCCAGCTTCAAAGTTGAGCTCCTCGAGCTAATCTAGGGCGGGGGATAAGAACCAGTCGTCGAACTTGGGTTGGACCTTGCAGTTGGTACTGAACATGCGGATGTCAAGGCGTCTGGCTAGCCCAGGGTGTGATGAAAGGATCTTGGAGACTGCGGCCATGCGTTTGCAATCCCCGTCGCAGAGGCAACTGTCGACGGTGAGGTTGACGGGGACGCAGCGCTAGAGGGGGCGCCACCGCCGGGAGAGCAGGGAGGTCCGCACGGCAGATTTGGTGGGGAGGAGGCCGATGATGACGAGCAGCATGTCATCGGGGAGGCTATTGATGAAGTCCAGGCTCGCCGGATGCAGTTTTGGCTCGAGCCACCTCCGCTTGTTGGCTGCATCGCCGTCCATCTCAACCGGCGGTGATGCCGGTGTACCCGTGTGCTGGTGTGTGTTGTGTGTTGGGTGTGCGCGAGTGCGTCCTTCTGTGCATGCCGCCGCGCATTGGTGAATTGTGCACGAGTGCGTCCTCCACACGGAAGAAGTGTGTCCTCAATGCGCCCTCAATTTACTAGCGTGCGGGGTGCTACCCCGAGTGGTTTCAACTTTGCTTACTTCACCACGTGGTAGATGGGCCTCTAGTTTACTTATTTTCACCCACTACCACATGGGCCAGCACACGAAGATACATAACACGAGCTGACAAGGCAGCATGTGGACTGGTTGATCGATCAACTAAACAATATACGGAGCTATACGCTGACACAGTGAGTGTATAATCCGTCGGTATAGAGTGTTCGTGTGAGAGGGGAGGCCCGTGAGAGATAGCAGAGAGAGAGAGAAAGAGCTACTCCCTCCGTTCGATAATGTAGTTCCAACATTTTTTTAAAGTCAAACTTTTGAAACTTTGATCGAGTTTATAAAGAAATTACTTATATCTACAATACCAAAGATAAATGATAGTATGAAGTAAGTACATGTTGTGATGAATCTAATGATCTTTCCAGATGTAAATGTTTTTCTCCACATATACCTGGTCAAACTTTTCTGAGGTTTGACTTTTCAAAACATCCATATGCTTATGGACGTGAGAGAGTCCCTAACTAGAGAGAGAGAGAGAGGGTGAAATAGAAAGAGTGAGTGAAAAAGTGTGTGTGCGTGTGTGAAAGAGACATGGACAACACTCGATAAAAGTCGAGAACAAACGTGTGTGTCTTATGCAAACATATCACACATGCATCTTCGAAAATGGAAGCAAGGTGAGGAGATAGTGTGTGGTTGTTTGCAACCGAGAGAGCAAGACCCCTAGCACGTGGCCAAGAGGGGTCTGACAAACAAGGGAGGGAGGTCAAGTGAGACGTACGGAGAAAATGCAGACATGGGGAGGAGAGAGTGTATGTTTGTCATAGAGAGATTCCCTGGAGATCGTGATGGGACTACATGGGTGGGAGATCGAGTGACAAGGTGTGTGTGCGATAGAAGTTACCCCGAGAGATATCGAGATAGACGTATGGATGGAAGGAAACAATACGTGTGTTCCTGATGGCTAGTGAGAGATAATCATACTTAGGGGGTTGTGCTTGCACCTATGATGGAGTGAGGGATTATGGTACTTATTAGGGGGGTGCGTGTCACATAGAGAGAGAACAAGGGCATAGAGTGTTGGATGGGTCTATATGTATAGCGCGAGCGAGACATGTGTATGTGTGAACCAGGGAGATATAAAGTTTGAGAGAGATTGAGGAGCCCCAATAAGGCTGAGTGGTGCATCAGATAGCTGAGAGGGGGAAAGAGATATTCCATCTTCTCGATAATGCAGTGCATGTAATTTTTTTAGAAGTCAAACTTTGGAAACTTTGATCAGGTTTACACAAATGTTATTTATATCTTCAATACCAAAGACACATCATATGAAACTACATCTCATGGTGAATCTAATGGTATATGTTTGCCGTTCTAGATGTAATTGTTTTTCTCCACGTACATGGTCAAACTTTGTGATGTTTGACTTTTCAATAAATCAATATGCTATAGACCGAGGAGTGTGCCTAAGCGAGAGGGATCAAGTGCATGTGAAGGAGAATCAGTAATTGTGCAAAAAGAGTATGTGTGTGAAAGAGAAAGTGACAACAAACGATAAATTAGAGAGAGTGTGTGTTTTTTCGTATCTAGGCGAACATATCATGCATGCATCTCCAAGATAGAAAAGCGAGGCGAGGAGATACACGAAGATAGCTAGTGTGTGATTGTTTGCAACGGAGAGAGACACCCCTATAGCACATGTCCAATAGAGGTCGGGCCAACAAGGTACAAAGGTTGAGAGGGACACATGGAGAACATGGACGCATGGGGAGGGCGAGAGGGTGTGTTTACGATAGAGAGACCCCCTTGAGATCATGAGGGGACTATATGGGCAGGAGATCGAGGGAGGTGCGTGCGCGATAGAAAGATGCCCCGAGAGAAATCGAGATAGACCATGCACATGTTTGTGATGGAGACTAAGATTAGCTAGCCATATACATATAGGGGGGACTGCGTGTGCCTACAATTGAGTGAGAGACCATCATACTTGGCTAGCTAGGCATGAGATTGTGTGTGTGTGTGTGTGAGATGGAGAGACAACGAGGGAGAGAGATAGAGTTTTAGATGGGCCTATCGAGTGCGAGTGAGATATGCATGTGTATGTGTGACCTAGGTAGATGGAGAGTTTGAGAGAGAGGGGGGAGAGCCCCGAGACGATAGAGTGGTGCATGAGAGAGTTACGGGCAACGAGCCAAGAATTTGTGTGCATACGATGAGTGCACCCAAGATATCTAGCTTGGACTAGAGAATCATACATAGTGTGCAAGAGAGACCTATAGATGGAGTATATATGCATGCGAACTAGAAAGACCCCCCCCCCACGCACACACGCAAAGAGAGAGAGAGATGGAGAGAAAGAGAGAGGGCCAACAAGGTTTGTGTGTTGGATGCGTGCGACGGAATTGAAGATTGTCGGTGAGAGAGAGAGAGGGAGCAGGAGTCCGGGAGAGGGGAGGTCGCGTTTTATGCATCAAAGACTGATATAAACCATGTTTCGGTATGAACTTGCATTCAAATATTTAAATTGGAGAACATGTTGTCTGCAATCCACGCATGAACGGATATATGCGTATATCAAACAAGTTCATTAATTTGATTTTCAAGATGTTCATGGAGTAATATAATACTGTACAACATGCTATTTGATTAAGGTGATCAATTTTGGATTTAGTTCACTATTTTGACCTGGTGAACGAGCTATTTCATTGAATCGGGATATTTCATTTTGGGTTTGATTCCCGTTTTTTGAGTGGGTCAACTATTTGTCATATAGTAAATCACTAGCAACGAGCATGTAAAAACACATTACTCCCGAGCATCATCTCCCCATCTAAAAAAGAAGTGGCAAGCTAATATTTCTAAATTTGATTCAAATCGACTTGGTAAGGTAGACGTGGATGCTCGTTCTCCCAAATTTTGAACGAACCGTTAAACATCCTCTGCTCGGTGGAATTTGCCCGAGCAAATAAATGGGATACGCGAAATTACCGTCCTATGTGGGAGACGCATTAATTGGCCCGTTGTGCATCGAGGGTAGGTTTGTAACTTCATCCAAGCACGCCTTCTCCTCGGCCGAAATGACATGTGCCGAATAATTCATAAACCATGGTCGGCAAAACATGCTCTCCTCGCCCGAAATAGCTCGCGCCCACTATTTCAAAACACGCTCTCGTCGCCCGAAATCGCTCGCGCCCACTATATTTCAAAACATGCCCTCCTCGCCCTCCTCGCTCCCGCCACTATTTGGGGAGAAGCAAAGTTACTCTACTATCCCGGACCCACAGTACACAGAGCCAAGCTGAGAAGCCTAAAGGCATGGGTAGAACTGTAACTCCCCCTCACATTTTAGGCAAATGCGTACATG
>LR738712.1:193991841-194064907 GCA_902687465.1 Secale cereale | reverse complement strand
ACATTCATACCTCGTGGGCGCCAAATCACCTTCTCCCCAGAAGCTCCCTTCTCCTGAGCCGTGAAACCTCAGCCCCTCCTCCATGGCGCCCCCACCGCACCAATTTCACAGCCGCCCTCCTCCCTAATGCCGGAGACGTTGTCCATTTGCCGTCGTCCACTCGGTCGTGTGCCACTTACTCCGTGTTGCTGGAGCTGCCTCGACGACGGCCGTGTGAACCGTACCGGAACCGATTCACCCCCACCGTTGTTCAC
Source organism: Secale cereale (assembly GCA_902687465.1). Taxonomy (NCBI): domain Eukaryota; kingdom Viridiplantae; phylum Streptophyta; class Magnoliopsida; order Poales; family Poaceae; genus Secale; species Secale cereale. Next base: position 194,064,653 of record LR738712.1, on the reverse strand, counting down.
GGTGCCGGAGCGGCTCCAACTTCGGATCCGTCCAGAGTCCCGGCGCTGCTTCCCCGTAGCCGTCGACCGTCGCGACATCGTTGTTTCCCTGCCGCCGATGGCCACCGCAACTGCGTCGGCCTCACCGACTCGGTAGCTGGACCTGCCTACTTCACCATGCCGCTAGATAGGTCGCACCCTCATCTCAAATCACTTTATTTAGGCGTTAGTTGTCTGAATTTTTTTTCTGGGCCAATCGATTCCCAATGGGAAGCAGCACCCCTCGAGGCGGCGGAGCTCCTAGGCTGCCGGTTGGCTGGTGTCTAACATAAGGGTATGGGGCCGCAAGTTCGCCGCGGTCGGGCGGGGAGCAGGGTTTTGGCCAGGGCCACGGACGGCGGAGGCAAGCTGCTCTGCCGTTGGTCGCTGGCTCTTCGGGGAAGATTCCTAACAGTGTCAGTCGGGAGGCACAAGACGGCCATCAAGCCATCCGGCGTAGATCGGACAGTACCAAAATAAAATAAAATCGTGTGACCCCAATTTAGTCTCAGTCAACATACGTGTGACCACTCTCGTACCTTGATGTTGATCTCTTAGTGTATTTCCTCAGATCAAAGAGATGTGTCGTTCTTAACATTATGTGTTATCTGCATCTTCAGCCACACCGTCTTCCGACTCTCCGCAGCTGCTCCTACAAGGGAAGCATACACCAGAAGGGAGCTATAGTCCCCACTCAACAGTTCCCTGCATCGAATGCACGTGCCTGACATGGACAGCCATAACAACTGCAGGGCCATTGACAAGTCAGCACATGATGCTCACTCCTATGGATGGCGGCCAGATAGGTTGTACCCTCATCTTACTTGTGTGCAACATTTATGGCTTTTTTATTCATCTAAGCATGGAAAATAGATTATCACATTTCACTATATATTCATGCTGATCTCTTACGGGTCTTGTTCAGGAGTTAACGATGTTCCATAGTTCAGCTAAGATACTTGTTCTTTAGGTAACGTTGTTCCATAGTTATCATCCATCAGCCAATGCTATCCCACAGGCTGGTGATCATAGTATTATACCACTTCTAGTATTACCTATGTTGTTCTTTAATACTTTTGTATGCCATCTAGTTAATCTCGAGTACAAACGATACATATTCTGTAGCTTTCATCTATGTTCTCCCTTTAGTTTTTGAGACCTGTTGCTGCTAGTTAACCCCAGTCCTACTATTTATGTCGTCTCTTATAGGCACTCATTACATAAATCTAACCACTAGTTATTTTCCATGCATGTCAGATATAATTGCACACACTGATATATCCACAACAACCTCATGGAGCAATGTAAAGGCCAATAAACTTAATGTCAATGATACCCAATATGATGGAACATGTAAAGGAAGTTCTTCAGAAGACTTGCAGAAAGATGTTGAATTCTCTTCACCCCACAAGGTCCTTGCTCTAACTTGGCCCGTGATATGGGTACAACATGCACATAATGTCCTAGAGTGTATCTACTCTGTTGCAATGCCATGTGCTTAGCATGCTGATCATGCATGTAAATATGTCATGCCTTCCTGTTTTTCAGTACCTATTCCATTCATGATAACATGTTTTAAAATTCAAGTACTGTCATTCTACTCTATCGCAATGCCATCTGCTTAATTTGGACATCATGCTTCTGAATATCTTATGCATTGTTATTCATCAGTATGTACGTCATCTGTCTACCATACCATGTTTTTTAACATTGAAGTGCTATTCCAGTGCTCTGTTGCAATGCCATCTTAGTTTCCCAATCATACACGTGTATGTTACCTTAGTTTTTTCTGTACGTATTCCACTAGCATACAGTTTTACATTCAACTAGTGTTTTTTTACTGTGTTGTCCTGTCGTATCCCTAGATCTTACACAATTCTCCCTCCGTCCGGATTACATGTTACCGAAATGGATAAAAAAGGATGTATCTAGAACTGAAATATGCCTAGACCCATCCATTTATTTACGGATGGAGGGAATACATGTCAATATGTCATGCCTTTCTATTCTTCAGTACCTATTCCATCTATCTGTTGTAGCATGTTTTATAATTGAAGCACCATTCTTCTATACAAGGCATGCAAGGGGAAGACGAATATGTTAGAATCTGAAGGGTTGCAAACCAGGTCTTTGCAAAAGATCCAAACGCCGGGAGATAATAAACCAGCTCCAGTTTTTATAGATACTGCTCCAGCACAGAGAAACCCAACTCCTACTGATAATAAGCATATTCTAGTGGCCAAAGAACTAGTCCGCTCCAGTCCAGCAAAAATATGTCAACTCCATTCTAAGAAGCGTGTGCGTATCCTTGCATCATGAAATTTTATAGCATGCTGATCATATTTTCTACATGTTTCTTACACATCTCTCTTTTAGAAAATAAGCTTAACAGATAGAAGAATTTCTGCACTGGTATCGTCTCTGAGGAAAGATTCTTGCAGGAATTCTCTATACTCCAATGCAGATGTAAGTACGTGTTGTATATCATTATATTTTCACATCAGCATGTATTTTGTTAATTGGCGTGAATCCAACCTTTATCTGATCTAAATTTAGTTGTAGCAAAATGTATGATTAAAGGCCACAATGTTGATTTTCGTAAGGAAAATTTCCTGGTAGTTTTGCATCCTGAGCTGCATGAGTGTACTATCTCATATCAGTGGGTTTGATTACTTTGGTTCTGCAGTGGGGTCTCAGTGTTTTTTTATTGTGTTGTCATGTCGTATCCCTAGCTCTTACATCATACTCCCTCGGCCCGAATTACATGTAGCAGAAATGGATAAAACTGGATGTAACTAGAACTGAAATACGCCTAGACCCATCCATTTATTTCCGGATGGAGGGAATACATGTCAATATGTCATGCCTTTCTATTCTTTAGTAACTATTCCATCGCTGATGTAGCATGTTTTATAATTGAAGCACCATTCTTCTATATAAGGCATGCAAGGGGAAGACGGCTATGTTAGAATCTGAAGGGTTACAAACCAGGTCTTTGCAATAGATCCAAATGCCAGTAGATAATAAACTAACTCCATTTTTCATAGATACTCCTCCAGCACAGAGAAACCCAACTCCCACTGATAATAAGCAGATTCCGGTGGCCAAAGTACTAGTCCGCTCCAGTCCAGCAAAAGAATGTCCACTCCATTCTATGAAGCGTGTGCGTATCCTCGCATCATGAAATTTTATAGCATTCTGGTCATATTTTCTACATGTTTCTTACCCATCTCTCTTTTAGAAAATAAGGTTAAATGATAGAAGATTTCCTTCATTGGCATTTTATTTGAGGAAAATATCTTGCGGGAATTCTCTGTGCTCCAATGCTATTGTAAGTACCTGTTGTATATCACTATATTTTTACATCAGCATGTATTTTGTTAATAGGCGTGAATCCAACCTTTGTCTGATCTAAAATTAGTTGTAGAAAATTGTTAAAGGCGCCAATGTTGATTTTTGTAAAGAAAACAGCCTGGTAGTTTTGCATACTGAGCTGCATGAGTGTACTATCTCATATCATGCACATTACTGAATTGTAGTGCTGCTCTGGTTGCCCCTTCATTCATTGTGTCAATGTTGCTTTCGTATTACCTTACCTGGCTGATGATAGTTGTGCCATATTGTGTTAATTTGGTGTTGGCTAGTTGCCCAAACGTTCGTTGTTCCAATGTTGCTTTCCTATTATCTGACTTGGACAATGATAGCAATGCTAGTGTCTTAATTTGGTGCAGGCTGCTGACGATAAGAAGACAAACTCTGAAAACAGCAAGGCAACCCCATTGTTTCTTTCCAATAAATCTAGGCCAGGTAATATGCCAATAACTCATGATTAATCTGTTTGCTTCCCCTCCTAATTTATGTTATGATGCAGTGGTCGAGACACTCTCCCCTATCAATAATACAAGCCTGTCAAAATCGCCATCTGAATTTGTTCAGTATCCTCTGTCTCGAATGCAACGAAAACAATGTATGTTTGTGAACCAATTAATGGCTGAAGGAATGATGGAAATGGTGGAGGAATCAGAGGTGCAGAATCGTGCGACACAACAACTGATCAATGTTTCCAGAGATAGTGTAGCAAAGCAGCAAGAACTTGCCCACATGCTTATGGGCGTCATCCGCGCTGAGGTTGCATATTGTGACGTTGTAGATTGTTAGGTTCTGTTCATTTATTTGCACTGGCATCAATCTTTGATTGCCCAGTGGATGTAATTTCCTGTAATATATTCTGGATGTGCAACGTTTTTCCCTGTATGTCGTACCTTTGCTTGATCGGTTTTGGTCATGTGCATAATTGCTCTTCATAATGGGCTCAAATTATCTAATTTGTCCTAAAGACACGTACGAACTTTAGTGGGTCCATTAAGTTAATGGGTCGTTACCACGCCGAAAGTTAATGGTCGGCCCTCTTAACTCCCGGGTCGTTAAAAGGCTGACATCGAAGCGGGCAACAGGTGGGCCCAATTGATTTCACGGGCCGTTAATAGGCCGTTACTAAGTTCGGGCTACATATGGCCCAACTATACTATGGGCCTTTAGCAGGCCGAAAGAGATAGTGGGCCTGTACCGGACCATGAAGAGCATGGGCCGCTAAGAGGCCGAAAGTCAGGTCATATTGTAAATGGCCCAACTGTGTTGTGGGCCTTTAGGAGACCGAAAGAGAAACCGGGCTAGTATTGGACCATGAAGGGCATGGGCCGTTAAAAAGCCAAAACTCAGGTCCGACTACAAATGGCCCAACTCATTTATGGTCCGTTAACAGGCTGAAAGGCATACAGGGCCAGGAATTGGCCCAACACTTAAATGGGTCGCTAAAAGGCCAAAACTCAGGTCCGGCTACAAATGGCTCAATAGATATATATGGGCCGTCACCAGGCTGAAAGACACACTGGACCGGAAATTGGCCCAACACTTAAATGGGTCGCTAAAAGGCTGAAACTCAGGTCCGACTATAAATGGTCCAACTGATTTATGGGCCGTCAACAGGCTGAAAGACACACCAGGTCGGAAATTAGCCCAATATTTAAATGGGTCGCTAAAAGGCCGAAAGATGTACATCGTGAAAATTGGCCCGTCCACTGATTGGGCCGTTAACAGGCCGAAATCTCATCGGGACGATATTGAGCCCAAATATATAGCGGGCTGTTAACGGGCTCGAACTGACGATGGGCTGCAATGGTGTCAAATCTTGAACGGGCCGTTGATGGGCCGGATTGGCACATCTCGTATGGTCGTGGGCTTAAATGGACCTGACACAAGTAGGCCTTATATGGGTCAGCCTGCTATTTTTTATTGGGCTAGCCTTTTTCACCGGAATGGGCCACTGTTGGGCCGTCCCACGTGTCGACCTATCATAGGTGCCTCCTATCCAATGAGTGGATGACATCTGTCCCAACGGTGAGGCAACACGTGTTTCCTCCGGCCAATGATGATTTTACACGTGGAAAATCCCCATTAGTTGGGGCTGTTAACGGGTTATCGGATCCAAAACCGGACCCGATAGCTTAACAACGTTCTGTTACGGTGGATGCCACGTGTCGGTTACCCTTGACGAAAGCACTTCTGTGACGCGTGATTTATCGTCATGGAAGTGGACACTTCTGTGATGATAATTTTGGTAATGTCATGGAACACTTCTACGACAGCACAGGTATGACTATCTTGATCCTGTCACAAATTTGTCATGGATGTGCATGCATGACAGAAAACGTGACCTACTGTGACAAACACGTATCACCACGGAAGTGTATTTTTTTGTAGTGACACTCGGTCAAGCTGAGCATAGTTCGGATCGCCGAACTCAGTTTGTAGTAGAAAGGGCTTACCAGTCGCAATCTCCCTAGCTTGCCGGATTTCCTCATGGGCCGCTCTGGATTCCGACCGCGCTTCTTTCGCCTCTCGTAAGGCCTTGTCAAGTTCAGCCGTTTTGGCTTCATTCTCCTTCTCTAGAAACTCGCAGCGGCCAGTAGCATTTTTCAGCTCGAGCGCCATCGTGGATATCTTCTCCTCGCCTTGGCGTCGTGCAGCTTGTTCGGCTTTTAACTCTGCTGATGCCTTTTCGGCAGCCGCACTACTACACCGGGCCTGCTCCTTAGCCTGGGCCAGCTCCGCTCGAAGAACTTCAACGACAGCAGCACCATCTGCAGCCATGCATATTCCAGCATATAACCTTTTGGCAGGATGCTCATACCACAGAAATATATGGGGATTGCCTTGAATACATACCTTGCGACTCGTCAAGACGCATATTGATTAACGCAATATCGTCCCCCACCATATCCAGCTTCCCCTGGAGCTCGGCAATATCCTTAGTCTGGGAAGTGGCCGAGGGGGAAACAGCCTATGTTCAAGTTCATTAGGTTAGTCCTTGAATAACTCTTTTTTATCCTCTGTTCACTTCCCATTGGAAGCCAACCGGAGTCTCAGGGGATACTACCTATACACAGGTGCATCTTTGCAAAAACATAATTGAAAACATTATGTCACAAACCTCGAAGCCTTTTAGAAGGCTCATGAAGGCTTCATTCAATCCACTCTTCACAGACAAAATCTTCTCAGCCACTGTAGCCATCAAGGTACGTTGTTCCCCCGAGACAGATGCTTTCCGCAACGTGTCTCGCAAAATATCCGGAACCTCCGGGTATCCAGAAGCCGCTCTAGGAGCACAACTATCCTTTGAAGGAACCGCTCCACTCGTCTCCGGAATCACCTTCGGCTGCGAGCCAGACAGTCCGGGGCCTTTATTATTAGCCCCGGAATCTCGGATGGCTGGAGATCCACCTTTGGGTACTGCCTCTTTTATCACCCTCATAGCTTGTTGATCAAGAAAAACCCTCCGCGACGACACTTCAGAATCGTCCGCCCTATTAGGCGAGGAGGTTGGGGGAGGCGTCTCGCTCTCCATCATCTCTGGGAGGAGGCCTCCCGAAGAAGAGGATTGCCCAGAAAAACTTTGTGCCGACCTATAAAAATGCACAGACACGTTACATTTGTCTTCGGTAACGACAAAAGGGCGGGACATTATCAAAGTACCCCGGATTCACTTACGGTTTGGGCCTTGTCCCCATATTGGAGCTGTTCAACGGCGTCGCTTTCCAAACCCAAGCCGCTCGACGGTGGCATCTTGCCTCTCTTAGACCGCCTTTCCCAACCATTGGAGGTGGCTCTTTTCCTCCTTCTGGGAGAAGGGATACTTGGTCCTCTTTCGCCTCTGTCTTCAGGCGAGGAAAGGTCGATTCCTCCGGACTCATTATCCGACTTACCTCCGGAACAAAGGCCATCTCGGGTATTCTCACTCTCCTATTTACTCTCCCTTGCCGACGCCTGGGATGGTGCAGAGGCCAGCATCCTTGTTAACATGGGACTAGCTGAGTCTTAGGGAAGGGGAGCCGGACACCTAATCCGTTCCACCTTCTTTATCCAGCCCTGAAAAAGGATGATCCGGTCAGTGTCTTATCACTAGATGTCTGATTATGAGGTGTTTGGCGAGCGGGTACTTACCGGGGTGTCCGGATGGTTATAGTCTAGGCTGACATCTTCGGTGGTGTCTGGCCATTGCTTTCGTTTCCCAAAAAATAATCCCCACATTCCTTTGTGCGTAGTGCCGAAGAAGTGCTGAAGAGTCTGCGGCCCTTCTGGATTGAACTCCCACATGCGGAGAGGCCGTCGCTAGCACGGCAGGATCCGGCGGACTAGCATTACTTGAACAACGTTGACGATATTGATATCCCTCTCAATGAGGTTTTGGATGCGGCTATGCAAAACCCGCACCTTGTCCGTTGATCCCCAATCCAACCCCTTATTAACCCACGATGCAAGCTGAATTGGGGGCTGGATCGATATACGGGCGCAGCAGCCCACTTGGAGCTGCGGGGCTCGGTGATGTAGAACCACCCCTGCTGCCATAAATCGGAAGACTTGTCAATGGATCCTTTCAGCCAAACAGCATTGGCAAGCTTGCTCACTATGGCACCACCGCACTCTGCATGCTCCTCCTCTGTCACTTGCGTCTTCACACCAAAGGCCTTGAGCCACAAGCCGAAGTGCGGAGGAGTTCAGAGGAAGGCTTCGCACGTGATGATAAACATCGAGATAAGAAGAATAGAGTCCGGGGTCAGATCATGAAAATCTAGCCCATAATAGAACATGAGCCCTCGGTAGAAGGCATTAAGTGCAAACCCTAACCCACGAAGGAAGTGGGACACAAACACGACCCTCTCACCGGATCTGGGGGTGGGAATAACCTGCACCTCGGCCGGAAGCCGATGGAGGATCTCTGTGGTGATATACCTCACCGTCCGAAGCATTGTGATATCTCCCTCCATGACAGAAGAAGCCACCCACCGGCCTTGATGGCTAGATCCGGACATGATTGGAGCTTGTGCCAATTGAAACTTGGGTGTTGGAACTCGAGGTAGCAAGGTTTAAGAAAGAAGCAAGCATGAAAGAAAAAGATGGGTATGTACCTCTATATGAAGGCCGCGAATATCGAACGTCTCCTCCTGGGCCTTAAGACTTGCCTGTTCCCAAGGAGTTGTACCCAAGCGGTGATTGGGTTATCCACGTCCGGGTTGATAAGAATCCCTTAAAAAGGGAAGACACGATCTCTGCTTGGATAAGACATGCAAATAAAACCATGCCTCGAGACGTGGGATGGCGGGCTAGCTAACGGCTCGAAAATAATGGCCAAGCAGGCATGATGTCATATTACTAAAAACTCGTCAGCGGATAAGACTCATGGAATATTATATCCTCTACAGTTGTGTATACAAGTCCGGATACAATCATCGCGTCCGACGACTATCTTGGAGTTCGGGAAGAAGGGAACCCGCCTCGCAATGCCGAAGACAATCTGCGCGCCGGACTCCTCGTCATTGAAGCCAGGTTCAGGGGCTATTGAGGGAGTCCTGGACTAAGGGGTCCTCGGGCGTCCGGCCTGTCATCTATGGGCAGGACTGATGGGCTATGAATACATGAAGGCCGAAGACTGCACCCGTGTTCGGATTGGACTCTCCTTGGCGTGGAAGGCAAGCTTGGCGACCAATTATGAAGATTCCTTCTTATGTAACCAACTCTATGTAACCCTAGATCCCCCCGGTGCCTATATAAACCGGAGGGTGTAGCCCGGATAACAGAGACACATTACCATAGTCATACATGCTAGGCTTTTAGGGTTTAGCCATTACGATCTCGTGGTAGATTGACTCTTGTAATACTCATATTCATCAAGATCAATCAAGCAGGAAGTATGGTATTACCTCCATAGAGAGGGCCCGAACCTGGGTAAACATCGTGTCCCCAGTCTTCTGTAACCATTGACCTTAGACGCATAGTTCGGGACCCCCTACCCGAGATCCGCCGGTATTGACACTGACAGTGGGGGCTTGTATAACTCATAGGTGACATAAAGGTTTGGTTGTACACTAAAGTAGGCTCTCCAAGAGAACCTAGAGATCCATTTTGAAGGTTTGCCTAAGTTTTACACAATGCACACATAGTAAACACTCATTTCATTGTGTGCAACAGATGTGGCATGTTTCATTATGTGGTGTTGTTTTGTTATAAACTCATCCTTTTGTGTTGTCCACAGACTAGAAAGTATGCATATTTATCTTCCAAGGAGACCACTAACTAGTTTGTGTCACCTTGTAGAGGGGGTGCAATGAAGATACGATTGAGGATTTCCAAGTACAAGATGTTAGGAAGGAGCCTTGCAAGAGAAGGAGGAGCAGCGTTGAGTGTGTTCAACCAGTTAAGGTAAGTCACTATATTACAATTACCAGGACATCCTATTTGTCTAACATTGTGCTTGAGTAGGGTTCTTCACCTATAACCCAGTCATTTGGCCATTGATTAGAAAACCCTCCGCTCACTACTATATGAGGTTCCAACTTTTGTGTAAATCAGATGTATGTAAGCAAATTTTGATGTGTCTGTTCACTCATTACGGATGTAGTTTACTTTTAAATATCTAAAACATCTTATAGTAGTGAACAGTGTGAAACTGCTTCCTGCTATGTTAGAGTTGTCGATGTCATAAATGTCATAACCAAACTCATATTCACATCATTAGCCTCCCTATCATTACTAGGATCTTGATTACATAGTCGAGATACTTCATAGGGGGCAAACAATATTACATTACTTGTTCCTTTATATAGTACTAGCAAGATGCCCGTGCGTTGCACGAAACATCAAGATGCTTTTATATGAGTAGTTTATCCCGTGGGAGATACGGATGAATAAGGGAAGGCCTTATCTGCAAATGTGGAGAGGAGTGCGGGTATCTTTTTGCAAAATTGTCATAGTTTCCTTCCTATCCGTCAGATATAGATCAGACGGTCTATATTGCAGGATGGCAGGCACACCATCATCACCAACTTAGATAAATGTAGCTAGTCCATGGATGTTATTGAGGCGTGCATGTATGCATACTGCCAACTCAACAGTTCAATTGCTTGTTTGTTTTAGGCATAGTTAAATTGCTCTTTTAAAGGAGACCAGTAACTAGTTTGTGTCACCTTGTAGTGGGGGTGCAATGAACATAAGATTGAGGATTTCCAGGTACAAGATGTTAGGAAGGAGCCTTGCAAGAGAAGGAGGAGCAGAGCTGAGCGTGTTCAACCCGCTATGGTAAGTCACTGTATTACAATTACCAAGACATCCTATTTGTCTGACATTGTGCTTGCGTAGGGTTCCTCACCTGTAACCCAGTCATTTGGCCATTGATTAAAAAACCCGCCGCTCACTACTATATGATGTTCTAACTTTTTTGTAAATCATATGTATGTAAGCACATTTTAATGTGTCTGTTCACTCATTACGGATGTAGTCTACTTTTAAATATCTAAAATATCTTATAGTAGTGAACAGTGTGAACTTGCTTCCTGCTATGTTAGAGTTGTCGATGTCATAAATGTCATAACCAAACGCATATTCACGTTATTAGCCTCCCTAACATTACTAGGATCTTGGTTACATACTAGTCGAGATACTTTATAGGGGGCAAACAATATTACATTACTTGTTCCTTTATATAGTACTAGCAAGATGCATGTGCGCTGTACGGAACATCAAGATGCATTTATATGAGTAGTTTATCCTGTGGGAGATAAGGATGAATGAGGGAAGGCCTTATCAACAAATGTGGAGAGGAGTGCGGGTAGCTTTTTGCAAAATTGTCATCGTTTCCTTCCTATCTGTCAGATATAGATCTGACGACCTATATTGCAGGATGACAGGCACACCATCATCCCCAACTCTATTTTTATAAGAGTAGAGAGTAGAGAAATGTAGCTAGGCCATGGATGTTACTGAGGCGTGCATGTATGCATACTGCCACCTCAACAGTTCAATTGCTTGTTTGTTTCAGGCATAGTTAAATTGCTCTTTTCAATTGCTTTATTTGTCCCCAGTTAATGAGATGCCCAAACAATGATGCCTGATGTTGGGTACTTGTATAACTATTAGTTTACATAATTAAAGGCCTTACCATTTAATTACTCTAGCGAAGTGTGCCTCAAGCTTTGAAGTCTATTAACCAACTATTACTCCATGAGGCTCACAATCTAGTTTATACGAGGCTAATGATTGCATAGTTTTGCTTGCTGTAGTAGGTTTGTATGAATCCCTCTGTTGTTTATTATGCTTCCTAAGACTTTAGTTGAGCTACAGAATGGCCAAATTCTTGCTTACTTATACGCAGGATATATATATATATATATATATATATCGCTATCTCTATCCCTACTCTCTACTCTTATAAAAAAACAGAGTTGCTTATGATGGTGTGTCTGCCATCCTGCATTATAGGCCGTCCGATGTATATCTGACGGATAGGAAGGAAACTATGTCAATTTTACAAAAAGATACTCACACCCCTCTCCACATTTGCAAATAAGGCCTTCCCTTGTTCATCCTTTTCTCTCACAAGATAAACTACTCATACAAATGCATCTTGATGTTCCGTGCAACGCACGTGCATCTTGCTAGTATATGTATAATGTTCAGTAGCTGCGTGTGGTCTAAATTTGTAACATGTTTTTGTTTTGGATTTGGCCCCAACACCATGCTCCTCTCGTGGTCTAAGAGAGATTTCTGTATGCGGGCTGCACAGACTACCATTTTTATAATTTTTAACATATCACCTGCTTATGCTTCATGACGTGTAACATTATTATTTGTCCTATTTTGCCATGTACAAAATAGTCTATCTTGCTCGCTTCACTGTTGTAACTATATTTTTTCCATAGTCATGTGTACTTACAGAAACATTTCAGGATGAAGAGACATCAACGCAAAGATCTGAGAGCGGTGCGGCATGGCCGTTACCAAATGATTATGGATTGGAATTGGAATGTGCTGATGTTCTCGAGCATCAACTAGAGGTGGCAAGATAACGTGTACATGATTCTCAACATGCAATCAACATGTTGAGACTGGACTAGCGGGTATTAGATGCAGGAGTCAAAAAAATGAAACAAGACACTAAAGTAACCACAAAGGAATTGGAGATTTTGCCGACTGAAATTTGTGCTATCTGAATCCGGCCAATCCTATTTTCTGAAGAGATTATAGTTCAAATGGTAAGTTATGTTTATGCGTGTCCATGACGTATGAGCTTTATTTGCCGAGTGTATGTAATTTGTTGTTTGTGTATGCTTTATTATCACAGGTGTCGAACGCAGAATTATAATGCCTAGTGGGTATAATCTGTTGTAATTTCTTTATTATATAGTGTAGGATTATTCTTCGTTTCTATGCCTTAGTCTCTTTATTGTATAAGTGCAGGTTTTTTAGAGGCGATAGTATAGAGTAGGATAATTCTTTTATATATGGTATATCATTGAAACAGGGGGCCAACACGCCCAAACGTTACATGGACTCCATCCAGACGAACATACATGCAAGTCAAATCGGGCCTTTAATTGGGTTGGTCAACTTAATATTTAGTGGACCCAAATGATGGCACCCACCGTAACAACGGCTCTTAGCAGGCCGACAACAGGCCGAAATCTCGATAGGGTCGTATAAATGGAAATGGCCCGCGGGCCCTAGCAGGCCGTTAATAGGACGAAAGCTCGATAGGGCCTTATAAATGGAAATGGCACGCGGGCCCTAGCAGGATGTTAACAGGCCAAAAGATCGACAGGGCCGTATAAATTGGAAATGGCCCGCGGGCCCTAGCAGTCCGAAATAAATGTCAATTTTGCTTCGGCCCTTTTACTTGTCGGGTTTTTAAGAGGCCGAAAATGTTTTAGGCCAGAAGAGGCCCAATTTGCAAACTAGGCTTCTAATAGGCCGAAAGTCGCATCGGGCTGAAATAGTGACCTGTTGAATGTGGGCTGCTAATGGACCCAAAATCAGGTTGCACATCATAGGCCCAACTGTTGTGCGGGGCGTTAATAGGTCAAAAGAAAAAATGGGCTAGAAATTGGCCCATTTACCTTATGGGCCGAGGAAAGGCTGAAAGTCACAACGGGCTAGAAGTTGGCCCAACTGTAGAATGGGCTGATAAAAGGCTGAAAGACGTACCAGGCCGTTCACGGGTTAGACCTGACGATGGGCTGCTAACAGGCCGAAAGAAGGTCAGGCCGTAATTGGGCCCAAAGACGTAGCGGGTCATAAACAGGCTGGAACTGACGATGGGCTGGAAATTATCAAATCTAGAATGGGTCTATGATGGGCCGATTGTGTGTAACTTGTATGGGCCATGCTTGTGTATGGGCCTGACTCGAGTAGGTCGCTAATGGGTCGGACTGCTTATTTTGATAGGCCCGGCCTTTTAACCAAAAAGGGCCACTATTTGGCCGAGCCACGTGTCGACGTACAATAGGCTCGTCTCGTCCACTCGCTTGATGACACCTGTCCCAACCCAGACCCGACACGTGGATACGAGGGCGAATCAGAACTTTACACGTGGAAAATTCCCATTGGTCCCAACGGTTAACGGGTTATCGGATCCAAACCGGAACCTGATAGCTTAACGGCGACTCGTTGTTATGGATGCCATGTGTCGGTTACCCTTGTCGAAAGCACTTCCATGACGCGCTATTTATTGTCATGGAAGTGGACACTTCTGTGATGATAATTTTGGTATTGTCATGGAACACTTCTACGACAGCACATGCATGACTATCTTGATTTTGTCATAAAATCATCATTGATGTACATGCAGGACAGAAAACGTGACCTACTGTGACAAACACATATTATCACGGAAGTGTTTTTTTAGTAGTGAGAGTACATGCGGTCGGGATACATAAGAGTGAGGAACATGCAAATCATACAGTCAAACAAGCATGTAGAACATGAACGGAGAAAATGAAAATAGCATGATGAAATTATTCAGTTCAAATTCGTTAGAAGATTCATCAGCAGCGGAATAACGTAAAGAGGAGTGAGGAATTTGAAACTGGTTTGGCTAAGTGAAGACACATCAATTTGGTAGACTAGTTCCAGTTGCTGCATCAACTATACGTCTGGTTGAGGCAGCCGAGTCGCAACTCAAAGGACACACAATCCTCACCATATTCCTCTTGAGCTAAGGTCACTTAGTCCTCGCCCAATTACTCATGGTAAGTCTTCAAGGTAGACTTCCAAAACCTTCAAAGACTTGTTCACCGTCACACCACAATGACTCTTGGTGTCGTGGGGTTAACACGGAAGATGTCCTAGTGCAAGGACTTAGTTGTGGAGCCATCACGCCTAGGTTAGCTTAAAGGGGTTAATCGGGACTAAGGACACAGAGAGTTTATACTGGTTCGGCCCCTTGCGGTGAACGTAAAAGCCTAATCTAGTTTGAGGTGGTATTGCGTAGGTTTCAATTGCCAAGGAGCGAATACGCTTGACCTAGCTTTCGATCTCTTATCTATTCCCCTCAACCGCCGCTGGGTCGTCCCTTTATATACACAGGTTGACGCCTAGCGGCTCAAGGAGTCCCGGCCGGCTCATAACGATGTGTCCGGCCCGGTGACTAGTTACACTAGCCTTATAATACAAGTCATACATATATGGCGGTTTACACCTACGGGCCTTAAGTTGCCTTTGGGCTTCGGGTCCTTAGCAAGCCTGCTTCTTGAACCGCCATCTTAAATATCTTCATGGGCTCTGTCTTGGTGAACCGCCATCGGCATAACCCGGCCCCTCCTGGGCGGGTTATACCCAATAGCTATATCCCGAACATTAGGCCCCAAGTTGATTTGAACTTGTTCATATCCATCTTCAACACTTAGAATAAATCCTTCTTCATTTACTCCTGTGAGGCCCTGTAACCCTCCATGATGTCATCTCCCAGGATTGTGGTAACCCGTCGTGACATCACATGTCATTAATATTATATAAAGCCCAAATCTTAACATATCTTCTCTTTTAATGACCCTCCAAAAATCGAGGCGTATGCACCATTATACATCCATTTTTTGGCCTCCTCGATTCCCGCGCATGCAACTTATCCTCTCGACGTTATAAATAGGGCTAGGGGTCTCTTTCACTTTCCCCCTTGCCTCCTCTAATGTCTTCTACCTCACGTCGCCTCAACACCCGAGCTCCGCCGCCGCCGTCGACCTTTCCCGCCACCGCCTCAAGAAAAACGGCCGCTGCATCAACCTGAATTGACCAGAGTTCATCTACGCGCCTCCGTTGTTCAACAGTTCTGGTGAGTTATTCTCCTTCCTTTTCTCATAGATCTCGTTAGGGTTTTGACGAGTTCGTCGGAATTCATCTTGGCCATTCTTTATTCTTTACTGCATCCTAGGATTTTAATCCAACTTTTATATTCTTCCTCGCCAAAAACAACTGTAGTTCTCATTTTAGACATCAGAAACATCTCCATTGTATAAGAAATCCAATATGGACATATGAACTGCTCAAGCACTGCAATTTTAGGTCTAGATATTTTCCATTATCTGACACGTCGTAGATCCAAAATCATAGCATCAATCTGTGAAATCTGTTTTTCAACACTTAGCAATTTTTCCTTTCTCAGATATGTACTTCAATAACTGTGTGGGCGGCTTAACTCAGAAATAATAACCCGCCAGGTACCATTAGTCCCCTCTTAAGCCGCTAGTAGCTCATCTTCAATCTTCGATTTAACACTTATGCATGCTTCATTATTGCCTGCCTTTTAAACCTTTCAGCCGGCTTAACTACATAATCTTGAACCGGTATAATCTTTCTTTCAGATCATTGGAAAAATGGCTAAGACATACACTGCTTGCAACTGGGTCCGATCCCGGGTCACTGAAGAAGATATGAATAATTTCGTTGCCATTGGCGCCTTAGCTAAGAAAACGGACATCCATTGGAGGGTCCCCGGCGAAGAATGTTCTCCTAAACCCAAGGATGGAGAGGTGATTGTTTTTACTGACCACCTATTGCGAGGGTTTAGCCCTCCCGGCTCAAAAAAATTATGTGACGTGCTTTATTTTTTCTAGCTTCACCCCCAAGACATCAGACCCAGTTTTGTATCCAACATTTGCAGTTTTCAAGTATTATGTGAAGCTTACCTTCAAGAGGAGCCCATGATTGACTTATTCAGAGAATTTTACTAATTAAACCGTCAGACAGAGTTTATTGATGGGTCGAACACCAAACTTGGTGGGGTTTCAATTCAAAATAGGAAAGAAGTCAGCTTTCCTCATGCTAAGCCTCATAGTCATCCCAAAGACTGGAACCAAACTTGGTTTTACTGTCAAGACACATCTCCAGCTGGCGAGAATCATCTGCCGAGTTACCGCGATCACCGACTTAGCAGCACACATCCACTCCCCTCACGGCTCAGCACGACGGAACGGGCCAAATACACACCATCATTTTCAAAGCTCAGAGCCTTTATGGCCAACGGCTTAACTGGCGTCAACCTTGTCTGATGTTGGGTGTCCTAGAGTATCTTGCCATTAAGTCGCCACCCCGGTGTAATGCCCAGGATGCGACTATATCTCCTACGTGTCGAGGCATGACTTAGAGACATAAGCGCATTCTGGAATGATCGCAAGCGTGGTATCTTTGCACAACTCATGTTTAAATATAGGGATAAAAGAGTAAGATAGTTGGCTTACACTCGCCACGTCACACAATGAATACAATAGCATACATTCATCCAAATAACACAGGGTCCGACTACGGACGAAACCAAACGATAAAAGATACCACAACCACAAGTCCTGATCGCCCCTAGTAGGAACCACTACTGATCGTCGGAAAACATCACATGCATACGGCCACGCTCTTCATCGAACTCCTAGTGAAGTTCTTGTCCACCTCCTGCATCGTACTCAGTTGTACCTGCATCTGGTGTGTGTTGTAATCTGTGAGCCACAAGGACTCAGCAATCCCATTCTCGGGTATCAAAACTAACAAAGCCTTTAGGTGTGGAGAGGTAATAAAGTGTTTGCAGCAAGCACTAAGCACTAGCTTAGGAAGTCAAAGCGAGAAGAGAAATGTGCCAACGGTCGCCAAAGATGATCAATAAGTGATCCTAGCTACTCACGTTCATGCATAACCCCATCGTGTTCACTTTCTGAAACCCCTTCAAAAAGAGGCCATCACGGTACTCACACAGGTAGTGTATTCTTAAGGATATGGTCTCAAGTTATCTACAACCGGATATTAACAAATTCCCATCTGCCACATAACCGCGGGCATGGCTTTCGAAAGTTGAAAACCCTGCAAGGGTGTCCCAACTTAGCCCATCACAAGCTCATGATCTGCGGAGTCGCAACTCCAAATTGGGAAGACCCGAGTATTCTCGGAATCCCGTAATCAAGATATTTCGACAAAGGTAAAACTAATCCAGCAAGACCTCCCGGCGTGCCGACACCCTGATAGTAGCCGCGCGTATCTCGTCTCATGCGACGACCGGATTGTCAAAACTTCCGGTAGGCCAAAATCCCAGAGTTGCCCCTGGCGGTCACCGGCGGTTGACAGGTTTGGACCAACACTCAGGACGGGCACTGGCCCGGGGGGTTGATTAATAAATCCTCGGGTTAATTATTCCCTCCGTAAGTTTTAGTTGTTAGGCAAATGGTAAAACCGAAGTTGGGCCTTGCTGGAAAAGCTTTAAGAAGTGTGAATTATCGAGGGGGGGCCCATAAACCCCAACCGTGTTAGGAACGCAAAATCAAGGAACATAACACCGGTTTATCGGGTCCTAAGGTGGCATGAGTGGAACAAAACACCAAGCAGAAGGCCGAGCCTTCCACCCATTACCAATATATATGTGCATTAATTTAAGTAAGATATATATTGTGTTATCCCAATAAACCAAGTCCGAACATGGAGCAATCTTCAAACTTCACCTGCAACTAACAATGCTATAAGAGGGGCTGAGCAAAAGCGTACTTAGCCAATCAACGGTTTGCTAGGAAGGCGGTTAGAGTGTTTCATGGCAACAATAGGAGGCTGACAAGAAGCGTGGTGCAAACAAGTGAACATCTCATACATCACACAACATTCGTTCACGGGTCATCAACTTGGCGGTTATACCTTCGAAGCGTGCATTTCGGGGTGGAACGAGTCGTCGAGGGAAGTAGCCGCTCTCGTTTAGTTTCAGAGAGGGAAGTAGGCGTTCACGTGACGGTACTGGAAGTAGTTGTACACGTGTCTTCGGCGACGGTAGTGGTACACGTTTTCGTAGACGTTCGGGTATCCGTAGATGTACTTGTTGCATCTCCGGGCGTAGTCGACCTTGGCGTTTCCGAATGGGTGCTTGTGGAATCCGTGTAGTCGAACTTGGAGCTTGTGGAACATGGGTCATCGACGAGGGTAGTCATACACTTCCGAAGAGAACTTGGGGTCACGGTTTTGTAGTCGTTCGGGCATAGTGGTCTTGCCGGTCTCGGTCTCGGCAACGTAGTTGTACAAGAGCGTCATCGGACTTAGCGAATCCACGTAGTAGTACAAACATTGATGTAGTGGTACACACGAAGGTGGTCGAACTTGACGCTTCCGGGTCTTGGAGAAACAACAATAGCAACAAAGTGACGGTGGTCTCGGTCACGGCCACGGTGAGGTCGAGCGAAGATCGCCGAGCATCAAGGAGGCAGGGGTAGCAACGAGTCGATGCAGGGCTTGGCATCCTTGTCTTCCCGCCGAAGAGCAAGGCAACAGCAGTCAGGGAAGAGCTTCACGGGGCCGGGCGGAGGAGGCAAGATCCGGCAGCAGCGGCGATGCAACACGACGACGGCGGCGCTGAGGACTCCGGCGGCACGCGCGTGTGCGGCCCAGCGTGGTGGCGTCAAGGGGCGACGCGAGAACGGAGACAGCATGACGGCGGGACGGAGCTCCGACAGGGCCGGCCGTGGTGATGAGCGGCGTCAAGGTCGCGCGGGGATGCAGGTGAGGCCGACGGCGGAGCACTTGGAGCGGCCCGGTCCGGCAAGGAGGCAGGAGGCGATGCGGGCGGATCCCTGGGGGCGCCATGGCGCGGCGGCCTGGGCGGCGCTCGAGGGAACGAGGGAGAGGGAGAGGAGCAGGTCACGTCCGGATAAGGGAGGTGGTGGCGCGGCACGACGAGGAGGAAGGAGGCACGGGAGCAAGGAGGAGGTGCGGGGGCACGGGGTCGAGGCCGAGGGGATCGGCACTGCCTGCGTGTGCGTGGGTCTCTCACGGCACAGGAGGAGAACGACGGGAACGAGGGGAGGAGTGAGAGGGGTTTCGATCGGGCTAGGGTTGAGAGGGAGAGAGAGGTTGGGCCGGCCTGCTGGTGGGTGGCCTAGCTGGGCTGTGGGGAAGGATGGGCCTAGCTAGGTCTCCCCCTCCATTTTCTATTTTTCAAAGTAACAAAAAACAAGAGGTAAAAGAAATGAAAAGAGGAGTAGCAAAGGAGTTTGGCAGGGAGAAAAAAAATCTTTCTGGACTCACAAAAATGTGAAGGATACCAATAAAATGGTTCGAGCATTTTTATTGGAAGTAAGATTCGCACAAGTTTGAATATCGAAACCCATTTAATGAACTCCAAATAGGTTGAAAATATAGGAGATGACCCTACACACTAGATGTGATTTATGGGCAGATTTGGAACATCTGTGGATAAAGTAAAACTGCAACACAATTTTACTAAAAGGCCTCAAAGGAAGAAATGAAGGTGAGTTGGATAAAAGAAAATTCAAGAGCGGTGCAAATGTGTTATAGGTGATTCCAAGCTAGTGGAATATTTTTATAATAGCTCCCTAATATTGGGAGGATAAGTTATAAAGAGAAGTCACTCTTCCCTCAATTTAAATGGATCGAAGATCCACAAAATTTATTTAGTTGAGGTGCAAAGATTAATGACATGATGGCCTGATGATATGATGCAAGCACAAATAAAATAGAGCAAGCAAATAAAACACATAGCGAAACCCGAAACAGCTGTAAGTCTTCTGGAGCGTCGGTCTCGGGGCGTCACAACTCTCCCACACTAACAGAGGATCTCGACCCGAAATCCTTGAGAAGGCACCGGATAGAAGAGGAAAAATGAAGAGGTAAAACAAAGTTGCCTCTTCGACAAACGAGTGAAACCACGAACTTGAGAGGTTGACCAAATTGAAAGAAGAATACAACGGAGATGAACGAAGATGAAAACACTCTATTAGCAAAGAGGAACAAGGAACATTATGAGAGACTTGTAGGTTGAAAGGCATGAAACAAGAGCCTAACGAACCAAAAGAATTTGAAACTGCACCGATATAATGAGATAGCCAAGGAACAAGAATGAAGAATTCGGACAGCACTCCGACTGAAAATGGAAGGACTTGAACATGAACTTGCCAAGTTGGGATGATACTTGATGGAATCAACAATGCACTGCCTCCGGGACAATTGAAAGAATGACACAAAGGGTAAGAAAGGCTTCAGACAGCACTCCGATTGAAAAGAGTGGAAAAAACTTGATAAGATGAGGGAACATGAATGGAGGTCACAACACTCCAGTTAAATGGACAAGCAAGGGAAGAATATGATCTTAACAAAAGAGATGATGGTCGGAGAGAGCAGCATCACAACGCCTCCAGAACGGGTGAAAGAACGGGATGAAAAGAACGAAAAGGAAGAACATATGTACCGCAACTGAATTAAAACGAGCATCCTTACGAAGAAGGGTTGAATGGAGTTGTTGAAAAATCAACAAGCAAAATATATGCTTCTCATGGACTTACGAAAACAACTCAAAACTAGCAGTGAAATTCGGCCACTAACGGAAACATTTGATTGGATTGAGATCAACAAGGAGACGAAAAGTTAATTCACCGGGAGGATAAATGAAGAACTTGGGTCATTTATAAGCACCATAAATAGCATCAATCCTCAGGGAAAAACTTTAGGTGAAATACAACCCAAGATTACTCCAACGAATAAATTGAAGGGTTGGAAAGATCTCCTGAACAAAGAAAATGATGGGTTTAAATATCTCATTCCTAACAACTTTTGAATCATGAAACATGAATGGAATTTGTCAAAAATGACATACCACCATCTCAAACGATAAGGTAGAAAGAATTGCACTTCAAAATGCATGAAGAAGAATACTTGATCTCCAACCAGAATCTTGATGAAGACTTCGAGGATGAATTAAATCCTGATGAACCACCATGAGAACTCCAGTAACAAAAGGATGAGAAGTGAAGGATGAAAAGAATAAGATTGAAGCCTTGCAATGATTAGATGAAGCTTCGTGACAAGATAATTGAGAGAGCTTGAAACACCGGGGAACAAGATGAACAACTTGAAACCAAGAATTTATTCCTCATGAATAAACTCTAAACGAAGGGATTAATCCACTTGGATGAAATAAGAATAAGAATTGTGTTATGCATATCCTTCATCAATTTAAATTGATGACAAGCAATGGATTTGGCATACCTCTTATTCCCGTTGCAAAGAATTAAAGAGAGATCTCGCACAATCTTGAGAAAGTATCCAACGAACCACCGGTAGGATTTTAGAAAGAACGAATGAATTGATATGATGACAAAGGAAAATGAATTTTTGAACGAACCACCATAAGAATATGGAGACAAATGAAAAGGCATCAATTAAGAATAGTTGGAGGACGAAGTTGAAAACTGAGAACGAAGAAATCTTCTGAAATAATGGCCTTTGGAGGATCACAATGGGAAGAATTCATGAAATGCTTCAGATGATATGAAAAGATATTCAACAAACGGAATAATTATGAGGATGGCATCAAGCTAGAACCACGAATCTTCAAGAGAACGGGGCAAGATTTAAGAGAAACTCTTCTCCGGTCTTCAAATATTGAGAAGAACGACGAGAAATACCATGAAGAATTTTGAGATACTCCGAAAGAATGAAAAAGGGAAAAGTTGAGCTAAGGATGAAAATAATTGGAAACAATCTTGGAGAAGGTATGTGACTGATGGAAATCATTCTTGCGTCACACTTTGAAAAGAATTTGAGTATAACTCCGGGGAAAAAAGTAGAAGAGTCGGGTAAGATCCTGGAAAAATACCTGTGGGTTAGGGCCCACTAAAAAGAAACACCATTGCAAAAGATTGCTTAAGAGATATTGCACCGGTTGACTTAAATGGCTTGAATAAGATAACAACCTCAAAATAGCTTAAACGGATTAAGAATTGAAACGCGAATCTTCCGAGATATCTTGAACACTCTGAAGAAGAAAAAGAGAACGAAGAATGATAAACTTGAAACTCCTGAGCATTTCCACGACAAATCACCGGATGAAACAAAATCGAAGGAAAAAAATGAAGAGACTTCACATGAATAAAATAGATACTTGATTAAAAAATTCTGGCTCCAAGAAGAAGAAGGGTGGGAGGGTTGGGGAAAAAAGACAACTTGGGATGAATGGAATGAACACCGTTGAGAAAAGACTAAGAGTTGATCTTGCAGATGATGAAGAGATCGGATTAACTTGAAGCGAAGTACGCCGGTTGAAAAGAATTTACATGACAATATCGATGATCAAGAAGGACTAGCACTCCCATAGAAATATGAGAACACCGATTAGGAAAGGTATGGAATCAACACTTGACTTTGAAGCAACTCGGATACCACAAGTCAAACCAAAACAAAGGATTGATATGTTGCAATATAATCTTCACAATATCATTCGAACAGAGAATTGAACAAATGAATTTCGTAGCTTAATGGTACATCAACTTGAAGAGAAGCCACTTGGGAGAACAAAATGATAGAATAAAACAACAAGGTAACAGATGGAACAAATACATAATAGAGGTTTCGTCCCACATGTTCGTGTAGAATGCCCCATGGCACGTGTTACAAAGGGCATTGTCATCCCCGGATTAGCATAGCCAAGGATCCTTTAAGATGCAACCCCCTAGTGCAACAACGCCCATGATGGCCTCTCCACTAGATGTTGAACCCCAACCTCATATCATGCACCTGTTGGAAGATTACCTAAGAGCTACTTGAAACCCACCTATTAATTTCCGAAGCTTTCCGGTTATGCAATCTAGTGTTGGGGATACAGGGGAAGCACCGCACACTCAACTCTAAACCTACATCCAGCTGTATCCATCCTTCAACACATAACCAGTCATCTTCGGAAACTGTTTACCTCAGACCTTCGAAACGCATCCGCTATACTAGCTGTGGCAATACTCCCGAACTATCCCGCCAGTACTGGGTGACATCGGGGTTATCTCACCACTAACCGCATAGAAGAGTTTTCGATGTCGGCTGCCTCTGGTATTCTAGAACCGCGATGATACATTTGTGACGACAACACCTCGGAGCTCAACTCCCTGGGACACTGCCACAACCCCTAAATTACAGGAGGCACCAAGAACAATGCTCTTGTCATAAAGATATCGGAACAATCCAAACAATACCCGCGTGATCCTAAAAAAAATTGGTGAAATTTTGAGAATAGTGAAGTTAAAACGACGTCAGGAGTCCTCACCAGAGCGATGAAGGGGCTGAGGAGTAAAAAGAAATCGTACTCTCCGATATATATAGGACTCAAAACATTTTGTGTGTGTGTGTGCCTAGACTCAACCGTCAGCGGTTCGATCAATCAGGGGGCTCCTAGGTCGGAGAAGGCTCTGAATACCAACTTGTAATGCCCAGGATGTGACTAAATCTCATACGTGTCGAGGCACGACTTAGAGACATAAGCGCATTCTGGAATGATCGCAAGCGTGGTATCTTTGCACAACTCATGTAAAATACAGGGATGAAAGAGTAAGATAGTTGGCTTACACTCGCCACGTCACACAATGAATACAATAGCATACATTCATCCAAATAACACAGGGTCCGACTACAGACGAAACCAAACGAGAAAAGATACCACAACCACAAGTCCTGATCGCCCCTAGTAAGAACCACTACTGATCATCGGAAAACATCACATGCATACGGCCACGCTCTTCATCGAACTCCCAATGAAGTTCTTGTCCACCTCCTGCGTCGTACTCAATTGAACCAACATCTAGTGTGTGTTGTACTCTGTGAGCCACAAGGACTCAGAATCCCATTCACGGGTATCAAAACTAACAAAGCCTTTAGGTGTGGAGAGGTAATAAAGTGTTTGCAGCAAGCACTAAGGACTAGCTTACTAAGTCAGAGCGAGAAGATAAATGTGCCAACGGTCGCCAAAGATGATCAATAAGTGATCCTAGCTACTCACGTTCATGCATAACCCCACCGTGTTCACTTTCCGAAACCCCTTCGAAAAGAGACCATCACGGTACCCACACAGGTAGTGTATTCTTAAGGATATGGTGTCAAGTTATCTACAACCGTATATTAACAAATTCCCATCTGCCACATAACCGCGGGCATGGCTTTCGAAAGTTGAAAACCCTGCAGGGGTGTCCCAACTTAGCCCATCACAAGCTCACGATATGCGGAGTCGCAACTCCAAATTGGGAAGACCCGAGTATTCTCGGAATCCCGTAATCAAGATATTTCGACAAAGGTAAAACTAATCCAGCAAGACCTCCCGGCGTGCCGACACCCTGATAGTAGCCGCGCGTATCTCGTCTCATGCGACGACCGGATTTTCCAAACTTCCGGTAGGCCAAAATCCCAGAGTTGCCCCTGGCGGTCACCGGCGGTTGACAGGTTTGGACCAACACTCAAGACGAGCACTGGCCCGGGGGGTTGATTAATAAATCCTCGGGTTAATTATTCCCTCGGTAAGTTTTAGTTGTTAGGCAAATGGTAAAACCGAAGTTGGGCCTTGCTGGAAAAGCTTTAAGAAGTGTGAATTATCGAGGGGGGCCCATAAACCCCAACCGTGTTATGAACGCAAAATCAAGGAACATAACACTGGTTTATCGGGTCCTAAGGTGGCATGAGTGGAACAAAACACCAAGCAGAAGGCCGAGCCTTCCACCCATTACCAATATATATGTGCATTAATTTAAGTAAGATATATATTGTGTTATTCCAATAAACCAAGTCCGAACATGGAGAAATCTTCAAATTTCACCTGCAACTAACAATGCTATAAGAGGGGCTGAGCAAAAGCGTACTTAGCCAATCAACGGTTTGCTAGGAAGGCGGTTAGAGTGTTTCATAGCAACAATAGGAGGCTGACAAGAAGAATAGGCATCGAGGCATAACTATAGAGTGGGACAACTAGCAAAGCAAAGATAGAGGTGATATCAGGGAACGGTCATCTTGCCTGGGATCCCGCAAGGAAGAAGAACAAGTCCATGAAGAAGACAAACGGACGAAGTCGAACCAATCCTCACAACTCCGGAAAAAAACCGAAGCTAACGAGAGAAGCAACCCGGAAAGAAGCAAACAACATGGTAAACACACAAGCATAATCATGGCATGATGCACAAACAAGTATGATGCATGTCCGGTTTAAATATGCATGGCATGGCAAAGTGCATCAAACAACACTAAAAGTTAAGTGGAGCTCAATATGCAACGAGTTGCATATCGACAAAACACCACATTCACATATTTAGTTTGATCTCGGTTAGGTACCCAACAATATTAAATGTTAATTAACATGGTAAGAGGTGAAGCATGAGCAAACTACACTATCTAGTCATTTTAAATGAGGCCGGAAATAACAACAACAATTTCGGAAAATCCCCATGTCATTTAACAATTATTAAAGCACACAACAATTTTGACCATTTAAATGTTGTTATCATGATGCGGATGACATTTGCAAGTTTTATGCAATTTTTGTTAAAAGTTGACATAAGAGATATGAAGTATTTGTCACCATGGTGGAAAGGGGTGCCACAGTGACGACAACAGAAATGGTGCCACGACAACATTCGGATGATCCGACAACTCGTTGAGATGTCGAGCAAAAGAAGGGTGGCGTGAGTGTGTCATGCAAGATGGTGGGGTGCTCCCGTTATTGGGTTCCCACGGGTTGGTGGCATGGAAACGAGGGGGCTTCGCAAGCGACGATTCGAGCACGGTGCAAACAAGTGAACATCTCATAAATCACACAACATTCGTTCACGGGTCATCGACTTGGCGGTTATACCTTGGAAGCGTGCATTTCGGGGTGGAACGAGTCGTCGAGGGAAGTAGTCTTTCTCGTTTCGTTTCGCAGAGGGAAGTAGGCGTTCACGTGACGGTAGTGGAAGTAGTTGTACACGGGTCTTCGGCGACAGTAGTGGTACACGTTTTTGTAGACGTTCGGGTATCCGTAGATGTACTTGTTGCATCTCCGGGCGTAGTCAACCTTGGCGTTTCCGAATGGGTGCTTGTGAAATCCGTGTAGTCGAACTTGGAGCTTGTGGTACACGGGTCATCGACGAGGGTAGTCGTACACTTCCGAAGAGGAACTTGGGGTAACGGTTTTGTAGTCGTTCGGGCGTAGTGGTCTTGCTGGTCTCGGTCTCGGCAACGTAGTTGTACAAGAGCGTCGTCGGACTTGGCGAATCCACGTAGTAGTACAAACGTTGATGTAGTGGTACACACGAAGGTGGTCGAACTTGACGCTTCCGGGTCTTGGCGAAACAACAGCAGCAACAAAGCGACAGTGGTCTCGGTCATGACCACGGTGATGTCCAGCAAAGCTCGCGGGGCAGCAAGGAGGCAGGGGTAGCAGCGAGTCGATGCAGGGCTTGGAGTCCTTGTATTCTCGCCAAAGAGCAAGGCAGCAGCAGTCAGGGAAGAGCTTCATGGGGCCGGGCGAAGGAGGCAAGATCCGGCAGCGGCGGCGATGCAACACGAGGACGGCGGCGCTGAGGACGCCGGCGGCACGCGCGCGTGCGGCCCAGCATGGTGGCGTCAAGGGGCGACGCAAGAACGTAGATGGCACGATGGCGTGATGGAGCTCCGGTAGGGCCGGCCGTGGTGATGAGCGGAGTCGGGGTCGCGCGGGGATGCAGGTGAGGCCGACGTCGAAGCACTTGGAGCGGCCCAGTCCGGCAAGGAGGCAGGAGGCGATGCGGACGGATCCCTGGGGGCGCCATGGCGTGGCGGCCTGGGCGGCGCTCGAGGGAACGAGGGAGAGGGAGAGGAGCAGGTCACGTCCGGATAAGGGAGGTGGTGGCGCGGCACGACAAGGAGGAAGGAGGCACGGGAGCAAGGAGGAGGTGCGGGGGCGCGGGGTCGAGGCCGAGGGTATCGGCACTGCCTGCGTGTGCGTGGGTCTCTCGCGGCACAGGAGGAGAACGACGGGAACGAGGGGAGGAGTGAGAGGGGTTTCGATCGGGCTAGGGTTGAGAGGGAGAGAGAGGTTGGGCCGGCCTGCTGGTGGGTGGCCTAGCTGGGCTGTGGGGAAGGATGGGCCTAGCTAGGTCTTCCCCTCCGTTTTCTATTTTCCAAAGAAACAAAAAAACAAGAGGTAAAAGAAATGAAAAGAGGAGTAGCAAAGGAGTTTGGCAGGGAGAAAAAAATCTTTCTGGACTCACAAAAATGTGAAGGATACCAATAAAAGGGTTCGAGCATTTTTATTGGAAGTAAGATTCGCACAAGTTTGAATATCGAAACCCATTTAATGAACTCCAAATGGGTGGAAAATATAGGAGATGACCCTACACACTAGATGTGATTTATGGGCAGATTTGGAACATCTATTGATAAAGTAAAACTGCAACACAATTTTACTAAAAGGCCTCAAAGGAAGAAATGAAGTTGAGTTGGATAAAAGAAAATTGAAGAGCGGTGCAAATGTGTTATAGGTGATTCCAAGCTAGTGGAATATTTTTATAATAGCTCCCTAATATTGGGAGGATAAGTTATAAAGAGAAGTCACTCTTCCCTCGATTTAAATGGATCGAAGATCCACACAATTTATTTAGTTGAGATGGAAAGATTAATGACATGATGGCATGATGATATGATGCAAGCACAAATAAAATAGAGCAAGCAAATAAAACACACGGCGAAACCCGGAACAGATGTAAGTCTTCTGGAGCGTCGGTCTCGGGGCGTCACACCCGGCTTAATGTGCGAATATACTGGTGATGTAAAAGATCCCCAGCGCCACTGTGACATTCAACTATATGATGGAGAAGTTACTGAATCCACGAAGAAATTGTTGAACGAACCTTTAAAAGAATGCAGCAAAATAGGACTTAGTCCTTTCAGCACCTTCAACAAACCGCCAGCTGTAAGTGTTGCACACCTTCCGCTCAACCATATTTGCATTAATCATTGCCCACTCATGATCTTTTTAAAGTTACTAGGGTGATTATTCATTTTTGAAAAGGAAGCCGCAAGACAAACCAGTCAAACCGGCTCGTACAAAATCCAAAGCCACCAAGAAATCTGTCAAGAAGAAGATTACCGACCCTGCCGAGTTAAACTTGGATGATGACGTTGATGATGATGATGAGTAAGAGGTAGAACTTGACTCTCTTGGCCCATTTTTTGTACATCTCATTGACAATGATTGTTATCAGGACGATGCAGAGGTAATTATTCTTCCCTCTAGCTCAGAACCTCTGCCAAAAAAGAAAACTCGACAAGCAAGCCGGAAAGTAAGCTTTTCTCACCCTCTAGCTCACTTGGATCCCAAGTTTATTTTGAAGAAACAACAATTCGAAGCTCGGTGTACCACCTGGCATAGCGGTGGTGTAATCACTTCTTTCGGCTTACCAAACATGCCGGTTCGCAAACGCCGCCCAGAGGTCTCTCATATTTCTGACATATTTTATCCCAAGGCGGGTCATTCCCGACAACCTCTTAACCCGTCTGATTCAAACTATCAGGGGACTTCAAATTCCTCATCTGGTGAGTCAACGGGAACTCAAAACCCGGCTTTCAAGACTGTACCTGGGTAAGAGTATATTCAATCATTTGAACCTTATGTCTGATCATTAGACTGACCTCTTATGCTTCTTATTTTCAGGGGCCGAGCCAAACCCAGTAAGAAGGCAAAGCTGAATAAACCGGCTGACGATCCCATCCCATCTGAACCAAAAAAGGAATAGTCAGAACCTTCCAACTCAATTGATGAGACCGCTCTCAATGATCCACCACCACAAGATCATGAAGCCTCCACAGATCATATGGACGTCGAACCGGTTATTTCTAAGCCGCCAAGCCCAACCAAGCCTGCTGAGGAAAAGAATGAAGATGTTGTCACTGGAAGTGGATTCACAGCTCCGGGTCAGCCTACTGTCTTATGTAAGCATACTGCTAAGGAAGAACTTTCTACTAAAGACAAAGGCAAATTGAAGGTGGACTTGGAGAGCTACACCCATGTCAATGCCCACGACATCCACTCTGGTTATATGAATCGTCTGTACACCAGCCGTGACTTTGATGCCGTCTTAGTAAATCTGATGAAGGAGCGTTACGAGGTAGATACTGCCACTCCTTTTTATATGAATATACTTTCCTTAGCCGCCAAGTTTATTGGACATGATAGAATAGAATGTGTTGTAAACTTCAATAGTTGCATAGATGAATTGCAGTAGCCCCCAAGGGTCAGTTTATGCTTTCAAATATGAATCGGGACTTATAATATCAGCACTTCAACTTTGCATGTGTTGCCCCCAAGGGTCGGCTTAATCAGACATGAATAATCCGGGACTAATCATCCTACCAAAAACAAATATTCCAGCTTGTATACTTTATAAACCGGATCATGTCATTTGTCCGAGTAAGCAGATGAGTCTGTCTCAAAAAAAGAGCCATATGCATTAGCCGCCAAGTGCCAAGTATAATACTTGTATTGTGCTTGGGACTTTTTAGGAAGTTTCAAGAAGCAAGTATGCATTAGCCCCCAAGTGCCAAGTATAATACTTGTATTGTGCTTGGGACTTCACAAATCGTCATGATCATAATGCCTTCCATATTTGCATATAACACAGGCTGAACTAACCGAAAAGGATGCTCGGATGAATGATCTTAAGTCCAACTTGAAAGCTCAGCAAGCCGAGACATCCAAGGCTAAAATGGCATTAAAACTGCTTTGGAGAATATGGAATAACTGAAGCAAGATTTCAATGCTGAAAAAACTGGCTGGGAAACTAAAACGACAGCTCTATTGAAGAGAGCTGATGATGTTGAAGTGGCACTTAAACCGGTGACTGAAGAGCTATCCGGCTTAAAGGAACAGGTTAATATCATGTCGTCAGCCATCTTTACTAAGTAGGAAAAATATATCTCCCTTGTACTTCAAGAATCACCTTGTGAATATCTATCGGCTTACTCATTATTTCACTGATGTAGGTTCGCGGGGCACGAAGTTGGGATCGGACATGCGCGTTCGGCTTAAGGATGTCTACACTCTTGTAGAACAATTGTATACTGCTGCTCAATGTACCATTGTCGCTGCTATGCACAAGAAAACTCCATCCCCACTTATCAAAGATACCTTGGAGAAGTTATCCATGTTGCCTCAAAGGATTGATGATTTGAAACGGGGAGCCGCTAGAGCCAGTGCCTTAACCGCTTTAAGCCGGGTGAGAGCATGGCTGGCAGATCTTGACCCAGAAGACTTGGCCAATGGCTATCCCAGTGTTAAGGAAGATGGATATGCTTTCATTGCTGATGGTTTTGCCGAAATAGTAAGAGCAATGCGTCCTTTGGCAAGTAAGCTGGCTGATGAAACCAATCTTGCCACATGCCAGTCGGCTTATGATGTTAAAAATAAAAAGGTGAAAGCTCTAGTTCATATGATGGCAGATCTCATCTCGACGATTCGTAAGCACACATTTGCTCCTGACATTGATCCATCAAACCTCATTGATGATGAAGTTGTATTTAGAGCGTTGACCGGTATCAACTGTGTCGGATCTAGGGTTCCGGCAAAACCCTTAAGGTTCGAACTCTGGGGTGCGCACGAAGATCTCTCCTTCCGCCCTAGCTCGTCTACTCAACAATCCTAGGCCTAGCTCGTCAGATCCGATGAACAAGAGACACAAGATTTATACTGGTTCGGGCCACCGTTGTGGTGTAATACCCTAATCCAGTGTGGTGTGGTGGATTGCCTTGTAGGCTAATGAAGAACTGGTACATGGATGAACTGCCTCCTGAGGAGAGGTGTTCCTGGGCTCGAGTGAGCTGGTGGTGTGTGGCCTTCTATCTGCTCAACTCCGGGTGAGATCAACTCCGTCTCTGGTCAGATCATTCCTATGGTGGTGGCTAGTCCTATTTATAGTGGCCCGGGTCCTCTTCCCAAATATTGAGCGGGAAGGAATCCCACAACGGCCAAATTTCAAGGGGGACAACTAGTACAAGCTATCCTGACAAAAGGTGGTCTTCGCCTGCCAAAGGCTCTGGTGGTGACGCCGCCGTGGGCTCCGCGATGACCTCCGTCATGTCGTCCTGCTGGTCTTGGTCTCGTTGCACCGATATGGAAACCTTTGCCTGATGCCTCGGGACTCCTCGCCTGCACCTGCTCCTTTAGCACCAAAGAGGAAACTGGCACTCCACGCCCGGTGGCGCCCGCCAGGCCTTGGTCATCACTGCTCATGTCACAAGGACCTCGTGAGGTGCCCCGTGCCTCGATATCTCCGATTCTCACGAGCCGGCCTGGTGAGGCCGCCCCAGGGGATGTCTTGTGTCGTCCGCCTCACGAGGCTTGGCCCCTCGCGAGAGTCTTGAGTTGTTGCTGAAGATGCTGGGCCGTACCAGGCCGCCTGATGAGCCACGCCCTGGGCGGCAGGCAGGCAAGTCTGGGTATCCCCGTTCCCAGAATGCCGACAAACTGGGCTACGCCTGACTTCCAGCTGGTGGATAACCAAGGAGCTGAAGGTGAAGAAGAGGCACAGGACAACCGAGAGGCTACAACCCGCCCACAATCATAAGTCATTTTTAACGAACGTCATACCTCGCTGTGTTGACATCAAAACATGTATCCTTGTCGGCCATTAGATGCCTTCTAATAGGCTAGTTAAACTTTTGATATGTCATGCCATCATGCATGTTTTTTATTTTGTATGACATTGTTGATCTGTCAATCTTGAAGATCCGCCACTTATGCTTATGATATCATCAATTTCAGCCTTTTCCTGCGTACAAAACAGATCACAAGTGCCCTGGCGGTTTACCGCTGGGCGGGTAAAACCACTAGTGACTAAAGGCAGTCCATAACCAGGGTCGGTTCAATCATAACCTTACCTAATTATAAAATATCATACATGTGATATTTATTCACACTGCCGGCTTACCATACCAACGCAGTAAGGGTGACAACCCAAAAGATTGAGCGTATAATGCCTTGTTCAATTAACATATGTCGCCAGCTTACAATGTCGTATGCAGCATGGGGTGATATCCCAAAACTTAGAGGACAGTGCTTCCAAGCATAAAATCATTATATACTAGCGAATTACAATCCAAAGCCAGGCCCGGCTTAACAAACTCCTGATGGATTCATATGTGAACCATAAGGCATCAGAGCCCTCATTGGTTTTCAATCATGTATCAACATATCACAAAACACTCAAATCAAATATAAATCAAAAGACAAAAAACAAGGCGTTCATGGCTGCCAAACCTTTAAATCAAGTGCTCTCAAAGGGCCGCACAGTCGCTGAGTTAAACCTTCACTTAACCTTATAAGTCGGGCCTCACATGACCAATCGTCATTTTAACTTTGACAAGTTCAGGGTCTTTATAAGATTAACTTGTCAAAAGTACGGTGAGTCATTTCAGTCAATCTGGGCGGAGTGGCAGACTTAAAAGGAAGGATAACCCGGGTTTTTAGGTGAATACACCTGGCTTCCAAGCCTATTACAAGGGTCAGAAAACTCTTGTCCATTGAACAAAGAGCCCCCAAGTAATATTTTATTGCAGACGTATAGGCCGAAGGAATAGGGTAATCACAGCTATGCTCGATTAAGCAAGAAGCCCCCAAAATCATATGAAACAAAGACTCATTATTAGTATAAATGAAACAACAGAGGCCCTGAATTATCAGGGATGCTGGCTTTATTATAACCATCATCATATATACATTGTCAAAATTTGTACATCACGAGAGCCGGTGACTCAGGTGTAATAAGGCCGAAGATGAGCAATATTCCACTGCCGACGGGTCTCCTCCTCCGACATGCGTGAGTCCTTGTGGTCTTGGACATCGATAAGGTAGTATGATCCATTATTTAAATTCTTGCTGACCACAAAAGTCCCTTCCCAAGGTGGGGATAATTTATGCATATCTTTTTTATTCTGGATAAGCCGGAGCACCAAGTCACCCTCTTGAAAAGTTCTGGTCTTAACTCGGCGGCAGTGATAACGGTGCAGATCTTGCTGGTAAATCGCCGAACGAGCCATCGCAAGGTCGCGCTCCTCATCCAACAGGTCAAGTGCATCCTGGCGTGCTTTTTCATTATCAGCTTCAACATAAGCCGTCACACGGGGCGAGTTGTGACGGATGTCACTAGGGAGAACTGCCTCTGCTCTGTAAACCATGAAGAAGGGCGTGAAACCCGTGGATCTATTGGGGGTAGTATTAATGCTCCGTAGTACTGAGGGTAACTCCTCCACCCAACAACCCGGTGTCCTCTGCAAAGGGACCATAAACCGGGGCTTGATGCCTCTAAGGATCGCTTGATTGGCTCTCTCAGCTTGACAATTGGATTGGGGGTGAGCCACTGATGATACATCAAGGCGGATATGTTCTCGTTAACAAAACTCTTTCATAGTACCCTTGGACAAATTAGTGACATTATCAGTTATGATGCTATGTGGAAAACCAAAATGGAAAATTACCTTTTTGATGAATTGAACCGACGTTGCTCCATCACACTTACTAACCGGCTCTGCTTCGATCCATTTTGTAAACTTGTCAACTGCCACCAAGAGGTGAGTCTTTTTATCTTTGGACCTTTTGAAAGGCCCAACCATATCAAGCCACAGACTACAAACTACCAAGTAATTGGAATCATACTCAATTCTTGAGCGGGCACATGAGCTTGGCATGAAAATTTCTGACAACCATCACATTTACTAAACAAATCCTCTGCATCAGCATTAGCCGTCAGCCAATAAAACCCATGACGAAAAGCCTTTGCTACAAGAGACTTAGAACCAGCATGATGACCACAATCTCCTTCATGAATCTCATGAAGAATCTCACGGCCCTCCTCGGGAGAAACACAACGTTGAAACGCCCCAGTAACACTGCAATGATGCAACTCTCCATTGACAATGGTCATTGACTAAGACCGTCGGGTTATTTGCCTGGCCAAAGTTTCATCCTCAAGTAACTCGCCTCGGGTCATATAAGCCAAATATGGAATTGTCCAATCAGGAATCACATGAAGAGCAGCCACCAATTGTGCCTCTGGGTCAGGAATAGCTAGATCTTCCTCTGTAGGCAACTTGGGCTATGCAGGATATCCAGAAAAAACACTAGGTGGCACCAGCTTACGCTGGGATCCTAACCGGCTTAGAGCACCAGCCGCCTCATTTTTCCTGCGATTAACATGTTCCACCTGATAACCTTTGAAGTAACCAGCAATAGCATCAACCTCGCGTCGGTAAGCTGCCATGAGCGGATCTTTAGAGTCCCAAGTGCCAGAAACTTGCTGAGCCACCAAGTCTGAGTCGCCAAAACACCTAACCCGGCTTAGATTCATCACCTTAGCCATCCGAAGACCATGGAGCAAGGCTTCATATTTAGATGCATTATTAGTACAAGGGAACATCAACCTTAAAACATAACAAAATTTATCACCTCGTGGGGAAGTCAAGACAACTCCAGCCCCCGAGCCTTCCAATTGCATGGACCCATCAAAGTGAATGGTCCAATATGTGTGATCCTGCTTTTCTTCAGGCGTCTGCTACTCTGTCCAATCATTGATGAAATCCACAAGTGCTTGAGACTTGATGGCTATGCGAGGCATATATTTCAAACCATGAGGTCTAAGTTCAATGGCCCACTTGGCGACCCGACCTGTGGCTTCTCTGTTTTGAATGATATCCCCTAAAGGAGCAGAGCTGACCACAGTGATAGGCTGACCGAAAAAATACTGCTTGAGCTTTCAGCTAGCCATTAACACCCCATACACAAGCTTCTACCAGTGTGGGTACCTATGAATGGATTCAATAAGCACCTCACTGATGTAGTAAACCAGCCGTTCAACCACATGCTCCTTGCCTGACTCCATCCATTCCACCACAATAGCTACGCTGATAGCCTGGGCATTAGCAGCCACATACAACAACAATGGCTCCTTATCAATAGGAGCAGCAAGGACTGGCGGCTCAGCTAACTGTTTCTTCAAGGCTTCAAATGCTTCATTAGCAGCGTCACTCCAGACAAAGTGATCTGCTTTCTTCATCATCTGGTATAGTGGTATAGCTTTCTCACCCAACCGGCTTATGAACCGGCTTAAGGCCGCAATACGACCCGCCAGACGCTAAACATCATTGACACACGCCGGCTTAGCCAAGGAAGTAATGGCCTTGATCTTCTTCGGGTTAGCTTCAATGCCTCTGTCAGAAACCAAAAAACCCAAGAGTTTGCCTACTGGTACACCAAAGACACACTTGGCCGGGTTAAGCATCATCTTGTAGACCCGAAGATTGTCAAAGGTCTCTTGCAAATCATCTATCAAGGTTTCCTTCTTTTTGGATTTTACCGCAATATCATCCACATAAGCATGAACATTGCGCCCAATCTGGTCATGACGGCAATTCTGCACACATTGCTGGTAAGTCGCATGGGCACTCTTGAGCCCGAAATGCATAGACACATAACAGAAGGCTCCAAAAGGATTGATGAAAGTTGTCTTCTCCTGGTCCTTAACTGCCATCTTGATCTGATGATAACCAGAATAAGCATCCAAAAAGCTTAGACACTCACAACTCGTCATAGCATCAATAATCTGGTCAATACGGGGGTGAGCAAAAGGATCAGCTCGACAGGCTTTGTTCAAATCTATGTAATCCACACACATACGCCAAGTGCCATTTTTCTTAAGCACCAGCACC
Organism: Secale cereale; assembly: GCA_902687465.1. Lineage (NCBI taxonomy): Eukaryota > Viridiplantae > Streptophyta > Magnoliopsida > Poales > Poaceae > Secale > Secale cereale. The sequence goes on along the minus strand of LR738712.1, from coordinate 194,028,320 downwards.
GGGTTAGCTAGCCACTCAGGGTGAAAAACTTCAACAATGAACCCAGCCGCCAAGAGCCGGGCCACTTCTTCACCAATGGCCTTACGCCTTTCTTCATTGCGACGAAGGAATTGCTTGACCGGCTTAAACTTTTGATCAATATTAAGAGTGTGCTCAGCGAGTTCCCTCGGTACACCTGGCATGTCGAAAGGTTTCCATGCAAAGATGTCCCGGTTCTCACGGATGAACTCGATGAGCGCGCTTTCCTATTTCGGATCCAGATTAGCACTGATGCTGAACTGCTTGGATGAATCGCCAGGAACAAAGTCAACCAGCTTAGTGTCATCTGCTGATTTGAACTTTAGCAAGGGGTCATGCTCTATGGTTGGCTTTCTCAAAGACGTCATATCTGCTGGGTCGACATTATCCTTATAAAATTTCAATTCTTCGATTGCACAAACGTACTCATCATAGGCAGCATCGCCTTCTTCGCACTCCAAGGTTATCTTCCGGCTTCCATGCACCGTGATGGTACCCTTGTGACCCGGCATCTTGAGTTGCAGATAAACATAACATGGTCTTGCCATGAACTTAGCATAAGCCGACCATCCAAACAGAGCATGATATGGGCTCTGGATCTTGACAACTTCAAAGGTCAAAGTTTCTGCTCTGGCATCATGTTCATCTCCAAAGGCTACTTCTAGAGCGATATTGCCTACAGGATATGCCAACTTACCAGACACCACTCCATGGAAAACAGTATTGGACGACTTAAGATTTATGTCAGTCAATCCCATGCGATGGAAAGAATCATAGTAAAGGATGTTGATGTTGTTGCCTCCATCCATGAGTACTTTAGTAAACTTGTATCCCCCAACATGAGGCGCCACTGATAACCCACAAGTGTAGGGGATCGCAACAGTTTTTGAGGGTAAAGTATTCAACCCAAATTTATTGATTCGACACAAGGGGAGCCAAAGAATACTCTTAAGTATTAGCAGTTGAGTTGTCAATTCAACCACACCTGGAAACTTAGTATCTGCAGCAAGGTAGTTTAGTAGCAAAGTAATATGGAGATAATGGTAACAACAATAAAAGTAACGGTAGTGTTTTGTAGTTTATGTAATAGTAGCAGCGGAAAAGTAAATAAGCAACAAGCAATATGTGAAAAGCTCGTAGGCAATGGATGGGTGATGGAGAATTATGTCAGATGCAATTCATCATGTAAAAGTTATAACCTAGGGTGACACAAAACTAGCTCCAGTTCATCAATGCAATGTAGGCATGTATTCCGAATATAGTCATACGTGCTTATGGAAAAGAACTTGCATGACATCTTTTGTCCTACCCTCCCGTGGCAGCGGGGTCCTATTGGAAACTAAGGGATATTAAGGCCTCATTTTAATAGAGTACCGGACCAAAGAATTAACACATAGTGAATACATGAACTCCTCAAACTACGGTCATCACCGGGAGTGGTCCCGATTATTGTCACTTCGGGGTTGCCAGATCATAACACATAGTAGGTGACTATAGACTTGCAAGAGAGGATCAAGAACACACATATATTCATGAAAACATAATAGGTTCAGATCTGAAATCATGGCACTCGGGCCCTAGTGACAAGCATTAAGCATAGCAAAGTCATAGCAACATCAATCTCAGAACATAGTGGATACTAGGGATCAAACCCTAACAAAACTAACTCGATTACATGGTAAATCTCATCCAACCCATCACCGTCCAGCAAGCCTACGATGGAATTACTCACGCACGGCAGTGAGCATCATGGAATTGGTGATGGAGGAAGTTTGATGATGATGATGGCAACGATCTCCACTCTCCGGAGCCCCGAACGGACTCCAGATCAGCCCTCCCGAGAGAGATTAGGGCTTGGCAGCGGCTCCGTATCGTAAAAACACGATAATTCCTTCTCTCTGATTTTTTTTCTCCCCGAAAGTGAATATATGGAGTCTGGGGGTATGTCAGTGGAGCATCAGGGGGGCCACGAGGTAGGGGGCACGCCCAGGGGGAGGGGCGCGCACCCCACCCTCGTGGACAGGGTGTGGCCCCCCTGGTCTGGATCTTTCCGCGTGTATTTTTTATAATTTCCAAAGTAACTCTCCGTGAATTTTCAGGTCATTCTAAGAACTTTTTATTTCTGCACAAAAACAATACCATGGCAATTCTGCTGAAAACAGCGTCAGTTCGGGTTAGTTCCATTCAAATCATGCAAGTTAGAGTCCAAAACAAGGGCAAAAGGGTTTGGAAAAGTAGATACGTTGGAGACATATCAACTCCCCCAAGCTTAAACCTTTGCTTGTCCTCAAGCAATTCAGTTGATAAACTGAAAGTGATAAAGAAAAACTTTTACAAACTTTGTTTGCTCTTGTTCTTGTAAATATGTAAGCCAGCATTCAGGTTTTCAGCAAAGATCATGAACTGACCACATTCACAATAACTTTCAGGTCTCATCTTTACTCACATCAATGGAATAATCAACTAGTGAGCAATAATAATAAACCTTGGATGAAAACACTTTCTCAAAACAATCATGATATGATATAACAAGATGGTATCTCGCTAGCCCTTTCTGAGACCGCAAAACATAAATGCAGAGCACCTTTAAGGATCAAGGACTGACTAGACATTGTAATTCATGGTAAAAGAGATCCAGTCATGATCATACTCAATGTAAATTAATAGCAATACATGCAAATGATAGAGGTGCCCTCCAACTGGTGCTCTTTTATAAGAGGATGATGACTCAGCATAAAAGTAAATAGATAGGCCCTTCGCAGAGGGAAACAGGGATTTGTGGAGGTGCCAGAGCTCAGTTTTTAAATAGAGATGAATAACATTTTGAGCGGTATACTTTCATTGTCAACATAACAACCAAGAATCTCGATATCGCCCATGCTACGCACATTATAGGCGGTTCCCAAACAGAATGGTAAAGTTTATACTCCCCCAATCACCAACAAGCACACTCCACGGCTAGCCCGAAACAACGGGTACCGTGCAAACCAGCAACAACCCTGGGGGAGTTTTGTTTAATTATTATGATTTTGAGCATGGGACTAGGCATCGCTGTTACTAGCCATTTTCTCATGAATGATGAGCGGAGTCCACTCATCCTGAGAATAACCCACCTAGCATGGAGATATAGACAGCCCTAGTTGATACATGAGCTGTTCGAGCATACAAAACAGAATTTCATTTGAAGGTTTAGAGTTTGGCAGATACAAATTTACTTGGAACGGCAGGTAAATACCGCATATAGGAAGGTATGGTGGACTCATATGGAATAACTTTGGGGTTTATGGAAGTGGATGCACAAGCAGTATTCCCACTTAGTACAGGTGAAGGCTAGAAAGAGACTGGGAAGCGACCAGCTAGAGAGCGACAACAGTCATGAAACATGCATTAAAATTAATCAACAGTGAATGCTAGCATGAGTAGGATATAAATCACCATGAACATAAATATCGTGGAGGCTATGTTGATTTGTTTCAACTACATGCGTGAACATGCGCCAAGTCAGACCACTTGAATCGATCAAAGGAGGATACCACCCTATCATACCACATCACAACCATTTTAATATCATGTTGGCACGCAAGATAGACCATTATAAACTCTCAGCTAATTAAGCATGGCATAAGCAGCTATGATCTCTAATTGTCATTGCAAGCATGTTTCATTCATAATAAGCTAAATCAGGAACGATGAACTATCATATTTACAAAAAACAAGAGAGGCCGAGTTCATACCAGCTTTTCTCATCTCAGTTAGTTCATCATATATCATCCTTATTGCCTTTCACTCGCATGACCGAACGACGTGGATAATAATAATAGTGCACGTGCATTGGACTAAGCTGGAATCTGTGAGCATTTAATACAAGAGAGAAGACAAGGTAATATGGCTCAAGGTTAAATCAACAATAAAGCATATGAGAGCCACTAAGCATTTTAATCATGGTCTTCTACTCTTTGCCCCCAAAGAAAAGAAAAGAAACTATTTAGACGGGAAATCTCCCAGCAAGCAAAATAAGAACGAGAAATCTTTTTGGATTTTCTTTTAATTGCACCTACTACAAGCAAGGAAAGTAAACTAGCTAAAAGCTACAACTAATATTTTTTTTTGTTTTTCTTAAGGTTTTTCTAGCACACGAGAAAAAGACTAAGAAAAAGAAACGAAACTAAGCATGGATGGTACAATGAAAGAGTGTGAGCACTGACAACTAGAATAAGTGTGTGAACATGAATTTAAAGTCGGTGAGAAACACGTACTCCCCCAAGCTTAGGCTTTTGGCCTAAGTTGGTCAATGGCCACGGATCGAAGCTACTCCCTCCAGTGTACTGAGATGTGTCCTCTGGGTGCCACTGGTTGGCAAGCTCATCCAGATCCCACCCATAAATAGACTGACGGTAAGAATATAGTGGTGGCTCTAGCTCAGGCTCTGAAGCTCATGCCTGGCTCTGGTACTTGTAGAAGGCGTCTGACGTAACAAGATATACGCCTGTAGACAGATCAAACAGAGATGGTGCAGGCAAGGTAGCAATCTCACAATATTTTTCATCAAACCTTAATTTATAATTAAGCAACTTCTCTTTGTCTTTAACAATAAAATCATGTGCTATCATGCTCTTATAATCTAGATAAACAGGGGCAAGCAATTTTTCTTCCTTCTCATGATGCCTAATAGGTATTCTAAAATGTTCAGCAAGGCGAGAAGAAAAGATGCCTCCAAAGACGGGGCCCTTTGAGCGGTTTGAACTCAGTCGTTTAGCAACGACAGCACCCAAGCTAAAAGTTGTGTCTTGAAACAAAGCATGGCATAAAATGACAATATCAGGGGCACTAAGATTCCCACTGTTCCCGCGACTAATTAAACATCTGCTAGCAAATAAAGCAAAGTAGCGCAGAACAGGGAAATGTATACTAGTAATTCTTGCCCCTGAGACTTGTCTAGCCTCCCCTACAGCTATCATGTCAATAAACCCTTCAACGTCTTCGCGACGTGGTTCATCAAGTCTACCTTCAAAGGGTATCTTGCATATTTCACAAAACTCAAAGAATGATATCTCCTTAACCTCATCATATAAACGAAACTCCACTGTAGGTGGTGTTTTCTTAGCATGGAAATGAAAATTTTGCGTGAAGATATTAGTGAGTAAGAGATACTGTTCACGCTGGACGTGGAGGAAGTCGGTGAGGCCTGCATTATTTGCCAAATAATAAAAGTCTTCGTAAATCCCGGCGGCTCTCATGAACTCATTACAAGGCCATTCACACGGCCGAACTTCCGCCATGCGAGGAAGATTATATTTGGGCTTCTTATTTTCTTCCTTCTTCTTATTCTCTGAACTTTTAGTGGAGGAGCCCCTCAACAATCTCTTTATCATTTTCCTCTCTGAAATTTTTAGTAACTCAAAATAAAAGTTAACCAAACTCAACAAGATTGATAGCAACAACTCCTACTAGTGCCTAGAGACTATATCATGCATTAGAACTACTTGGGACCAAGGAAATTTGACATGCAAGCTCAAGAATAAGGTCACCACAGCAGCAAAAATTTGCGATAAATAAAGTACTAGAACAAAAACTAATGGGACCAATGGAGGAGTCACATACCAAGAAACAATCTGCCCAAACAGTTTGGTGAATGGTCCTTTGAGCAAGGAGATCGAAAATGGCAGCAAAAAGAGCTAGAACTCGTGCTTGAGCTGGTTGGTCATTTTTTTTGGGAGGAAGAAGAAGGGAATGGGTGCAGGAATAAGTGGAGGGGGGCACGTGGGGCCCACGAGGCAGGGGCGCGCCCTGTGAAGGTGGGCGCGCCCTGGACCCTCGTGGCCAGGTGCGGGCTCCCGTCGTTGTGTGTTCTGTGCCATATATTCTCAAATATTCTAGAAAAAATCATATTAAATTTTCAGGGCATTTGGAGAACTTTTATTTTCGGGTTTTTTTATTGCACGGATAAGTCTGAAAACAGACAAAAAATACTATTTTGCTTTATTTATCCTAATTAACAGAAAGTAAAAGGAGGGTACATAAGGTTGTGCTATCTAGATTCACGTATCTCATGCTCATCAAAAGGAATCCATTAACAAGGTTGATCAGGTCTTGTTAATAAACTCTTTCCGAATAACATGAAACCGGAGAATTTTCGAATAACACTAGGTTACCTCAATGGGGATATGTATGTCCCCAACAATAAGAATATCATATGCCTTCTTGACAGTAGGAAGAGGAAATTCAAAACCTCCAATAGTAATAGTTGATTTTTTTTCAATATAATTGATATTGTGGACCTGAGGTTGTTCCCTCGGAAAGTGTACCGTATGCTCATTACCATTGACATGAAAAGTGACATTTCCTTTGTTGCAATCAATAACAGCCCGTGCAGTATTAAAAAAGGGTCTACCAAGGATAATAGACATACTATCGTCCTCGGGAATATCAAGTATAACAAAGTCCGTTAGAATAGTAACATTTCCAACCACAACAGGCACATCCTCACAAATACCGACAGGTATAGCAATTGATTTATCGGCCATTTGCAAAGATATTTCAGTAGGTGTCAACTTACTCAAGTCAAGTCTACGATATAAAGAGAGAGGCATAACATTGACACCGGCTCCAAGATCACATAAAGCAGTTTTAACATAGTTTCTTTTAATGGAGCAAGGTATACTAGGTACTCCTGGATCTCCTAGTTTCTTAGGTATTCCACCTTTAAAAGTTTAATTGGCAAGCATGGTGGAAATTTCTAGTTCAGGTATCTTTCTTTTATTGGTAATAATATCTTTCATATACTTAGCATAAGGATTTGTTTTAAGCACATCAGTCAAACGCATACGCAAAAAGATAGATCTAATCAATTCAGCAAAGCGCTCAAAATCCTCTTCATCCTTTTTCTTGGATGGTTTAGGAGGAAAAGGCATGGGTTTATGAACCCATGGTTCTCTTTCCCTACCGTGCTTCCTAGCAACAAAGTCTCTCTTATCATAACGTTGATTTTTTGATTGTGGGTTATCAAGATCAATAGCAGGTTCAATCTCTACATCATTATCATTGCTAGGTTGAGCATCATCATGAACATCATCATTAATATTATCACTAGGTTCATGTTCATTACCAGATTGTGTCTCAGCATCAGGAACAGAGATATCATTAGGATTCTCAGGTGTGTCAGCTACAGGTTCACTAGAAGCATGCAAAGTCTTATCATTTTTCTTTTTCTTCTTCTTAGAAGAACGAGGTGCCTCTAAATTAGCTCTCTGAGAATCTTGCTCAATTCTCTTAGGGTGGCCCTTAGGATATAGAGGTTCCTGAGTCATTTTACCACCTCTAGTTGCAACTCTAACAGCATAGTCATTATTCTTACTATTTAATTCATTAAGCATATCATTCTGAGCCTTAAGTACTTGTTCTACCTGAGTGGTAACCATAGAAGCATGTATACTAATGAGTTTCAGTTCACCTTTAACTATAGAAAGATAATCACTCAAGCATCCAATCATGTAAGCATTATGTTGTAATTGTCTACCAACATAAGCATTGAAGTTTTCTTGTTTCACAATAAAATTGTCAAACTCATCTAAGCATTGGCTAGCAGACTTATAACAAGGAATATCACCTTCATCAAATCTATAAAGAGAATTTACCTTTACTACCTGTGTCGGGTTATAAAGACCATGTATTTCTTCAATAGGTGGTAAATTCTTAACATCCTCAGCTTTAATACCTTTTTCTTTCATAGATTTCTTTGCCTCTTGCATATCTTCAGGACTGAGAAATAGAACACATCTTTTCTTCGGAATTGGCTTAGGGGCTGGTTCAGGAAGTGTCCAATTATTTTCATTGGCCAGCATATTATTCAATAGTAATTCAGCTTGATCAACTGTTCTTTTCCTGAAAACACAACCAACACAACTATCCAGGTGGTCTCCGAAAGCATCGGTTAGTCCATTATAAAAGACATCAAGTATATCATTCCTCTCAAGAGGATGATCAGGCAAAGCATTAAGTAATTGGAGAAGCCTCCCCCAAGCTTGTGGGAGACTCTCTTCTTCAATTTGCACAAAGTTATATATTTCCTGTAAAGCAGTTTGTTTCTTATGAGCGGGAAAATATTTAGCAGAGAAGTAATGCATCATATGCTGGGGACTACGCACACAACCAGGATCAAGAGAATTAAACCAAGTCTTAGCATCACCCTTTAACGAGAACGAAACCAGCTTAAGGATATAGTAATAACGGATCTTTTCATCATTGATAAACAGGATGGCTATATCATTCAACTTAGTAAGATGTGCCACAACAGTTTCAGATTCATAGCCATGGAAAGGATCAGATTCAACCAAAGTAATTAACTCAGGATCAACAGAGAAATCATAATCCTTATCAGTAGCAAAAATTGGTGAAGTAGCAAAAGCAGGGTCATTTTTCATTCTAGCATTCAAAGACTTCTCCTTTAACTTAGCTAATAATTTCTTAAGATCATATCTATCGTTGCAAGCAAGAAAGTCTCTAGCAGTTTCTTCATCCATAACATAACCCTCAGGAACAACAGGCAATTCATATCTAGGGGGAGAAGCTTCATCATCACTTTCATAAATATTATCAGTTTCAATATTTGCATTCTCCCTAACCTTAGCAATTTGTTCATCTAGAAATTCACCTAGTGGTACAGTATTACCAGGCATAGAAGTAGTTTCATTGTACATAGCAGAAGTGGCATCATCAAGAACATACGGCATATCAGATTCAATAGCAGAAGTAGGTGTCGCAAATTTACCCATAATAGATGGTGAATCAAGTCCAGAGCTAGATGGCAGTTCCTTACCTCCCCTCGTAGTTGAGGGATAGATCTTGGTTTTTGAATCCTTCAAGTTCTTCATAGTGATCAACAGATATAAATCCCAAGTGACTTACAGAATAGAGCTATGCTCCCCAGCAACGGCGCCAGAAAATAGTCTTGATAACCCACAAGTGTAGGGGATCGCAACATTTTTCGAGGGTAAAGTATTCAACCCAAATTTATTGATTCGACACAAGGGGAGCCATAGAATACTCTTAAGTATTAGTAGCTGAGTTGTCAATTCAACCACACCTGGAACTTAGTATCTGCAGCAAGGTAGTTTAGTAGCAAAGTAATATGGAGATAACGGTAACAGCAATAAAAGTAACGGTAGTGTTTTTGTAGTTTTTGTAATAGTAGCAGCGGAAAAGTAAATAAGCAACAAGCAATATGTGAAAAGCTCGTAGGCAATGGATCGATGATGAAGAATTATGTCGGATGCAATTCATCATGTAAAAGTTATAACCTAGGGTGACACGGAACTAGCTCCAGTTCATCAATGTAATGTAGGCATGTATTCCGAATATAGTCATACTTGCTTATGGAAAATAACTTGCATGACATATTTTGTCCTACCCTCCCATGGCAGCGGGGTCCTATTGGAAACTAAGGGATATTAAGGCCTCCTTTTAATAGAGTACCGGACCAAAGCATTTACACATAGTGAATACATGAACTCCTCAAACTACGGTCATCACCGGGAGTGGTCCCGATTATTGTCACTTCGGGGTTGCCGGATCATAACACATAGTAGGTGACTATAGACTTGCAAGATAGGATCAAGAACACACATATATTCATGAAAACATAATAGGTTCAGATCTGAAATCATGGCACTCGGGCCCTAGTGACAAGCATTAAGCATAGCAAAGTCATAGCAACATCAATCTCAGAACATAGTGGATACTAGGGATCAAACCCTAACAAAACTAACTCGATTACATGGTAAATCTCATCCAACCCATCACCGTCCAGCAAGCCTATGATGGAATTACTCACGCACGGCGGTGAGCATCATGGAATTGGTGATGGAGGAAGGTTGATGATGACGATGGTAACGATCTCCACTCTCCGGAGCCCCAAACGGACTCCAGATCAGCCCTCCCAAGAGAGATTAGGGTTTGGCGGCGGCTCCGTATCGTAAAACGCGATAATTCCTTCTCTCTGATTTTTCTTCTCCCCGAAAGTGAATATATGGAGTCTGGGGGTACGTCGGTGGAGCATCAGGGGGCCCACGAGGCAGGGGGCGCGCCCAGGGGGAGGGGTGCGCCCCCACCCTCGTGGATAGGGTGTGGGCCTCCTGGTCTGGATATTTCCACAGGTATTTTTTATATTTTTCAAAATAATTCTCCGTGAATTTTCAGGTCATTCCGAGAACTTTTTATTTCTGCACAAAAACAACACCATGGCAATTTTGCTGAAAATAACGTCAGTCCGGATTAGTTCCATTCAAATCATGCAAGTTAGAGTCCAAAACAAGGGCAAAAGTGTTTGGAAAAGTAGATACGTTGGAGATGTATCAGCCACCACCAGTGCCAGGTGACCCGGATTATCAACCCGGGGCGGGTGATCCTCGCGAGTCCTTACAATGGGTTGCTCAGACCAGCGTAAGTAATGGGGGAACCGCCGGCTCAACGGCATTCACTACCCATTTATGGAGCTTCTGATCCCGCTTACATAAACTTGTCGTGAAGACGTGGTACTGGCCACTATTCAAATGTTTCGGTTACTCTGATACCCCGACTGCTGCTGCTGCTGAGCCCCCTGTCCAGATTGTTGATTATAACCACCTTAATTGCCTTGGACTTGAAAACCGAAACTAGAACCGCCGCTGCCGTAACCCGGACCGTGAGAGCCGGGTCCTGAGCCGCCGTCTGGCCCATGATTATTCTGGAAAAAAATTGAGTTTCTGTACTCTCTCATGATGAAGCAATCTTTCCAGAGGTGAGCGGCCGGCTTTTCACGTGTACCATGCTTTGGGCGGGGCTGGTTCATCATCTCCTCAAGGTTGAAATTTTGCCCTCCAAACCGAGGGTTTGGCTTTCCCTTACGACGCTGACTATCATTATGCGTGTTAGTGTTAGCCACAAAATCCAAACTATTATCAGCCTTTCGCTTACCGTTGCCTCCCTGATTCACCGGGTTATGTTGCTGCCCTTTGGTGTTGCTACTCTTCTTTCCCTTACCCGGCTTTTCCTCATCAGACTCAGGGTCCTTGGTACTATCAGAGTCGGCATACTTGACCGGAGCCACCATGAGCTCCCCCATGTCATTGCAGTGGCGTTTGAGCCACCCCAGCTTCAGCTTAAGGGGCATAAAACGGCAGTTTTTCTCCAACATTATAACTGTTGTACCAGCATTGATACGATCTGATGAGTGCAGGATAGCTGAGACCCGACGTACCCAATGGGTTGTTGATTCGCCCTCTTCTTGGACACAGGAGTCCAGATCCACAATTGACATAGGCTGCTTGCACGTGTCTTTGAAATTTTGGATAAACTGGGCTTTTAACTCGGCCCATGATCAAATGGAGTTGACCGGGAATCCTTTCAACCAAGTACGAGCCATCTCATCCAGCATCATGGTGAAATACTTCGCACATGCGGCATCGCCGACATCGAGCAGCTCCATTGCCATCTCATAACTTTCAACCCAAGCTTCACGGGGATGATCTGCTGTGTAGTTAGGCACATTTCAAGGGCCCTTGAAATCCTTGGGCAAACGCACATTCCATATAGCTAACACTAAACATGGCACACCCTAAAGGTCACACCTGTCTCTACCGAAGTTGTCGGATGAACCGGAGAATGTTGATGAGCCGCTTGCTGAGCCGCCAGCTCAGCCTCCCGATGTGCTCTGCCCTGGTCGACCAAATCCTGGACATTATTACCAGCATGCGGTGGGTTAGTCCTACGAAGATGATCGCGGTATCGCCCACTGCTTGACACGGTCGGCTCATCAATGTGTCTGCTGTAACTCCTGCTCAGACGCAGTGTTGAGTGGATCCGATCACGACTGTATGAATAAGCCGCCTGTTGGGCCATGGCCGTCTGAAGCAATTCTCCGGCTCGTCGTATTTCCATTGCCGCCGGCAATTCTCCTTCAACCGGTAGAGCTGCCAGCCGCGTCGTCGCAGCAATCATATTATCCAAAGGGTTAGAATAATGACCTGGTGGCGTCGGTACACGCTGAGGCGGAGTAGTATTCAAGCGGAGCGGCTCCGTCGAGTGCGGCTGAGCCGGCGCTCCAGCCCCAGGTCCTTCAACCCGGTTTATCTCCGGCGGGTTACTGGTCCCCGCTCCAAGCGTGTTGAAGAGGTTCCTCACATCATAAATCGGGGGTAGACGGCTCTGGTGCCTCCTTCTCATGACTTCATTTGATGCGTTTTGATCTAGGGTGAGCCAAAAAGAGTCTGCCTGAATCCGTTGTGGCTGAGCATCCAAAACAGCTCGCTCCGTGGCCATCCTAGCGTTCTCAGCTACCAGGTCCTCTTCGGCCTTAGATATCTCATCCCTTAGCTTTGCAACGTCTACCTTATGTTGCTCTTGATTATCTGGGGTTATCTCCACCCCCATTAAAGTCGCCAAAGCTTCCAGCAACTTAGTCAGAACTTAAGCCGGCAGGCGCAGAGTTGGCAATGCCAGTTGTTGCCGCGGCCGTAGAATCAGAGGTCATAGCAGCAACAATTGCAGATCCAAGCACCGGTTGAGTACCGGCCATGAAGATCGCCACCCGTCTCGGTGGCTCATAGGGGTCCAGAATACTGTCGCCATCGGAATAACCCCCAACCCGGCCGTCTTGCAGTTGATACATTGAGTCGGTTGAGCCGGAAGACGATTCGCCATCAGAGTATACGATCGTCTCTCCAACAGATGTAGATCCTTCCTCAAATTCCGCCCCATGGGTATATCCAACAAAGGCGCGCTTCATGGCGGGTTGAACCCGGGCGGGTCGTGCACGCTGAGCCGTCTCGAAGATGTCGGTGCAGGTGTCCAGCTCAGGGCCCGGTTTGCCAATCTTGCCAATGAAGACGTGGATTCCGCCGAAGGGGATCCGGTACCCGTACTCAATTGAGCCGGCCTCGGGGCCCCAGCCTGCATCGTCGATGTAGAGCTTGCCGTGACGACTCTTGGTCATCCGGCCCACAGCGTATCCCTTGATCCCTTCAAAGTTGCCCTTCAAGAACTCGAAACCACTGTGCGCATGCCCCATGGTGGGTGCCAACTGTTGTGGGGTTAACACAACAGATGTCCTAGTGCAAGGACTTAGTTGTGGAGCCATCATGCCTAGGTTAGCTTAAAGGGGTTAATCGGGACAAATGATACAGAGATTCTATGCTGGTTTGGCCCCTTGCGGTGAAGGTAAAAGCCTAATCCAATTTGAGGTGGTATTGCGTGGGTTTCGATTGCTAGGGAGCGAATACGCTTGACCTAGCTTTCGATCTCTTGTGTCTTCCCCTCAACCACTGTCGGGTCGTCCCTTTATATACACAGGTTGACGCCCAGCGGCTCACGGAGTCCCGGCCGGCTCATAACGATGTGTCCGGCCCGGTGACTAGTTACACTTGCCTTATAATGCAAGTTATACATATATGGCGGTTTACACCTACGGGCCTTAAGTCGCCTTTGGGTTTCGGGTCCTTAGCAAGCCTGCTTCTTGAACCGCCATCTTCAATATCTTCATGGGCTCTGTCTTGGTGAACCGCCATCGGCACAACCCGGCCCCTCCTAGGCGGGTTATACCCAATAGCTATATCCCCAACACTTGGTGTACTCAGAACTTGACGCCTAACCGTCTGGAAGAATGATAGTCTTCAATGATAACAGGCCTCAGATAACATAGGTCAATCTCTTCAGTGATGCTCAATCACTTTGGCTCTGGGTTTTTCCTCACTTAGGATTCTCTCAAAGTCGTCAGAGGATTGGTTGCTCTCAAATGACAAGTGTCAAGACTCTCGCAACCAACAAACAAGTGGTTGTGGGGGGCGGCTATTTATATCCAGGGCAACCCGACATGAATTGTCATAAATGCCCTTCTCTGATTCGACCATTGTCTGGACAAGGATCCACTCGATAGCTGGCACGTGGCACAACAACAGTCGGAATTTGAACTATCAAATTCGCCGGGGCACTCAATTTCCTCACTTTTAGGCAGATCGCACTGGTGAACTCCTAACTCCTCAGCCTGACCAAATTCGTCAATGACCAGATGAACTGCGTCATTGTCGCTAGGAAATGCGTCAGCTGTACTGGATATTTCCAAAGGCTTCACTCGAAGCGGCTTTTGTGTATGGGTTTGAGTAAGTTTGAGCATCACTTTGGAAACGTGAAATATGTTTCACCTAGACCCCCTTTAACAGTACGGTTTTTCCCGTGACTCAAATAAGAAGAAAAGAAACTACGAAAACAAAAGTCTTCAAGCTTCAAAGTCTTCACATCAATTTCTTCAAAGGTCGTACCAATTTCATCAGCAAATTCTTTGCTTGAAGAAATCCATTTTTAGGGGTCGTCTTCCATGTGTTAAACTAAATATTCAGGGACTCTGTTTCGTGTGTATACTCACAAACACATTACTTCTCAACCTATTTGTCTTCAATACTCCAAAACCACTAAGGAGGGAACTTGATGCACTTTCAACGATGCATTGACAACCAACCATGTGTGTAACCTAGGTACCCCCGGTGAATATATAAACCGAGGGGGTTTATTTTTTAGATGCACAATTATGAGCCTTAGGGTTTAAGACACAATCATACACACGAGGTAGATCATCTTGTGCTTTGTACTCCATCACATCAATATAATCAAAGCAAGACGTAGGGTTTTACCTCTTTGAGAGGGCTTGAACCTGGGAAAACATCATCTCTCTTCGTCCCTTGTTACCATTGTTCCTAGACCTACAACTCGGGACCCCCTGCCCGAGGTCCGCAGGTTTTAGCACCGACACTAAGGGGAGCCCCTGGGCTTGTGAGCACCCCAGGCCTCTTATGGCTGCCTCCTGAAGCTTGTGGTGTTTCTTATTTTTTCGCCCAAGATCCCCGTAAAGTTTCATCGTGTTTGGACTTCCCTAGATATGGATTTTATGCGAAACCAAAAACATGAGAAAAAACAGGAATTGGCATTGTGCACTAGATTAATAAGTTTGTCCATAAAAATAATTTAATTGTACACCAAAACCATATATAATTGATGTAAATATAGCATGAACACTTCATAATTATATATGCGTTGGAGACGTATGAGGGGTTAGGAGCGACAAACTTCGTCCTACCACAGAAATTGATACATACGGGATTGAAGGGAGACCAATTTATCTTAATGCTATGGTTGGGTTTCACCTTAATGAATTCGTTAGTAGTTGCGGATGCTTGCTAATAGTTCTAATCATAAGTGCACATAATTCCAAGTAAGGGATGTCATGCCAGCTGAGGCAAGGACCAGAGGGAAGAACCTTTCCCCATATAAGGGGAGGCCATGGAGGAGCAAGCCGGAGGGGAGCCTCTCTCCCCCTCTCTCCCGGTGGCGCCGAGTACCGCAGGGGGAACCATCAAAGACAATAGAGTTCTAGGAAGGATATGGAGCGTGGTCTTTTGATGTGCTCCAATCTCGTTGGGCTATTGTTCGGCACCCTGCTAGGACATAGAGCGCTGACACTATGTGGGATGTGATGACTACTTGTGTGATCACGCACACCATGATCATTACTATATGGGATGTGATGACTATTTGTGTGATCATGCACACCATGATCATTGAGGATGAGCGTGATGACAATATCTATGACCAAGGGTGGAATTGCGAGCTTGATTTGATTGAGCCCGAGGGTGAAGCGGCAACGTTTGTACAGTTTATCCATTTTCATCATTAAAATTCATGATTGGACAACTCACGCTTAATTTTAAAATAATTTGATTGAGCATATGTATGCTCACGTAGAAAACCAATAGTTCTATCTTCTTGTTTTTTTTCCGATTTATGTGCTACGATTTTAAATTCATTTGGTTGGAAACAATGTGATTTTTATTTATTTGGACGTAAACTATATGACTTATTTGCTCATTCCAATCAAGATTGTATGAAATGGTCAAATTGATAAATTGATCGCAAAACGATCAGACCAGACCAAATGAATCGCCCCGTATCACGGATCATGAAATGACGGATATGAGATGTGCGTTTATCCATTTAATCATCTAAACAGATACTTCCTTCGTTCCTAAATATAAGTTTTTATAGAGATTTCACTATAGACTACTCCCTCCGTTCCCAAATATAAGTCTTTCTAGAGATTCGAACAAGTGACTACATACGGAGCAAAATGAGTGAATCTACACTCTAAGATATGTCTACATACATCCGTTTGTTGTAGTTCATTTGAAATGTCTAAAAAGACTTATATTAAGTAACAGAGGGAGTACATACGAAGCACAATGAGCGAATCTACACTCTAAAATGCTGAATATGAGATGGGCTTTGAACCCATTTAGCAATTACAGAAAAAATCCCTAAGGGCCCATGCTGCGGGTTGCGGGAATCTCGCCGAGCCGATGTGTTCTTTTTGTCACGCAGGATTGGAATTTGAACAGTCAACTGAAAACGATTAATGGAAAATGAATACGAGCTGAAACGTTTCGTCTTAAGTACGGCCGTTACCAGAATTCATTGTGATTCATTATGTGCGGTCTTAAGTACGGCCGTTACCAGAATTCATTGTGATTCATTATGTGCGGTCTTAAGTGCGGCCGTTACCAGAATTCATTGTGATTCATTATGTGCGTTTATGCTGGACCGTTTGTCTCCTCCTCTGCGCCTATATAAGAGAGGTCGCTCCTCTCCAGAGAACAAGACATATCACATCTGCTCTGCCACCACCACCTCTGTCGTTCCTCTCGCTGCTGCTGTCGCCGGTGACTCCATCCCGTCTTCCGCGTACACGGCCGATGGGAGAGCAGGCCTCCGAAACCCCGCCTCTCCAGATCCTGTACGGGAGAGGGGCGATTAGGTTTTTGGGGAGCGTCTTCTACGCGACTGCTCGCCTCAATTCGACTGCTTCCTGTACGTCGACTACATCTTCGTCCGCGTCGTCTTCGCCTTCACCATGAGCACCAGCACCGACGCTGACAAGGCTGCTGCCGACAAGGCCGCCTCCGACAAGCGCATCGCCGACGAGGCCGCTGCCTTTGCTGCTGATCCGGCCAACTGGCCTACTGGAGGGTATAACATGCTTACCCTTATCCTGATTATTTCCATGTGTGCAGTACTAGTGTTTTGCGTAGATGTTTCTACTATATGTCTAGTATGTGCGTACATCACGAATTTTCAGTATGTCATTAGCACTGTCTATATCATGTTCATGATTTATTATTGGATTAAATTAATCGAACAATTGCTTAATTTCTCAACATAAAATACATCTATATTTTGTCCATAGTAAAATATTTACAAAGACTTATATTTAAGAACGAAGTAAGTAAAAAATAAACACATTCAAGATGATCTACTGGATTCGGTATGGGGATGGATGCTATTTCTGATTGCTGGTACTCATTGCAAAGCTTTTTCAAGCATCTCACCGACCATGTCCCCTCTCCTCGATGTCTCCATCGCTAACATGGCGCGACGACAGAGACCCAGTTGACAACAGCGGGTGTAGGATCCCACATAATTGCACAGTGCGTGCCCCCCTGATGGATGGATGTTGACCAGTTCAGCCTTGCGGGCTCGTGGATCCAACGGCCCAGAGGGAAGCAAACGACGTGCCCGTGCGGCTTTGACGCCAACACCACCGGGGGGGCCACTACGACTTTCTACCAGCGAGCGTCGTCCTCGTCCCATCCCATTCCTCCTGTCGTCGCCGCGCGCCGCAGCAGATGCGCATCTGCATCTGCATCTGCATCTCACCCTCCTTCCCGGAACCTTCCGCCGCGCGCCGGAGCTCTCCTCGTCCTCGCGGTGCTTGATTTGCTTGGACCCCAAGCTCAAATCATTCCCCCGTTTCATTTTTATAGCCCAGCTCATCTTCCCATCCATGTCCCCCTCCACATAACATCACTAGTCACTGCTGCTATCGCGACTCCGTCCATATACGCCAAACGCCTGGGCCATGGCCGCCACGCCGGCGGGAGACTTCCTCGCCGACGCGGAGCCCTTCTCCCCGTCGCTCTTCCTCGACCTGCCGCCAACGCCGTCGCCCCCACGCGCCCCCTTCGCCTCCGCCTCCGACGACCTCGACCTCGACTTCATCTCGCGCATGCTCATGGAGGAGGACATCGACGACAAGTTCTTCTACCAGTACCCCGACCACCCCGCCATCCTCTCCGCGCAGCACCGCTTCGCCCAGATCATCTCCGACTCCAACACCGCCCCATCCACCGACGACTCCGCCAACACCACCGTCGCCAGCTCCACCTTCTCCTCCGACTCCGCCACCGCCAGATCGACCTCCTCCTGCTCCGACTCTGCCACAAACACCGCCAGATCGACCTCCTCCTCCCACTCCGCCACCAACACCGCCAACTCCACCTCCTGTTCCTCCTCACACGGCGGCCTCGCCCCCGCCAATCCCACCTGGCCTTACGAGCGAATCTATCTCTCCCAGCCCCTCCAGTCCCCGCCATACATCGGCCTGGGCTTCCCCGTCGACGATGTCAGCAACCTCCTCTTTTCCGGCGTGCCCACCGCGGGATATTTCGGGCATACTCCGGCGCTCTCCAAGGGCTACAACGACGATTTCGTCGCCCCCGCCGCCCAGAACGGCCGCAGCACGGGCATTCAGAGCTTTGCGGCCTTCTCGTATAGTAGCGCGGCGAAGGAGGCCAACACGTCATGGAACAATGGCGCGGCCAAGGCGGCTACTCAGCCCGCTTGCCGAGGTGGCCCAGGCACCCCGGCCTCGGCCTTCTTCAATGGCCAGACCGACGGTGACGTGGACATGCTCAACATGGCGTTTCGCAAGGGCATGGAGGAGGCCAACAAGTTCTTGCCCACCAACAACACCCTCGACGCCATTTCCAACAAGCCGGTACTGCGCGACTTCACCGGTGACCAATTGAAGAAAGAGGAGGTGGATAGACTCAGAATGTTGATGTTCAGTAATGGCCGGGGGCGCAAGAACAGGCATGGCGTGGAAGACTTGGAGGCAGAGGCTGGCAGGAGAAGCAAGCTGATGATGCCGGAACAGGAGGAAACAGGGGTAGGTGAAATGGTCGAGGAAATAATGCTTCGCGGCCACGAGATCATCATGAAGGGGATAGAGGATCTGCACATAGCAATGGGCACCGAGGCCGAGAAGAACCACAGGAAGGGCAATGGCAAGGCAGCGCGGGGGAGGCGGGGTGCTAGCGAGGTCGACCTCCGGACCATGCTTGTCCACTGTGCGCAGGCAGTGGCCACGGGCGACCACCGGGGATCGAACGAGCTACTCAGGCAGATTAAGCAACACTCGTCGCCTAAGGGGGATGCCACGCAGAGGTTGGCGTATTGTTTCGCCGAGGGACTGGAAGCACGCCTTGCAGGCACGGGCAGCCATGTGTACCAGTCGCTCGTGGCCAGGAGCACCTCGGTCGGGGAGTTTCTCAGGGCGTACAAGCTGTACATGGCAGCCAGCAGTTTCAAGAAGGTGAATTTTCTTTTTGTTGGCAAGATCATCACGGATGCCATGGTCGGGAAGAGCCGCTTGCACATCGTGGATTACAATGTGCAATATGGATTCCAGTGGCCAGGTTTGCTACAGATGCTAGCAGAAAGGGAAGGCGGGCCGCCGGAGGTGAGGATCACTGGCATTGACCTTCCTCAGCCTGGGTTCCGCCCAGCCTTCCAGATTGAGGAGACAGGCCGTCGGCTCAGCAAATGTGCCCGAGAGTTTGGCGTGCCATTCAGGTACCATGGTATACCCGCAAAGTTGGAGACAGTCCATGCGGAGGACCTAAATATCGACCCAGATGAGGTGCTCATCGTCACCAGCCAGTGTGGTTTCAGCAACTTGATGGACGAAAGTGTTATCATGGACAGGCAGGACATCCCGAGCCCCAGAGACATGGTCCTTAGCAACATTCGCAAGATGCGGCCTGATGTGTTCATTGACTGCGTTGTGAATGGAACCTATGGCGCGCCTTTCTTCGTGACAAGATTCCGGGAGGCACTCTTCACCTATTCGGCGCAATTCGACATGCTGGATGCGACCATCCCCCGTGACAATGACGACCGGCTACTCATCGAGCGGGATATCTTCGGCCCGTGTGCCCTGAATGTCATTGCCTGCGAGGGTGCAGATCGGGTGGATCGGCCTGAGACTTATAAGCAATGGCAGGTGCGGGGCCACCGGGCTGGGCTGAGGCAGGTGCCATTGAGCTCGGCTGTTGTTAAGCTTGTGAAGGATAAGGTTAAGAGCCTCTACCACAAGGACTTCCTCATCGACGTGGATAACCGTTGGTTGCTGCAGGGGTGGAAAGGGCGGGTTCTCTATGCCATGTCCACATGGGTAGCTGGTGACCATGATAACTCCAAATTTTAGCTTCTTTTCTTCACTTCATTTCAGAGTGCAGATAAAGAAGGTAATGGTGTTTAACACACGCCCATGCTATTACGTAACCAACAGTAATCTTGCCCCGGCAGATTTGGTTCATTACAGGATGGCTTGGACAGGGGGTGAAACTTTTATTGTAGAAATAAGTAGGGATGCAGAGTAGTGTCTTGTAATGTTTAGATGCTTAGAGATGCACAGGATTTAGGTGTAGTTGTGGACGTGCTGCGCAGCTGCGATAATGCACAACGAAATGAGAACCCTGATCTTCCTTTCCTAGTGTATGGCTGTATGCTCTTTCTCTTGTAGGTGACAAGCAATTTAACAGATCACAGCAGTTTGATTTTATGCTTTGTGTCTTATGAACTTCCGTTTCTGTTGTATCATCAAATTTCCTTGTGGAAGGTAAAACAGATGCTTGATTGAGCAATAAAGTTGCATTGCTTGCTCACATTGTGATCCGTGCATCTTCTCCGTATGTGATTTGTGTGTATGCATGGTTAAAGATGTTTCCCACAGGTTTCTGTTTGTGGTAGATAATTTTCTTCAGCGTCACAATTTGTATATTTAAAGCTAAAATGTTTTAAAGAAGATAGGGATAGCAGTGGAGAACCCTGGTTTCCCAAAAAAAATATTTGATCAAAATGTGTGTCTTATGTCTTCACTTTCTGTTTGTACTATCATCAAATTATTGGAGAAGCTTTCCTTGTGCCTGGGAAGAGTAAACATGTGTTGGTTGAGCAATAAAGTTGTACTGGTTACTCAGTGTTCCATGTAAGCATTTTGTGTGTGTGTATGTGTGTCTGATTTGTGTGCATGCATGATTAAAGATGTTCCTCTCAGGTTTCAGTTTTTTGAGGAAGGTTTCCCTATTGCATATTGTTAATGTAAAAATGAGCTGTACATACAGGAAGCAGAAGAAAGCCTCCATTTCCAGTTTGAATGTACTTCCTCTGTAAACTAATACTCCCTTCACCGGAATTACTTGTCGCGAAAATGAATGTATCGAAATGTATTTTTAGTTCTCGGTACATCCATTTCTACGACAAGTAATTCGGTTCGGAGGGAGCATAACATTTGGTTGGAGGCCTTCGAAGATGAAGCTTTTCCTTGTGTTCCAAACGGACCATGTAGCTAGAATTGGTATGATTTCTATGGAAAAGGGCCACTTCAGCTTCTGCTTGAAAATTGACAGCAGGTTCCACTGAGGTTTCACTTTTTTCTAGATAGTTTTCATCCAGCTATAGGTTTGTTTACAGCTAGAATTATGATTTTCAACCATTTATATGTTTTATATTACAGCTAAAAGAGGTCAGAAGATGCTCCTACTACATCATATGAAGTTGACACCGATGATGTCTTGTGAAGAAATCCGTGATCATACAACTTCATCCAAGTTGGCAGTGATATACAAATACAGTTATCGACGATGACAGCTGAGAAGAAAAGTATATGGGTTAAACGAGAAGCTGAGAAGAAGTCCATGGGTTAAAATCCGTTAACTATATTGTTGGTTAACCGTTGGCCAATTTCTAGTTCTGAAAGCAAGCAACTAGTAGCAGTGTGAGGAGTAATTAAACTTAAACTTGTGGTCAGAGGTTAGATAGATGCTCATTGCTTTGTGTGGGTTCTTTATGCGCTTTCCAGGTTTAAGTTGCCACTTATTTTAAGTCGATGCGCGTAGCGGTGGAAACACGCCGGGCTAAGCATGGATAGCTTTATCACAAGGCTAATCCATGAGATTTTTTTTTGAAACTATGATGATTTCTATAGCAAATTCAGAATCTATACGTCCTAAGGCACAAAAATCAAAATTATAACCACGTCGGCCTCCAGTTGGCCAAAGAGGGGCTCTTCGGTCTGCGGTTGCCCGAAGTGGGCTCTTCAGCCTCCCGTTGGCCGAAGAGTGCCCCAGCTGGGCCGAAGAGGAGGTGTCGGCGGCCTGGTGACCGAAGAGGTAGGCTTCGGCCTACCGGCGACCGAAGAGATCTTCGGCCTACCCGCGACCAAAGAGTTCGGGATAAGGTCGACGCAGTCGTCTCCTCTCTCTCTCTCTCTCTCTCTCTCTCTCTATATATATATATATATATATATATATATATATATATATATATATATATATATATATATATATATATATATATATATATACCTACCCTGCGTCGAACTCCTCCATTTTGCATCTATTTTCGCATCCAAGCCACAGAAACAGTAGATCGTCGCAATTGTGACACCCCGAGACCGGTGCGCCAGGTGTCAGCCAGATATTCGTTGTCAGTGCCATGTCATCTGCTTGCGTGTGCATCTTGCCATGTCATCATGTGTGTTGCATCAGCATGTTTTCAAAACTTGCATCCGCCCGAGTCCCCTCGTCCTTTCCGTTGTTCGTTCTGAGCCCAAACACACTCACACGCGCCCGCGGTGCCTCCGAATATTTATTTTATGAGTGGTCTGTTTACCGTATTGCTTGCTTCTTCTCGTTAGTGCTTGTTCCATTGCGTTCGTGAGGATTCGTTCGTCTACCCGTGGTTCTTCTTTAAGGCTTCTTCTCCGTCTTCTTCGCGGAACCGTTCTTCTTCCTTACGGGATCTCAGGCAAGATGACCATACCCTTGGATACCTTTACTATCATTGCCTTTGCTTAGTTGTCTCGATGCTATCGTTATATGTCGCGCTACCCATCTTATTGTCAGCCCATCTCCTTGTTGCCATGAAACCTCTAACCTTTGAAACCTTCCTAGCAAAACCATTGTTTGGCTATGTTACCCGCTTGCTCAGCCCCTCTTATAGCGTTGTTAGTTGCAGGTGAAGATGAAGTTCGTTCCAGGAGGGAACTTGTTGTTGGTATATCACAATATGTTATATATATAATAACACACCTATATACTAGGCATGGGTGGAAGGCTTGGCCTTTTGCTCGGTGTTTTGTTCCACTCATGCCACCTTAGGCGCCGATAAACCGGCATTATGTTCCTTGATTTTGCGTTCCTTACACGGTTGGGTATATGGGGACCCCTTGACAGTTCGTCTTTGAATAAAACTCCTCCAGCAAGGCCCAACATTGGTTTTAATTTTCTCATAATAACAACTTAATTAATTAATTAAATTGCATAGGGAGTTAGCGCTACCCGTGGATTCTTTCTACATAGCAGGGGGGGCAGTGCTGATGGTGTTGGTCCCAAATAGAGTCGTGTGCGGCGCCCCCCTGGGAAACTTGGGGTTTGGCTGCTGTACGCTGTGCTCATCCGGTCGTGGCCTGAGACGAGATACGCGCGGCTACTATCAGGGTGTCGGCACGCCGGGAGGTCTTGCTGGACTTGTTTTACCATTGTCGTAATGTCTTGTGCACCGGGATGCCGAGCCTGATCGGATTTCCCTAAGATAAGGGGTGATAATATTATATTTATCACTTCAGCTGATCGTGAGAGCTTGTGATGGGCTAAGTTGGGACACCCCTGCAGGGTTATGATATTTCGAAAGCCGTGCCCGCGGTTATGTCGCAAGTTGGAATTTGTTAATGTCCGGTTGTAGAAAACTTGACAGAGGATCCGAAGTAAAACACACAACAGTGTGAGTAACCGTGATTGTCTCTTTTCACTCTGAGAAGAGAACACGGTGGGGTTATGTTTGACTCGTATGTAGTCCAGGATCTTTAGCGATCACTACTAGTTGCGATCGTTTTGCGTAGATGCTCATCTTATTCTTGTACTCGTAAGTTAGCCACCATATATATTGCTTAGCCGCTGCTGCAACCTCACCACTTTACCTCTTCCTACCTATTAAGCTTTGATAGTCTTGTTACCCATGGTTATGGGATTGCTGAGTCCTCGTGGCTCACAGATACTACAACAACAGTTGCAGGTGCAGGTTTCCGATGTCTTGACGTGAGAGCGTTGTTCTTTTGTTGGAGTTGTTCTTCTTCAGTCTTGGGTTAGGTTTCGGGTCGGCAGCCTGGGATAGCAGATGGATGTCGTTGTTCTTTTCATGTTTGTATCCGTAGTCGGATACTTGTATTGATATTGTTGTATTAATGTGATTTGTATGTATTGTTGTATCCCCCATGTATGTATGTAATTGTACGATGTAATGATATCCATCTTGCTAAGCGCCCGAAATGCGGTTGTGCCCCAATCACGTAAGTGTCACGTGATCGGGATAGAATCGCATCTTGGGCCTGACAAGTTGGTATCAGAGCCTTGATCGACCATAGGAGCCCCCTTGATTGATTGTAGTCTGGCCGTTGTCATCGGAGAGTAGGAATTCTTTTTACTCCCCCGCCCCTTCGTCGCTCTGGTGAGGAATCTTGACGTAGGTGTTTTGAATTACTCCTCTTCCCCTTCAATTTTTTTTTAGGATCACGTGGATAGTTTTCGTTCATTGCGTTGTTAGGTCTTTCATCTGGTGCATCTCTCGTCAAGTGGACTCGACCCTCTTCTTCTTTGCAAGTTCAACCTCAGTTCTTTTCAACCAATGTTGTTTTCCCCGTCCGAAGTTGTTTTTTTCTTTTCCCACCCGCCCACCCTTTTGCTTCTCGGAGCCGGAGTCCTTAATCGAATATCCACCCTACTTGTGTGAATCCTTTGCATACTTTTCTCAGTTATTCCAACTGGTGAATTCTCCTCTCGTTCGATATTCTTGACCTCTTTTTTTTCCGATGGTTCCAATTCCAACTTCTCGGTGTTGTTCATATTCTTTCATCAGCTCAGATATTGCTCGTTCACCTCTCGCCATGTAATTACTCCGGAGTTCCGAAGAAATCTCAAGAGATTCATCTGTCTTCCAATTAATTCGAGGTGGTCAGCTCATTTGAGTCATTCCATTGTTCCGGTGCATCATCTCCTTTTCATCTCATTTCAACAGTGGTTTTCTCTCCGGTGGGCTCTTAACCCACAGGTCTTTCCCAGGATCTTACCTGACTCTTCTAATTTCTCGGAGTGTTCCGAAATTCTTTTCAAGTGCGACGTAAGTATGGATTCCATCAGTCATGTGCCTTCTCCAAGATCGCTTTTAATTCTTTTCATCATTGGTTCAACCTTTCCTCTTTTAATTCTTCCGGAGTGTCTCAATAATTTTGGTTGTGTTCCTTGTCGTCATTTGAAGACCAACGAAGAGTTCCTCTAAATCTTGTTTGTTCTCTCGACTGTTCGTCGTTCTAGCTTCATGCTATCCTCTTACTTGTTCCGATTCATGTCAAATCCTTTCTTCTTGTCATTCTTCCGGAGTATTTCAGAAATTCTTTTCTTTGTGTTCCTCTGAAGGCCATCCTTTCAGAAGATTTTCTTCGTTTTCAGTTTTCAACTTCCTCCTCCAAATATTCCTCATCGATGCCTCTTCGTTCGTCTCACATTCTTCTGGTGCTTCGTTCAAGTATTCTTTAATCAGTTCGCGTTCTCTTCGTGCTCGTCATCTAAATTCCCCAAGTGCTTTATTCTTTCCGGCGATTCATCGTATTCACTCGATTCATTTTCTTATGGTGGCTTGTCCTCTTGCATCGTTCAATTTCATTCCTTACGGTGGTCATTCTCGTTCTTCACTCGATTGTAATTCTTCTCGGTGGTTCGCTCCATTTTCTTCACTCGGTTCCAATTCCTTACGGTGGTTCGCTCAAGAGTTCTTCTCCGGTGCTATCATATCAATTCATTCATCTTTATTCCAATCCTACCGGTGTTTCATGAAGATTTTCCCGAGTTCAAGTTATATCCCTCTTTAATCTTTTTCAACGTGAATAAGTGGTATGCGAATCCATTGCTTCTCATCAATTTAATTGGTGGAGGATAAGCATAACATAATTCTTATTCCTTACATCAAGTTGATTATTCCTTCCTTCGGAGTTTATTCTTGATGAATAAATTCTAGTTCCAAGTGCTATTATCTTTTCTTTTCCGGAGTTCAAGTTTTTCTTGGCTATCTCATCGGAACCCCGACTAATCATCGCACTGCTTTAATCTTATTCCTTTCATCCGTCATTTCTATATTCATCATCCTTTCGTTACCGGAGTTCTTCATGGAGGTTCATCGCAATTCAAATCATATTCATCTAATTCTTCTGGAGCAGCTCAAGCATTATTCTTTTGTGTCCCGAGATGCAAATAATTCTCCGTATTCTTTTGAAGTGGAGTTTTGCATTTCTTCATTCTCAGCTAATCCATCTTTTGGTTGCGGCATAATTAACCTCAAGTCTTGAGATGTTTAAATAAGTCTACATCAAGCTTATTCTTTTGTTGTTGATCATCTCAACAACTCCGTTCAAGTCTTTCTCTTATAAATTCTCGTTCACGTTACTCGTGCTCAAGTTGTCGTCTCCTTCTCTATTCTTTTATTCCATTCTTTCAATTATTTTGGAGGCATTGTATTGATCATTTCGTCATATTTTCGTTTCATATTCTCAAGTTCGTGTCCCATTCCATTCATATTCAACCGGTGTTCTATTTTTTCAGTTTCAACCGGAGTGCTGCCCGAATTCCTTCGTAGAGATTCCTTTCTATCTCTTATTAATCGGAGTGGTTTCTTATTCATTATTATTCTTTCAACCTTTTGGTTCTCATCGTATTCATTCTTCCTCTTATTTAACGAAATCCTTACAACTTCGTTCTTCTCCATCGCATTCTTCTTTTCGAGTGGCTCAACCTCTCAATATTCCTTGGTTTCACTCTTTTGCCTCGAAGAACTTTGTTTTTCCTTTCCTCTCCCGTCTCGTTCCTAAGATCTCGGGACGAGATCTCTTGTTAGTAGGGGAGTGTTGTGACACCCCGAGACCGATGCGCCAGGTGTCAGCCAGATATTCGTTGTCAGTGCCATGTCATCTGCTTGCATGTGCATCTTGCCATGTCATCATGTGTGTTTCATCAGCATGTTTTCAAAACTTGCATCCGCCCGAGTCCCCTCGTCCTTTCCGTTGTTCGTTCTGAGCCCAAACACACTCACACGCGCCCGCGATGCCTCCGAATATTTATTTTATGAGTGGTCTGTTTACCGTATTGCTTGCTTCTTCTCGTTAGTGCTTGTTCCGTTGCGTTTGTGAGGATTCGTTCGTCTACCCGTGGTTCTTCTTCAAGGCTTCTTCTCCGTCTTCTTCACGGAACCGTTCTTCTTCCTTGCGGGATCTCAGGCAAGATGACCATACCCTTGGATACCTTTACTATCATTGCCTTTGCTTAGTTGTCTCGATGCTATCGTTATATGTCGCGCTACCCATCTTATTGTCAGCCCCTCTCCTTGTTGCCATGAAACCTCTAACCTTTGAAACCTTCCTAGCAAGACCATTGTTTGGCTATGTTACCCGCTTGCTCAGCCCCTCTTATAGCGTTGTTAGTTGCAGGTGAAGATGAAGTTCGTTCCAGGAGGGAACTTGTTGTTGGTATATCACAATATGTTATATATATAATAACACACCTATATACTGGGCATGGGTGGAAGGCTTGGCCTTTTGCTCGGTGTTTTGTTCCACTCATGCCACCTTAGGCGCCGATAAACCGGCATTATGTTCCCTGATTTTGCGTTCCTTACAAAGTTGGGTATATGGGGACCCCTTGACAATTCGTCTTTGAATAAAACTCCTCCAGCAAGGCCCAACATTGGTTTTAATTTGCTCATAATAACAACTTAATTAATTAATTAAATTGCATAGGGAGTTAGCGCTACCCGTGGATTCTTTCTACATAGCAGGGGGCCAGTGCCGATGGTGTTGGTCCCAAATAGAGTCGTGTGCGGCGCCCCCCCTAGGAAACTTGGGGTTTGGCTGCTGTACGCTGTGCTCATCCGGTCGTGGCCTGAGACGAGATACGCGCGGCTACTATCAGGGTGTTGGCACGCCGGGAGGTCTTGCTGGACTTGTTTTACCATTGTCGAAATGTCTTGTGCACCGGGATGCCGAGCCTGATCGGATTTCCCTAAGATAAGAGGTGATAATATTATATTTATCACTTCAGCTGATCGTGAGAGCTTGTGATGGGCTAAGTTGGGACACCCCTGCAGGGTTATGATCTTTCGAAAGCCGTGCCCGCGGTTATGTGGCAGATTGGAATTTGTTAATGTCCGGTTGTAGAAAACTTGACAGAGGATCCGAAGTAAAACACACAACAGTGTGAGTAATCGTGACTGTGTCTTTTCACTCTGAGAAGAGAACACAGTGGGGTTATGTTTGACTCGTATGTAGTCCAGGATCTTTAGCGATCACTACTAGTTGCGATCGTTTTGCGTAGATGCTCATCTTATTCTTGTACTCGTAAGTTAGCCGCCATATATATTGCTTAGCCGCTGCTGCATCCTCACCACTTTACCTCTTCCTACCTATTAAGCTTTGATAGTCTTGTTACCCATGGTTATGGGATTGCTGAGTCCTCTTGGCTCACAGATACTACAACAACAGTTGCAGGTGCAGGTTTCCGATGTCTTGACGGGAGAGCGTTGTTCTTTTGTTGGAGTTCTTCTTCTTCAGTCTTGGGTTAGGTTCCGGGTCGGCAGCCTGGGATAGCAGATGGATGTCGTTGTTCTTTTCATGTTTGTATCCGTAGTCGGATACTTGTATTGATATTGTTGTATTAATGTGATTTGTATGTATTGTTGTATCCCCCATGTATGTATGTAATGGTACGATGTAATGATATCCATCTTGCTAAGCGCCCGAAATGCGGTTGTGCCCCAATCACGTAAGTGTCACATGATCGGGATAGAATCGCATCTTGGGCCTGACAGCAATCCCTGGCGGCCTACGGTCATTTTCTTCTTCAATGGGATAGGTTTTTGTGCGTACATGTGAGGAGGAGCCATTGTGGGCTCGAGGAGGTGCGGCTTGGGAGGTGGTGGCGCAGCTGGGGAAGAGGAGGTACGGCTTGGGTGGTTTTCAGAGGTTAACCTCCGGTCGTCGTGGGGGCGGCAGTGGTGTTGTACGGTGGTGCGAGTACTCAGCGAGGTGGCCGGTGCCGCTGAGTTGAAGAGAGGAGCAAGAAGTCAAGGATAAACGCGTCGAAGGTATAACCATGTTGTCACAATTTTTCTCTTAGTTGTATAGTTTAGTTAGTGTAGATAAGTCATATACACGCGTCGAAGGTATAACCATGTTGTCACAATTTTTCTCTAAGTTGTACAGTTTAGTTAGTGTAGATAAGTCATATTGCGTACTTCTAGTGTTAATTTGTCTATGGCGGCATTTTAGCGGATAGTTAGTGTAGGGGTTAATAATTTTGTCCGTTGAGATTAATGAGAAGATGGCAATGTCTGACAGGTGAAAAATGTTTGAATTAGTAAATTTGACTGTTTACTATGGTCCTGGCAATGTTTGATATAATGAGTTGGGGTTGATCTTAGCGAGTTTAAAAATGGCGTCATGAAACTTTCAGACTCGGACAGACTAGACATTAGACACTTGAAATACTGATTGACTACTAGTTTTAGGTTGGATCCTGAAGTACGTTCCGTGAGTATTCATTGACCAAATCCTGTAAAAATGTCAAGTGGTAGTTGACACCGATAGATAGGAGCCAGCATTGGTTGACCCTATTAAGTCGTTGCCGAGACCGAAGAATCCACCCATATGCCCTAGTGCAACTAGTGGCTGATACGTCCAAAACGTATCTATAATTTCTGCTTGCTCCATGCCTCTTTTGGGTGATATTGCTATGATATTTATACACTTCCATACACTTTTGATCATATTTGGACTAACCTATTAACTCAGTGCACCCCAGTGCCAGTTTCTGTTTTCAGCTGTTTTTGTATTTCAGGTTTTCACATTACGAGAACTGCCAGGAAAAATCCAGAAAAATTATATAAAAAATCAGCGTTCCAGAAACTACCGTGCGCCCGAAGGACAGCCGGGGGGGGGGGGGCACCAGGGCTCCAGGCGCCCTGGCGGCGCGCCCCCCCTGGGCCACGCCGGGGGGGCGCCTGGGCCCCCCGAGGCTCCTCCGATGCCCCCCTTTGGCATATATTTAAAGCGTCTCCCGAAACCCTCGAGGGAGGAACTCTTTTCGCGATCTCATCTCTGTTCCGCCGCCGCCTCCGCTTCCAAGATCGGGAGCACCAGGAGAACTCTTCCCGGCACCCTGCCGGAGGGGAGGATCACCACCGGGAGCTTCTCCACCACCATGGACGCCTCCCGGATGAGTTGTGAGTAGTCTCCCATGGACCATGAGTCCATGACCAGTAGCTATGTGATGTTCTCCTCCCGTTCTTGTGCTTCACTAATTAGCCCTCGTGAGCTGCCCTACATGATCGAGGCACATATGTAATCCTTATGTTGTTGCTATGATGAGTTTGCTGGGATCCGATGGATTATGAGATTATGTTCAGATTGTGCTTGAGTAATATATTTAATCTACCTCTTTTATATTTATGTTCGTAAGTAATTCTTGCATGTTCTCCGTTGTTATTTATTGCTTTGGCCAAGTAATAGGTAGTGACTCCAAGAGGGAACGTTATGCTTGATTGTGGGTTCATGCCCCTCGATGACTAGTTTGAGTGACAGAAACATGAGTGTAGGGGATGTGCTGTTGCCACAAGGGGGAAAACAACGGTGCTTGTGCCCGCGGGTGCAAGGATTGTTTACTTTACGCAAAGTTCTTTTAATGCAGTTGTCTGTTGCATTGAGTTTACACTATGGGTGGGACTCGCAACTTAATACCAGCGAGATGTTCTGGATAGATATCTCAAGGTGGATGATTAGTAGTAGATATTGATGGATTTCGGTCTACTTACTTTGGCGTACCGCCCATGCTTTGAACCTCAACCTTTCTTGCAATGTAATCAGCATTGGTTTGCGCACATGGTCCTGTCAATTGCCCAGCTGTAATTCGTTTACCTCACATAGCTGTTTTATCGTCTTTTGGGAGAGAGACATCACTAGTGAACATCATGAGACTCTGGTCCATATTACCATCATTGATCACATCCGCTATTTACTTTTTGCTATTATTTACTATTGCAATTATATCTATCACTACTATCACTTGCGTTTAATCCTTTGTGAACTACAAGGCCGGAGGGATTGACAACCTCTCTGTACTCGTTGGGAGCAAAGTTATTTGTATCTGTGTGCAGGTCCATGTTGATTGCTAATATCTGGCGCCGTAGCAGTTGACACCTTCTTGTTGAACCTAGGAGTCGCTGGGGATTCGATCCTTGGTATCTTTGCCAAGGGAAAAACTTCCGCAACACTACATCTCACACCTTCCACTTGGGGTAACCAACGAGGGGCGAGAAGCCTAGCAAGAGTTTTTCTGGCGCCGTTGCCGGGGACTCCACTCTTCAAGATAGGGGAGTTGCACGCTATCTTTTACCTTTGCTTTTAGTCTTGTTAGTTTACCTTTCAGTTTTTGCTTTAGTATCTTTTATCGAAAATCACAAAAATAGTTATCTTGCTTGCTTGCTACTATGGGTTCCACAGAGAACACCAAGTTGTGTGACTTCACTAGTCACAACAACGATGACTTTATCAGCACACCTATCACTACACCTGCCACTTCAGCACCTTCATATGAAATTAAACCTGCTTTACTGAATCTAGTTATGAAAGATCAATTCTCCGGTGCTGGAGATGATGCTGCTTTACACTTGAACAACTTTGTTGAACTTTGTGATATGCAAAAGTACCGAGAAGTAGACGGTGACATTGTTAAGCTTAAGCTTTTTCCTTTCTCCTTGAGAGGAGGAGCTAAAATTTGGTTTCAGTCTTTGCCTAGAAATAACATAGATTCATGGGACAAGTGCAAAGATGCTTTTATTGGAAAATACTATCCACCTGCTAAAATTATCCAACTGAGAAGTAACATAATGAATTTTAAACAATTGGATAATGAACACGTTGCCCAAGCTTGGGAACGTATGAAATCTCTTATCAAGAACTGCCCTACTCATGGTTTGACTACTTGGATGGTTATCCAAACTTTTTATGCAGGCTTGAACTTTACCTCGCGGAACTTGTTAGATTCAGCCACGGGAGGAACCTTTATGTCAACTACACTTGGTGCTGCCACGAAGCTTCTCGATGAGATGATGACCAACTATTCCCAATGGCACACCGAACGCGCTCCAACAGGTAGGAAGGTAAACTCTGTCGAGGAAATTTCCTCCCTTAATGAAAAAGCTGACTTGATCATGTCCCTACTTTCCAAGCAATCTTCTATCGATCCTCGTTATGATCCTTTAGATTCTGTGATTGCTCATGCTTATAGGAGTAATTTTGGTAGCCATCCTAAACCATTCCCCTCTAATTCTTATGGGAACAACAATGCTTATCCTAACACCAAGAACTCCACCCAAAAAGATAGAGATTTGCCTGGTTATGAGAAACTTCTAGAAATAGAGAAGGCTACTAAGAATTACATGCACACCCAATATGAACAAAACAAAATCTTCTCGAGGCAACTAAATGAGCATACTGCTATCTTGCAAGACATTAGTAGACAATTAGAGAGCCTAAATATTGAGATTTCTAACCTCCAGACTAGGCTCACTATCACTGAGACCCAAGTTTCCAATATGTCCCACACACAAGCCACTTTGATAAACCAAATCGCAGCTAAACCCGAAGTGGTTGCATCCCTAAGGGAGGAAGAGGATAGGATTAAGAGCCTTCCTACCCACCACACTGTTGCTACTATCCAAGTTGTTGAGGATATCCAAACTCTTAGCACCCAATGTACTCCTGGTCCCATTGGACCTATTGATGGTGATGCTATGACTATAGAAACTACCAAACATGTGAACCTAAAGGACACCACTACCACTTTACTTGATGCTAGTGACCTAGATTTTGATAGTTGCACTCTTACCGAAGTTATTGATTTCCTTCACAAGATGTCTAGAGATCCCCGCACTAGCACGCTTAACCTTGCCTTCACAGAGCATATCACTAATGCTCTTATCAAAGCTAGGGAGGAGAAACTTAGAGTAGAAGCCTCCATACCTAGAAAGCTAGAAGATGGTTGGGATCCCATGATAAAAATTAAATTGAATGACTTCTCTTGCTATGCATTATGTGATGTTGGAGCTAGTACCTCTGTTATGCCCAAAAGAATATATGATATGCTTAAATTGAAACCTTATGATTCTTGTTCTTTTGGTGTTCGTCTCGTTGATTCTTCCATAAAGAAACCTTTGGGGAGGATCGATGATGTTCTTATCGTTGTCAATGATAATTATGTTCCCGTTGATTTTACTATTATGAATATTGAATGTGATCCTTCTTGTCCAATTATTTTGGGACGTCCCTTTTTACGCACCGTTGGTGCTATCATTGACATGAAAGAGGGGAATATAAAATTTCAGTTTCCTCTCAAGAAAGGGATGGAACACTTCCCTCGAAAGAAGATCAAGTTACCTTTTGAGTCCGTTGTACGGGCTAGCTATTCTTTTACTCTTGATAAAACTTGATCTATATGCATTATGCCTAGCTTAAAGGCATAAAAGAAAGCGCTTTTGGGAGGAAGCCCACATGAATAAATTTATTTTGCTTTTGTTGTGTCTTGATGTTGTTACAACTGTAGCATCATCATTGTATCTTTACTTTTCAATTTTGTGCCAAGTGTAGCCTCTGATTGCTAGAAAGTTCAAAAGTTGTGAGGTGCTGTCCAGGAAACAGATTCTGTCCTTGGATAGAATTTTTTTTATAAAATCACCAGATCATCTTTTTGGTCTGAATTTTTTCGACAGCGTGCTCTATATAATTGTCTTTCGTGTGTCTGTTCTGAGTTTTTTGATTAGAGTTGCAGAAGTGCCCCGAACAAATCAATTACTACCTGCTGTTCTGTTTTTCACAAATTCTGTCCTGTTTTGCTTTTCCTTCATTTTGCAAACCAAGAGCTTGCTTTTTCTTTGCAAAAACCTTTTGGAAATCTTGAGAAACAGTAGACCTTCAAGAATATCTTTATTTCCAGCAAGGTATAATTATTTTATTATGGGTACTAACCTCGCTAATCAGATTATGATGAGTTATGTATGAAGGGAGTTTTCAAGTGTGCGAGGGAAGATGATAAAAAGATTCAGGAGTGTCAAGCGCTCAAGCTTGGGGATGCCCCCATGCACCCCCAAGAAATATTCAAGGAGACTCAAGCGTCTAAGCTTGGGGATGCCCCCGTGCATCCCCTTATCCATCAACATTATCAGTTCGTCTTTCGTTCCACTATATTTTAATCACTTCATGTGTTATGTGCTATGCTTGGAGCGTCTTGCTTTTAGTTTTCTTTAGTTTTTCATAACGAGTCGGAACTCAGCTTTCTTTATGTGGGAGAGAAACACACTCCACTTCTACCTAGAACGTAACATAGAATTTTCATGTCTATCCTTGTTGTGTGTGTTCTTTGTCTTTTAATAGCTACTATCATGTTCAGCTCTTAGCTTTCATGCTTATCTTTTCAAAGAGCTTTTGTTTAGTTGGTTGCTAACTCTCTTTAATTACCATGCTCACCTTATTAAGAGAGTTTGCTTGCATTGCATTGGTTGATATGTCTATGATAAAGATGCTACGTGCATGATGGCGCTTAGTAGTTCATGTTTTCTTATGGTTAGTCTCAAATAGCTGGGGGGTTCCCAATGTGTTATTGGAATACCAACATGATTTGTTTGCCTATGATGTGGTATGGTTTAGTAATATCTTCCTTCGAGAATTTATTTTGATTGACTTGGCGTATGCTCACGCATATTTAAGACTGTAAAGAAAGTCTGTCAAGCCTTGATGATCTTTTGTTTCTGAGTAGCGATATAACTACCATGCCCGATTCAATGTTGCTTTATCGCTCTGCATGATTATGACCGTCATTGCTCTCTTAGTTGGTCGCTCTCAGTCTTTTGCTAACCTTCGCCTGTACTAAGTGGACTGACTGCTTGTGCATCCACATCCTTTAATCCAGTTATGCCATATGAGTCCATCATACCTTCCTACATGGTATTTACCTGCCATTCCTAACGGAGACTTGCATGTGCCATCTCGAAATTATTCAAAGAAAAAGCATTCTTATTTTGTGCCTCTGTTGTAAGTTCATGAGGAAGTAGTGGTTAATTCATGACCTTTTTAAGTTGGACAAGCTTCACCCCGGGATTGCATGTATAATGTGCAAACCCATAATACGAGAAGGAACTGGCATTGAGTGCGCCCGGCTCAAAAAGATAATATAACAAACAAACCCTCCTTCACGCTTTGTTCATGAGAAATCAGAAAACTTTGGCCGTGATAAACAAAGGAGATTAAGAGGATGTGATCGTCCTCATTCGGGAGCCGTTCCTTGAAACTTGTCCATCTCGAAAAGTGATTGAGTTGTCTGCTAGCATTCGTTGACGAAACATGCATGATCTAAAATAAATTATTACCTCTGTTTTAAAGCCAAGAGCTCTGGTACATGTTTTGTCTTTGTTTCCGACTACGGGTTTTCAACCTTGCCAACAAAAGCCACGGTTCGAGAGTCTCCACCTTCTTTTAAAAGCACCAACTACTGAGAGCATGATTGTCATTCTGAGTGTAATGTGCATTGTCCCAAAGTAGCATTGTCTTTTGCATGTTTGTGATATCGTTTATTCTGAAACCATTGTATCTAGTCATCACTTAAACCTTGGAGGTGCCCCTGCATTTATGTTTTGCTTCACTAAAGGGGGCAAGCTAGATATCACTTTATCATATTTGCACATCATGTTCATTGCAAATCTATTTGATGTTTTAGTATCATATTGTAAAAGTTTCAGTCCTTTGTGATTTTTTCATGAGGCAACTTAATTACTATAGATTCATTGTCTCAGTAAGCTTTTGTCATATGACTATGAAAAAGTCCTATATGGTTAATAGCATGTCACCACAGAAATTATTCTTGTTATCATTTACCTACTCGAGGACGAGCAGGAATTAAGCTTGGGGATGTTGATACGTCCAAAACGTATCTATAATTTCTGCTTGCTCCATGCCTCTTTTGGGTGATATTGATATGATATTTATACACTTCCATACACTTTTGATCATATTTGGACTAACCTATTAACTCAGTGCACCCCAGTGCCAGTTTCTGTTTTCGGCTGTTTTTGTATTTTAGGTTTTCACATTACGAGAACTGCCAGGAAAAATCCAGAAAAATTATATAAAAAATCAGCGTTCCAGAAACTACCGTGCGCCCGAAGGACAGCCGGGGGGG
>LR738712.1:193969628-193980021 GCA_902687465.1 Secale cereale | reverse complement strand
TCCTACTAGGAATAGGATTGCAATCCTATTCCTAGTAGGACTCCTTCCCTAGCCGCACCAGGAAGGGCCGGCCGGCCTCCCTCCCCTGCTCCTTTATATACGGGGGCAGGGGGGCACCCAAAGACACACAAGTTGAATTGTTTTAGCCGTGTGCGGTGCCCCCCTCCACAGAATCACACCTCGGTCATACCGTCGCGGAGCTTAGGCGAAGCCCTGCGCCGGTGAACACATCATATCCGTCACCACGCCGTCGTGCTGACGAAACTCTCCCGTGAAGCTCAACTGGATCAAGAGCTCGTGGGACGTCATCAAGCTGAACGTGTGCTGAACGCGGAGGTGCCGTACGTTCGGTGCTTGATCGGTTGGATCGCGAAGAAGTTCGACAACATCAACCGCGTCACTTGACGCTTCCGCTCCCGGTCTACGAGGGTACGTAGACACACTCTTCCCTCTCGTTGCTATGCATCTGGTAGATAGATCTTGCGCGATCGTAGGAAAATTTTAAAATACTACGTTCCCCAACAAGCATTGCCACTCACAGCTATTATGGAGGCTGTATTCCATGGCACTTTGAGATATTTCAGAGACCGGCACGAGTTAGCAAAGAAGCATATCATAGATAATCAGAACACACCTTACTGTAGCCGTGACATGGAGTACATGGCAAAGAAGATAGAGAAAGCGAAGAAGCACACTGTGAGACTCATAGGTAATCGGGCAAGGAGGTATGAGGTTCAGCTACCTACCAAATGGTTTTGGTTCCGCAAATGAGGTGAAGACGCATGAGGTAAAAATTGGAATGGAATTTTATCCAACGTGTGAGTGTACATGCAACAAACCGAAGTTGTCGCACCTGCCTTGCTCACATGTGTTGGCTGCATGTGGCCAGATTGAGTTGGTCGCCATCTCCTTTGTGTCGCCATACTACTAAATAGAGGCACTACTCAACACATGGACCGCTGAGATGACAGGGTTTAGACTCGTCGAAAATTTCAACAAGGTAAACAACAGTGAGAGAGTATACATCCCGGATCCAGAACTTCGACGAATAAGCAGGATTAGATGTAAGGCTCGTCACATCTGAAATGATATGGACCAATTTGAAGCTGGTGGAGCAACCAGACAATGTTTGCTATGCGCGGTGATAACCCACAAGTATAAGGGATCGCAACAATTTTTGAGGGTAGAGTATTCAACCCAAATTTATAGATTCGACACAAGGGGAGCCAAAGAATATTTGTAAGTATTAGCAGTTGAGTTGTCAATTCAACCACACCTAGAGATTCAATATCTGCAGTAAAGTGATTAGTAGCACGGTAGTATGATAGTTTTGATAGAAGTAGTGACGGTAACAGTAGTAGCAATTGTAACAGTAGGAGCAACAGTAATAGCTTAGCAAGATCAATATGTAGGGAGACTCGTAGGCACTGGATCGGTGATGTTGTTGGATGATATTGATCATGTAACAGTTATAACCTAGGGCGACACAGAACTAGCTCTCGTTCATCGATATAATGTAGGCATGTATTCCGTAAATAGTCATACGTGCTTTTGTCCTACCCTCCCATGGCAGTGGGGTCCATAAGGAAACTAAGGGATATTAAGGCCTCCTTTTAATAGAGAACCGGATCAAAGCATTAACACATAGTGAATACATGAATTCCTCATACTACGGTAATCATCGGAAAGAATCCCAATTATTGTCACCTTGGGGTATGTGGATCCTAACACGTAGTAGGTGCATATGACTTGCAAGATTGGATCAAGAACATAGATATAATGGTGATAACATAAACAGTTCAGATCTGAAATCATGACACTCGGGCCCTAGTGACAAGCATTGAGCATAGCAAAGTCATAGCAACATCAATCTCCGAACATAGTGGATACAGGGATCAAGCCCTAACAAAACTAACTCGATTACATGATGAATCTCATCCAACCTCTCACCGACCAGCAAGCCTGCGGAGGAATTACTCATTCCCGGAGGTGAGCATCATGGAACTAGTGATGGAGGATGGTTGATGATGACGAAGACGGAAGACCCCCCCTCTCTCTCTAGAACCCCGAACAAACTCCAGATTTGGCCTCTCGATGAAGAACATGAGGTGGCGGCGGCTTCGTATCGTAAAACGTGATGGAACTTTCTCTCCTATTTTTTTTCTCCGAAAATAGGAATTTATAATGGCGGAGTTAGGGTCAGCGGAGCCCCGTGGGCCACATGAGGCACCTGGGCATGCCCAAATGCCTCGTGGGCAGCCGGGGCACCCCCTCCAGGTGGTTTTGGCTCCAATATTTCTCTTTTATTACATAAAAATCTCCAATAAGTTCCGTCCAATTCCGAGAACTTTTATTTCTACACAAAAAACAACACCAAGGTAGTTCTACTAAAAATAGTGTCAGTCCGGGTTAGTTTCATTCAAATCATGCAAATTAGAGTCCAAAACAAGAGAAAAAGCGTTAGGAAAAGTAGATACAACGGAGACGTATCAACTCCCCCAAGATTAGCCCATTGCTTGTCCTCAATCAATTTAGTTGACAAACTGAAAGTGATAAAGGAAAACTTTTACGAACTCCTTGTTTACACACACACACACACACACACACACATATATATATATATGCTTAAATAATACTCAAGTTTTTAGCAAAGATCATAACTAATCAAGCGGACGATAACTCTTAGAAATTATATTCATTCATATCAATGGCATAATCAACTAGCGGCACTACAAAAAAACCACTACCGTGATGATACGTGTTTGTCACAGTAGGTCACGTTTTCTGTCATGCATGTACGTCCATGAAGATTTTATGAAAGAATCAAGATAGTCATACATGTACTGTCGTAGAAGTGTTCCATGACAATATCAGAAATATCATCACGGAAGTGTCCACTTTCATGACGATAAATGGCGCGTCATTGAAGTTGTTGGGGATATGATTATTGGGTATGACCCGCCCAAGAGGGGCCGGGTCATGCCACTGGCGGCTTAAGATGAGAAGGCCCAAGAAAGCATGAAGATGGCGGTTGGTAGAGCAAGCTTATTGAAGGCCCAAGACCCGGGGGCGATTTGAGGCCCATGGGTGTGAACCGCCATACGTTTAACTTATATTATAAGGCAAGTTTAGTTGGTTACCAAGTTGGACACGTTGTGTATGAGCCGACCGGGACTCTGTAAGCCGTCGGGCATCAACCTGTATATAAAGGGGTGACCTAGCGACGGGTTAACCCAAGAAACAATTGCTTGAGAACTAGGTCAAGCGTATTCTCTCCCTGGTTGTTGAGTCTCGAGCAATACAACCCCAGCTGGATTAGGCTTTTAACTCATTGAGAGGGGCCGAACCAGGATAAAAAACTCTCCGTGTCTCTTGTCCCGTTTAACCCCTTCAAGCTAACCTAGTTGCGATGGCTCCACACCCATGTCCTATTCCTAGGGCATCTACTGTGACAAATCCATGACAGTGGCGCCCACCGTGGGGCTGGCGCACGGTGGTTTCGAGTTCTTGCAGGGCAGCTTCGCAGGGATCAAGGGATATGCTGTAGGCCGGTTGACTAAGAATCACCGCGGCAAGCTCTACATCGACGACTCAGGCTGGGGCCTCGAGGCCGGCTCAATCAAGTACGGGTAGCGGGTCCCCTTCGATGGAATTCATGTCTTCATCGGCAAGATCGGCGAGTCAGAACCTGAGCCGGACACCTGCACCGACATCATCGAGATGGCTCAGCGCGCGCGACCCGCCAAGGTTCAAGCCACCGCGAAGCATGCTTTTGTTGGTTTCATCCATGGAACGGATCTTGATGAAGGATCTGTGTCTAGGGGAGAGACGGTCATCTACTCTGATGGTGAGTCTTCAACTGGTGAGACCGATTCAGTGTATCACCTACAGGATGACAGGCTTGGGGGCTGTTCCGATGGTGATAGTATTCCAGACCACTATGAGCCGCCGAACGGGGTTGC
Organism: Secale cereale; assembly: GCA_902687465.1. Classification (NCBI taxonomy): domain Eukaryota; kingdom Viridiplantae; phylum Streptophyta; class Magnoliopsida; order Poales; family Poaceae; genus Secale; species Secale cereale. The sequence continues at coordinate 193,976,059 of LR738712.1, read as the reverse complement.
GATCTTCATGGCTGGTATACAATCAGTGCTTGGTCCGATGACTAATGTGGCTATGACCTCCAATTCAACGGCTGTTGCTGGCAGCTCTGCGTGCCCGCCAACTAAAGTATTGTCCGAGCTTTTGGAGGCTTTATCGACCTTATTGGCCGCGGAGGTGACACTAGAGAATCAAGAACAACATAAGGTGGATGTTGCGAAATTGCGAGATAAGATAGCTCAAGCCAAGAGGAATTCAACGCTGAGAATGCCAGGATGGCGATAGAACGAGCCGCTTTGGACGCTCAAGCACAACAGATTCAGGCAGAGTCGTTCCGGCTTACCTTGGATCACAACTCCTCAAACGTTGTCGTGATGAGGAGGTATCAAACCCGTTTACCCACAAAGTTTGAGGCTATGAACCTTTTCAACATGCCTAGGGCAGGAACCAGTAACCCACCTGTGGTAAACCGGGCAGTTGAGACACCCGCGACTGGAGTACCGGTTCAGCGGACTGCAGGTCTGCCTCGTTTGAATTTGACTCCGCCTCAGCACATCCCGACGCTGCCGGGTCATTATTGTAACCCTTTGGATAATATGGTTGCTGCAGCAACGTGATTAGCGGCTATCCCTGTTGAAGGCGAGTCTCTAGCTGCAATGGAGATACGGAGGGCTGGTGAGCTTCTTGAGACAGCAGTGGCTCAACAGGCGGCTTATTCGTATAGCCATGAACAGATTCATTCAACCCCTCGTCCAAGCTGGAGTTATAGCAGGCATATTGTGTCGCCAGCAGTTTCAAGCAGTGAACAATGATACGTCCAAAACGTATCTATAATTTCTGCTTGCTCCATGTCTCTATTGGGTGATATTGCTATGATATTTATACACTTCCATACACTTTTGATCATATTTGGACTAACCTATTAACTCAGTGCACCCCAGTGCCAGTTTCTGTTTTCGGCTGTTTTTGTATTTCAAGTTTTCACGTTATGAGAACTGCCAGGAAAAATCCAGAAAAATTATATAAAAAATCAGCGTTCCAGAAACTACCGTGCGCCCGAAGGACAACCGGGGGGGGGGGGGGGCACCAGGGCTCCAGCGCCGGGGGGGCGCCTGTGCCCCCCGAGGCTCCTCCGATGCCCCCCTTTGGCATATATTTAAAGTGTCTCCCGAAACCCTCGAAACAGGAACTCTTTTTCGGGATCTCATCTCTTTCCGCCGCCGCCGCTTCCAAGATCGGGAGCACCAGGAGAACCCTTCCCGGCACCCTGCCGGAGGGGAGGATCACCACCGGGAGCTTCTCCACCACCATGGACGCCTCCCGGATGAGTTGTGAGTAGTCTCCCTTGGACCATGAGTCCATGACCAGTAGCTATGTGATGTTCTCCTCCCGTTCTTGTGCTTCACTAATTAGTCCTCGTGAGCTGCCCTACATGATCAAGGCACATATGTAATCCTTATGCTGTTGCTATGATGAGTTTGCTGGGATCCGTTGGATTATGAGATTATGTTCAGATTGTGTTTGAGTAATATATTTGATTCACCTCTTTTATGTTTATGTTCGTAAGTAATTCTTGCATGTTCTCCGTTGTTATTTATTGCTTTGGCCAAGTAGTAGGTAGTGAATCCAAGAGGGAACGTTATGCTTGATTGTGGGTTCATGCCCCTCGATGACTAGCTTGAGTGACAGAAACATGAGTCTAGGGGATGTGCTGTTGCCACAAGGGGGAAAACAACGGTGCTTGTGCCCGCGGGTGCAAGGATTGTTTACTTTACGCAAAGTTCTTTTAATGCAGTTGTCTGTTGCTTTGAGTTTACACTATGGGTGGGGCTCGCAACTTAATACCAGCGAGATGTTCTGGATAGATATCTCAAGGTGGATCATTAGTAGTAGATATTGATGGATTTCGGTCTACTTACTTTGGCGTACCGCCCATGCTTTGAACCTCAGCCTTTCTTGCAATGTAGTCAGCATTGGTTTGCGCACATGGTCCTGTCAATTGCCCAGCTGTAATTCGTTTACCTCACATAGCTGTTTTATCGTCTTTTGGGAGAGAGACATCACTAGTGAACATCATGAGACTCCGGTCCATATTACCATCATTGATCACATCCGCTATTTACTTTTCCGCTATTTACTTACTACTGCAATTATACCTATCACTATTATCACTTGCGTTTGATCCTTTGTAAACTACAAGGCCGGAGGGATTGACAACCTCTCTGTACTCGTTGGGAGCAAAGTTATTTGTATCTGTGTGCAGGTCCACGTTGATTGCTAATATCCGGCGCCGTTAGCAGTTGACACCTTCTTGTTGAAACTGGGAGTATCTGGGAAATCGATCCTTGGTATTACCAAGGGAAAACTTCTGCTACACTGCATCTCAAACCTTCCACTTGGGGTAACCAACGAGGGGTGAGAAGCCACCTAGCAAAGCAATTTCTGGCGCCGTTGCCGGGGACTCCACTCTTCAAGATAGGGGAGTTGCACGCTATCTTTTACCTTTGCTTTTAGTCTTGTTAGTTTACCTTTCAGTTTTTGCTTTAGTATCCTTTATCAAAAAAATTACGAAAAAAATATTTATTTTGCTTTCCTGTTAGTAGTCCTTTCTGTTTAGCTAAACATGTTAGGATTTGGTGCTTTGAGGGAATCAGAAGTTCTAGATTTCCATCAAAGGGATGGAGAAAATATGAAGAAGGCATGGGACAGAATTTCTGATACACATAGGAGAATTATGCCTTGGATACCTATAAAAATTGTGCTTAGAAATTTTTGCCATGGTCTTTTTAAATGGTGTAAACACTCTCTTGATATTATAGCCGAGGGAGATTTCCTAGAGTGTGATGAAGCTAGAGCTCTTGAAATTATACATGGTCTATCTAGTTACTTTGTTTATGATCATAACTTTGATACTGTCATAGATAGACTTGCTACTATTGAAAAGAGAATGGATGCTCTAGACCTGATGAAGGTAGAGAAACCTAAACCCAATAAGAAAGACATTTTGGAAATAGACAATGATTGGGAGCCTTTCGTTAGGATTAGCATCTCTAATCAAGACTTCCTTGCTTATTGTGATATTGGATCTATGGTTTCTACTATGCCAAAAATTGTTCATGATTCTTTAAAATTTAACATGAATAGATTACCATCTTATCATGAACACACTAATGGAGATATTTCTGAAATCCAGGGAAGAATAAAAGACGTGCCAGTTAAATTCCTTAAAGGGATTACAATGGTTGATTTCTTCATCATGGAGCCAAACCAAAGAAATATAGTGCTTGGAAGGGACTTCCTCCGAGCAGTTAAAGGCTTCATCGATATAGGTAAGGGACAAATCCGCTTACGCGGGAAGGCAAAAGGTATGTACCCCTTTCCTAGAAGGAACAAGAGTGAACTTGTTGAGGAACCATTTGAAGCAATTTATAACTCCGATTATTATGATGGTTATTGATTCCTCTATGCATTATGCCTAGCTTAAAGGCATAAAAGAAAGCGCTTTTGGGAGGCAGCCCACATGAATAAAAATTTTATTTTGCTTTTGTTGTGTCTTGATGTTGTTACTACAGTAGCATCATCATTGTATCTTTGCTTTTCAATTTTGTGCCAAGTATAGCCTCTGATTGCTAGAAAGTTCAAAAGTTGTGAGGTGCTTTCCAGGAAACAGATTCTGTCCTTGGATAGAAAAATACGTATAAAATCACCAGATCATCTTTTTGGTCTGAATTTTTTCGAAAGAGTTCTCTATATAATTGTCTTTTGTGCGTCTGTTCTGAGTTTTTTTATTAGAGTTGCAGAAGTGCCCCGAACAAATCAATTACGACCTGCTGTTCTGTTTTTCACAGATTCTGTCCTGTTTTGCTTTTCCTTCATTTTGCAAACCAAGAGCTTGCTTTTTTTTTTGCAAAAACCTTTTGGCAATCTTGATAAACAGTAGACCTTCAAGAATATCTTTATTTCCAGCAAGGTACAATTATTTTATTATGGGTACTAACCTCGCTAATCAGATTATGATGAGTTATGTATGAAGGGAGTTTTCAAGTGTGCGAGGGAAGATGATAAAAAGATTCAGGAGTGTCAAGCGCTCAAGCTTGGGGATGCCCCCATGCACCCCCAAGAAATATTCAAGGAGACTCAAGCGTCTAAGCTTGGGGATGCCCCCGTGCATCCCCTTCTCCATCAACATTATCAGTTCGTCTTTCGTTCCACTATATTTTAATCACTTCATGTGTTATGTGCTATGCTTGGAGCGTCTTGCTTTTAGTTTCCTTTTTAGTTTTTCATAACGAGTCGGAACTCAGCGTTCTTTATGTGGGAGAGAAACACGCTCCACTTCTACCTAGAACATAACATAGAATTTTCATGACTATCTTTGCTGTGTGTGTTCTTTGTCTTTTAAATAGCTACTATCATGCTCTGCTCTTAGTATTCATGCTTATCTTTTTAAAAAGCTTGTGTTTAGTTGGTTGCTTGAACTCTCTTTAATTATCATGCTTATCTTATTAAGAGAGTTTGCTTCCGTTGCATTGGTTAATATGTCTATGATAAAGATGCTACGTGCATAATGGCGCTTAGTAGTTCAGGTTTTCTTATGGTTAGTCTCAAATAGCTGGGGGATTCCCAATGTGTTATTGGAGTACCAACATGATTTGTTTGCCAATGATGTGGTATGGTTTAGTAATATCTTCCCTCAAGAATTTATTTTGATTGACTTGGCGTCACATATTTAAGACTGTAAAGAAAGTCTGTCAAGCCTTGATGATCTTTTGTTTCTGAGTAGCGATATAACTTCCATGCCTGATTCAATGTTGCTTTGTCGCTCTGCATGATTATGACCGTCATTGCTCTCTTAGTTGGTCGCTCCCAGTCTTTTGCTAACCTCCACCTGTACTAAGCGGACTGACTGCTTGTGCATCCACATCCTTTTAAACCAGTTATGCCATATGAGTCCACCATACCTACCTATATGTGGTATTTCACCGCCACTCCAAGTAAATTTACATGTGCTACCTTTAAAACCTTCAGTTTTTGCAATACATAGCTCATGTGAAAGTAGCTTAAAAACTATCGTGGTAAAGAATATGTTGCTTATGTATCTTATTTTCTTATAAGTTGCTTGCTGAGCGGTAACCATGTTTCTGGGGACGCCATCAACTGTTACACTTTTGTTGAATATCATGTGAGTTTCTATGCATGTTTGTCTTGTCTAAAGTAAGGGTGATTTGCCATGGGTTGAATGTTTTGAGTATGCATATTGTTAGAGAAGAACATTGGGCCGCCAACCAAAGCCATGTATCATGGTGGAAGTTTTAGCTTGGACATTAATCCTCAATCTCTTATGAGAATATGCTTAAGCATTAAAGAGGAGTCCATTATCTATTTCTATGTTGTCCCGGTATGGATGTCCTCAAGTTGAGATCTATCAAAAACGAGAAATCAAATGCGATCTATCTCCTTGGACCTTTGTACAGGTGACATAGAGGTACCCCTTTGTGACACTTGGTTGAAACATATGTAATGCAATGACAATCCATGGAAATCCGAGCTAATTAGGACAAGGTGCGAGCACTATTGGTATTCGATGCATGAGGCTTGCAACTTATAGGATGTCTTATGCATAACACATATGAAGTACTACTACCGTTGCCAAAATTGTTTCTGTGTTTTCAAAATAAAAAGCTCTAGCACATGAGTAATCCCTGCTTCCCTCTGCGAAGGGCCATTCTTTTACTTTTATGTTGAGTCTCCACCTTCTTTCTTCAAAGCACCAACTACTGAGAGCATGATTGTCATTCTGAGTGTAATGTGCATTGTCCCAAAGTAGCATTGTCTTTTGCATGATTGTGATATCGTTTATTCTGAAATCATTGTATCTAGTCATCACTTAAACCTTGGAGGTGCCCCTGCATTTATGTTTTGCTTCACTAAAGGGGGCAATCTAGATATCACTTTATCATATTTGCACATCATGTTCATTGCAAATCTATTTGATGTTTCAGTATCATATTGTAAAACTTTCAGTTCTTTGTGATTTTCTCATGAGGCAACTTAATTACTACAGATTCATTGTCTCAGTAAGCTTTTGTCATATGACTATGAAAAAGTCCTATATGGTTAATAGCATGTCACCACAGAAATTATTCTTGTTATCATTTACCTACTCGAGGACGAGCAGGAATTAAGCTTGGGGATGTTGATACGTCCAAAACGTATCTATAATTTCTGCTTGCTCCATGCCTCTATTGGGTGATATTGCTATGATATTTATACACTTCCATACACTTTTGATCATATTTGGACTAACCTATTAACTCAGTGCACCCCAGTGCCAGTTTCTGTTTTCGGCTGTTTTTGTATTTCAGGTTTTCACGTTACGAGAACTGCCAGGAAAAATCCAGAAAAATTATATAAAAAATCAGCGTTCCAGAAACTACCGTGCGCCCGAAGGACA